>CM076102.1:11524036-12189036 GCA_038048805.1 Hipparchia sbordonii
GGCGGGCTTCGGCGCGCGAGTGCCGCGAGCCCGCGCGCCCGCCGCCGCGCCCCCTCCCCGCGCCCGCCCGGCCCCGGCCGCCCCGGCGCCCCCGCAGCCTCCGCCGCACAGGGCGCTGCCCCCGGAGCCTCCGACATCCCTTTGTGTACTTCTCCACATTGCACCACATACATTTTAAAATAGGTACCTACCTACTTCAAGTAACCTCTTGAATTTTATTTTTGCTTTTTTCATTTCATGTTTTTGTTACTTACAGTTCTACTAATTCTGTTTTGCCTACATTTTTCTCAGAGTTACTAATCGTTACTTAAGATCTCCATAACATAGATTTGAAAAATTCAGACTCATACTCATGTCAGTTAACACTTCGTTATCAAATAACAATTTATTCATGATTTACTGACTCATTCAGAGATATACTGACTATTAGTTGAATATAATTGAATGATTATTATAATTTAATGTCACTGAGTTCGACATTTAGCTATCCAATCGTTGTTCGTTTACTTTATAAGATACTAGCTTTTGGCAACAAACAGACACTCGCATTTATAGTATATTATTGATTATTGAGTATAAATAAAAAGAAAAATTAGAATATAAAAGTTACTATATTCATACGCTCTCAATTCATACAACATTATTCCGTGTACACTTCATTAAAAACTCTATAAAAATAAGTTAATTTCCATATCACTCCTCCTCCACCTCGTCGTCTGTTGTGAATTCACTCTCGTTTCCGCCCTGGGGAACAAAATAATACATTCTAACAAAATCGTTCAAAAACTAAAACTATTAAAACTATTAAAAATAAATACCATCTATATCTTCTGAAACTTCACAATAAAATTTTCGCTTCATCTTTACACCAGTTTTTTTTTCAAAAATGTGTCTAAAGTTTATAAATTTTCAAAATGTTGTTTTGATTTTATAATTTTTTTTTTTAGTTTTCAACTAATACAGTGTCCTTAAAGCATGAAATGGTGATTTTTTACATTACTAGGTAGTTAAAATCATTTAAAATTTTTGAGATCAGGCCGACGAATTGAAAACAGACAAGTTAAGTGGACCATCAGTCCAAACCAACTATTTCAACTATCGTACCTACTTCTAGCATAAGCTATATCGCTGCTTCAGAACTAAAGAGCCACATCTCAAAATTAAATTTTTTTCACGAGAGCAGATTGAATTTTTTTTTTTTTTTTGCTTTCTTGGCTCTCCTACTTACAATGTATGAAAATGCTAAAAGAGCGTACGCGTAAATTATTGTGATTTAAAGGCCGATTTTGACGAATGTCTTCGCGTTATGGCCCTATTTTTGAAATAAAAGTGAATTTGGAAAATTTTGAGATGTGGCCCTTTAGTTCTGAAGCAGCGATATGTTTAGTTGGAGGGGAAGAAAATTAGTCTTTACTATGACTGTGACATGTGGCGTAATTCCCAAAGTGATTATAAGAACCATAAGATTTATTAGAGCAACTTATTACGAGATGTTCTGATAGAAACCCTGTTACCGTAATTTTGACTCTATCATAAAAGCATAATTCTAACATCTCACAAAACTGTATGAGCCAAACACAAAATATTAAACATAATTTAAACTTTTGTGCCCTGTCAAGTTTAGCCTTGAACCTTTCTTTTGGCTTTCGGACAAAAATGTATTCATCCATTACTAACTACTATGTACAGACAAATAATAATTTAATCAAATAATTAAATAGTTAATACTATGTAAATATCAGTAAAAACAAATAAACATTATTTAATTATATTAAGTACTTTTCCACATTAATGAATGACTAATTACATGCATATTTCCAATTAACACAGTGATTTCGATAATGACAGATAAGATTAACAATAGACAAAAGGTTAATTCGAGTTAACTGTTGTTTATTGGGCATAGTAGTAAATAAATATCAATAAATAATTACATATAAATATTATTTTACTTGTTTGAAAATATATTTCACCATAATTTTATCTAGAGTGAGCGTTGTCACTTGCCAGTTCCCACATACATACATATATACAGGGTGTCCCACGGCTATGCCACATGGAGGGGAAGTACCTAAATATTGTAGATGGAACATTTTACTGAAAGAATACTTCATTTTAATTTAAAAAACAATTTAAACTGCATTCATAGATTTTTAAATAATTGCCTGGTTGAACCGGGACTCGAACCCGCTATACGAGAAAAAAAAATAACCTGTATCTTTATCATACCGATCGGAAGGCTTCATCATAAGGATTATTTTTTGTTAAATAACATAGCATGAGAAATAAAAGGAAGACCATGAATTTTAGCCTTTGATGTAAAATTTTGTTCAGAAAAATGAAAAGCTGACATTGGCGTATCGACATACAACTGACATGAACTATTACTAATGAATATGCAATTCGTAGCTCTGTTGCAGCGGGATTGAAGGACAAACCAATAAATCAACAAACAAACACACTTTCGCATTTATAGGTAATATAAGTAAGGATTAGTAAGGATAGTAAGGATCGGGAAATGATGCGTACTTCTCAATAGTAATAGTTCATGTCAGTTGCACGTCGATACGCCAATGTCAGCTTTTCATTTTTCTGAACAAAATTTTACATCAAAGGCTAAAATTCATGGTCTTCCTTTTATTTCTCATGCTATGTTATTTAACAAAAAATAAACCTTATGATGAAGCCTTCCGATCGGTATGATAAAGATACAGGTTAATTTTTTTTCTCGTATAGCGGGTTCGAGTCCCGGTTCAACCAGGCAATTATTTAAAAATCTATGAATGCAGTTTAAATTGTTTTTTAAATTAAAATGAAGTCTTCTTTCAGTAAAATGTTCCATCTACAATATTTAAGGTACTTCCCCTCCATGTGGCATAGCCGTGGGACGCCCTGTATAATTGTAGAATAATAACAAGTTCACGTCCAATAAAGTATTAGACTGGTGACTTGAGAGTGGCAATGAAACATAAATTGAAGGATTGAAGAAAATGTCTACCGGAGAACCTCCAGTAGAACATAGTCTTAAAGCAGTCGCCATGATGGTCTAGAAGTTAATATATTTAATTATGGAATAGGTAATTTTTAGGAGAGCAATTTAATGCCATGAAACTTTGTGGATTTTTATAATTTTTTCTATAGCTTTACTTACTAGTCATATCATTTACCTATGAAGTAATTAAATGTTTGTCTATGGAAGTTGAAAAATAATGGTCATAAAATGTCCTCAGTCGATTTGCACTTGGGTTTTTCATCTAGAGACATAATTCTTTCATATTAATAATAATAATGTCCTCCCGACCAAATCCGGCCACATCGGACGGCCAAACTCTACAGAGATTAGCCATCTGCGAGGGAGATATTATAGTATTCAAGTGTGTGCACAAGCAAAGGTGTACTTTCTATTCCCTCACTCTCATAGTCCGATTGGACGGAAATCCGACACGACCGGAGAGATCAGGCGCAGCATCGACAGCTTTACGTAATCTCCGAGCCACGATAAAAACCTATCAACGTTGTCGAAATGTGCGAACATGGACGAGATACAGGAATATAGTTAGATACATGATAGTATACAGTACCTCTTCATTGTTTTCCGAGTCGGAATCACTAAGGTCCCATTGAGGGTGCTCCGCGGGGACGGCCGCCCGCTTCTTTCACGTCCATCTTCATGTCCTGCTGTTGGTCCATCCCAATATACGAATCTGTACAGAATGGTTCCAATATAAAAACAAGTAGACTTAATTGAAAAATCCTACTAGTATTATTAATGTGGAGGTTTGTGAGGATGGATGTACGAATTTATTGCACGTATCTATAATATGTATGTAATATGGATGGATGGTTTGTATTCTTTGACGTCAAAAAAAAAACACAAGTTCCGATAGCCCACGCACTAATAATTTTAAAAATTATATACATAATCTGAATTTTAGAATCTTTAAAATAGGTTAAAATAAACTGGGTAATTATTATAATTTACCTAGATACTTAAGGTAATTTTAAACGTGCATGTAACATTGTTGCATACTATTATCACAATAACCTAGAACTTGATGAGAAACGCATTCATAATTAACTAGTTAACGAGAAAAGTTAGCTCCTCGTTGAATACTTAGATCTTTTCAAGAACGCATAATGTCGTAATTTTAAAACAAGGAGTGTAATGTTATCAGGGATCGTGTATGTTTGTTCATTCTATCATAACTTATAAATGCCTGAACAGATTTGTCCGAGTATGTATCCTAAGTAACACTTGTAAATTTTATGCAGGATGTAAGGGGCAGCTTAACGAAAACTGAACCATGTATGCACAGCGTTGGAATTTTTCATCAGTCTTTCAGTGATTTTGTCAATTTTTTTAATTAATGACAACATGGAATAGTGTACACACACTATTCAACCTATCACAACTTGATTTTAACTTGATTTAAAAAAAAAACAAGAAACGACAATATTTTTAATACAACACAACAATTTAATATGCACGAGATTAGCTGTTTACCAAAAGTTCAAAGAATAGGCCTAAGTATTACTATATATATATCGTGCTGATACACTGACTGACTGACTGACTAACTGACTCACTGACTCATTGATCACCTCTCCTGTAAAATTTTGTATGAAAAACATTTTTTTCACTCATGGTTTCGTATAGAGGACACAAGTCATTCGGAGAAAAAATATGGAGGGCTCATGATTGAGGATTTCGGAGACGGGTGAGAAGCACGACCAGCGTATTGATAATAGGTGGGGGTTGTTCAAACAAAAGTCACTCGAAACCTCGACCAATTAATTGGCAGTGAGCTGGATAAAAATCCAAAATGGCAGATTCAAAATGGTGGCCATACTTTCATGGGCGTCTTTCTCAGAGAGTATCAAAGATGCAACAGTGGTTTTTTTGGTAGAAAATGATCAAGACTTGAAAGTCTACTTGATGAACAGACAAATCGCGGTCAGCAGCGTGTTGGACTTGCGGTCGCAGATGTAGCACCACCAGTACTCCTGCTTCTCCTGCTCGTCGTATGAATGAGTACAAACCGGAGCGCAGGCAGCAGGCGAAGGTGTAGAGGCCGGGCCAGCGCGGCGCCGTGAAGCGCAGCTGCAGCTCGTGCGTGTCCACCAGCGCCGTCACGTGCGCCGGCGCCGTCAGCAGCGTGTTGGACTTGCGGTCGCAGATGTAGCACCACCAGTACTCCTGCTTCTCCTGCTCGTCGTATGAATGAGTACAAACCGGAGCGCAGGCAGCAGGCGAAGGTGTAGAGGCCGGGCCAGCGCGGCGCCGTGAAGCGCAGCTGCAGCTCGTGCGTGTCCACCAGCGCCGTCACGTGCGCCGGCGCCGTCAGCAGCGTGTTGGACTTGCGGTCGCAGATGTAGCACCACCAGTACTCCTGCTTCTCCTGCTCGTCGTATGAATGAGTACAAACCGGAGCGCAGGCAGCAGGCGAAGGTGTAGAGGCCGGGCCAGCGCGGCGCCGTGAAGCGCAGCTGCAGCTCGTGCGTGTCCACCAGCGCCGTCACGTGCGCCGGCGCCGTCAGCAGCGTGTTGGACTTGCGGTCGCAGATGTAGCACCACCAGTACTCCTGCTTCTCCTGCTCGTCGTATGAATGAGTACAAACCGGAGCGCAGGCAGCAGGCGAAGGTGTAGAGGCCGGGCCAGCGCGGCGCCGTGAAGCGCAGCTGCAGCTCGTGCGTGTCCACCAGCGCCGTCACGTGCGCCGGCGCCGTCAGCAGCGTGTTGGACTTGCGGTCGCAGATGTAGCACCACCAGTACTCCTGCTTCTCCTGCTCGTCGTATGAATGAGTACAAACCGGAGCGCAGGCAGCAGGCGAAGGTGTAGAGGCCGGGCCAGCGCGGCGCCGTGAAGCGCAGCTGCAGCTCGTGCGTGTCCACCAGCGCCGTCACGTGCGCCGGCGCCGTCAGCAGCGTGTTGGACTTGCGGTCGCAGATGTAGCACCACCAGTACTCCTGCTTCTCCTGCTCGTCGTATGAATGAGTACAAACCGGAGCGCAGGCAGCAGGCGAAGGTGTAGAGGCCGGGCCAGCGCGGCGCCGTGAAGCGCAGCTGCAGCTCGTGCGTGTCCACCAGCGCCGTCACGTGCGCCGGCGCCGTCAGCAGCGTGTTGGACTTGCGGTCGCAGATGTAGCACCACCAGTACTCCTGCTTCTCCTGCTCGTCGGAAAACCATTCGACTATATATTCCAAATGCATTTCGACCGTTCCGTAGAACAAAGTCTCATCTGCTAAATTCATAATTTGAGATTTGAGCCTTGCAGATGTGACTTTTAAGCTCAAATTTCAAGTTGTGAATTTAGCAGATGAGACTTTGTTCTACAGAACGGTCGATTTGTAAAGTAAAATTATAGTAATTAAAACATTCGTAATTATGGTCAACATCAGTTTTATTTCATTTTGAATAGTAAAGATGCTCTAGTTACCAAGGGGAAGTACGGGCAGTGTACGGGATGCGAGCTCTTGGAGCGTCCCTCGAGCCGCTCTCGCTTCTGCAAGCGCTTCTGGAACTTGTCCCATTGGTCGTCGTCGTCGTCGGGCGCGGACGACTTGTCGCGCGACTCGTCGCCCGACCCCTCGCTGTGGCTGCCCGACTCGTCCGAGCTGCCTTCGTCTGACTCCTCGCCTCCTGGTCAATTATGCGCGGATAAAATCGGTTTCAAACTTATTTCCTGTGATATAAATTGTAGTGTACATATTATAAATTTAAAAGGCCTCAATCACGTCGTACTCCTAAGTCCTAACGTAATATGCATTTCGTTTATTTGAAGATGAGAAGGGAATAACATTCAAGTCCGACTAATATTTTTTTACAAAAAAAAAATTTAAATTTACTTTTTGTTCATTTACTCAAAAACATTAAACTTTTAATCTAGAACTTATACCTTTGACGTACAATATTGATAAAGGCAATTTTAATAAGAATCAAATTTTTACTTATACAGCAAGTTTTGTAGAGTTTAGGAAATGAACAGTAGTAAATAATGACTGCCGAATTTCTTGCTGGTTTCTCTCAGTTGGAATGGCATGCATTCCAAACCAGCAGTAGATTCACTTGACGATTATAAAGTACTTCGTAAAAGTTTATTTGAATAAAAACTCTATGTTCTATTGTATTCTAAGTTCAGCGTACCTTCCTCGTCTTTTTTCTTTGGTTCCTTATTCTCTTTCGGTTTGTCGGCAGGCTGCGCGGCGGGCTGCGCGGCGGGCGGCGCGGCGGCGGGCTTGGCCTGCTGCTTGTTGGCGGGCTTCTTGCTCTTCTTGGCGGGCCCCTTCTTCTGCTTCATCCACACTGGCCGTTTGTACACGTCCTTCTTTTCGCTCTTATCGGTTTTATTGTTCTTAGCGTTTTCGCCTTTTTCCGTACTGTCTCCGCCGCCTTCTTCTTCTTCTCTGTAACAAAATAATATCATAATAAAAATAAAGAGATGGGATATTTACGGAAGAGAAATGAACTAAAATTAATACACACCACATTAAAAAAAATCTTAAAATAAACTTAAAAAGTAAATAAACAAAAGGGTGCAATTGAGGCAATAGTGGACTGGAGGGGTTAAAATACTGTATTGTTTCTAGTTTCGGAAGCTGTCTCAACCGGTTCAGTTAAAATTTCGTTGCACGCATGATCAAAATAACCTAGTATCATGTGATTGTGTAAGAAAATCATATTCATTTGACAGCTACTTAAGTTGTCAAATAAATATGATTTGAGATTGAAAATGAATGAATACATATTACTATGGAAGATTAAATGAACATATTATTATCTTACTTTAATGTTTTTTCTTTAATAGTGGTATCTCCAAAGAGTTCTTTCATGTTAGTCCTGCGTAGAAGCACCGTCACTGTCACTATAGCACCAGCTGTCACCACTGTCGAGTTCTCATCATCAATTACTGCAAACAAACAAAGAAAATTATGTATCCATAAATATTTTCTTCATCATCAAAGGCAGCGCCTTATGGGCCCGGGCCTGTCCTTCCTCCATCCATCTCTGTCATTCGCACTTGTCTTCCAACTTCTCACACCAACACACTTTGCCTCTTAGTTAACCCCATCCAAACAACACACAACAATCTGGGTGTGATGAATTAAATTTTTTTGGAAGCCAATGATCGTCCATTCACTGACCATCCAGCCCATAGCAAACTTGCAAATGCGGCATAACCCATTAACTTGAACTGCTGTTCAAGTTAATGGTAATTATGTATAGATGTATGGTGCTCCATACATCTATCACACAATCCTTCTTTCAAAATATAAGCAGGGCTTCTTCATCCTTTTTACTTATCACCCAGCACTCGCTGCCATATGTCAAAACAGGTCTTACCAGAGACTCATATAGAGTATTGCCATGTCTTGATAAAAACCACAATTTGAAAAGCTTTTTCAGACTACGAGTATAGTGTTCGCAATTGCTATCCACCGAAATCGGAGAATAGCAATTGCGAAATATTTTCTTCCTTATTTATAAATACATATGAAGCAATGTTGTTTAGATATCTTGGTCTTATGTCTAAAAATTGATAGAAGTTGGAATACAATATTCCAATAGCTGGTATTGGTAACTCCCCCTCAAGTGCTTTCGAAGCTTTTCAGTTCTAAATGTAGGAATTATTCAATTTAATTATGGAAAGGTGGTAACTTTAGCTTTTCTAGGAAACATCAATTTATTTTCCCAGATACAATTGAGCTATTTAACTTCTTTATATATACTTTACTACAAGATTATACATATTATAAGATTAACCTACATATTGATAAGATATTAAGCCAAATACTGATAAGATGTCGTAAACTTCAGTATAAGATCATCTTGAACATTAATCCTGATCTTCGACATTAGTATAGGATCAACATACCTTCTGTGTTTACTTGGAAATGTATGTATGGCATATTTCCCAGCACTTTCACGACGTCATCGTACTGCTTGTCGTTCAGGAATCGAAGTACCTGTCTCCTTTCCTCTCCGGACAACTGTGCCAATTGTAGTAGAGACTTGATGTGCTTCTTACGATTCGTAAAATACTTTAAATGATCTTCTGTAATGTATGGCAGTTGAAGCAGGGCGGATTTGTAGTCCCAAAGCCCCTGAACTATCATTGGGGATAGCTTCATACAATTTTCGATAGTACCTATCGTTGGCAGTCTGGGTACTAAAACAAGAAAGGATGTAAACTTAATACTAAATCAAGATTGATAGATCGAGATGGCATGCATGTTGGTCATTTTCTTCCTAAAAATGAGTTGCTCTAGGACTGAATCATATAAGTGTGCTAACTTATATGATTCGGTTTATAAGTTAACACCATGTTACAGTCGGTCGGGGTTATATTTATAACAGTATCATGAGGACATTTTTTCATTATTTTTATAGTCATCATGAGACATTTCTCTCTTGATTTTTCAAGGTAAAAGTATAATTCAGGATGCGAAAATCGATGAGCTCTGAAAAATTTACAAACAGACAGATGTCCGGTGTCTGGGGCGAAACGTGCGTCGAGAGTAGTATTAAAGTCTTGTGTGGTGGTGCATGTGAGTGGTGGTGCATTGCTTGCTTGGGAACTTTGCTTTAGTGCTTGGTTTGGGAGGTAAGCGGTGCTTAGCTTATAACTGCATGTTTGTACCATACAGATTTTTTTCTGTTGGCGGATTACAGCAAAATACTCCTACATTTTTTTGTTAACAGACAGATGTTTTTGCATTTTAAAGCATCAATAGCCAACGGTGAAAGGTTGCAGGTTTGAATTCCACCTGTTGTACTATTGTCTTACCCTAGCACAAGCTTTTCCGCCTATTTGGTAGGAATAGGAGGATATTAGTCAACTTCAGCTTGGCTAATATTCTTTTAAAAAATATATTTAATTTTAGTATCAAATTAAACTACTACTCACTTCTTCTCGCCATAGGCAAGCGCGATGAGTTGATTAACACAGTTGACCATTTCCACAACTAAGGTTGTGCACCGCGACACGATGTACCGCCGATCCACCTCAAGCGTTGTCTTCCGCAGGCGCATGCGCATTAGGTGTGCGTGCAGCAACGCACGAGCCTTTATACTGTACGGCCGACACAGTGGTTGCTCCTTATTCTTCTCAGCCCAAGTTTGGTAGCTCGCGTAAAAGCTGTGAAAAACAAAAAGTATTTTAAACGTTCAGCGGTAGACAGTCTATTGGTATTTTAACGCAGTTTTACACAAAAAACATAATAAAAATAGTGAAGACGTGGCGCGGTAGTGGGTAGAAACGCATTTTACGCATGTATGGCGTTAAATGTGACGCTTGCGCCGCATTCTACTCCCGGATACATGAATGCTAATTTTTAATTTAAGCAAACCTTGAATTTACATATCATTAATAGCCATTTATACATTTACAATTATCATCATATAACTTTTTGATGAGCGCTAATATTAATTATAAAGCCTCTTAATATTCCAGGAAAAAACTTACACAAATTATTTATTAACCTACATTTAAAATCTATACTAATATTATAAAGCTGAAGAGTTTGTTTGTTTGAACGCGGTAATCTCAGGAACTGGTTCGAATTGAAAAATTCTTTTTGTGTTGGATAGTGCATTTATCGAGGAAGGCTTTAGGCTATATAACATCACGCTACGACCAATAGGAGCGAAGCATCAGTGAAAAATTTTATATTCAAGTAATATTTATGTCATAGTTGATATCGTAATAGAAATATCTCACCATTGGGACCTCTTCATTGTCGGTTATTCTTTCAATAATCTCAGAGTTATGCCGTTTGTCGAATTCACACGATGCGGCTAGGATCATCAGAGCTCTCTTCAAAGGCATGGAAGGCGTTTTATGACAGAAGTAAAAGTACATTTGTGTTGTGTCTAACAAAACTTGTTCGCCTGAAAATCGAATAGAGCGATACCACCAAGTACCAACCTAAAAAATTTCAATTTTGTTTTTAATTTTTTAAACATTTCGTTAACAAGAGTATTTATAAATTTTATAAATAATAAATACATTTAATAAGAGTACAGTACAATAATGATTTCGGGGTGCTTTTGGTGCTGCTGCGGGAATGTAGTGCGAGTGGTATGTTCATTTATTTATCTACTTTCATTATTTTTGTACATTAGAAACAATATTAAAAATAATATTAAATGAAGTGGACAAAGGCAAAGCGGAAAAATATAAATTTCTTCCAGCTTCGAGGGAAGAAAGTAAGATGAAATTTTAAAGTTTATGGCGAGGCAAGGACATTATCCGAAAAAGACCACCTCACTTCTACAACGCCTTCGCGGCAGCAACACTAGCACCCTCTGGAGTATTGTCTAAAAATAATTGTTAAAATCGCAATGGCCAACACCGACACTCTATCACATTGCATTTTAGCCAATGGGCTAAAGTGCTGTTGCAGGAAGAATGCCATACATATGTATGTGTCCTATGTTACCTCAACGGAAAATGTAGTGCCAATACATGCAGTTTTTCTGCAGTAGAATTAATTGCCTAGAGAGTCAAATAGGCCTAATAATAAGGCACTAGGTAGTATGATCACCATATTTTCAAATGATTACTAACACACTAACTTAGATAACCTGCAAAATATTTTTACTGCATATAAAGTTAAACAAAAATCAACACAAGTTCTAAATCTCACTCTTCACGCTTGAAGTGGAAAAGGCAATATAAGTTATGTTTCAAATCAACTATCAAGTGAAATTGAATCGAATTGATCAAGCGATAAAATTACAATAGGTATTATGTTTAAAACTAAGAACCGTAAGAATTGTTGGTAGTTATTATTGTATGATATCTTAATTGCGCCTTGTCGCATTTAAGCAAAAGATTTACATGTTAAGATTTGATTTTTAATTAGTTGTTTTTGTTAAAGCAATAATTAACTATTAATTACTGCAATCACACATCACCACGAAACGGTGTAGTGTTGAATTCCAAACTCTAACTTTTTGTGGTTGAATTATAATTTCTAATAACTACTAAATTTATGACCAAAGAAAGTTAGAAGGACAGAATTCAAGGCACAAACCTATAAGACAGATTATGTCATAGCCATATTTGTGTCTCGTTTTAATTTCTACCTTAACTCTGAGCTGAGTCAGGCCAGACTATAGATCTCAGCATAACTTTTCATAGTTATGTGCGATTGCAGTCATTAGCATCACTTTCTGAAATGGTTGAATGAGAACATCATGAGGAACCACAGTTGGAGTCGGTTCTCAAAGTAGGTGTAGAGTGAGTAGGTGCTACAGTGTAATAATCCAATTCCAATCAAGTCAAATTTAAAGCCTCAATAGCCCAACGGTTAAAGGCCAACTGAAAACGAAAGGTCGCAAGTTCGAATCCCACAGGTTGCACTATTGTCGTACCCACTCCTAGCACAAGCTTTCCGCTTATTTGGAGGGGATAGGAGGATATTAGATCAACCTCAGTTGGCTAATATTCTTTTATAAAATTAAAAAAAAATCACAAAAATCTCTGATTGGCTGGTACTCTCTGGCTATTGATTAAAATTCTCGGATGCAGCAAGAAGGCCCTAAATTCGGCCATAGCTAATTGGCAATTGTCACACTGATGCAATCATTTGAACAATCCCACAGCCAGTTGGTGCTGTCTTTATTTAATTTTATGTGCATAATTACATAATAACTTACAGCAGTAGGGAGTGCCACCATAAAAACCAGAGCATACAGCCCCAACACCCACACACTGTTTTCTTTTTCCACAATCCAACTTGGCAATGCTATTCAAAACTCATAGCCCCTGGGCCATCAGGATTCCCATATTTCTCCCAATTCCTTCTAGCTTCATCATCTGTTAGAGCCTTAAATATAAGAAAAATAAATCATGAATTCATCTACATTTCTGTTAATATTTAAGTTTGAATATGGAATGTCCTATCCTATGACACAATGTTTATCCATACAGGGTGGTCACACGGTAAAACATCACAATCTTGTTGAAAGTTGTAGAGGTCATATACCATCAAATACTCCCTAATGACCTAAGGATGAAAATGGCTTGTTTTTGAGTTATTGATAGTTACATGTCTTTCAGAAAAAACCCAGCTTCAAAGCTTTTTAAAGTGGATTTAAAAAAAATAGTGTAGTACTATGTATTGTATATGTAGTGTATTACCCAAAAGTAAAATTGAAACAAAGTACAATGGGCAAAAATGTATGGGCAACACACCCATGATGGCTACAATCCAAATTACTTTCATTTGGAAGGTATAACAGGCCCTATTTATTTGTGCCAAGGGGCATCAAATTCTGTCCCAGGGTTGTCGTTTTATTGAGGGTTGAATATATCTGGTCATTACATACTAAGTTGAATGTATAAGATAAAATATCAATTATTTATTAATATTATGACATGCTAATTCAATATGCTATTACAGAAGCCAATTTAAGTTTCCAAATTTTTGTTTTAATAACCATTAACATTTTTAAAATTTTTATCTGTTTCCAGCTAATTTATAAAGTTAGATCTCTCGCCAACCTGTGGCCTGCTCGGATTTTGGAGGGAACTTGGCTGTCTGGAGTGATCTGATGGGAGCTGTACCAGTGGAATCATGCAAAATGGGCGATTAATGCCTATTTGCTAAGAAAATTCCCACAAAATGAAGATGAAGATAGTTAGATCTATGGCAACATTTGTCACAGGCAGCTTACATTCCAGAGATCAATCAATACAAGATGTGTTTTAGCCTGGATATCCCACAAGATTTTTTTACAAATTTGTATTAAATCCATATCTATGTACATGTGGGATGCTTTAGACATCAGTTCAGACTACCATTTTAAATATAACCATATTCAATCATTAAACTAATAGCTGAATTAGCCCAGTTTCATAAGGACTTCATATTGTCTAATATGCAGGAACAACAACTTTCATTTAAGCGCACACAATTGCCAGTGACTTTTAGAATAATGCTTTTCTTTTAATGGCTTTTGAACATAATTTCCAATTGTTTATAATTTTATTATAAACAATTGGAATTTATTATCATATCTAGTGAAAAAGAATAACCCACTGTAAAGACACACACAGGTAAGAAATATATAGCTTATCTACTTATTCAAAATCAAATCAATATACGATTTCTTACTTGATATGCTTTTGTCAATTTCATGAAAGCTTTTTCATCTCCAGTTTCCTTATCAGGATGAAGTATCAGAGACTGTTTACGATAAGATCTTTTAATTTCAGCCTGTGTTGCTCCGGGAGGCAAACCCAATATTTCATATGGATCAAAGTTAGACATCTCATAATCAAACTGGGATACTTTAGCTGCTAGAAAACCGAGTAGCACCCACCCTGATATTATTGCTAACATAATAAAAAAGTTTTTCACTTTCTTGTATGGTTCCGACTGTTCTATTATAATTTGTTTCTGTATACAATTTGGACACTGACATAATTCCGCCTTTTTTGCCGGATCTGTAAAAGAGAAATTCGATAAAGATTTTAATAACTACATACGTAGACAAATAATGGTTTAAAAAATATCAACGTGTAGGTAATTTACCGTAACGTGACATCAAAATATAATAGGTAATCACTTAACTGTACATTTAAAACAAAAGGTTTTTGTTGTGTTCATTTTTTATATGAAACACTTGTAAGTACCATGATTAATCATTTAATATTTACAGGGAATCAATAGCTGAGAATATAAAGATTTACCTTCTTTCCGTTTTCTCGGCCAATAATAAAATGTCGCCGGCACCAATATTAGAGCGAGGAATGATAAAACAAAGTAAAAGAATGTTGATCCACTTTCATCGTATTCAAATTTTTGTCCACCCATTGCTAATATATTACATTATTCGATTTAGGCATTAAAATATCTACCGCGCTAGCACTTCCCAAATCAAAATCCCAACAAATTGAACTTTGAAGTTTCAATACTGACATTTCCTGACGTGTCGTTCAGAATCACAGATTAGGTATTATTCAGAATCATTGACAATTTGACATCGTCAGTTTAGGTAGGTAACTCAGAGATTATAGAAAATGATAGTATACGTACACCACGTACACACCAATACACATGTTGGTACACACTAACTACCTATTACTATAAAGTGATACAAATGCTAGTTACTCGCACAAAAGCATGCCAGTTACTAGCAAAACCGAGCTACTCGCATGTGTATCGAGGTTCTGCCAGAAGCCGCTGGCAGAACCTAACAAAGCATACGAGTAGATCGAGGGGAAATGGGACGGGAGATTCATATTGCCTGTAACAAGTACGTGAAACAGATCGTAACGTATTGCTTGTAAATCGCAACTCTCAACTATCTGCCAAGATCTTTTTAATTTTTGTGCTTGTTTTTATTGTTTTTTGCTTAATATAATTGCGAGTTGTACTGTAACACTATTAATTTCTTCATAAATATTAATGTTGTGAACTTTTAGAAACTTTACGTACGTAGAACGTAGACGTTTAGAAACTGGCCATACCATTCACTTGCATGCATATCACGCGCTGACATTCTGCCAGTACCTGGCATGCCAACTTACCAATACCTGGCATGCCATCTACTAGCATGTGTATCATACACTTAATTCTTTGCAGGCTGATTCTATAATTCAGTGTCTATCAAAAAATGAAAGCCATTGACATATAATTTTTATCTATTAAAGGTGATTTACTATGAAATAGTAAATCACATTTTTTCTTCAAACCTTCAATGGATAAAAAATGCCTATCGTCGTTGATAGGCATTGAGCTACAGAATCAGCCCCCTGGTGTGACTGTACCTTAAGGGACTATTAGGTATTCTGTGCTCTTGGGTAGAGTTTTTGTCTGTGGTTTTTTGTCATGTAAAATTGAAAATTGAAGTTTGATGTTTAAATTTTCAATAATTTTCATTTTCATTTGATGAGAGATTTGTGATTCGCATTAATATAAAATGAGTTATTGCAATTTAATATAATATTAATAGTTATAGTAGCACTAAATTTAAGGTAGGAAAATAATTTAATGATTACTATCCACTAATTTTAAAATTGTGCCATAATCACATAATATTAACTTTTGATACTCTACATTACCTATTCGACGTTGCAAATTATTTTTCTGCTTTTTGTTGGATAAATTCTATTCACTTTGTTATAGATGGCTACGAAATCAATAGCAACTGCCACTGTACGAGCTGTGAAAAAACGAATATTACCATCCAGGGCAGCTCTTATATTAACTCCTTCAGCTGTTCAGAAAGTTAAAGAGATAATGTCCAAAGAAGAGGCTAAAGGTTTCATTGGATTGAAGGTTGGTGTGAGGCAAAGAGGTTGCAATGGACTTTCTTATACTCTAGACTATGCCTCTAACAAGGGAAAACTTGATGAAGAAGTGAAACAAGATGGAGTAACTATAATTATCGACAAAAAAGCACAATTAACATTATTGGGTATGTGTGAAATTACTGTTTAAGTTTTGTAATATTAACTAATTTTATCCTTAAAATACATGTATGAACTTTGCATTTTACAGGAACTGAAATGGACTTTGTTGAAGATAAGCTCTCGGCTGAATTTGTTTTTAATAATCCGAATATAAAAGGCACCTGTGGCTGTGGAGAATCTTTTAGTATATAATTTTTAAGATTTAACATTACTATTAATTAGGATTGTTGTTGCCTACTTACAGTTTCATCTAATTGAATAGTATCATAGGTATGGGTTTATTCATATACCTACAAATTATTGCTATACTGCTTTACTTATATGCTCCATCTTAGGCTGCATCTTCACTTACCATTTGCAGTCTATATTATATTTAAAAAAGAAAATGCTCTGGAGATGATTTGTAGGGTGCAGGAAGATGACAGTGACTTTATGAAACTGTTGGCCTAGTGGTATCATGTAACTATTGTACAATAGTTTTAGTGTATTAGCAAAATTTGCACACATCATAATATACAGATGACTCACTTATTTTGAAATTTGTATGTAAATCAGGAAATTTTCTATAATGACCTACAAACAAGACCTATTAGCTATCAAAAGTCTTATTTTTCCTGGAGTCTATCACAAAATCTGAATAGCGAACTAAATTTTATTATGAGTGGGCGAGTATGTATATAGTAAGATAGATAGATGTGTTCCTTTCTCTTTTCTATTGTGTTGTAGTAGTAATTATTTGTATAGGTAGTGATATAAAAATGAATCTAGTGATGAGTTATATTTTTTTGGCTTAATATGACCATATTGTTTAAATTAATAAAATATTTGTTTCTAAAATGATTGAATTTAGTTGTTATTAATTTAAATTTTCCTACATACCTAGTTATCTCTTCTATTGTTAGATAATAATTTAACTAAAAATATTTTGAACTTATATATAAAGAACAATTTAATATATATAAAGAATAATTTAATTGAATTGAATTGAACAGTTTCCTTAGTAATTAATAAAATAGGTATTTCATCACTCATGTTTTATTTAACCTAAAAAACAATATACGGTCGGGGACAGAAAATGTTTACCACTTTTCAAATTAGATTCTTCGTAACCCTGCGTTCAGTAAGGTCTATAATGCTATATCAAGGCATTTGTTACGTTATAAAAATTTCATGCATCCTTTTATTAAAAAAAAAAGTATTGATGACTTTTCTATACAAATAAAATAATAAAACTCATTTCCTAAATTCAAGTTTGACACACTAGCATCATTGTCCTTGTAAAAGTGACAATTAATTATCAAAAATATTATATTTGTTATTTGAAATTTAAATATACAAAATAAATGGCAAGCTTAATCATAATTCTAATGGCGAAGTTCATATTGTGCATTGAATCATAATGATGCTGCTAGCACCCACAGTCAAAAGGAGGTGGACGAGCTACGGTGATGCGTGGTGTTTCTGCAGCATTTTACATCGATTTCTGCAGCAAAATTCCGACAACCTAAGTTCAAGATAATGCGCCGAGCTACTATTCCGTGGATCAATCTGCACCGTGGCAGTCATCTCGTTCAATAGCCCGCTCGATCTGCTGATTTGAAACTGAAAATTTATGGGGCTTAATGATTCAAAGCTGGGACTGTCAGAATCAAAGAAATCCTCAAACTCTTAGATCACATTGCATTGGGGTATGGGATGATATGAACTGACTTATCGCCTTGTCGCGTTTATGCGAGAGAGTCTACGTGTTGTCATAGCAGCGAATGGAAGCTAATTAAGCTAATTATTTATTTATACTAATATTGTTTAGTTTCTCAATAATAAAATTAAGAAATAAAGATTCTTTGATATTTCATTAGATTATTACTTCCGTTTTCATATTTTGGTAACTCGTGTCCTGTGCTCGTGTCTACAAGGTGTTAGTTAATGTCCCTATCCTACCGAAACCCATAAGTTGGGGTCGGTGTATAGATACATGAAAAAATATCATGAGACGTGTAGCTCATATCCTGGCCAAGTTATGAGGACTTCAAAAATTCACCATAAATGTATAGGTGGCAGCCCTTTAAAACAGCTGATTCAATGGCGATGAACTGCCAACGATAAAAATATGAATGAAAAATCTTAAAAGTACTTCTATTCTACTGCTGCGCTGGTATCCTAGTCTCGGCCTACAACGTACTACTTGCTATGCTATAACGTTGCGATAAAATATTCCAGATGCGATACCTAACCATTAATCGGCATGTTATTAAACCTGTAACCTGTAGTATTGTTCAGTAGAGTGAAAACTAATTAGAAATCTCGTATTTTTGCAAGAATATTCCCGAATACTTTCGGACTCCATAAGTTAAAGTCCGTACCTACGTAATCCATAAAGTGACTGCCGCTTCTTTATTTGCAGGTAATTAATATCTCGCGTTGTGGTTTTGATTAACAATGACTGTATGTGAATGAACGAATGAATGTGTGTGAAATTTTTAATAATAAATCAATTGCAAAACGATACAATAATTATTATTATCGCTTGCAGTACAGTGCAAGCATAGTACTAGCATTTTAGAAGTTGAAAGCGAGCGGTATTCGGCGTAGTGATTTGCACCGGAGAAGTGATTTTTCACCGGAGAATCACCGGTGAGTCTCCGGTGAAAGTAAGTAATCGGTGTTTAACCGATTATTATTGAATCATAACTCAAGTAATTTTATTATTTAAATAAAAAGAAGTTTGTTGATCAACATTGTTAATTATTTAATAACATTTATTCAAATACAATTACTTTATCATTATTTCCTACCTCCTTAAATAATATTATCATAATAAAGTAAAATATTTTTTTCTTAATATTTTTTTTATTTAAAACCTTTACAATACATCTAATATCATTTCGAGTTCACACAATATCGATGCGCTTAAAATTCCATTGCTTTGTACTAGAACATTAACAGTTAAAAACATTTTAATTGATGCTAAATCTGTATTCGAATTCACCGGAGATCTCCGGTGAATCTCCGGAGAATGGCAAATCACCGGTGATTTTCACCGATGCTCGAAATCCGCTCTAGGTCGCCGCCCGCCGCTAGCGGCGGCTCTTTGGCGGCGTTTCTTTGGAGGCCCGCCCGCCGGTAAGGCGAGCACACATTGGGGTGCGAAGTTGCAGCATTGTAAAAATCATAGACGTCGCACAACGCACCGTGGAAACGTCCGCTGTGCACCGTAAAAACCTGTACCATTCTATCGGTATCCACACTTCCCAGCGTGTGCATGTCAAGATGATTAATTAAGATAACGATTATCTGATTTTCTTGATTCAGGAACGTCCTGTCCTTTGGGAGAAACCAATAGAAGAATACAAAGATAAATTTATTATAAAGTACTTAGTGTGGTCCATGTCTCATTAGAAACTAAACTAATGGACAGAGTTTTCTCGTACGATGTCCTATGCGATGAAATTTTTCGTTGCGTAAACGCAACCGCAAGTCTTGTTTGTAGCCTCGCCTTTACTCGCACGGCGCGTCAAAGTAATATTGGTGTATCGTAAAATTACGTGGAATACTAGGGCACTATGAAAATAAGGAGACTTAGAAAATAATATTTTTTGATAGTGTTTACGTCATTAGAAATTTTGCCTTTACCTCGGGAAAAACAACACAAAATACTTGTATTATGCAAGATTTTTGCTTAACTATTTTTAAAGGAATTGGTGATAATTGCGAGTGCATTTAATAATTTTGGAATCTAACAGTAACTACCAAATGTTAGGTACGTTCTTGAGATGAGAATGTGGCTTTTCAAATGTAACACTTTTGTTAATAAGTATTTTTTAAATTGCTACCTAAAACAGTATTCAGTTTTACATTTTACAAGTTATTTGCCAAAAGAAAGTCAAAATATTGTTTAAGGACTAGGGATTCGATGACCTCCCTGGCGCAGTGGTGACCGCTGTGGTCTTATAACTGGGAGGTCTCGGGTTCGATTCCCGGCGGGGGCAATTTAGGAATTTATAATTTCTAAATTGTCTCTGGTCTGGTCTGGTGGGAAGCTTTGGCCGTGGCTAGTTACCACCCTATTGTCAAAAACGTGCCGCCAAGCGATTTAGCGTTCCGGCACGATGGCGTGTAGAAACCGATTAGGGGTATGGGTTGAATTTACACTGCTAAACCCCTTCCAAGTTAGCCCGCTACCATCTTAGACTGCATCGTCACTTACCATCAGGTGAAATCGCAGTCAAGGGCTATCTTGTCATTGAATAAAAAAAGGGATTTTTTTTAAGAAAAACGGGTAAAATCAAAATCATGACTGGCAGCACTCGTCTTGCGGCTTTAATTTTTTGGGATTACAATTTACAACGCAGTTGCACGTGAACGGTTGCGGTATAATCAACTATCGATTGCGTCTCTGTTAAGTGAACTGTGGAATGGAGTATTTGTGACATAATCATGTGTGCGTGTTTGTGAGTGTGTGGTTTACATGTTCGATTGCAAATCTGCTGCGGTCTGAGTTCGAATCCTGCGTCATAACATTTTTAGAGTTGAGTTTCTGCCAAGAAACCCCCTGTACCGGCCTAGAGTTAGGAAACTAGGGGCGGCTCTGTTTGAGCTTCTTGAGTCTAAACTAAATCAATCTGGAAGGGAGACCTGTGCCACTCGCAAGTTATTTAGAGATGAACCTAATTAGACCCTCCAATCCAAGTACATCCATACCTCCAAGCTGCTGCAGCTGCGGTTGGTGGGCTTTAATTAATCTTAAAATTTATCATTGATAACATTTTCTCCGAGGAACGGGAGTGACACAACGCCAACTTTGTAATTTAACTCCAGGCCGATACTTACTGATAATTTCTTGTCAGAAACCCAATAAGGCAAGGCGTGTGTAATTTTGAACCGACCCGGGATTCGAACCTAGACCTCGTTATCCGGTCATCACCACTACTGACGTAGTGTACGTAGTAACGAGGCAAAGTGGTCGACTTGTCAGTCGTCAGCAAAGGTCGTCAGTGATTTCGCGCTTACCTACCTATTTCGAAAAGACTCACGTGACATCAAGTGCGCGGCACTCGGTAAGAATTTACGACTCTTTCTAAACATCGAACTTGTTTGTACCAGGGAATCAGGAATTGAAAGGGATTTATGTGGCGTGTTGTTATTATGTCTAGTTAGGGTTTCCAAAATGTTTTTTTCTTAATTCATTAATTATTTTTGTATGAAAGTTTTTGATAATTAATTTTTACTTTTTACTACCGCCATTGAGTTTATAGGGTCAAAGTGCATGGGTGGTTGCTGGTAAGTTATACACATTAACAAACACCTTGTATATGAGATAATATCTATTTATTAAAATTACTAGCTTTTGCCCGTGACTTCGTCCGCGTGAAGTTAGGATTCTAAAATTTCCATGGGAACCTTCTATTTTTCCGGGATAAATGTCGCTATCCAAATCCTCAACTATATCCATGCAAAAATCATGTGGATCTATTGCTCCGTAGCTGTGTGATGGAAGGACAAACCAACAACGAACAAACAAACACTCACATTATTTTATAACATTAGTAAGGATTTTTTGTTTCAAAAAAGGTTTTCTACATCTAACCTATTTAGCAGTCACCTACTAAAGAGACACAGATTACTATGATACTACGTATCAGATGGCTCAGTGCCCTACAAATTTTAAACCCTCGAAATCAAGGCCCATGATTGGCTAATGTATCATTTTGGAAAACTGCTGTAACCAATGGCGTAATAACAATTTTTTTTTCTATTTTTGTCTATGGATTTTTATTTTTGTTATGAAGGTATCTACCATAGGTATGTACCATAGGTATCTACCACAGGTATGTACCGTAGGTATCTACCCACTATCTACCTATTGCCATCCTTGCCCATAATAATAATTATAGGTTATAATTTATAAAAAATAGGAAATAAAGAAACAAATTTTTTAAAAATATTTGTTTAATTCACTTTGAAGTAACGTAATACCTATCGCTTTTGTTATACACATTTTTGGAATTTCAGGTAAGTCTTTATGATCTTGTCTAATATATACTTATATGTCCTAATTTTGTTTATTAGATACACCCTACACCAATTAAGACGTCATATTTTTAATAATTTGTTTCACGAAACGTTTTTCAAGTTACAACACACTGGTAAACACATAAGATCCTAAACACTTTTATAATATAAACCATAAAACTTTGTCTTTTCTCACACTGTGGAAACTTATAAAAAAAAGCGTCCTTACGCGAATTATTATAACGGGCACATAACACTTGCACTATATTTCAATAAATTGAAATAACAATTGCTATTCTGGGACAGAAATATATGAAAATTAAACTAAAAAAACCAAATACAATAATAATGGCGTCAATTGGGCGTCAGCCATCAGGAGAATCATAGATTACTATAGATCTATAAATACTTCATACTACATATAGGTACCTAATGTAGATATCGAGATGTCTGTAAAAATTGTCATGCATCATAGTGGAAAAGATTTTGTAAGGCTATGGAAATTTGTATGGGACTGAACTGGCCGTGTAAAGAGACGGCTAAAGGACTGTCTAAGCACCGCTACATGTTAAAAAGTCTATGATCTATGGCTAATCAAATCACATATCGACCTTCTGACACAGATGTGTGCATGCAATTATGAATCTTAAGGTGGTAAACATTTTTTGTCCGCGACTGTATGTATTAAGATTTACATAATTATGATTATTTAAAGTATTTCAATAGTTCAATAGGTACCTATATACCAACTTTGCAGATTTGCAAGTATTCTACGTAAAAAGGAACGAATCATGCAACAATTTAATAAATATCGCTATCTCACTTTTTCTTTGATCTAATCCGTAGAGAGAGAAGACATAGAGTCAGTGACGATTTCTTTCTCACTCACACTAAAAAGAGAGCAGAGATAAAGTTATTAATGTGATAAACAGAGACGCAGCTACCCAATTTTTTGTCCCTCATCGTGTAACCAGTTTTTTTCAAGGTCGACACACTTTTGTGCCCAACAAACTGACAGTTAATAAGAAAATTTAGTATCTATGTGTGTTGCCAGCTTTAGGTACCTATACAATGTCCCGATTTTCCCTATCCTACTTATATTATAAATGTGAAAGTTTGAATGTATGTAGGGCCATCCATACATACATCCAAATTTCAGCCATATCGGTTTAGTGTGGCGTGATTGAGTAACAAACATATGGATGTTTGTTACTCAATACGCCACACTAAACCGATATGGCTGAAATTTGGCACGGAGATAGGTTTTTTTTAGTAATGTCCTCTGACATACCGTAACGGCGGGTTACTTTGGCTACTTTTTCAATTTTTTTTTTAATTTTTGTTGAAACAAAATAAAGTCGTGATGGAAGAAATGAATATTATGAGAAAAGAAAAGAAAGATGATGGATACTAGAATATAATATATGTCGGCGATGATTAAAGTGTATTCAGTTAGATAGTGTCGGTTACTGTTCTGAATCATCCTGAAGTTTCGTTCGAATGTCCAACAACCAGTCGAGAACTGTTGGCGATCTTAAGAATTATTTTATTTACAAAGTTCTTAATTTTTAAAGCCATTTTTAAATAGCTAGAGGCAGACTTTTAATGTTTTTTTTAAATAATTATTAACTTAAACTATGAAGAGTTGCAGTTTTATACGACTGCCTGAAAAAAGGAATATACTGTTAATTTCATTAATGATGATTTTGATGACTAAATATACAATTTTTGTTGCTTTTAATTCAATAGCATTACTCGATCGAAGGAAAATTTTAACTGTTCATTACAAATTATTTTGTGTAACATTCTTACTAGTAACGAAAAAAATTTTCCTTTGTGTTACATACATCTTTTTTCAAAGTGACTCACATATGCTAAATTTCTATTCGGCATTTCAATATTTTTTTTAAGGAGCAAATAATTATCTAGTGAATTGGTCCTATGAAAGTACATTAAAAAACTTTAGTATAAAAAAAAATATTTTTAAAAAACCGACTTACGTGTACAAACTAAAATTATTTTATACTTTTAAGTGGTGGTTGAAGTTAATATTGTGTGCAATAAAGAATAATAAATTCTTTATTGCACACAATATTAAGATATATGTAAAAAATAGAAGCTTACCCTAATAGGTATGTCTCTCCCAGACAACCTTATATGTGTAGGTATGTTATTTAAAAAATAAAACAGTTCAGCATCTGTTTTGTCGTTTTATTTAAAAATCCTGGGAAGAATTTTCCATCTA
This sequence comes from Hipparchia sbordonii, assembly GCA_038048805.1. Lineage (NCBI taxonomy): Eukaryota > Metazoa > Arthropoda > Insecta > Lepidoptera > Nymphalidae > Hipparchia > Hipparchia sbordonii. Next base: position 11,548,721 of record CM076102.1, read on the forward strand.
ATTTGGGGTACTAGGGGAGTGCAGTTATTGTGGCAACATTAAACTCGAACTTGTCATGTGACGTCATCGTTACGTCATGTTATCTCTATTTCAGTCGCGGTTACACAGTACCTTGGTCTATTGCCTTCTCTGTCTACGATCTAATCACGGCGTAGACAGAGAAGGCAATAGACCAAGGTACTGTGTAACCGCGACTGAAATAGAGATAACATGACGTAACGATGACGTCACATGACAAGTTCGAGTTTAATGTTGCCACAATAACTGCACTCCCCTAGTACCCCAAATTAGATGGAAAATTCTTCCCAGGATTTTTAAATAAAACGACAAAACAGATGCTGAACTGTTTTATTTTTTAAATAACATACCTACACATATAAGGTTGTCTGGGAGAGACATACCTATTAGGGTAAGCTTCTATTTTTTACATATATCTTAATATTGTGTGCAATAAAGAATTTATTATTCTTTATTGCACACAATATTAACTTCAACCACCACTTAAAAGTATAAAATAATTTTAGTTTGTACACGTAAGTCGGTTTTTTAAAAATATTTTTTTTTATACTAAAGTTTTTTAATGTACTTTCATAGGACCAATTCACTAGATAATTATTTGCTCCTTAAAAAAAATATTGAAATGCCGAATAGAAATTTAGCATATGTGAGTCACTTTGAAAAAAGATGTATGTAACACAAAGGAAAATTTTTTTTCGTTACTAGTAAGAATGTTACACAAAATAATTTGTAATGAACAGTTAAAATTTTCCTTCGATCGAGTAATGCTATTGAATTAAAAGCAACAAAAATTGTATATTTAGTCATCAAAATCATCATTAATGAAATTAACAGTATATTCCTTTTTTCAGGCAGTCGTATAAAACTGCAACTCTTCATAGTTTAAGTTAATAATTATTTAAAAAAAACATTAAAAGTCTGCCTCTAGCTATTTAAAAATGGCTTTAAAAATTAAGAACTTTGTAAATAAAATAATTCTTAAGATCGCCAACAGTTCTCGACTGGTTGTTGGACATTCGAACGAAACTTCAGGATGATTCAGAACAGTAACCGACACTATCTAACTGAATACACTTTAATCATCGCCGACATATATTATATTCTAGTATCCATCATCTTTCTTTTCTTTTCTCATAATATTCATTTCTTCCATCACGACTTTATTTTGTTTCAACAAAAATTAAAAAAAAAATTGAAAAAGTAGCCAAAGTAACCCGCCGTTACGGTATGTCAGAGGACATTACTAAAAAAAACCTATCTCCGTGCCAAATTTCAGCCATATCGGTTTAGTGTGGCGTATTGAGTAACAAACATCCATATGTTTGTTACTCAATCACGCCACACTAAACCGATATGGCTGAAATTTGGATGTATGTATGGATGGCCCTACATACATTCAAACTTTCACATTTATAATATAAGTAGGATAGGGAAAATCGGGACATTGTATAGGTACCTAAAGCTGGCAACACACATAGATACTAAATTTTCTTATTAACTGTCAGTTTGTTGGGCACAAAAGTGTGTCGACCTTGAAAAAAACTGGTTACACGATGAGGGACAAAAAATTGGGTAGCTGCGTCTCTGTTTATCACATTAATAACTTTATCTCTGCTCTCTTTTTAGTGTGAGTGAGAAAGAAATCGTCACTGACTCTATGTCTTCTCTCTCTACGAATCACGGAGTTAAGTTTTGTTATCTCACTCGCTCAAATAAAATGGCGGTGCTCCCGTAAAAACGTCGTCGAGGTGTTTGTCTTTGTTTACGTGTCGAAATCATCGTGCGAAAATTAATAAAGAATTACCAAAGTGTCTTACTGCGGTTTATGGAATTACTTCGAATATATAGGGGCATAATATTTTTAATAAAGACTCAATATAGTGCGTACCGCTTGAAATGAATAACGGGGAAGTCGGAGGATCTAGAGGTAGAGGCCGTGGTTGGCATAATCCCGATAATAAACCTCGTGAGTTGCGTCGACCCAAATCCGTGGCGGACGATACAAAAGGTATTTATTTTGTTATTTTGTCTCATGTATTTCTATGTTTTGCATCAAAAGTAATCCTAATTGGTTATGATCCTTGGTCACCAAAAGCGCTCATCAAATATTCAGGTGAAAGTTTTTAAGAATTTTCATTTGTGATGACGTCGACGTAGTTTGACAGAGAGCAACCGGCAGGGCCCTGTCGTATAATTGTGTACCTGGGTAACGACTTAACGACTAACAAGTGGTATTTCAGGTCTTCATTACATATTATCAAAGGGCAGAATAGTACAAATGTAAAGTTCACTTATAAGCTCGAAATATTGTTTGACTTTACATAAACATTCTTCGTCTTTATCAACCTATAGATGTTCACTGGTGGAGATAGGTTTTTTGCATAGACTTCCACATGCTTTAGTCTTGCGCCGCCTATATCCAGCGGCTCCCTGTGACTTGTCTGATGTCGTCGGTTCAGCTAGGGGTCTGCCAACAATGATTTTCGGAGCATTATCTCCACTCAAAACACTTTGGGACCCCAAAAACAATTAGCTCCTCCTAGCTAATTAGTCAATTAGCTTGACGACCTCCCTGGCGCAGTGGTGAGCGCTGTGGTCTTATAACTGGGAGATCTCGGGTTCGATTCCCGGGGGGGGCAATTTAGTAATTTATTATTTCTAAATTGTCTCTGGTCTGGACTGGTGGAAGGCTTTGGCCGTGGCTAGTTACCACCCTACCGTCAAAAACGTGCCGCCAAGCAATTTAGCGTTCCGGCACGATGGCGTGTAGAAACCGATTAGGGGTATGGGTTGAATTTACACTGCTATTCCCCTTCCTAGTTAGCCCGCTACCATTTTAGACTGCATCGTCACTTACCATCAGGTGAGATCGCAGTCAAGGGCTATCTTGTCATAGAATAAAAAAAAAAAAAATAGCTGTGTGATTCTCGAAAAATGATTGCTTTAGTGTGATGATTTCAACTGTCTCTAATTGGCCAATATCCACTTGTTATTGGCTAAAATGCTTTGTGGCAGAAAGAATATAATAAATCCAGCCAGTCACCACAATTGAGACTAGATAATGATTGATGCATTTTTTACAGAATCTGTCTGCAGACCTTCAAACCATATGAAGTCCCTTACACCCTGTGTACAGTGTGCATATTTTTCATTACTAACTATGTACCAATGTGTTTTTATGAGATCCATGCTTACATTTATAATTTTTTGGCAGTTGAAGCTCCTGTATCAAATCTATCTGCGGAAGCCAAGGAATGGTACCCACCAAACTATGTGCCACAGTCACAAGTAATATATAACCCTGAGCCGTTTAGAGTGCCACGCTACTCTGTTCAAGACAGAATTCGACAGGCACAAGATCAGGATCCATATAATTTTGACAGCCTGTCATATTCACTTGAGGAGCCTGAAAATATGGATCTGCGAGTTAGTTTTACTTTTATTTATAGCATTTTACATGATGCACAGTCCACACACTCCATCTTGTCTATCTGTCATATGTAATGTGACCATACAACCTGCTTTTGTGCTATCTCCAAAAAATATAAAATATTATTATTTAGAAAATGTGATGCACCACATCAAAGTATAAAAATCTTATTTTTGGGTGTTTAAGTTTACCTAATATCAAGTTTTTTTCTATAGAATTTTGCTGGAATCCCGCTCTGATGGTAAAAATAAATGGTCACATTATTCATATGTGAGAATGGTAGTATAGCTCTTGTATGCTCTTACCTTTGTAGATTGGTTTGCACAGGCAAAAGAGTGTGTGTAGATGGAGCTTAAGTGTTATATATAATATTTGTGTTGTTTCCACAGGAGAACATAGCAAACTTGATTACAGTAATGTGTGAGATAACATTTGACCCTGGCAAATTTGACACTTTGTGTGGGCCCCTGGTGGATACTTTTGTTTTGACTTTAAATGATACGGACTATACTAGAGCCCTTGTTGAAGCCATTGTAAACCAGGTAAGCTATTTCCATGGTAGTTTTAGGACAAATTTATATTTATTGTATCATGTCTAATTATAACATTTGCAAAGTTACCTTGGTATATTTTTTTAGTATTTATATTATAGGCTGCAGCTTTCGCTGATGTGCCTATACTATTTCTTCCAGCTTCCGATGAAAATGAGAAAAATAAAATTATAAAAGGTACAGACCGCCCTTGCTAATGCTTAATTGAGATTACTCGTTACAGTGTATAGGCGAGGCAAATTTCCGCTACAACGGTGCCCGTTTGTGCTCAATCTTCGATTCTGTCGCACCACCGGAGGAGTCAACGTTCCGGGCTTGCCTACTGGAGCGTTGTTCTACCGAGGAACACAAGATCATAAGTGGCATGGAGAGCTCTGAGGAGAACATGCGTGGCTTTGCAATGTTCCTAGCTGAAATATACACACAACTGGAAAACACCCAGGTACAGTGCTGCCGTCCACAAGTTATAATGCAGTTAACTACTAAAACCATATTTCCTAATATAAACCCAAAAACATTTAAATTAGGGTTTATATTAGGAAATATGGTCTTGTGAATATGTGAACTGCATACAAGGAAGGTCTGCACTACATGTGCAGAAAGAAAAACATCATGTCAAAACTGAACTAGGACTGTGATAAAATGTTAACTATTTTTGTGCTTTTCATTAAGATTGCTTTGCAGGTTAAATCATGAAAAGCTCTGCAGACAAGCTTTTGCTCTTATAACATTGTTATGGGTGTTAAGTAATAATAAAATACTTGCATAGTAATAATTTATTATTTTTTTCAGGGAGGAAGAATAAGATCTTTAGGAGAAAGCCTGTGCAAAGTTTTGTTACACCTACTAGATACTGACAAGGAAACAAACATAAAATCAGTTTGTCAGTTGCTAAAGGTAAGTTTTTATCCTACCTCTAAACTTCTTCATTACATGCTTTACCATTTTCATGGAAATTTAGAACATTATCAAAAGAGGGCTAAACAAACCCACATACACATGTTTCATGGGATATGATAATGAGAACTTTGTGAATAGATTATACTCAATGCCAATAAAGAATTTACAAAGGCCACTTATTTTACTAATATTGCAATTTTTGAGCACACAATGTACACATAGCACAGGTATCGGAACGCCGATACCTACACGTGAAACCTACACTGCGCGTTGCAAGCGGCGATTTGTAGGTACATAGGCCGAGTACTTTGAACTTATGATAAACAGCTGTATCAGACATTGCTGTTTTGTGTTAAATGTTTTTTTTTTAACTAGAAACAAGTGGAGGTATGTGACTAACGTGTTTGGTTTTACAGCTGTCGGGCATAGCGCTGGACGCGGACTGCCCGGCGAGCATGCACGCGGCGTTCGAGCGCCTCAAGTACCGCGCGGAGATGCCGTGCGTGCGCCGCGTCATGCAGCTGCGCGCCGCGCGCTGGGGCACCGCCGACCCCGAGCCCGACGCGACCGCGCCGCCCAGCCTGCCCAACCTGCCCAACCTGCCCCCGCCCAACGCGCGCCGTCTGCAGCGTGAGTATGCCGACACATGACTTGACAGATCTAGACAGTCTTACGCTGCTTTTTTTTAGGTTTTTGAATAATTTATATAAAAAAATATATGCAAAGTATTATCCGGCGACATTGTACGAAGCATTTTCCACTTTGAGGCCGCCATTCTATTCTAGTAAGGTTTCTATTAAAAAGTTATTTTGACTCCCGCGGGATTTGTCTAGATAAAAAATAGCTTAATGTAAATGTAATGTAAGCTTAACCAGTGGTAGATTCATTGACGATTCAAAAGTACTTGTAAAAGTTTATTTGAATAAAAAATATTTCTATTTCTAATTGTATTCCAGACTATAATCTATCTCTGTGCTAAACAGTCAAAACAGTTCAGTCGTTGCGGCGTGATTGAGTAACAAACATCCATCCATACATACATCTAAACTTTCGCATTTATGTATAATATTAATACGATTAATGGTAGGAGTTTTCTCGGGATACTTATGAAGTGGGTTCCCATATCCTTCCACATATACTCCATGTTAGAAATAAAAGAGTAATGCAACTGTTGTAGAAACGATCTCCGAGCCGGAAGCGACGATGGGCGGCTACCTGGCGGACGGGCAGTCGCTGACGCTGGAGGAGCGCGACTTCCTGCAGAGCAACCTGCCCGCCAAGCCCGCCGCGCTCGACATCGATATACTGTGAGTGACCATTGCTCTAAAATCCATTCAAAGGCTCGCTTTGAATTTTTTTTTTTTATATATGAATAGCGGGCAAACGAGCTGGCGGGTCACCTGCTGTAAAGTGATTACCGCTGCCCATGAACACTTGTAGTACCAGAGGCACCACCAATGCGTTGCCGGCTTTATTGGAATGGATTGAAGATTTAGTAACTGTACTAACGGATACAGTAATTTAATAAATGTTTTGAGCCAGATAGTGCCAGACTTAGTTGATTAGCTAGATTGGGTCTGATTAGGTCAGATCGGGTCAGATTCTGTCAGATCGGGCCAACTTTCAATGAGGTTGTCTTACATCGGACTAGCTTTTGCCCGCGACTTTGTCTGCGTGGAGATGGGTTTTTAAAAGTCCAGCTGGAACTCTTATGTTTTTCCGAGAAAAAAAAAGGTAGCCTATATGTCACCCTCCAAGTCCTCGTGTATACCCATGCAAGAAATAACGTTCACCTATTACACCATTGCTACATGATTGAAGGACAAACCAACAACGCACACTTTCGCATTTTTAATCATCTTCATGGGTGGTGTGGGTTCAGGGAGGAGCTGGAGAATGAGGCGTGGGACACCGGCATGGACGCCGAGATGCAGGCCGGCTACCTGGAGTTCCTCAAGATCTCCAACCAGATCAAGCGATAACCGGCTCCCGCACACTACCCGGCGCCCGACCGACCCGCTCGCGTCTCCGCACTAGGACAATGGTGAAAAACTTTAAAAAAAATAATAAAATTTTATAAAACAATAAAAAGATTCGTCTGTGAAAGCTTTGTAATAACTGTGTCGCACGCCTAGATTAAATTTAGGTCACATTTCACAACATATCGCTCATTTGCGACAAGAGTGACATAATTCAAAATCGACGATGAGAGAATTCTCTCGTTAGAGAGTAATGTTTTGTGGATGCTGCGGTCTCGAAACAACACAGCGGCCAACAAAGCGACAGAGCATTAAGTCACAATCTCTCTCGCTCTTGTTTTTTTGTGCTTAGAGTAATATTGTTTTTATAGCAAAAAGTATAAATTTTCGACGCTAAAATTGGTGAATTTTGAGTTATGTCACCCTTGTCGCAAATGAGCGATATTCATGAGATTGAACAAAATTGAGTTCCATAACTTAACTGACAAACGATTCAGATAAGTATACTTTTTTTCGTCTAGAGAACATGAACAGTAAGTTTTTTTTTGTTGTCGAAATTCTAATCTAGGTGTGCGATTATGGTCTAACTAAACTTGTGCGCTTCAAACTAGCATTTCAAATTACGCCAACCAACATGAAGTAATTATATTGCCAGCAAACGTGAGGCATGCACATGCATGCATTTGTTACATGCATGCATGCATTTGGACCACCAAACCATAGCGCATGCTTGTAACGTAAGTTGAAAGCGCACCAGTGCAGTTAAACCTCTAGATTAATAAATAAATGCATGATTATGAAGTATTCCATGAAAAAGTAAATAAAAGTCCGCGCAGCACTAAAAGTACACTACTTTAACATAAACAAGATGTACCGTTCCCTTGCATAAGCAATAATATTCAAATCGAAATAACTTATCTTTACAACTGTAACCCGTTTCATTGCAATATTAACGCTCATAATAAATGAAATAGGCGTATATTTAGATATTGAAGATTGATCGTTCATTCGTTGTAGCTCGAATAAAATATTTCCGTGTAGATATTAATAAAATTATTGTTTACATATTTGAACATGAATTTAAAGTCATAGGTACCTAAACTTAATACAGTAAATCCTTGATCCTGGTGATTTGTGGAATTCGGCGTAATTGACTATTGAATAGTGTATAATTAATTGAAGTATAAATCTTTACAATTAATATTTTTATTTTTATTGTGAGCTATGTGAGCTATGAACAATGTAATTGCAACAAAATATTATGATAACGGACCTAATGTAAACAAGCAAACATTAGTACTTTACAGTGCAAATCTAGCAACGGTGACTATTTGGTTGTACACTTTCTAAACTACATTGACAAGTCTAATAGTAATGCCATGCCATCAACTCTATTCTGCAGGGATCATTTTGAAAAGGCTTTTTTAGACTGTCAATTTAATTTAGCTTAGAGATTGTGCACAACAGAATAAGTAGGGCATTGCTATCGATCTTCTAAAGACTGTGACAACCGAATAGACACCAATAATTTTTATATAGAAATGGTTTCCTATTGTAGAACATACTTAAAACCCAGTGCAAAAACCTGTGCAAAAGTAATGAGAACATCAGCTACTTAGTTGGTTTTAACTCTTGAACAATATTAGTGCAGCTGAATGTTTATGATAAAAAACTTTAAATGCGATGGCAAATGCCTAGACACATGTTTTGGTACATAATTTAATAGAAGTAGTCATTGACATAATAATACGTGGACCTTGGGTGTAATGCAAAAATCACGAAAAAAGTGTCCAGAGAAAACCTATACAGGGTGTCCCACGGCTATGCCACATGGAGGGGAAGTACCTTAAATATTGTAGATGGAACATTTTACTGAAAGAAGACTTCATTTTAATTTAAAAAACAATTTAAACTGCATTCATAGATTTTTAAATAATTGCCTGGTTGAACCGGGACTCGAACCCGCTATACGAGAAAAAAAATTAACCTGTATCTTTATCATACCGATCGGAAGGCTTCATCATAAGGATTATTTTTTGTTAAATAACATAGCATGAGAAATAAAAGGAAGACCATGAATTTTACTATCTAAGGAGATCTAAGGATAGTAAATTTCAATTCAATTCAATATTCAAGGCAATTCGTAGCTCTGTTGCAGCGGGATTGAAGGACGAACCAATAAATCAACAAACAAACACACTTTCGCATTTATAGGTAATATAAGTAAAGATTAGTAAGGATAGTAAGGATCGGGAAATGATGCGTACTTCTCAAGTGGGTACTCATTAGTAATAGTTCATATCAGTTGTATGTCGATACGCCAATGTCAGCTTTTCATTTTTCTGAACAAAATTTTACAACAAAGGCTAAAATTCATGGTCTTCCTTTTATTTCTCATGCTATGTTATTTAACAAAAAATAATCCTTATGATGAAGCCTTCCGATCGGTATGATAAAGATACAGGTTAATTTTTTTTCTCGTATAGCGGGTTCGAGTCCCGGTTCAACCAGGCAATTATTTAAAAATCTATGAATGCAGTTTAAATTGTTTTTTAAATTAAAATGAAGTCTTCTTTCAGTAAAATGTTCCATCTACAATATTTAAGGTACTTCCCCTCCATGTGGCATAGCCGTGGGACGCCCTGTATATACAAGTGTACATGTGTATTTTTATAAACAAACTAATACATTGTAATTTATGTCTTAGACCATTATTGTACAGCCTAATTTTGGTTGCAATAATTTGCTTTAAGAGCTTATAGTATGCCAGCTGGAATCCAAATTTTGCCCCCGCCTCACTGCCCAGCGTGCAGCCGCCCGCACCGCGTAGTTGCAGCTATCTCACTCGCACGAGTTCATCACGCGGCAGGGGTCACGCGCCGTACGATAGGGTATATGATACATTTTAACGAACCTCTAGTACATAGGTATGGAAATAAAATGAAACTAATATTATTATATATTATTAATAACTAAGACTTAGAATTAGACTTAGACTAAGTATAAGTCTAACACTAAGACTAAGTTTAAGTCAAAGACTAAGTCTAAGCAAAGACTAAGACTAGGTCTAAGTCTAAGTATTTCACTAAGACTATGACTTAGTCTTAGACTTAGTCTTAGACTGAGTCTTAGACTTAGATTTACAATTAAACTTAGACTTAGAATTAGACTTAGATTTAGACTAAGTCTAAGTTTAAATCTAAGTCTAAGTCTCACACTAAGGCTAAGTCTAAGTCTTAGTGTTAGACATAGATATATACTTAGTCTAAGACTTAGTCTTAGACCATAGTCTTAGACTCAGTCTTAGACTCAGTCTTAGACTCAGTCTTAGACTCAGTTTTAGACTTAGTCTTAGACCATAGTCTTAGACTCAGTCTTAGACTCAGTCTTAGACTCAGTCTTAGACTCAGTCTTAGACTCAGTCTTAGACTCAGTCTTAGACTCAGTCTTAGACTCAGTCTTAGACTCAGTCTTAGACTCAGTCTTAGACTCAGTCTTAGACTCAGTCTTAGACTCAGTCTTAGACTCAGTCTTAGACTCAGTCTTAGACTCAGTCTTAGACTCAGTCTTAGACTCAGTCTTAGACTCAGTCTTAGACTCAGTCTTAGACTCAGTCTTAGACTCAGTCTTAGACTCAGTCTTAGACTCAGTCTTAGACTCAGTCTTAGACTTAGACTTAGTCTTAGACTTAGGAAGCCTAAGGAAGACCTTTAGGAAGCTATGTATTTGCATTCTGTAACAAAATAGGCTATAACTAGTCTTTTGTTTATACTACTAAAATAATGTGACCGTGGCTACTAACTGGGAAAACTACCTTAATATTTAGTGATGGTAGGTGTATGAAACTATGTACCTATTCCACAGCAAGAGCCAAAAAAGTTATTATTGTAGTAATCAATTCATGTTTTTAGCATTTTCTATTCTCCAATTCCGTCTTATTTTTCTTATTCCGCTTATTTCCCATTTCTTTACACTTATAATTTCTTAGATAATATACGTATTCTGGTAGGTATGCGTGAGAACAAGCGACGCGGGTTCCCCGTTCGAATGCCGGAGCGTGAATGAATTCATGCGGTGGACACGAGTCGCCCGTCGGCCCACACGCAATATTTTTCAGAATTTCATTTCTAATAACGAAAAAATTATTTAATTTTAAATAGTACATATAGGACACTTATTGTACTAAGTTGAGTATATATTTTAAGTTTTATTAGTATAGGTAAAGTATTCATTGACTACTGCGATTTATTTGTAAAATTCAGAGGGAAATTTGTGAATTTTTTCTATCGAGAAAATTTTTAGCAATCGTGTTTTCACAACATACAAAATTCAGTCTATATCGTCAACTTTACTATATATTTCTTTCAATATTATTGATTCAATATTTTTATTGATATGGACGATCAAACGTGGCACGCTGGCATACTGTAGGCTCTTAACTGACTCGATTGGAAACCTTTTTCGCGTTTTGGCTTTCTTTCGGTTCGGACAATTTTTAGCGCTGACCCGAAGTCCAGTATTATTATGTCAATGGTAGTAGTGGATTCTTGGGCTCCCCGCCAACCAACTGAGTGGGTTGAAGCCGAATCGCAGCGTCTTTACATCAACAACTATGTGCCAAAACAACGCGATGCGAATTTGCAATATCGTCGCATAACGAACAACACCGCGTCATTTTGACTAAATAGTAGGGTGAAAAAACTGCTTAAATTATTATTGCTTTCAAGAGCTTATAAGACAGTTAGTTCAAATATCTATAGTGGTACATATATACAATCCATTAGTTTAACTAAAGCTGAAGTCATAAGATCCTGCGCCTTGGCTGCATTCTAATTTTGAAATCTATAGACTGCACTTTCACTCAGCTCAGACTCAAGATCAAGTTAAAACGAGACAGATTTATGTCAGATCATATGTGTATCTCGTTTTAACCTTTATCTTGAGTTTGAGCTTAGTCAGAGCTCGCTCTATAGATCTCAGCATTATGTATTGGCCTTAATGATAAAAACTAGATATATTTAATTACCATAGTTGTCTGTAATTTGGTCCAGTATGTTAATAAAGTAATTTGAAATGTTTATATTCAAATTTTATTAATAGTAGAAGTAGAAAAGCAGCAATAATCTCCAATCTTTAAGTTTTGTGAACGGTGACTTTATTATCTTTTACAAATCTGCAAAAAAATGTTCTTTTTTCTATCAGTTTATATTCTTCGTACTTGGATTGTGGTGTGAAATATTATTTTCTTGTTTACATTTCGTCTTGAAACTGTAAAAATATTTAGTGATCTCATTACTTCTCCATTTATTTTGTCTAATTCATGAAAATATGTAATAATAACATACTTTGCATTATTTTGATCTTGTACTTGCGTCAATATTAATGACAAGCACGATTCCTGACATATCATATCACACAACGAATGATTAAATACAAGCACAAATAATAATAATTTTGTTGAAGGATATCCACGTAAATCTTAACCTTTGATTAAATACCACCCTTAATAGGTACAACATTCCGGTAAAACGTATAAACCTGCATTTCTATTTATTATTTTATTGTATTTGGAATACTCTGCCATAATTTTACTACATATTTAGTCTTGCGATTAATTGTATTTTTTTTAAGAAACCCATATTCAATTGAAAGGAAAGCGATGATAATTAAGTTGTACACAATTTCTAAATGTTACTGAATTGACAGATCTAGTGTAACACTATCCATTTTCGTTCATTACCCTTGATACTACCACTAACGGCCTCAGTTGTAACATGGGGAATTTTTATTTCCCATGTTACTACTGCCTAAGTTCTGGTAAAAATCGTTTCTTTTCCTTCAAAATCTTTGGCGAGGATAACTGATGACATTAGTTTGAGTTTTGCTATTTTATTTAGTTTGCATTTGCACTTGCATAATATTAAGCCCAGGTGAAGTGACACTTGTGTTTATATTATGCTAAAGGTGGATCTCAACATAGTAAATAGGATAGCATTATTTAAACCTCTCAATTTAGTGTTAGTGTAAAGATTGTGTACAACAGAATCAGTAGGTACCAATGTCGCTTCAGAACTTAGTAATGTTTAAAAAGAAAAATAAGTTACTACCTCAGAACCTCCTCATCACACTTTGTTTTTAAAATTTCTCCTGCCCCAAGAATTAGGTAAGTAATTAGATATCTTAAAAACTTAATATTTTTATTTTAAGATTTCAAAAGTACTAAAACAATTGAGTACAGCCTATTTGAATGTTTTATTGTAAATTCAAAAATATCAGTTTTAGTGTGGAGGTCGATTTTTAAGTTGAATTATTTTATTTGTCGCCCTTAATGCTTGTATGATATGGTTGGAAAAGCGTGTTTGTGCTCGGAGCGATGTAAGCCCTAATTGCTGAAATTACCTAACACAGTCATATATCTAGATATATCGTAAAGGCAGCATTTCGCAAGGAGACGGAGTCTCGCGGGTACTTTCTAATTTTAATGAGCTATTTATAAAAAAAATATGTGCGCGTGACTCGACACTTATCACATACAGGGTAGGCATTAAGCGGGCAGATGATATAAAATGGAGAAAATCTTCAGTACGAGTTAAGGCTTTTTATAATTTGTACAATGCCTACCCTTAAGTTTTTTATAACTCTTACTGGAGATTTTTCAATTTTATATCATCCGTCTACCCTGTTGTACATCCTGTGTACGCCACTCCGCCTACACACGTACAACGTTTAGTTTACTCGAACTCGCTTTAATCATGCCGTTAACGGCATTCGCACGGAGAACTCGCCCAATTGTGGATTTCAATCTCTGGAACCTACATTGAGATGGACTAACTACGCTTATAATTATTGAACGTCACGAAGCCGAAATCTGGTCCGTTTCCTCCGTCTCGAACATGCATTGCCAAATGCCACCTTTAGTGACCTTTATGGCGATTTCAATGAGCAATCTTTAAGACATAATAATTAATTAATTTTTGATGTTGTTTGTAATACGGGATTTATTTATTTGAAGCAATTAGGCGAATGTTTGTAATATTCCATTGTATTTTTGTTGCAGTGATATTATGAATGTTATAAGAATAAATGGATATTTTAATAAAAGTCATTTAAATATAATATTATGGTTTTATTTCAAAACAAAACATCTTGTATAAAAATATATTATCGTTTTTTTTTAATTTATTACAATTGAATTTAAATGCTAAAGGCCTCCGCCGCGAAATAAATTAGCGAAAGATCTTTGAAGCTTCGTTAATGACATGCGAAACTGCCTAGGTATTTGGAACACTGCCCGAGTCCTTTTCTTCGAACGATTTCAGCACTGTACTCAGGGTCTTATTACAATAAAATACAGCGTAATCGAGTGCAAAGAAAAATGTGACTGCCGTCCGAGTGTAGTGCTGAAATTACGCCGGAAATAAAATTGCTCATAGACAGCCAAATCTCTCGCGTTAGAACAAACTTGGCAACATACACTTTTGTCATGAAACGTACAAGTCTTAATAGAATCTCACAAGTTTCAATATTATTATTTCGAGGTATAATCCTTCTCATCAAAAATATCGAAACACATTCGAACTAAAAGGCATTGCGAGGTGTTTCGATTTTTTTAATGGGAAATAGGTATATTATTTATTATTTCTTTTACGGGCCAAAACCTACCAATCAGTACTAAATTATGTCAGGTAAATCTGGCAACACTTTATAAGGGTTAAGAATTCCATTGGGGTCCATGGAGTGCTTAAGATCTCTCATTAGCTGTAACGCCGACTCGTCTTTGCTGTAATGTATGAACTGAGGCTTCCTGAATCCCACGCCATGCTCCGCGCTAATGGAGCCCCTGAACTTGGCAACTTCTTCAAAGATATACGGTTCTAGTATCGAGTAAATTTTCTTCGTGTACTCTGGTACAATCACGTTTATGTGAATGTTGCCATCACCTGTGTGTTAAAGTGCAATTAATTACTTTTTCAAACAATATGACTTATTTAAAAAGTATAGACCAGTGTTGGCCCAAAGTTAATCTGATTAACGATTAAAAATTAATGATTAAAATCATAATCAAAAATTTGATTAACGATTAATTTAATCATTAATCAAAAATTTGATTAACGATTAATTAATCATAATCATTAATCGTTAATCTGATTAATTATTTTTGATTAACTACACAGGCCTGCGATGGTTTTCCCCTTTAAAAACTAATTAGCAATTTGGGTAGGTATTAGTTACTAAGCTACGAAAAAAATAATAAAAAAATTCCATCACGTAAGTTTTCTGAGAAAATGAATTTTCATTTTTCTTAGTATTACCGCGCATTACTAGCGTTAACTTCCAATTTCTTAAATAATAGTGCATGCTTGGAGAATTGATGACATTTAAATATTCACCTACCGTCATAAGTCATTGTTTGTCGTGATTGAAATCATATTACAATACATATGTATCAACTACTAGATGATTCCCGCGACTTCGTTCGCGTGGATTAAGGTTTTTTATTCCCGCGGGAACTCTCTTATTTCCCAAAATAAAAAGTAGCCTATGTGTTATTCCAGACTATTATCTATCTCTGTGCCAAATTTCAGCCAAATCGATTCAGTCGTTGCGACGTGATTGAATAACAAACATACATAGGTAAATAGGATGATACGATAGTTTTGTGATTTAATTCTGCTACCTCCACTTCATATTAACTTAGGTATTATAAAGCCATTTTTAAACGCACTAGCTAAAGATGGTACCTGTGTTAATTACCTTTGTGTTTTTAAGCATTTATCGGATTCCAAGATCAAAGAAGGGATTTTTCTTGGGTCTGAAATAGGGAAGCTCATGCAAGACGAGATCATCAAAGATAACGCTTGGAATTCAATTAAAGATGTAGTAAATTTTTTTTAGAAAACAGTAAAAACCCAAATTATGACAATATAGTGAGTATTTTACTCAGCAACATTCATAAAGTGGGTTGCAATATGAGTATAAAGTTACATTTTCTGCATTCTCAAATTGACCCCTTTCCTGAGAATCTTGGGGCTGTAAGTAAAGAAAAAGGTGAAAGCTTCTACTAAGATATTAAGGTCATTCAGAGCAGATACCAAGGAAGGTGGAAACCAAACATGATGGCAGACTACTGCCAGATATTGAAGAGAAATAAACCTGATAGAAAGCATAAGAGAAAAAGATGAAATAGAAGTTTTGAAGGAAGTAGAAGAAGAAATAATAAGTCTTTTTGATTTATTTAGTCTCTTTAGTGTTATTTTTAAATAATACTGTCGGTTTTTTAAATTTTAAATTCGTTAATTTTTTTTTCTTTCATGAACTTTGTCAAAGTAACCTAAAATATGCATGTCATCTGATGTCATCAATAAAAAAAAATATCGACGTGCTAGAAAAAAATCAAAGATGTATTTTAGTTTACCATGCCTGAATATTTAAAAAAATAACATAATTATTGAAAGGGGAAAAAAAAAGTTAAATTTCGCAGGCCTGTGCTATCTATTAACTACTTATTTATTTATTGTCCGATTTTGCAGTAATTTATTGTTAATTTTGACCGCTCACTACTCACCACCACTCACCAGCACTCAGCACATTCACCACCACTGACCACCACTCACCACCACTGACCACCACTCATCACCACTCATCGCCACTCATCACCACCCACTCATCACCGCCCACTCATCACCACCCACTCATCACCATCCATCACCCCCCATCACCACCACTCACCACCACTCACCACCACTCATCACCACTCATTACCACTCATCACCACACATCACCACTCATCACCACCCACTCATCACCACTCATCACCACTCGTCACCACCAAATATACTCAATATCATATTGGTATTGTCTTCGAATTATAAAGGATTTTTCTCTGCCTGTGGTCATTGCTCGTTCTCGCCATTTCTTTTTCGTCGAAATTAAACAGCTATTTGCAAACACAATTTTTGACGACCTCCCTGGCACAGTGGTGAGCGCTATGGTCTTATAACTGGGAGGTCTCGGGTTCGATTCCCGGCGGGGGCAATTTAGTAATTTATTATTTCTAAATTGTCTCTGGTCTGGTCTGGTGGGAGGCTTTGGCCGTGGCTAGTTACCACCCTACCGTCAAAAACGTGCCGCCAAGCGCTTTAGCGTTCCGGCACGATGGCGTGTTGAAACCGATTAGGGGTATGGGTTGAATTGACACTGCTATACCCCTTCCAATTTAGCCCGCTACCATCTTAGACTGCATCGTCACTTACCATCAGGTGAGATCGCAGTCAAGGGCTATCTTGTCAACGAATAAAAAAAAACACAAGAAAAAAATAGTACAAATAGTATAAAAAATAAAATATAGCATCGCGTGTACTTTTTGACATATTTTGGTTTAAACTGAATCTTAAAATAGTGCACAATAAGGGTTATTTTAATTTTACTCGGTCACTGGTTTGATTTTATTTCAAAATTCAAATTTCAAATAAAATCAAATATCAATCAGTCGGCGTTTGACCGCCTTTATGAGTGGAAGCTGCTCCGGTTGCAAACAAATTCTGTCGCAAAAAAAGATCGTAGGAACACGAAATAGTTGAGCAAACGAAATTAACACTTTATATAACAGAATCTGCATTCCGAACCGGTGGTAGATTTATGACGTGTCATAAGACCTACAAGGCAGCCTACATTAAATAAATAAATTATTTATGAATTTGAATATATTTTGATGAAAAGAAAGGTGAGAAACTAAGTACTTCAATATAACCAGTATCATTTTATTATCTACTAGACGATGCCCGCGACTTCGTCCGCGTGGATCAAGGTTTTTCAATTCCCATGGGAACTCTGTAATTTTCCGGGATAAAATGGAGCCTATGTTTTATTTCTGGGTATGAGCTATCTCCATGCCAAATTTCAGCGAAATCGGTTCATTCGTTGCGGCGTGAAGAAGTAATAAGCACACACACACACACACACACACACAAAATTTCGGCTTTATAATATGTAGGAGAGTAGGATTAGAGTGATTTTTGTTCAAAGCGCCATCTAGTGACGGTAGTCTTGTAACGTTTCATGACAGTAGTCTTGTAACGTTACAAGACTACCGTCACTAGATGGCGCTTCTTCCGTTTCACTTCTGATGATTGGTGATGCTCGCGTTCCTAAAAATATTAGTGTGACTAGCTGATGCCCGTGACTTCGTCCGCGTGGATTTAGTTTTTAAAATCTCGCGGGAACTCTTTGTTTTTCCGGGATAAAAAGTAGCCTATGTCACTCTCCCGGTCCTCAACTATGCCCTTGCAAAAATCACGCCAGTCCGTTGTACCGTTGCTACGTGATTGAAGGACAAACCAACAAACAAACACACGTTCGAATTTAAAATATTAGTAAGGATTACTTGGGATAAGGAAGTAAACTAAACTGACAGTCTCTAAATCGCCACAGTTTAGGTAGGCACTACCCTGCAGCATCAGGATTGAAGAGCCAGGACCTAGAGCTCCACGACGTAGTCTATGCTTGATACCTACAATATGAATTCTCAAGCGAAATACTAGTCGTAGGTGCAATATAATTATATTCAATTCTAATTGTTTAGGTACATAATATGATACGCGCCGAGCGCGGACTTCGCTTTACATCGATGCGTAGGGATGATGAAATAGCATTGCCCGCCGCGCGCGGGCGCCGATGATCGAGCGATTTGTTCGAGCGGTTCGGTGCCGTAGAGGGCGCGCGCGCGCGGGGCGAGGCACACCGCCGCGCCACGCCGCGCGCGCTGTTTAACGCCCGCTGGCTTCTCTCTTGAATCCACCATTTTGAATTTTTTGTTAGCTTCCTACCAATTTGATGAGGTTTCGAATGACTTTTGTTTGAATACTCCCCCTCTATCTTCGATACCCTGGCCGTGCTCCTCACCCGTCTCCGAAATCCTCAATCATCAGCTCTCTACATATTTTTGCACCAAATGAATTTTTGTCCTCCATACGAAACCATGAGTGAAAATTTTTTTTTTTCATACAAAATTTTACAGGAGAGGTCAGACAGTGAGCGAGTCAGTCAGCGAATCAGCACGAGTAGCTATAAATATATAGTAAAAACATTGATGGATGTATTAGTTTATAATCAAGTTAATCAAGTTAAAAAAGTTAATCAATTAACGATTAATGATTAATGATTAAATTCATTAATCATGATTAAGATTACTTTTTTAATCATGATTATTTTAATCATGATTAATTTAATCTGATTAAAATTAATCAGATTAATTAATTGATTAAAAAATTAATCGATTAATGCCAACACTGGTATAGACTAGTAGACTAACTAGAAATAGAAACACTTTGAATTCTTAGATAAATGTTAGGTACTTTGCTTATCAATAAAACTATATAAAAGTTCCGTAAAAATCCTTTCAGCCGCTATGAAAATTAGCCCGTGAAAACATAGACAAACAGAAAAAAATTTGAAAACACATTTAAGAATATTATGTAGAACTCTCAGGTGTGCAGGTTTCCTCACGATGTTTTCCTTCACCGTTAAAAATCACGTGTTTTAGCATGTGATTTTTAATTGCTTAATTGCACATAACTCCGAAAAGTCATGTGCGTGCCTGGGCTCGAACTTGCTACCCCCCGAATACGAATACTACGACCGTAGTTCAATTTAAAATTTAATTCAATTTAAACAATACGCTCTAGTTAATGGGTACCCAGGTTGGATACATACCGACATGACCATATCCATACACTTTGGCAGTATGGTGTTTGAGTCTTGTGCGCAAGAGTTCCACCAACTCGTAGTAGTTGGTCAGCGGTATCGACACGTCGTACTTGAACGTATATCCGTCCACCAAACCCGCGCCGGCTATGCTCTCACGGATGTTCCAAATTGTCTGCAAGTGTAAGTTAATTGTTAAAATCACCCCTCACACGTGGACGGCTCTTTTAAGCCTAACCGTATAGTTTGAGGAATTGCTGTCAGAAAAATTTCTGACCCTCGTTTGATGTCTGAACAGAGTACTAGGTAAGTATTTCTTAGAAAGTAGTACTTAGTACTCTGTTCAGATATTCTGTTCCTAGGTATGTTATGCTCGCGGGATGGATGAAAATTGAAACAGAAAATTTTCTGACAGAAAGTGACCTATACAATTTTGATAGTAGGTAAGTAGGTAGATAGGTAGGCACGATGCGACTGGACTTAAACGTCCTTATGTCCACCGAGTTTGTTCTCGTTGATAGGTCTCAGTTTAATTAGTTGTCCAGGTGATGAAGACGGCCTTACTATTTAAGACAGAAACGGTAAGTCTATTTTCCCGTTTTCACGCAAAATTGCAATTTGGATGCATTCAAATTAGTACCTAGGTAAGTAGGTATAGATGCGACGCAAACTTACTTTCATCTTGGCGGGCTCCGAAGTGACGGTCCCGTCCAATATAAGTCCACTGTCCATTCCGTCTGACAAGAAGCGTGACAGTTTCTCAGCGTCATGCGCTTCGTCGCTACCGTGTGTTTCCACTAGCACGTAGAACGGATAATCTGAGATAGGGTTCCTGGTCAAACCAAAATCTTTGATGAGGTCTATAGTTCATTGGAATGGAAAATAAATAGGTACTTATTTGACAGGTTCTAGTGGTCACGTCCATAGGTAGGTAGGTTAATTTTAAAGTGGATACTTACGATAGTTTTAGATTTTTAACAGTAGAACTAATTGATTCATTGTCTGCCATTTCGAATGCTGAAAGGATTTCGCCCAAAGATGACTTTGCCCTTTTATACAGTGAGAGTATATTTTCAAAATTTTTAACTCCTGAAATGAGTACATAAAGTTTGTAAACATCAATTCATAACACTCGTGAAGTACGGTCGGGGACAAAGAATGTTTACCACTTTTCAAATTAGATTCTTCGTAACCCTGCGTTCAGTAAGGTCTATAATGCTATATCAAGGCATTTGTTACGTTATAAAAATTTCATGCATCGTTTTATCAAAAAAAAGTATTAATGTCTTTTCTATACAAATGTTAGTAATAAAACTCATTTCCGAAATTCAAGTTTGACACATTAGCATCATTGCCCTTGTAAAAGTGACAATTAAATATCAAAAATATTATATTTGTTATTTGAAATTTAAATATACAAAATAAATGGCAAGCTTAATCATAATTCTAATGGTGAATTTCATATTGTGCATTGAATCATAATGATGCTGCTAGCATCCACAGTCAAAAACAGTCAAAAGGAGGTGGATGAGCTACGGTGATGCGTGGTGTTTCTGCAGCATTTTACATCGATGTTCTGCAGCAAAATTCCGACAACCTAAGTTCAAGATAATGCGCCGAGCTACTATTCCATGGTTCAATCTGCACCGTGGCAGTCATCTCGTCCAATAGCCCGCTCGATCTGCTGATTTGAAACTGAAAATTTATGGGGCTTAATGATTCAAAGCTAGCTTTTAGGACTGTCAGAATCAAAGAAATCCTCAAACTCTTAGCTCACATTGCACTGGGGTATGAGATGATATCACAGATGATATGAACTGACTTATTGCCTTGTCGCGTTTATGCGAGAGAGTCTACGTGTTGTCATAGCAGCGAATGGAAGCTAATTAAGCTAATTATTTATTTATTCTAATATCGTTTAGTTTCTCAATAATAAAATTAAGAAATAAAGATTCTTTGTTTCATTAGATTATTACTTCCGTTTTCATATTTTGGTAACTCGTGTCCTGTGCTCGTGTCTATATGAGATAATATCTATTTATTAAAATTACTAGCTTTTGCCCGTGACTTCGTCCGCGTGAAGTTAGGATTCTAAAATTTCCATGGGAACCTTCTATTTTTCCGGGATAAATGTCGCTATCCAAATCCTCAACTATATCCATGCAAAAAATCATGTGGATCTATTACTCCGTAGCTGTGTGATGGAAGGACAAACCAACAACAAACAAACAAACACTCACATTATTTTATAACATTAGTAAGGATTTTTTGTACCAAAAAGGTTTTCTACATCTAACCTATTTAGCAGTCACCTACTAAAGAGACCGCTAAAGAACTGTCTAAGCACCGCTACATGTTAAAAAGTCTATGATCTATGGCTAATCAAATCACATATCGACCTTCTGACACAGATGTGTGCATGCAATTATGAATCTTAAGGTGGTAAACATTTTCTGTCCGCGACTGTAACTAATAAGTAAGTCAATAATAATCTTTGTAAGGTCAGCTTCATATGTTATCAGAAAGAGTCTGTCAGAAAACTTAATTATTTCGTGCATCCACTAGTGACTAGGAGATAAGTAATAAATGGACGAATGATCACACAATACCTTCTCGCGCACATCAGATTTTTTCTGACAGACAATTTTGATACATCTACCTAATTATGAAAGCACCCCTAACTTACCAAAGAACCCAAGAGACACCGCTTTAGGTAACGCAGGGCAGTGTATGGCAACTTTAGTAACTACTCCCAATGTTCCCTCGGAGCCTATGAACAAATGCTTCAAATGATATCCAGTGTTGTCTTTCTTTAATGTTCGAAGACAATCTAGAACTGTCCCATCTGCCTTGACCTGCAATCAGTCGAGGATATGAATTAGCTGATATTGATTTTAATCCCTAGCTTCCAGATTTGCTAGACTGTCTGTGTGCGATGTCAAAGGAATCATCTTGAATATCGACTTCCACTACCTGCGGTCTTGCGCTGTTTGTAATCAGAGGGTCTCTATGGCTCGTCCAACGTCGTCGGTTTACCTACGTGATGTCTGCCAACATTGTGCGAGTGGGCCATTTAAGCAACGTAGCGCCTCAACGCCTATTGACTCCCCTGGTTGAAACTATGCTCCGCTCGTTGCCACTTCCCTTTGCTTTCCAATTTTATATCACGAATTATAGTTCCGATAGAAGTTGGAGTCCCAAGGGGCTGGAATGGTGATTGAATGTGATCGTGTGGTACCTACAGCTTCAAGTCCCAGAACAGAGCCGTGCAAGTTCCCGTATCTCAGCAGCCGGAGGCCCCCCGCGTTGGTGCTGACGTTACCGCCGATGTGGCACGAGCCCTTCGCGCCGAGATCCAACGGCATTATGAGGTTGCGATCTCGAACATAATTGTCAAGGTTCTCTAACACGCATCCCGATTCGCATACTAAGGCACCTGTTCGAAATAAATTGTACTTAGTGGGATATAATAAAAACCCAGACCTTAGAAAAAATTATAGGCATACTGGTAGGTAATAAGTATACCGACCTGATATTTCATCCAAGCTGATAATCTTGTTCATCAAGTTGAAGTTGAGAACGATTTCGTCGAAAACCGGAACCGAACCTCCGACCAAGCCAGTGTTGCCTCCCTGAGGGCACACTGCCAGCAGGTTGCTGTTACAATACGACAGGATTTTAGATACTTCTTCTGTTGTCTTCGGTTTTAATACAACTTTGGATTGACCTGAGTAATAAAACCATTTGGTTATGGCTATTATTTTGTACATTGTGTATTTAATTACCCACTTCTTTTTTAGAATCGGGCTAATCTTCGGAGCTGCTGAACCGATTTTGATGACACTTTTCCTACCAGAAGTCCATTTAGGAACTTGTTTTTCCGATAAAATAAAGTGAGATGTCCACCTCTGCCCCGTTAGTATTCGTGAACGTAAGATTATTAAATGTAACATATTAAAACGTTACGTAACATTGTTTCGTTAACGGTAAGATGATCCAGCTGCAGGGTACGATTTTTTAGCGTAACTTATTTTACTATGGAAGCCTTAATAATTAGGTAGTTACCCTTATACTTTAGAGAGGGAAAACCTAGCTATTACGAATTGTCGTTATGTCAGAAGTGGGATCACATTATGTATTGACTAAGTGAACCTCACTACCTCATTACCAAATTAGTTATTATGTAGGCAATTATTTGCACTAATTGATAATACTCAATTAATAATACTGACCTCTGCAATTTTTGATCCAGTCGATATTAAAGGGAAGAACATCACTCTCGTCAGTTAGTATACGGTCCTCGCCCAAAATTGATTTGAAATAATCAACATCTGTTTGTTTTATGACACCAAAACTTTTTCTTTTGACTCCATACTTTTCCTGAAAAATGTGATTCATTGCTTTTAACGGTTGATAAAAAAACTCAGTTCGAATATTACTTATTTAATATAGATAAAGTTATATTTACATTAGGTATATATGCATCTACTTACCTACCTAAGTACCTACATATGTAATAACAAGGTATTAATTACTTACTTCGCTACTAGTTTACTCTCTAATAAGTACCTACCTACAGGTTTTGATATCTTACCTATGTAGGTAGGTATATATTCTTAAGAATCTCGTCTGCTTCATTTTAATTTTAGCTTACTTCAAAGTGATTTATTATTTTACTTAATATAAATATTCTAATAAAATATGTAATAATAAACGACAATTTAATTTATTTTACTTACTATAAATAAGCAGAGATAGTTAAGCATGCGAAGTTTAAAAAAGCAAGTGATATAATGAGTAGGTAGGTACTTCACTTGTTTCAGAATTCTCTTCTGAAGAATACTAAACTGATTTCAATATTAGAGTTATCACTGTTATCATGTCCTGTACCCATTGCATAGCTAATATTACGTAGATATTTAGGAGTCAGGAAACCCGGCGCTAAATTAATTTTATTATTGGAGTTTCAATAAGAAGGTAGGTGTATAATATTGTAACACTTACAGATGATAGCTGAGGAAGCAAAGTGCTCGCATATATTTTAGATTGTGCTGCAACATTCTGTTTGCTTAAATTAAAAATAAACAGAGATAGAGGCTTAAGCATTCTGAGAGAACACAAACGTATGCGAGTAAACTTGGCGTAAACTAAATCATAGATAAAACCTTACAATTCAATGTTCATAGCAGCTGTTGTTTACAATACGCTACAGTATTACGTAATCATATCATCCAATTAAGTTGTGTAGATAGCGCACTACGTAGGTAGCGTTTTTATTAGCGTTGATTTTTCTCGCGAATTTGTCCGCGCGAACAAAGGTTTTTATAAATGTCGTGTTAAATGTTAGCTATCTTAATAAACCGCTTGTTTGTTCTAAGTCTGTGACATGTAAAATCGTTTTAGCGGTTATACTTACCATAAGATTGCTAAGTAGGTAGCTAATATCCAAACTCATCGCATCGGTTGCGTCGTTTCTTTTTCTTTATTTAAAAGCTTTCTATCATTAGAATTGAGGAGTTGGGAATGTGAACCATACCTATCTCAACGTTGAAGTATATATACTTATACTGACTTGTTACCTACTCTACCAATAATTTCAATTAGGTGGGCAGCAGGTAGGTACGTCTGTAAATTTTGAATGAAATCATTTTAAAAAACTTTGTTTAAAAATCTCGATATCAGTGCAAACAAACAAACAGACAGACCGACAGACAAACTCGGTCATGGATGATCATGGAAGTGGGAAGTACCCTACCCTATTCTTTGAACTAAACGTCACTGCAAGTTGGCCGCTACCTCGCATCGCGCTTCCCCGCACCACACGTCAGACCCACTTAGTACAGTTAAAATAAAAATAGCAATCTATGAATAGACCAGGGTAGATCCCTTTAAAAATAATAAAAAGTGAAAAAAAATAGTAGTAGGATGAAACCCATTAGAAAAGGAGGGGAATATTATAAAGATGAAAGGAAAAATAATTTACGGGCGATCTGAGGTCGGGAAGGGGTGGGGGTGAGTTTTTAAGGGGGAAAAAACGGTTTTTCTCGATTTCCGGCAAAACTAAAAGTCCTATCGAAAAAAGTCAAATGGCAAAGTTGTAGGTAATAAAAAGATCTAAAACTTTTGTATTTACACTTTTTTCACATAACCTCAAAATTTATGTGAAAAATTCAAAAAACCCTGTTTTTTGGTTTTTTATTTTTATCTTTTACAAAAAATATTTTTTTTTAACGAAATTTGGTGAAAACTTACCTTTTTATGTCCAAATACGCTGTAATTTATTTGATTAAAAATATTTATTTTTTCACCTTATTTTGAATTAATATCGAAAAAACACCCTAATTTTCAATCGAAAAGTCACCCGTCAAAATATCAGCTTTTTTCAAAAAGTTGGTATGTTTTCTGTTCGTTGAAATCTCTACTTTCCGATGGTGAAAAAAAAAATATATGTTACTACAGTAAATCTTCTCAGAAAATAATTTCAATCTTTAGGTTATGTTACGTTAAGCATACTATTTTTTAAAGAAAATATTACGATTTTAATGTTTGAGTTGATTGATACAGATAAAAATGTTTGTTTTATTTTTTTAAGTAAACTTGTCACAATTATCTTCAAGAAAATCAACTCAAACATTAAAATCGTAATATTTTCTTTAAAAAATAGTATGCTTAACGTAACATAACCTAAAGATTGAAATTATTTTCTGAGAAGATTTACTGTAGTAACATATATTTTTTTTTTCACCATCGGAAAGTAGAGATTTCAACGAACAGAAAACATACCAACTTTTTGAAAAAAGCTGATATTTTGACGGGTGACTTTTCGATTGAAAATTAGGGTGTTTTTTCGATATTAATTCAAAATAAAGGTGAAAAAATAAATATTTTTAATCAAATAAATTACAGCGTATTTGGGACATAAAAAGGTAAGTTTTCACCAAATTTCGTTAAAAAAAAATATTTTTTGTAAAAGATAAAAATAAAAACCAAAAACAGGGTTTTTTGAATTTTTCACATAAATTTTGAGGTTATGTGAAAAAAGTGTAAATACAAAAGTTTTAGATCTTTTTATTACCTACAACTTTGCCATTTGACTTTTTTCGATAGGACTTTTAGTTTTGCCGGAAATCGAGAAAAACCGTTTTTCCCCCTTAAAAACTCACCCCCACCCCTTCCCGACCTCAGGTCGCCCGTAAATTATTTTTCCTTTCATCTTTATAATATTCCCCTCCTTTTCTAATGGGTTTCATCCTACTACTATTTTTTTTCGTTTTTAAAGGGATCTACCCTGGTCTAGAAGTTAATTATTACAATATAAATATAACAAAATAAAAACTTAAATAAATAACTTAAATGATCAATGATAGCAATCTATGATAGTAACGTATCGCTCGTGATTGTCACTATTTTCAAACTTTGGTTTTTATTTAATGAAGTTTTAATTAGTTATTTATTATTGTTTGGTTATTATAAAACAAATACACTAAAAATACAATTATTGTTTTAGAACTGTAGGTAACCTACACGAGTACAACCTATACGAGTAGGTATTTGTAATGGTTGACGACGACGGCCAACTTGTAGTGAACAGTTACTTCATAGCTTCGGGTTTTGGCTTGTTCCTACTTCTATGGGTTTTGACGTTATTGTCATTGTTGTCACCACAGCCACAGACCAACAACTAGAGTTGTCACTGGTTGTCACTGTGTCAGAAATGGACACAGAATTGACAGATTTCTTGCAAAGGTACCACAGACTATTAACATTTTTTTTGTTTACGTTCGTGGTTCGCTTTACCACGTGTGGATAAATTAATATTGAAATTTGAAATAAAATGGCTAAAATAAAAGTGAAGAAGAACAAAAAACAAGTTACAAAAGCAAAGGAAGCACCCGCAGAAGAGAATGTAGTTGTATTGCCTCCTGTGCGTATGTCCGACGACCCTACACCTAAGCAGGTAAATTTTCTAAGATATCCTACGATTTCAATAGATTTTTATCTTAGTAGTTAAATTATTAAGTATAAATCCTAACAAAGCGGTGTTGTTCATTATGTTCTGATGTGCATCTGCAATGGAATTTGTATAGTTACCATGTGTTTCTGTTTGTGGTTGATAATGTATTTGTCACTTCTTTTTTGTAGGTTAAATGGATAAACAGACAGAGAGTTCTGGTATTTGCTGCACGCGGCATCAACCACCGCCACAGGCATCTTATGGAAGATCTCAAGCGATTAATGCCTCACCACAAAAGTGAATCCAAAATGGAGCGAAGTAAAAATTTATATGTAGTGAATGAGATAAGCGAGATGAAAAACTGCAATAAATGCATTTTGTTTGAAGGCAGAAAGATGAGGGATTTGTATCTTTGGCTTGCAAATATTCCTAATGGTCCTAGTGCTAAGTTTTTGGTTGAGAACAGTAAGTGCTTTCTTTAATCTATGCTTTACAGATTCTAAATATAATTTCACGGACTGAAATGCATACTCCTTTCTTAAAATCATCTTGTCAAGATTTTCTCAATCTTCGATTTAGTGAAAGTAAATAAGCCCCTATCCAGCAATTGCAGTCAAATGGGTATGGCTTATTGATTTATGACTTTTTTTTCAATTCTTTAGTTCCCTATTATTATTATTTTCAGTTTACACCATGGGAGAGCTTAAGATGACTGGTAACTGCCTAAAAGGATCAAGACCACTCTTATCATTTGACCCTCAGTTCACAAAAGATGCTCATTATAGACTTCTTAAAGAACTTCTTGTACAAATATTTGGAGTTCCTAAACATCATCCTAAAAGTCAACCATTCTTTGACCATGTTTACTCGTTTATGGTGTTGGACAATAGGATCTGGTTCAGAAACTATCAAATTCTGTCTGAGGATGGAGCCCTTGCAGAAATAGGACCCAGATTTGTTTTGAATCCTGTAAGTTTTTTAATTTCTTAAATTATTTATAGGATACTTGTTTGCTTAAGACAGGATGGGAAAAGTTTTAAATATATGGTCTATGTATTAAAAAAATTGAAAATTTAAGAGAAACTGTTACATAGTATAAAAGAACTAAGAGCTCAAACAACTGACCAACTTTACTACTACTATTTCAAGATTCTCATAAAGAACAAAAGACAGGCCTAAAAGTATAACTATCCTTTTCCACATAGAATGTTGTAAAAGAGTTTGCATTTTAATCCTGATTTTGTTAAAATTGTATAAAACTGAATTACCACCATTATTGTTACTAGTTTACCCTTACACCTTAATCTACAACTATTATTTTTTTGTATCAGGTAAAAATATTTTCTGGATCTTTTGGTGGTTCTACACTATGGGAGAATCCAAAATATGTGAGCCCAGCAAAACTCAGGCAGGCATACTCTAGGAAAGCTGCTCACAAATATGAAAACAGGATTGAGAAGAAAGTGATGAACGAGGCAACTAAACCAGAAACGGGTTACCCAGACATAGAGGGGCCAGAATTCTTTAAGGGTGACCCTTTGAAGAAAGCTGAAGATGTACTATTGGAAGGTATGTACTGCTACTTTGCATTCTTAATATTTTGTAGGGTACTTATAACACCCAATGCAAAAAAAGAGGATATAAGTTAAAAAAAAACCTCTTGGTCTGTGTCATTGTAGCACTTGTTGATAAGGTAAATTGAATGTAGATTTTTTTTTTAATTATAAAAATTATTAAATTTCATCATCAAATATAAAAGCTTAACTAATACTTATTATACTCTTATTGCAGAGGAAATAAAAGAAGAAACTGAATCAATGGATGAAGAAAATGAGCATAATAATGAAGCAAAACCTGTTTTCAGTATGAAAAAATCTAAAAGCAAGCCAGATATGGCTATCAGACGTAAGCAACTTAAAGCCAAAAGTAAGGCTATTTCTGATCAAATTAAGAAAAGAAAACAATTCAAAAGGAAAAAGCTAGTGAAATAGGTTTATATGAAATAAAATAATTCATATCCACACTCATTGTTTTATTGAGATCAAATTCAATAACAGTTGTTTCAATCAACAAATAGTAATACAAATATTCAAGTGGAAGGATACAATTTGAGGTAGAAAAAATAAATATATAATTTTTTTTTCAACTTACCGTAAATAAAAAATATTATAAATTGATTTAACAGTGTAGAATTTTTTTTAGCCTTGTCAACACATTTTCAACAGAATTATTGATATTAATAATATATAAAAAATTAAAGTGAAACTTAAAGCAATAAAGCAAAACATTACACTTGCTTGATTTGAAAAAAGGAATTACTTATTGCATGTCAATAATTATGAGTTGTTAAATATAATGGCGAAATGGCAAAACAACAAAAAAGTACTTAAGATTTGAATGGCCATTATTTAAGAGTGTTCTATCATATTTTTGTTTTTTAACTTTTAAGTTTTTTATTCTTCATGTAAATTTAAATTTGACATTTCATGTTTCAATTGTTTTGCCATTAGATTTTGCTCTCTGTTTATCATTGTCATCCAATTGTCATTAGTCATAGGTAGGTCAGAAGGTCAGAAAAATGTTTTTTTTTTTAAATATTATGGACGTACTCTGGCAAATGTAAATCAAATTGATGAAATAATTTCCTAGCAAATCTTGAAACAAAGATTTTCTAAGGAGGACCTACATTATTATACCTAGTGTAAAATGAGGTGAAATAGGACGGCATTGTATTATTATTTTATTATATAAAAATTAAATTGTGTGTATTTTTTGTATATTCTGTATACTTGTTTTGTTATGCACAAAATATCACACGTAAAAAATTATGCCAGGTTAATCTTATACTTAAAAAATAGATTCACTTGATTGCATAGATCTCTTTTTCTTTAAAATAAATACATACCTACAAAAATGCAATGTTGGATATACAAAAAAATAAGTGACAACTGGAAGATAGCATCTACATTAATAAAATTGTAAAGTTTTATATAAATACTCTTATTTATTAAAATACATAAGCCTCGTTTTTTTAGCACCACAGAGTGGTGTCAACGTAGCCTATTATTAGTATTACTACACTAACTTGCGTTAGAAGCATGCGTTAAGGGAGCTTTCCAGTGTGACAGCCCGAAAAATCGTCGTTTTTCGCGATTTTTTTTTTTAAAAAAAAAATAATCTAATCGGTCTGGTTTTTTTTTTGTATATTAATTGAGTATTGAAGAATACAAAACAATTTTTTTAAAGATCGATTTATTTATTAATTATTATCTATAAAAATGATGAAACAATTGTTGCAGAAAATGCACTTGGATGTGGTGTCCACGTTGGGGGTCACAATTTTGATCTGAATCAAAAAACACAAAAAGATTATTGATCGGTATATAATTGGCTTTCGTGCTATGGAGGCTTTTTTTTTTATTATTTTTTTTGCAAAAATGGCGCCGGTTTGAACAAAAAGTATCGATTTTAGCATTTTTTTTTTGCAGTTTTTTTTACAAAAAAATAGGAAGATGTCAAAAAAAAAAAAAAGCCTCCATAGCACGATAAACAATGACGTTAAAAATATTGTGTAAAAAATTCAACTCGATAGCTTTAAAACTCTGCCCTCCAAGTTGGACACCGTTTTGAAAAATGATGTTTCGATAAAAACGCGTTCAAAGCTTCAAGTGAGGAAATTTTAGGTAAATCGTTTACTTACGGTCAATCAGCGATGCTAGGTCCACACAATATCCCTTCTGCTTCTTCGAAAAAGCAAAAAAAAAATAATCGATTTTTTAAAAATTCACACTGGAAAGCTCCCTTAACTACACAGACGCACGCCTATACCCATGCGTCATGTTCGCTGGCTATTGCCATGTTCACATGTTGCTCATGTTGGCTGGCACAATTTAGTGCATGGGTAGACGCATGCGCTATTGCATGCATTGCTTCCGCAGCTTACATCACGCATACCTCTACGCAATTTGAAAGCGTACCAGTGTAGTTACACCTAAACTACATTCTAGAATAAAATGGAATGACAATTGCCGTCATAAGAGTACATTTAAAAATTCATTAAAATAATTGAGAATTTTCTTATATTAAGTTGTACTTGTATATCATTTAATTTCATTATGGTTTGAACTGTAAATAAAGCTTTTGCGAAAATAAATTAGAGAATGATTATGATATAGTTTGGTGCTTACCTATATTTTGATAATGATAATCTAAAATATGGCACCAAACTTATTTATCGTATGATTAAACAAAACGCCTGAAATAATAGCAACCATAAAATA
This sequence comes from Hipparchia sbordonii, assembly GCA_038048805.1. Classification (NCBI taxonomy): domain Eukaryota; kingdom Metazoa; phylum Arthropoda; class Insecta; order Lepidoptera; family Nymphalidae; genus Hipparchia; species Hipparchia sbordonii. The sequence goes on from CM076102.1 coordinate 11,580,535, forward strand.
AAAAATTTCGAGCATTTGAGATTTTCTTGCTTAAAGTTAATTAATAATTAAAAAAAAATTATACTTACTCATAACACAGCTTAAAATACAATTTCTTATTATCTAATTTACGTAAACAGTATACGAAAAAATGTATAAAAATGTGTAGTTTTGAGGATGATGTAAATTCAAGCGTGATAAACTCGATCAAATTGTAAAAGTATACAAGAAATCGCCATGATGATGTATACTCTTGATAAAACGAGAGATTACCTGAAACAACAAAATTAATACATACTTAATATAATATAATACATTGGCTAGCATGTCGAGTTTGTTACGAGTAGTTCAATAAGCTCAAAGTTTTTAACGCTGATAAAGCTAGTAAAAAGTTGATTAAAATCATAATAGCAAGTTTTCGGACGATTTAAAGTCCGCCATTTTGATGCGCTTTCAAAACGATTGTGATTGGCTGACGAAGTTATTTTTTGAAGGGGATTTAGTTATTTAATTCAGCTTGCAAGATTTGACCTAAACAAACATACCTACATACATATATGGCAAGTTAAATAAACGCTTGTAAAAATAGAGATATAATGTGGATAAAGTTTACAGAAAAAATATTTGAAGCCAATGCCAATATGAAAACCATACGCATAATATTCACTATTGAATAAAAGCTTAACGTAGTTTAAGTATTAATAAATAATATAATATATTCTAATGTAATATAATAACATAATAAATTAGTCTCATAAAACACACTGATCTACCTCCAACCACCGAAAAGCTCGCACACTGCAAACATGCACATGCTATCATAAACCCAGTACTACCAGTAGGTATTCTGACGTCGCGAGAGTAGTAACTCTCGCGACGTCAGAATCAGGAAGTCTGTGGGTGGCAGTTTTGGCTTGATAATACGAAGTTGTATTTGTTGTGTCCAAAACATATATAGGACATAGCAGGTGGAAGGTCTAGGCTAAGATCGTACTACGGTATTTCGTAAGAAACGGTCTAGACTAAGATTATCCAACTTCCAGTGACGCGAAGTTTGGGACCAATGCTATTGATCAATACATATATTAAGAGTTTCTAAACACTGCGAGCAGAACACTAAAACTGCATACAAAGAATCCAACAAAGAGTCTAGCGGAAAGCACTGGGCGAGCAAAAAGAGTTAAAAAAGAAATGAGCTCACTCAGAAGTGGCGTTTAGGCAACTTTTAAAACTTTATTGGTGGAAGTGTAAAACTATTTTGTTTTCAAAGAGTCGGTTTCGCTTAGTCATTCCCGCTTAGGCCCATATTACACTATACTATTTATAGGATCCTATTTCGTACCATAGATTATCATTTATCATCTCATATATTCTATATAGATCATCATAGAATTTCTAGGATGATAATATACCTAATCTACGGTACAAAATAAGATCCTACAAAAAGTATAGTGTAATATGGGCTTTAAACCCTTTTGCGGCGGAACCGGGCTTAAGGGAGAACAGTAATAGGGCCAGCGCCTAAAGCCCAGGTAAGTCTACCTCACAGCCACCACACATGCACAGCGCAGCATCGCATCAGTACTTCTCGTTGAGGTCCTCCAGCTCGACGGGTTTCGGAGCGCGCTCGCGGCCCGCGCTGTGGCCACCGAGCTCCGCCAGGCGCGAGTTCCTCCACTTGCCGTCGCCAGCGTTCATGTTGCGGTCTTCGCACACGCACAGGAATAACGAGTCGACCACCATCTGTGAACAATGTACTTATTCTTCTTCTTTTTCAACTTATAGACGCCCACTGCTGGACATAAGTCTCTTGCATGGACCTCCATGACAGACCTCTGTCTATAATAGTAAACGTGGCTAATTTATCTGAGGTGAAAAAAGATGTTACATCATTGATGATTCATCGTGGAAGCACTGTATACATAGCATAGTTTCATTATCTATTGTAAAAATTTTTTTTTTTTGAAAAGAGCAACCGCCGAGTTTCTTGCTGGCTCTTCTCGGCAGGAAAGGCATTCCGAACCAGTGGTAGATTCGTTGACGATTCAAAAGTGCTTGTAAAAGTTTATTTGAATAAAAAATATTTCTATTTCTATTTCTACATGTGTCTTTGTCCTTTGCGTCTCAGAAAATTAGCTTTGTTTGTATCAAATATTATGTTCATGAATTCGTCAGAAAATAAATATGTAGCAAATTACATTTCAATACTTTGTGCAACATAGAGGAGAAAAAATGAAGTAGATTGTCCTTTTTACCAGACTACGGCAAGGCCAAAGGGAAGGGTAATGACTTTAGCAGGCTATGTACCTACGTGACTATTTACGAATATTCCGCCGTAACGGCTGAACTACCGAGCCGACTTTGATGAATGAGGTGACAAGGAATACACAATACTAACAAAATCAATATAAAAATAATAAAAAAATGATGGATGTGACACACAATTTTCCATTGGGTTTACTGTTTTTAAACTTTTTTCTTGTAATGAGCAGCTTGTTTTTTTAAATCATACACTCTTCCTAAACCTGTGGTATTGAAATTCACACAAGAATGCAGTGCACAATGTTGGAGGAGAATACGCAGATGACGAGCGTAGGCACGGCGTGCAGATGCAGGTCGCGTTGCTTTTGAACAGCAATAAGCCAAGACAAGAGTGAAAAGGCATTTTCTAGGCAAGCGCGCTCCAACCTAGACCTCATCAATGTTTTCCATCATTGATTGCCGTCAAGCGCAAGCCTGTTTCATAATAATAATAATAAAAAGAATGGGGAAGATCACAGAGATACTTACAACCATTAAGAAGAGGAAATTGGAGTATTTTGGGCACGTGATGCGTAACACCGGTAAATATGAACTCCTTCAACTGATCATGCAGGGGAAAGTGGCAGGTAGAAGGAGGCCTGCCCGCAGAAGGATATCGTGGCAAAAAAACTTGCGGCAATGGTTTGGGAAGAGCACAAGAGCACTGTTTAGAGCAGCGGTCTCAAAAGTGGAAATCGCCATAATGATTGCCACATGCCAACCTTCGCAAGGAGACGGCACATTAAGAAGAAGAAACCTAAACCAATGGCACTGAAAGTCACGCACCTCGTACAAGGAGAGTATGCAGTGCGCGATGAAGAAGGAGAACACGCAGATAACGAGCGTGGGCACGGCGTACAGGTGCAGGTCTTTGTTGCGCTTGAGCAGGAGCAGGCCGACGATGCCCGTCACGGCGGTCACGATGCACTTGCCCAGGAACAGAATGAAGTCGCCCACGCTGTTGAACGCTGTTGATCGTGGCCACTTGCAGCGCGTTGTTCACTATCGTGCTGAATGCCTGCCAGATAATTACCGCATATATTTTAATGTAAAAAAAAAAAAAAAGTCTTGATATCAAGACGAAATATCCCATAGGACGTGTGCGACTAGGTATTAGTTATCTATTATCCCATTACTATCTAGTACTTGTTACTTAACTAGATGATGCCCATGACTTCGTCCGCGTGGATAAAGGTTGTTGATCCCGCGGGAACTCTTTAATTTTTCGGGGTAAAAAGTAGCCTATGTGTTATTCCAGATTATAATCTAATTACATATTATAATCTTTGGGCCAAAGTGCAGCCAAATCGGTTCAGTCGTTGAGGCGTGATTGAGTAACAAACTTTCAATATATAGGATGAATTTTTTTTTTAATTACATGCAAGTAATTTGTTTTTTATTTTTCACGCACCAGTTTCGTAAGCTGGACAAAAAATAGAATAACTACCTATTCGAAAAGAAAATAGTCATCCCATAGTCATTCCATAATTATAGGAAGTACCTAGATACTTTACGGAAATGACACATTTCGTTGGGATGCTGATTACGAATACATTTGCAAATCCAAGATGGCCGACTAGTATTTTTTTAATCGTTTTGGCTACAATCACATAAAATAAATAACTGATTCTTTCCATGTTAATTATCTAGACTTCTATAATAAGTCTAATCGAGTAGGTAGGCACTGAATATAATCATCCCAGGCATCCCACGTTTGCGCTATTCTCTTATTTAGAGCAATGACTTCATAAACGATTATGTACCATTGCCACGCTATGTAAGCGCATGAATCGGATTATCTATTATATTATTTGCAAGAAGTGAAGGAATTAAGTTGATGGTAATAATTATATTATGTATTAAAGACAACTTAACAAACTAACTAAAAAATACCTGCCGAATCGAGAAGTTTTTAGTTTTAAAAATTTAGTCGACTTTTGAGTAGTAGTTATACCTAAAAAACGTACGCGAATGAAGCCGCATGCAAAAGCTAGTTTAGTAGGTAGGTATACCTATATCCTTACCTTCGCCGCCGCTTTGCAAAAGTGGCATCTTTCGATCGTGATGATGGTATACGCGTTGTGATTCAAGTACCGTATGAACTTCTCCAGGCAATAGAAACAGCAGATACAACACTTTAGGCCGCATTTGGCACAATCCGAACCCTTTTCAGCCCTTGAAGACATTCTAAAATAAAATAATTTTTGAGTATGAATTATAATCTAATGCAGATCGCACATTATGACGAGTCTGTGCGCATTACAATAGACTCGCTCAACGTAAAATTTTCTCAGCGGTAATAAGCGTTCAGCGTTAGGTATTAAAAATTCCTTGTACTGCTATTTTACACACGGATCGCATAACATTTGGCAATAACTCACACAAATGTAAAGCTGAGGTTTGCTCTCGCATAGATTATAATAAATATATAAACTGTAAATTTTTAAATGTCAATATTATTTAATATAGTTTCATTATAAATATCAATAATAAATAGTAGGTAGTTTACAAAAAGTTAGGCAATGATGATAACTGTTTATGACAACTACTAGGTACCTACCAAACGCGTGCTACTTTCATACTTTTCAACACATAATTTGATCTAATTGTTGCAATTACTTTAAGCATATAAGAAAATGTACGTATACAAGATAAATATTTTACCTTATGATATCGCTGTGTGCTTTTAAGTTGTAAAAATAAAAAAACTAATTGTATACTGTTTCTAGAAGTTTGAAGAAAAATGTATTATTGCCTATTTGGTATAACTTATGATAACTTATGTTTCAGGACGCTTTCCAAATTGAATGTACGGGAGTGCATACCTTATTCATTATTGATAAAGAGTTTAACCGAATACAAATACTTATTTCCAGAAAAAAAAAAAACACTTACGGCCAAAATTTTAATAAGTAGCTAAATTAATACTAATTAGCTAAATAATGAAGCTATGTACATCTACTTACTTAGCATGTAAATAGGTAAGTATCAGTCTTGGAACCTTGAACAGTGTGATCAAAAACGATCCTTTTGCGACGGAACCCAAATGATATTTTAGCAGCTTTCCAATGGAATACAGCACAGGTGAAGAATCTGCGTTTGGTCCCCTGAAAAGATATTATTATACTCGTACACTTATGCTCGCTAAAGCGCAGGCTGCTTTTTCATAATTGCGGCGATTTTGGTACATACGAATATGCGATCACCTTAACTTAGGCACTTAATTCAAGTTTGTTGTGCACGATGACATGAGACTTATTGAGCGCAAAAATAATGCAATAAATGTATTGTAAAAGGTCAAAAGCAGTGTAGTGTGTGCACTGAGAATAAGTATTATATTGACAGAAAACCCAAAAATGTTTTCTCTATCTATTAGGGATTATGAGATACAGCCCGCTGACAGACGGACGGACGGACAGCGGACACTTAGTAATGGGGTCCCGTAATCCCGTTGGTTACCCTTCAGGTACAGAACCCTAAAAATCTATCTCCACGGAGACGAATTCGCGGGCAAAAGCTTGTAAGCGCAATAAAATGTCGCTGGTCTTATTTAATAACATCGTTTTCATAAAATATTGTAACATGCTTGTAGGCAACTAATATAATTACTAACGGGCGAAAACTAATTTACAAATTGGTTTACGAGTCATTTGATAAAGTAACCTAGATAAAAGGATACCTAAGTAATTAAAATAACTGGAGTTTTTAAGTCAATGTCCTACATAACCACACATAGGTACCTACAATCACAGCCTACAATCTACATAATATGGCTATCCTTTTTTGATTTTATTTAAATGCGAAAAAATGTTTGCTTATTGGGTTGACTTTCAATCACAAATCGAACCGATTGAAACCGATTGATTTTTTGTAGGGAATCTGAAGAATGCTATGTCACTCTGGACCTGGAGAGGTTCCCGAGGGAGTTTTAAAATCTAACTCCACGCGGACGAAGTATAAATGCAGATTTATAAAATTAGTCATAACTACGTGTTTTTATTACCTACTTCTTTGAGCGTGACGCATCGTCCTATTTACCTACTTCGATTGTATAACCATAAACATACCTATAAAACAACCTTTACAACTACTTACGGCTTACCTACTCGTTACCATTACTCACAATAAAAAGCATTTCAGTTCATTTATGTATGCACCTATGTTACAATGTATTATATTAGTTTAGGTCATGGTTTTAGGTAAATTGAGTAGGGGGAAGAAATAAACACTACTTGAAAATATTACACAATATACATAATGTATATTGTATAATATTTTCACCTACCTACCTATTTGCCTACTGTTCATAAAGGAAAATTTGGTAGGTAGATTCCTTCGATTACAAAAATAGGTAGATCTTGTCGTAACCACATAGAATTGCCATACCAAAATAAATAAATAGATTGCCATTTGTGTAAAAAAAATATTCAAGTAGGTATGCTTATGATGAAACTATGGGATTTTTTCGCCTTTTTTTATGATGTTGCGGCCTAAGATGGAACGCGCTTGCCTAGAAGATGCCTATTCACTCGTTTTAAAGGTACCCAGATTGTCGGGAAACAGATCTCAGAATACTAACCTAAAGTACCAGTGCGATACGGCGCCCGCGATGGTCATCTGCTGGCAGCCCAGGATGAACTCGCTGCCCCACACCAGGCAGATCAGGCACATCCACCACATGCTCTTTATCCACAGCGGATCAAACTCTATCCGATCTAGAATAAAACCTAGAAAATTGTATTACATAGGCCAAAATAGCAAAATTCAAATAAAGCTGACACACTGTCGCCTGAGCAGCCCACACTAACTCTCAACAAGACAATATACCAAAAAAATATTTCATCACTTTTTTTAAATATATATATAGATAGTGTAGAACTATAGATTAGTGCTTAACTGCAGTCTAATGTAGTGCACTCTTGCCTAGATGATGCCTATTCACTCTTGATTTAAAGATACCCGAGATAGTTGGTAAAACGTATGCCGGAAGGGCATTCCAAATTTTACTGGATCTCTCATGTAGCAATTCTCATAACAGTAGAACGAAAGAGCTAGATGCATAGTCAAATATCAGTGTTAGAACAGACACTTATCATTTTATTTTGCAAGTCAAAATAAGCAAAACTACCTATTCTAGGAGTTTAAACTGCCTGATAATGCTTTTTTTTTACTATTTTGTTCAATAATATTGGACGTACCTACTGATTTTACTTACTCTTAGGGTTAGCAGACTGATTGAAACTTTGTAAGTTAATTGCAGAATTGTCCACATGGTCAGGTACGGGTGTACCATTGATAAAGAAATTTGTTCTATATGGTATACCTGGGTAGTTTGCTGTTGCCAAACACACCTAAAAGTGAAATATTTTTTTAACACCTATATTAATTACATTTCACTAAAGTAATTGGAAATATGATTTTGATTTGAGATATTCTTGCAAAGTTTTGGCTTGCACTTGTTAGCTTGCTGGTTGATTTTAACTTCCCTTATTTTAAATTCTTATGAAAAAAATTATAGCAACTCGATAACAATTATTATAATATTATTGTAAAATAATCTTACCACAACAAATGACCAAAATGTGAAGAACAGTACAAGAAAGAAAAATGTTATTATCGGCTGCAGAAAGAGTGCGGGAATAGAGCCCAGGCAGTGTGCAGTCTCTTTAAATAAAGCTGCCAGGAATGAGACGCGCGAGCGCATCACCCACACCAGCAATAGCAGGATCAGCTAAAAAAAAACTTTTTTCAAAATTCTTTTCTCAAACAGGTAATAGAAGGCAAAATGTTAAAATCAATGATATTCCATACAATAGTATAAAATGTCGTTGGTTAAAGTAGATCAATTTTATGTAGTTTTCAAGAATATGGTAACTACATACTTACTGTTATTATAGTTGCAATGATAGAATACCATAAAAATGCTTTCTCATTTTTAAGTGATTCCTGAAACAAATAAATAATCTATATTATACAAACTTTATAAATAGAAAAATTATCATAACCTAAAATAATATTAGTTTTTGCAGCACATATCATTGATACAGTCTATAGGTAAAGAACTAGCTTTTACCCCCTTAGGGGTTGAATTTTTAAAAATCCTTTCTTAGCAGATGCCTATGTCATAATAGGTAGTAAGAAATTGAATGAAAATGTAAAAACTGTATGAAAAATTTCAGCTTGATCCATCATGTGGTTTGAGCTGTGCGTTGATAGATCAGTCAGTCAGTCAGTCAGTCAGTCACCTTTTCCTTTTATATATTTAGATTAATGTGAGAAATAAAAATTTTTTGATAGCTACAATATCTCTTTGATAAAACTATTTGTATGAAAAATGTGATTGCATAAGAGTTTTGAAGTAAAATGCTGAGGCATCAGTACTGCCGGTTTTATTAACTGTAACAATCACAATCCTTAAGGATAAATCATCTCCCTGCTGGTTTCAAAAGGAAGGATTAGAAAGAAATATACTTACAGCAAGATAAATAGTAGTGTCAGAGAAATCCCTTTGCTTAGTTCTGAGTTCATGGTATGTGTACCACAGTAGAGCAGTTCCGGCCACACTGGCTATTGACACAATGATCATAAATATCCATGACACAAGAGTCGCCAACAAGTGTAAAATAGAAACCATGATTAGTGAGCAAACTGAAACAATACAAATGTAAAGGAACACATGCCAAGAAGGACCTATACAGGTAAATAACTTTTCTTTCATCTTAGAAGTGGGTATGATAAAAGTGCAATGGGTGGTGAATTTCTCATGTTTTGATTTGAGTCTGCAATCAATAGTTATGATTCCTAAGGTAAAAACTACTACTAAGGTGAGGGTTAATATATTTTCACCCTCAAATGCCTCCTCCCAACCTCTTAACCAATTTTGATGTTTAGAGATAACTTTAACCACAAAGGAAGGCAACTTTTCATCCTAGGATTTTCACAAATCTTATTGCACTCTGGTAAAGTTACTACTACAATGCAATATATACACAAAATAATACTCACTAAATGCAATTATTACACAAATAATCATTTCTTTCCAGGAAGAGTAGAGATCTGATAAACTCTGTTCAATTGTATCCCAACTATTCAGCAAATCATAAAAGTCTGTGAACACCTTCTGAGCTATATCTTTAGCTGATTTAGGGAAGCACCTATTTAGTAGAGGGAAGGAATCATACACTGGCAAAGAAGGACAAGGTCCTGCAAAATTGAAATCGTTTGAGCTTGGTTCACTATTTAAATTAATATCATATCTGCAAAGATTAGATCCTGTTTCCTTGTAAAAATTTTGAATATCTGAGAATGACTCCATCTTCTTATTAGGGCATTGTTTCACACATATCTTGAGTGATCGTCTCAGTTCTTTAACATCCATAAAGAATAGGTAGCTTTTGTCAGTTGTGGGAATACCAGCTAGTGGGAAGTTTAAAAGCTTCTTATTACTTTTTACACCACATGTATTACCAAACGAGTCATAGCCGTTTATTAGCCTTTGTGGATTTCCATACACAAATGATATAGCAGCGATTATTATCTAAAAAGTAAACAATAAAGGTAACCAACATTGTAATAAAAATATATGTAAACAAACTGAGTTTAAATAAAATACACACCATTAAAATCCAGAAAACTACATAAATCACAAGCCATAAAACATCAGTGCAGCCTTTACGGGGAGTTTCGTTTTGAGGAGATATTTCACTTTGAGCACAACCCATTTTATGTGATTTTCTTTGAATACCTATTTATCAAATTGTACCGGTACTATGGGCGCGGTTCATTACCAAAACGTGACAAGCGCTTAAAATAAGAGAATCTAGAGTGAATGGGTAGATCTGCTATAAATATAAACGATATGTGTACAGTATTTCTGTTTGATCGCAGTCCGCAGGAGAAGAATCTCTTTCACTTCACAGCGACGCTGGGGACGCTACAAACCGCTGACCCAAGCCCTCGGACCACATACGAACCCACGCCCAACAAAAACAAACAAAAATCACAAGCTTAAGATCCAAAACCCACACAAAAAATTATATCAAAATAATAAAAATGTCAAAAACAAACATTGGATTATTTATATTTTATCAAAAGCCGATGGCCTATTCCAGCCAATTCCAGCCTATATTCGAAAATAATAATCACAAAAATCAGCCTCTGACAGCCTCTGACTTATTCTCGTTGTTTTTGACGTTTTTGACATTTCAGTGACATGTAGATTGTAGAAGTTGTTCCTGGGTCTATGGTAGAAATTCTCTGATTTTTGACACTTCCAGGCTCTAGTCCAGTGGTCCAGTGCACAGACCAGAATAGTGATGGGCCAACTCGGAAAAAACAAAACTCGATTTAACCCGAGTTAAAATCCACATAACTCGGGTTGAACTCGAGTTACGTAACTCGAGTTAACTGGATGGATAAGTGAATGCTTTTTTTGAATTTTTACCAGTTTATTCCATCAGCTTTGCATTAATAATTTAAAAAATTCGAACAGACAAATGATATTTTTATCTGTTTCAATTCTTTCATTTTTTTATATTTCATTTTTTTATGTAACTAACTAAAGTAAGAAAGAAAATTATTGTTTGAAATAGAATCATTTATTTATGTATTTTTGGCTTGAATTTTAATTTAAAAAAATATTTATATTTATATTTATTATTATCCATAAAACTATGAAATTATATAGCAGTCTTTTTAAAATAAAATCAGACTAATATTATTTAACATTATGATGATGCAGGTATGTACATAGGTACATTTACAGGCTCATAATTATTTTATAATCACAATATTTAGCTTTATATAATATACATAGCTTTTTTTAATGTGGTTTAATAATGTGGTCGTATTTCCACTATATTTGAATGAATCTGAAAACTGTTTACACGCAACACGTCCACTCACGATCGATGCGAATACATCCCAAACTAAAGATTTTCTTTTAGGACCCGGCATTTTTCAAAAACAGAATATAAATAAAACACGAAAATCTACAACAAGAACCGGCAGTTTAAAGTTAACCTCAAATCTACATATATGTGACACTTGTTTGCTTGCTTTGTTATGACCATAGATGAAAAATCTCTGGTTATGACTGAATGAATGAATATAGTCTCACTCAAATGATCGGTAAACTTCGCTCCATGTTGGTTCCATTCGGTTTACGAACTCGAGTCAGAGAGAATTCAACTCGAGTGGGTTCGAGTTACACCCAACTCGAGTTAACTCGAGTTAGGTACTCGAGTTGACCATCACTAGACCAGAAAAGATAGTCCAGTGGCTTGAAAACTGTGTTGGAGGTATTATAGTGTATTATCTATGGAGGTATTTTTCTACGGTATTTTTACTATATAGCTATTTTTTAAATAAGCAGACAATCTAATATTTATTTTGACTTAATCATCGATGTGAATTGTGATTTAATTGATTAAATAATACCTACTGTTAAATTGTTAGCATAGATAATACACTATATTTGTTAGTTTAGTAATAAGTTTTATTCTTCCACCATGAATAATAAAACAGGAGTGAAACTCGCTTCAGTAATATTCAATAGTTATTTCAAGCGAAATTTAAACAATAATGTGGCCAGCATTACTAGAATTCACAGAGAAATATTTACAAGAATGTATCCTACAAAAGTTGTTTTAGCAAATGGAGCTTCAATCAACATCAGATACCATGAACCAAGGAAAATAATCAAAGTAAGAATTACATTACATTAATAACAATAACCTAAGATAATCATTATTTTTTGTTATAAACCTACTAAATATATAAATTCAAGAGTAGATTTATCTACTGTTGAATTTATATATTTACATTTATATATTTACTGAGTTTAGTTTACTGAGCTCAGTTTACTGAGAGTCAATTAGCCTCCATTTAGTTTTCACTGGTTGCGAGTTGCAACTATGGATGTGAAAGTCACTACTTCATCAGCAAAGCAATTGATGTGTTTTTAACACCTCAACCTGTTTGACATAGGCTTTAAGCAAGCTCCATCTTCATGTGCGAGATGTATACAACAAAATAATGCTTGAATAACACAGACTGATCAAGTGTATAAGATCCACAACAGTGTAGATGTAATTGGTAGATGCAATTTTTTTATTTAAAAACCTATCAATAGCAGCAATTCATAAGTTTTTACTTTATAATGTAAATTTACACTGAATAAGATTTGAATTTTATTGTTTTAATTTAAATCTAAATGTCATCCCAGTCACTGCTTGATAATATACGTCTAGAATACCTATTTGTTTGAAATAAAAAAAAAATGAAAAAATATTTATTTGGCAAAACAACATTAAAAGGAATATAATTATATGTATTGAGACCCACACTAGATAGTAATTGTGATAGCTTTGTTTATTTAACTGTTCTCTAAATAAAATGGCTCTGAAACAGAAAGAGTTGGCTGAGTTTGATAAATTTTAAGTGATTCCTAACATATTATTTTAAAGGAAGATCTTGGGTTATGGATCACACTGCTATTATCTGTGCTGCTGAATCAGATGAGCCTTTTTTTTTCAGTTACCTTTAGATTTATCTGCATTATCAGAAGATGAAAGGAAAGCAAGACTAGAAAAGAGGAAACCAAAACGGAAAGTCAAAATTACTGAAATTGTTGAAGACAATTTTGATGCTAAGAAGTATTTAAAATATTTAAAGAAATGATGTTATGTTATCGAGATTTAAAATTATAACGAATGCTGTTTATAATAGATGCGGAAGTGCTAAGATTAGTCAGAAAATTAAATTAGTTTAATTTGTATTAATTTTTTTTTACCACTTTAAGGAAGATATTATATTTCCCAAGAGCTACATAATTAATCTATGTTTAATGCTAGAGAGGTTGCAGGCGTGTTTTTTTGGACCTACTAAAACAGAGTGATTACATTCTCTTGGGGCGTCTTGGGGACCTACTTGATTGCACAGATATGTTTGATTGACGCCATTTAGGAATTGATCAAGGAACATACTACTCCCTACCGAGAATCGAATTGATAGATGCTATTTTGCCATTGTAAGCTACCTATTGTTAGTGATTGTAAAGCCGAATTTACATTGCGAAATTAGTTTCTACTTCTAATTCATGCACAGATTTCATGACAGAAAATAGCTTCGCGCGATTTTTGGATGAAGCTAGCAACTAATTTCATCGTGTAACCGCGACATAAAATGTTATAAGCACAAAGCAGATACGAGTGTCTCTGGAATCTGGATAGTCTGGAACTAGTAATACAAGAGTAATACAGTAGTACAATAGTAATAAATTTGAATTTGAATTTAATATTCAAATTCAAAAGTGGCGCTTCAAATGGAGCTGTATTTAGGTTGTCATTATTTTGTTTAAGGACAGCAAATCCAGTGTTAATCATTGATTAATTATAGAGATCAATGGTTGGCACCCTGTTTGTAGCTGGTGAACCCTAAATGAATGCAGTAGGTACCTATCTTACTCTTATATGTTTGTGGTACCTATAGTATTGTAAGAATTAAGTAGGTACTTCCTACTTCCAACCCATGCTTCCTTTCTGGCGCGGCATTTGACACCTACGCCTTGGCCTACGCCGTAGACAGAGAAGGCAATAGACCAAGGTACTGTGTAACCGCGACTGAAATAGAGATAACATGACGTAACGATGACGTCACATGACAAGTTCGAGTTTAATGTTGCCACAATAACTGCACTCCCCTAGTACCCCAAATTAGATGGAAAATTCTTTCCAGGATTTTTAAATAAAACGACAAAACAGATGCTGAACTGTTTTATTTTTTAAATAACATACCTACACATATAAGGTTGTCTGGGAGAGACATAGCTATTAGGGTAAGCTTCTATTTTTTACATATATCTTAATATTGTGTGCAATAAAGAATTTATTATTCTTTATTGCACACAATATTAACTTCAACCACCATTTAAAAGTATAAAATAATTTTAGTTTGTACACGTAAGTCGGTTTTTTAAAAATATTTTTTTTTTTTACTAAAGTTTTTTAATGTAGTTTCATAGGACCAATTCACTAGATAATTATTTGCTCCTTAAAAAAAATATTGAAATGCCGAATAGAAATTTAGCATATGTGAGTCACTTTGAAAAAAGATGTATGTAACACAAAGGAAAATTTTTTTTCGTTACTAGTAAGAATGTTACACAAAATAATTTTTAATGAACAGTTAAAATTTTCCTTCGATCGAGTAATGCTATTGAATTAAAAGCAACAAAAATTGTATATTTAGTCATCAAAATCATCATTAATGAAATTAACAGTATATTCCTTTTTTCAGGCAGTCGTATAAAACTGCAACTCTTCATAGTTTAAGTTAATAATTATTTAAAAAAAAACATTAAAAATCTGCCTCGAGCTATTTAAAAATGGCTTTAAAAATTAAGAACTTTGTAAATAAAATAATTCTTAAGATCGCCAACAGTTCTCGACTGGTCGTTGGACATTCGAACGAAACTTCAGGATGATTCAGAACAGTAACCGACACTAACTGAATACACTTTAATCATCGCCGACATATATTATATTCTAGTATCCATCATCTTTCTTTTCTTTTCTCATAATATTCATTTCTTCCATCACGACTTTATTTTGTTTCAACAAAAATTAAAAAAAAACGGTGGTGACACACTGACAGACAGACGGACAACGAAGTGATCCTATAAGGGTTCCGAAGTTTTTTTCGGAACCCTAAAATTGAAAAAGTAGCCAAAGTAACCCGTCGTTACGGTATGTCAGAGGACATTACTAAAAAAAACCTATCTCCGTGCCAAATTTCAGCCATATCGGTTTAGTGTGGCGTATTGAGTAACAAACATCCATATGTTTGTTACTCAATCACGCCACACTAAACCGATATGGCTGAAATTTGGATGTATGTATGGATGGCCATACATACATTCAAACTTTCACATTTATAATATAAGTAGGATAGGGAAAATCGGGACATTGTATAGGTACCTAAAGCTGGCAACACACATAGATACTAAATTTTCTTATTAACTGTCAGTTTGTTGGGCACAAAAGTGTGTCGACCTTGAAAAAAACTGGTTACACGATGAGGGACAAAAAATTGGGTAGCTGCGTCTCTGTTTATCACATTAATAACTTTATCTCTGCTCTCTTTTTAGTGTGAGTGAGAAAGAAATCGTCACTGACTCTATGTCTTCTCTCTCTACGGCCTACGCTCTCTTGTGGCTAAAATGCATTGTTGTGGCGAGACTGTCATAATTTCAGGCCTACCACAATTTATTGAGATCGTTGAGAGATAAGTAGCAAAATGTCTGTGGTAGCAAATAGCAGTGGTTGACTTTTGTTTTGGCTGTTCAAAAATGACAATCATTGTCATTTTTGAATACCCATTGTCAGACAATGTCAAGCAAATGTCAATAATCTTATCAAAAACATCAAAAACCGCAGTGGCATTTCGCAAGTGTCGCAACTCGTAAAAAATGATAAGTTTGTCCGCGAGTGAGCCGATTGTTTAACCTTTCCTTAATCCTTACGTAAGAAAAATAAATAGGTAACTGAAAATGGGGAACCAAGTTTTTGCTGAAGCAGTTCCTCCCAAAATTCATGAAGTCAGTGGGAACCCTCCTCCAGAATGCCCCATGCACAATAAAGGGGCTACTCCGGAAAGTCAAACCAAAGCACCACCCTCTGAATGCCCTGTTCAGCATGATAGTAACATAAACCCTTACAACATGGTAAGTACTTAAATTTCTTGGTTTATTCCTCTATCAATCAATGACAAGTCCAAAACTATTTTCTTCATTATTTTATTTCACCATCTTTTTCAATCTACATCTATACAGGACTTTAACAGGCATGTTTAGTATGCCCACTATCCTATAGGCATGGGTATCTATGTTCAGTTAAATATTTATCCCTAAGGGGATGTGTCAACTCCTTTTCCAAAATATTGCCTAATAATATCTGGGTAACACACATTTGAATACCTCCTGCAATGGCGAGTGAGATAAGAGTTTTGAATGGTAGTTACAAAGCAAAGCGAGAGCAATCTTCAACACATCAAACAACTTATATAAACTCTTTTACTGATAGTAAAGTTCGAAAAATTTTGCAGTATTCAAATATTAATTTACTGTTTGCGCTTGCTGAAGTTTATATACCTCAGAGCAGGCAATTGCCTATTAAAATAAACAGGTGCTTGCCTCTTGGGTGGAACGCTGATGTCATCATTATATAGGACACAGTTTCATCTTGAATGCGGAGAGTGAATTGTGTGCGTAATTTCTGCATCAATAAAAGGGAATTAAATCAAACCCCTTCTTTTTCTTTAACAATTACTATAATAGTACTGGGTAATAACAATCTGTGCTGCGCTTTGGCAAGCAATTATTTGCTATAGGTACTTATATCAACAACTTCAAATATTTCAGATGCCACCAGCAAATCAACAACCTGCTCCTGATCAACCATTCACACTTCCAACGAATCGCCAAGTGTCAAGTATTCCTAGAGCTATGCCGGATGGCTCCACAGAGTTCTGGGTGTACCCAAGTCAGCAAATGTTCTGGAATGCGATGCTCCGTAAAGGCTGGAGGTGGAAAGATGAGGACATCAAACAGAAAGATATGGAAGACATCATTAGAATACACAATGCTAATAATGAGCAAGTGAGCTATAATTTCTTAGATCTTGATTTTTTCATAAAACATTAAGTTAAGTGCTTCTTGAAATATCCCATAAGCCGATTTCTACATCCTGTATTTCTCCTAGATTCTCCCTTTGCCTTAGGCAATAGGGGTTCATTAAAAGGCTTTGTTCTTTCCATTGTGTATAAGATTTTTCTTATTTTTTCAAAATTAATTGTTCTAGTCTGCTGTAATTTTTCTTGATTTTTGATAATGGACTTGAAAGTAGGTAGAGGTTCATATTGTTTTAAATATGCATGTTATTTTCTGCAATAATTAACAGGCTTGGCAAGAAGTTTTGAAATGGGAGGCCCTGCATGCCAAGGAGTGTGGTCATCCCAGGTTGAAGAGTTTTGGAGGGAAGGCCACACAATATAGCCCGAGAGCAAGGATTCGCTCTTTACTTGGGTATGTTGAATTATACTTTCTTATAAATAAGTAATTTGTTGTTTTATAATAGATGAATTAGAAATATTTTATGATTAGTAGTCCAATTTTATTATTATTCATCATTTACTAGTTTTTGCTAGTGACAACATGAAATTAGATTAAAAATTTCATGAGAACAATTTCTTATTCCGGGATTAAAAGTACTGTAGGTCAATCTTCAGTACCATTCAACAACACCCATGCAAAAAATCACATTGATTAATTGCTGCATAATTGAAAGACAAACCAACAAACAAATACTTTCCCATCTAATAATAATGTCCTCCTGACTGATTCAGACCATTGTGGCCAATCTCCACAAAGATTAATGTGTTAGATATTATAGTGCACAAACACAGGTCCAATCTCTATTCCTTCATTCTCATAGCCCAATGGGATGGAAGTCTGACATAACACGAAACAGATCAGGCGCAGGACCGACAGCTTTACGTGCTCTCGAAAGCTTGGGGGTGATACACTTCCTAATTCTGGGCTAGTACTGAGAATTTCTTGACAGAAAAGCTCAATACTTTTTCTTTTTTGGTTTGACCTAGAAATCAAACCCAGGATCTCATCATCCACACAGGCTAACCACTAGGTAAACGAGGTAGTCAACTCGTACTTTCGCATTTATATTTATAATATTAATCAGGATGAGGATAGCATCAACTTTGTCAATTATTTCTCAATTTATTACTTCTTTTCCAGGTATGAGCTACCCTTTGACCGTCATGACTGGATTGTGGATAGATGCGGTAAAGATGTGCGCTACGTTATTGATTATTATGATGGTGGGGAAGTTGACAACAAATTCCAATTTGCTCTACTGGATGTCAGACCAGCTATGGATTCTGTTGAAAATG
The DNA here is from genome assembly GCA_038048805.1 of Hipparchia sbordonii. NCBI lineage: Eukaryota > Metazoa > Arthropoda > Insecta > Lepidoptera > Nymphalidae > Hipparchia > Hipparchia sbordonii. The sequence goes on from CM076102.1 coordinate 11,598,781, forward strand.
TCTGGGATAGAATGAAAGTGTTTTACATGAGATACCGGTATGAGTTTATTGGCGACAAAAAGGATAGTAAATTGACTAATTAGTTACCAAACACAGAAATGCTATCATACTAAATTCTTGTTATGGTAATTTGTTCAGAAATGACAAAAACGAAGGTCACTTTTACAATATTTGACTTAGAAAAAAGAGATTATTGCCAATAGATTTTAGTACAAAGATTAGATTCAAGTGGCAAGCGCTGTGGTTTTATAACTGGGAGGTCTGGGGTTCAATTCCGATGTGGCAATTTGGGAATTTATAATTTCTAAATTGTTGCTAGTCTGATCTGGTGGAAGGCCGTGGTTAGTTGCCACCCTACCGCCAAAGACGTGCCGCCAAGCGAATTAGCGTTCCGGCACGATGGCATGTAGAAACCGATTAGGGGTATGTGTTGAATGTACACTGCAATACTCCTTAGTTAGCCTGCTACCATCTTAGATTGCATCGTCACTTACCATCAGGTGAGATGGCAGTAAAGGGCTATCTTGTCATGGAATAAAAAAAAACTATTTCATGTTTGTTAAGCATAAAATTTCTGCTAATTTTTGTTTTCATGTTTGTCAAAGTAGTTAATAGTTTTACTAATTAACACTTTGTTATTGTAAGTACATTGAGTGGGGTGCTTAAGTCGACAATTGATGTCACTGCAGTAACTCTTTGTGATTTAAAATATTTATTTCAGGATAATATTTTTATTCATATCCTATGAGAGTTCTACTTTTACTCTTTCTTGGTATTGAAATGTAAAATAAAGTTTTTTGCCTATGATTTTGTTTACCTATACATTCTAAACAACTGTCAAAAGAAACCTTTTAAAATTTCTCAATATTAAGTAGTAATTTTAAACATGATTAGAGGTATGGGTTTAATTTACACTGCCATGAACCCTTTTCAAATTAACCTGCTACTCTCGTAGACTGCATTTTCACTTACCATCAAGTGATGGTAATTTGTATTTGAATAAAAAACGATTATTGTTTTTGGAATCATGTTTATGTAAATATTAGTTGATTGGCGATATTATTATGTGCCTATTTGTACTTAATAGCAATATTTGAAGGTTTGTCACGTGTGGAAGCCCATAAATTAACAATATCTTACGTAATTAAGAAGTTCCTCTCTAAATGACACGTAAATAGAGCTTGTTTTGAGAGTGTATACCTATGCCTACAGCGTATAACATACTAATACTAAGTTTAAGGTACAACAGTGGTGCGATTCTCTAATGATTGCTGCAGTGTACGACTGCAGTCGCCTCTGATTGGCCGACACTCAATCGCTATTGGCTAAATTGCTTTGTTGCAGAAAAAACGCGATAAATTCAGCCAATCACTACAATTGAGACTGTAGCAATGATTGTTGCAGCTTTTACAGAATCGACACTGTAGTGCAATGGGTGGGATTCGAATCTTCGACTTTTCGAATTTCAGCCCGCTCTTTGTTTGTTGAGTTATAGAGGCTCTTAACAATGTTATTTCCAGATAGATTTATAAAGGTTGTTTATTAAAATCAGTGTTCACCTTAACAAACCCATGTTTACCTACTATTTAATAAACCATTGTAATTGTAACAACTAAATAAAATGTTCATTTTGAAATACTATAGATTCATTTCGTAGTTTTAAAACTCAGATTTTTACTTTAGCAATTCTCTGCCACTATATAGTTTTTAAAATATTGAACTTGGGTCTGCTAGAAAGCAGAAATGTAAGCATAATATTTGCATAACATCGAAAATTGATAATAAATAATAAAACACGTAAGATAAAATTGCTTTTTATTATTAGTAAATGTTGGTATGTACATACCTACCTATTACTTACAAAATATAAAATATTTTTCAACAATTTATACGGTACATACCTACCTATTTAACTTACAAATTGAACCTAAGATCACCTTAAATATTATGCGCCTAATTTTTATCAAAAAATGGCCAAAATCCGTAAGGTACCATCCTTTTCACTTTTAAGATGCTTTTAAGTTTTCGACATTTTTTTGATTGATGGTTTGGGTCATTCCACACTGTCCACATCAAAAGTAAATGGACATTCTGTGCATTCATTCTTGAATATTTCAACTTGTTGTTCAATGTAAAGTTCAAAGTTATTATACGAACAGCCAGGCAACACCTTGTACTTTGGTTTTCCTTTTGAACAATGATATACAGATCGCAATGTCAATACTGGAGGCTTTTCTGGAAATTGAATGGCTAGAAATAAAAAACAACCTTTTCAGTACACTTGGTTGAAAAATGCACATTCAAGTCATTCAATTTTATTGCACTAGTATGGTAAATTTAAATTACCCTAAAATTTAATTTTTATCTAGAAGTCCGAAGTTCTTCGGCCTGAAGGCTTCGGCCGTGGCTAGTTACCATCCTACCGTCAAAGACGTGCCACCAAGCGATTTAGTGTTCCAGCAAGATGGCGAGTAGAAACCGCTTAGGAGTATGGTATGGAGTTATATTTATGTTCACTGCCATACCCCTTCCAAGTTAGTCCGCTGCCATCTTAAACTGCATCGCCACTTAGGTGAGATCGCGGTCAAGGACTATCTTGTCATTGAATAAAAAAAAAGATCCTATGCAAAAATATATTAGCACTGAAATAAGTTTTCTTGTTTTAAGGGCACGATCTTCGGCCGCAGTAACTTGCAAGCAATTGAAGTGAGGTGCACGAGCCAGTTTGTTATAAAAAAAGTAAAACAGTCATGATAAAAAAAAGAAAACTTTTTAGAGAAAAATTAACGGTAAAATATTCTTCTAAAAGCTTTTGCCTATTTTTTGACATTTTTTTTTTAAATTAACCGTTATTATAATTTACCGTTCAAAATATGGACTTTTGAACGGTAAAATAATTTAGAACGTGTATTACACTACAAACATATATTTTTAACCTATCAAAACAAAGAATATTTGATTGTTTACTATTGAATCAAAAACAGTCTGTTTTCGGAGATCCTGCCGTTAAGTTGAATTAAGTTTTTAAAAAAACTTGGAGAATGCTTCAAATCCTCAACCTATAGGTACCGATGCAAATAATCACGTCGCTCAATGCTGCGTGATTGAAGGACAAACCAACAAATAAACAAGTTCGCATTAATAATATAAGTAAGGATCAAAATATGGAATAGATAGGTATATATTTTTTGCTTACCAATATCTATTTGTAGGATCCAATGAAAATCATTCATCTCAAACAGGAAGGCGGCACTGTTTGCATCATGTTCCAGTACAGCTCCCTCATACTTCACGATCAGCTGAGCTAGCAGATCACGTTTCAATTTATCATTATTTAGAAGATCTTGAATCTGAAAAACATTTAACAAACTAAAATTAGATAAAGCAGTACTTAAGGATGTGGATGTATCAAATCAGATTAGAGGTTTTTTATTACTCCATGTTTGAATGGCAATACTCGATAAGCGTTTAATCGATTCTTAGCCCTTTACGCCCTTTAGAAAGGCATCCATGCGAACGAGGTTTTATTACAATAAAATAAATACTGATTTATTTTGATTGTAATTTTAAAAAAAATTACTTACCTTGTTATTTAATATTTCTGTAACCATTGGAACATAATCCATTAGTACTCCAGATTGATGCATCCTGAAAAATAGAAAAATAAAAAATTATATTTCCCGCCGCATTTTTTTCGTCCAATTGGAGATCAGTATCAGGGAACAAGAATTGCGCTCACAGAATTTTATTTTCTGCAACTTTTCCACATAGATTGATGCACCTGATACATATTTATTTCAATTTATTTATGACAAATTGGCTCCAACTTTCAATAGGTCATAATATAACTTATGACTAATTTAATACTTACATAGGCAAAGATATGGCTCCCAATACTTTGGTCAGAAATGGTGATAAAATCAATTCAGCATTGGTAGGATTAGGGTATCTAACGAGAAGCAGAGCTGTATCGATTCCTGGATTTTGTTCTGTTCTGAAACCAAAACCAATCTACTTACATAAAATTCTACTTACCTTTGCAATTATAATTATATTAAGGTACCTACTGTTTCATTATTTTAAAATTATATCTTCCAATAAACTCAGATCAGTCTAATAAAAACTATAACACAACACCAATTTAAAATTTTTACTACTACAAAGTTGTAGTAAAAAAATTACTACAGAATAACTATAAACTTTTTCCAGTAAGTATATCCTATTAATATTATGAATGTAAAAGTTTGGATGTATGGATGGATGTTTGTTACTCAATCACTCCGCTACTGATTAGGCTGAAATTTGGTACAGAGATAGATTATAGTCTGGAATAACACATAGGCTACTTTTAATCCCGAAAAATAAGAGTTCCCGCGGGAATTAAAGAACCTCAATCCATGTATACAAAGTTGCAGGTATCAGCCTTCAATCATAGAAAAATAAGTGGATATCTCATGTTAGTCTGATTTGTGTAACCACTAAATATGTAAGTGCAGATCATTTCGCTAGCTAGTCTGTCATCGAACATTGACGTGAAACAGTTACAGTGCAACCTTAATATAACGTACCTCAATATAACGACTTCCTCGATTTAACAAATTCTTCGTAATCCCCTTGAATTGTCCATAAGAGTCAATATAAAATATACCTTTACATTGCGAACATTCTTTGCATACAACCTCTTAATAACGAATTTTCAACTATCAAGAAAAAGTATTCATACCTCTAATTAACGAATTTTGCCAACCCAAAACCTTTATATAAAGTTTCCACCAATAATATAACTCTTAATCTTATAATGTGATTCATGTCTCGACATGTTTCGACACGCTTTTGTTTGTAAAGTAATCATTGTTGTTCGTTAATCAGAAGTTGTTCGCTATAACAAGATAAGTACGTAATATTGAGGTGAATAAAACTATTCTTTTACCTCTTTATAACGAATTTTAGACCAATCTAACCTCAACATAACAAACCTCAGTTCAACGAATTACTTGATATTACGAATATTTTCTTGTTCCCCTCCGATTTGTTATATCGAGGTTGCACTGTATTTCAGTGTCAAGGAACAATGATGCATTTGAATAATAGTTGAAGTATGAAGTGCTGAATCCCCTTATTTTTCTGTGATCGAAGGCATCAGCTAGTTATATATATTTTTGGAATCTACATGTGTAGATAAACTGGATGTGTTAATGTGTATTGATACAAGCTTTATACTTAATTTGGATAGGCAAAGGATCATTATTTTGTTAGTCATTATACATGACAAGGCAATATTCATTAAAATAATTGAAAAATTGAATGCTTCCTCACCCCTCATTATACAGCTCCGGAAGTCTTGAAGTCTCCACCTTGAGTTTAATCAAGAACTCCACTACATGTGTGCCCACCCACACTTCTAGTTCCTGTTCAGTTATGAGTGCACTACCCAGCAGAGCACTGTACTCAAAAGAGGCACGAGAATTTTCATCTTCATTTAGTTTTTTAACCTAAAATATAATAATTCATTTAAATTATTTGTGTAAATGTGCATTTAGTTTGAAATATTTACTAATTAACTTTTGCACGTGACTTTGTGTGTATGGAGTTAATAATGATATAATAAAATAAATAAAGCCTTTATACACAATAAATTCCTAGCGCAATGATATAGGGTTTCTTATATACTTACAATTATATATAAATAGTTTGTGTTTGGGAATGTTTACCTGATGAGTTTTATACATTGAAACCAATTCTGAAATAACTTTGCCAAGTGATTTTGGATTACTTGAATCCCATTCAGCAAGACTAGGAACACCCTGTACTAGAATTTCTTCATCAGCATTGCTTAAAAAGCTTTCATCATCAAAGCGAAAGTCTGGAGCAAACCATGGTGTTGAAGTATCGAATATGATATCCCATTTCAGTTTCTTGGAGCAATAAGGTAGCACTAGTCGAAATTGACTTTCTGCACCATTTGCGGAGCCACCAATCCGTTCTAGATCCACTTTAGTTTTACATAAACCTGTTAATATGAGATATTACTAAATAAATGAACTCATGAGTGGACAATCTTTACACCAAATTAGGAACATGGTAGAGCTATACTTGGAATTTCTTTATATCTACAAAGAGGAACTCATAAAATCTATAGGACTGAAATCAACAGCTCAATGGGTGGTTGCAAAGCTGAAGAGGAAGTGGGTGGAAAAAAATAGTCATTGGGGTTTCAAGAAAAACGCAGTGTTCGCTGAGCCTTTACTAGATGGGCCAACGACATCATAAGAGCCGTTTTTGGATAACATAGGACTATGTACAAAATCTAGTCGTCATGGACGTCTTTCGGTAGAGACTAGAGACGACGACATTGAATTAACTTACCTAGTTTTAAGTCCTGATATATATTACGAATATACGGACGAAACATAGGAGATATATCGTTTAGAAGAGCGCAGTTTTCTGTTGACATTTTGTTTATTATTACTGCTATGTCAAATAATATATTGATTTTTATTCAATAAGGGTTTATCATACACTACGTTTATACATTGTACGTTCGTTCAGTTTAATTTTATTTTCTCTAATTTGTTGTAATTTCTCATTTCCAAAAACGTAAACAAAACAGCTCGCACAGCAAGTACTTGACAAGTGCCTACCTAGTCTAACTAGTACCTACTCTGTGGTACCTACTTGACAAGTTGACAGCACGTCACGGGTTAGATTTAATTCGATTGATCGTATTCGTATTCAATGACATTAGCGTCAAAATAAATTAAACCATTATTAGATTAAGTTAGAGCTCAATTTCGTGTATGTATTCTAATACATTTATGTATACGGCTACGCTCCAAATTAAAATCGGTCGTATTGAATTTGCAACTTTAACTGATAGATATAATGTTCATTTTACTTTGACGCAAATGTCAACGAATACGATGAATCGAATTAAATCTTACACTAACCCTACAGATGAAAAATCTTGAAAAAACAAAAAAACTGAAAACTGGAGCAAAAAAAAAAAGATCTCGATGCGGATGCGAGTCTCGATGAATTGGTTGAGAAGTTGAGAACCTTTTTTTAAAGTTGGTTAAAAACACAGACCAGTAACAATAATATACAGACACCCATGTCTATAGAAGCTTTATGGCATAGTAGCAGTATGCAGAAGGGGGTGCGGGAGGAGGGGAAAATGTCATTAAACATATATGATCGTGTGTCTCACCTTTTGTTGGCCTCAAGTATGAAAATCTACAGGTTTATCTCTTTCTAACTTAACATAATATTAAAGTTTCTATATTGACTATATCGTAATATTAAATCAGGATGCAATAATTTAGTGATACACATCCGGTATCTACCCAGCTGTAGTTCAGTGACGTATCACTTTTTTTTAAATTTAATTAATGCAACGATCTAGTCTTTTAAGGTCTAAATATAAATCCTTTTCAATAGGATCAAAAATATAAATATTATTTTTGATCATATTGAAAAGGAATATTAGTATTTTAAATAAAACAAATTTTATATGATATAAAAATTTTATTTATGATGAAATTACGGCCTAAATTAGATTTAGATGGCACCACCATTTAAAACTAGAATTAACAGGTAGGTAGTACTTATAAAAGCTCTTGCTTTTATATGGGTTTATGACAGGTGCATTTTACCTGGAAAACCGAAAGGAAGAGTTATCATTTTAGTAGTCTCTAGTCTATATATATTTGTATTTATTTTATTATTAACAATTACTACATTTAAAAGTATTTCCTTATCTAATTAGAATAAATAGTCCATATTACAAAGTTACCCACTAATTGTAGGTAACATAATAGTATAGGTACTATAAAATTGAAAGTTTGTAGTATAAGTGTGTATGTTTGTTACTCCTTCATGCCACAACAAATGAACCGATTTGGCTGAAATTTGGAATGAAGATAGCTCTTACATATATTATCCAGGATTAACACACAGGCTACACTTTGTCACTTTGGAAAATTATACGAGTTAAAAAATCTTAATCTATGCAGACGAAGTCGCGGGCGTCATCTAGTTCAATATATTATTACTATATATATAGCTACTCGTGCTGATTCACTGATTCACTCACTGACTCACTCATTGATCACCTCTCCTGTAAAATTTTGTATGGAAAAATTTTTTTTCACTCACGGTTTCGTATAGAGGTCAAAAATTCATTCAGAGCAAAAATATGGAGAGAACTGATGATTGAGGATTTCGGAGACGGGTGAGGAGCACCGTCCAGGGTATCGAAGATAGGTGGGGGGTGTTCAACCAAATGTCACTCGAAACCTTATCCAATTGGCAGAGAGCCGAAAAAAAACTCCAAAATGGCGGATTCAAGATGGCGGCCATACAAATTTCGTCGGTGTCTATCTCAGAGACTATTAGAGATGGAAGAGTGGTTTCTTGGAAAAGGATGATCAGGACCCGAAGGTCTACTTGATGAATAGAAAAAAAATTCAAGATGGCGGAATTAATTTTTTTCCATACAAAATATATGCAAGACTTTAATACGGTTCCTTTTCAAAATTTCTGATGGTTTCGTAGAGAGGACAAAAGTTCATTTGGAGAAAAAATATGGAGAGAGCTGATGGTTGAGGATTTCGGAGACGGGTGAGAAGGACGGGCAGGGTATCGAAGATAGGTAGGGAGTGTTCAAACAAAAGTCACTCGCAACCTCATCCAATTGGCAAGGAGCTGAAAAAAAATTCAAAATGGCGGATTTAAGATGGCGGCCACACAAATTTCGTCAGTGGCTATCTCGGAGATTATAAAAGATTGAAGAGTGGTTTCTTGGAAAAAGATGATCAGGACCCGAAAGTCTACTTGATGAATAGAAAAAAAATCAAGATGGCGGAATTTATTGTTTTCATAGAAAATGTATGCAAGACTTTGATACGTTCCTTTCCAAAATTTCTGATGGTTTCAACAAAAATTCATCTGCATGAAAAATATAGACGGAGCTGATGATTGAGGATTTTGGAGACGGGTCAGGAGCACGGTCAGGGTATTGAAGATAGGTTGGGGTGCCCAAACAAAAATCACTCGAAACATCATCCAATTGGCAATGAGCTGAAAAAAAATACCAAAATGGCGGATTCAAGATGGCAGCCATACAAATGTCATCGGTGTCTATCTCGGAGACTATAAAAGATGGAAGAGTGGTTTCTTGGAAAAAGATGATCAAGACCCGAAGATCTACTTAGTGAACAAAAAACACGCGGTTCGCTTTAGCGAGCCGCGCACCCACGCGCCCTACTAGTTTAAAGTATAGAGTCGAATAAAAATAATATTTAGAATTTATATAGTAGTTATGTATTATTATGTTTCAGTTTGGTTTCTCACTTTAAATCATTTTTTTATTAATTTTCGCCTCTTCTATTCAGTAGGTAACTTGTAGGAAAATCTAATTGAATTAAATGTACATTAAACGTATCTATCTACTACCTACCTATATATCCTTGCTAATATTATAAATGTGAAAGTATGTTTGTTTGTTGGTTTGTCCTTCAATCACGCCGCATCACAAAGCAACGGATCGACGTGATTTTTTGCATAGGGATAGTTGAGGACCGGGAGAGTGACATAAGCTTCTTTTTATCCCGGAAAATCAAAGAGTTATTGCGGGATTTTTAAAAACTAAATCCACGCGAGCGAAGTCGTGGGCATCAACTAGTCTACTATTTATATATCTATCGCGTTCACAGGCATCAGCTAGTATCGGATAAAAAGTATGAGTCCAAAACACTAACAATACCACTAATTAATTAAAACACAAAAACAAACCTTATACGCCGTAATAAACTGAAAACAAAAACAATAACCTGTAAATAAGTATTGTATAGGTACTTCTGAATACTTCGTGATTCGAGCCAAGAGTATATTATAATATAATCACTACATTTTATCTTCTTGAGTATCTACGTAGTTAGCTTATATATTTCGAGTTCGTAACTCTGATTATATTTTAATTTAGAAATACTTATAAAAATCAAAAGAACCAAGTGAACCAAACATTACCGCCATATTTTTTATTGGAAATTTGAATTGAGAAGGGAAGCCAAGCCAATTTGATTAGTAAATATGATAGAAAGTAAATTAAGTATGTGTGCGTAAATTTAAAAGCGTGTGCGTGGAAAGAGATAGTCCTGTATGTATCATATAAATAGAAAGGGATAGACTGATACATCTGTTTGACCCTTGACTCGATAGGGCCTGGTTAAAAACACGAAGAACCACAGATTCAAAAAACCATAGATAACTAATACCAAAGAGTACGTAATTCACGTCGTAGCAAAATAGTATTTCTAAATATAGACAGGACGTTAATAATGGTACCAATTCTAGAAAGAATTGTATATTTTTAACCACGGATTTTAAGTTTCAGTTAATAAGGTTTAAATGTAGGGTGACCAACCCAATAGCTAGCACTGCACCAGTTTATTCGCACTTTGGCAAAAAAGATTAAAATATAAGTTTCTATTGTGGTTTTTAAATTTTCAGATTAAAAAATATTTAGGGGAATTCATATTTTTCACAATCGAAACCTTTCTAATCTGGAAAGTTTTAAAATGACGTCAGTATCGTAGTTGAAAGATATCGTTCTGGAGTTCCCGAAGTTTTTCGGCCATTTTGACTCATCGACGTTAAGGGTCAGTACTTACTTAATAATGATTTAACTGTAGTTTTATTTGAGTTTTAATAATATAATTGTTTTCAATTGATTTTCTAAGTATTATTAGTTACTAATTCAAAAAGTAAATGAAACTTTCCCGTTATTTCATTGCAAAACAAGGGGTGTCAGTATCTGGTTACAAAATTTGGAGATTTTCCTGTTTATTAACACTCCGAAGCGATTCGATTCCCTAGTAGACTGGGAGTCTGTAGACGATCTTAACAAGTGTGTGTAAACTGTCCATACTCTGGAGTCTAAATTCTTTAAGACCCATCACACGAAAAGGACCAAGAAGTTCTCTGACCTTACTCTCAAACTGATGGAAGGCAGACAAGAGATGAGACTTCAGTCGTTAGCAGACGCGGATGCCTACTGGTAGGTTAATAGGCAGATCTCTAAGAAAAGAACTCGCGACCTGCGGGCCTTAAATACCAAGTGTATTAAAGATACCATCTAGTGGAACAAAAGTTCCATTCCAAAGTGTCCGTGAGAGATCTATCTATCGGACAGAGCCAGCTGACGCGGCTGAAAACTGACGAAGGCTGTCACGTTTCTTCTCCACCTGAGGTATGGAGAGAGGTTGAGAAGTTCTATGGGCAGTTATTTATCACGAAACAAAAATCATTCAGCGGATGATGGAGAGAGCTATGCTCGGAGTATCCCTGCGAGATCATATCAGAAATGAGGATATCTGTAAGAGAATCAAAGTTACGGACATAGCTAAGCGAAACTGAAGTGGAAATGGGCGGGCATATAGTTCGAAGAGCTGATGGTCGATGGGATCCCATGGTGTTGGAGTAGCGATCCCGTACCGGAAAGCTAGGTGGACCGACGACATCAAACGAGTCGCAGAGAGCCGCTGAATTCAGGTAACGTAAGATCGAAACCTGTGGAAGTCCATATAAGAGACCTTTCTTTTTTTTTTAGTCACCTACAGTTACTATAAGAATTTCCGTATATTATTTCGTAATAAAATCTATATTCTAAAAGACTTCCGTAGGTAGCCTAGCGTTATATTTCCCTTAAACTCTATTAAAATCTGAGTGTTGATAATTGGATGATTTTGTGCCCATAACTGGTAACAAATGTGCGAATAATTGGGGACTGGGTCATTTTTCAATCTTATTTAAAATTCTAGTTGATTTAAACAAAAAAATTTCAATATCTTCTTTAATTATATACTTTATTAAACAAGTAACCTTATGAACACAGTGATTTATAGAATTTGATTAAATTTATACTTAAAAAACATATTTGAAATAAGATAAACTCTTAAAGTGCCCATAATTGGGTCTACCACCCTAGTATACTTTCCGATCTGTCGAATGTCCACTGCTGTTAGTGGTCTGTGGACTATAATGGCTAATGTCATCTGTGGTCATCTGTCAACAACACAGACTAATAACACACAAAGCAAACGATTTTTTATAAAAATTGTGTGAAATAAATATGAAAGACATGAATTCCGCAATTAAAAATAACATTTCCGAATTATTAAACTTAGCGAGGAAATTCAATTGCTTTTATTTATCAGGTATGTTGTAAAAGTACCGAACTGGCCGTTTGCGGTAAAATATTTCTGTGTATTGTTTTCCTAAGCATTTTAATCTCTAATATTTTTTTTTATAAAAGGATTGCATCAAGGAATATGTAAGCCCTTTATGGTTGCCGGACACCAGGTGGGACTTATTCGCCCTGATGTACTCAAATACCTGCAGAGATTCCCAGAGGTGCTTGTTTACTATTTTGTGACACTTACAATAATTTGTTAAAGTATATAAATTCCATGGATATCAGACGATTTCTAGCTAGTACTCAGTTTTGTTTATGTTTATATGTTTATGTAGATAAATATTAAATTTTTATACTTTTACGCCAGAAAATTTATGAGTCGATAATATCGGTTATTACTGTGCAGTAATTAAGATTACATTCATTTGTTAAATTGTTTTATGACTTAATTTATAACTTTAATGTCGTATTAGGTGTTCAGAATCACAGGAAAATATGTGGAACTTAACCCTGCATTTAGAGACTATCAGGAAAGGACATCAAAAGTAGCTGAAGTATTAGACAGCTTAAGGAAGGAAAATGAAATATGTGCACTTAAGGGTTGGCGAGATGAGGTACAGTATGTTTGGACATAATTTTTTTCCTATCATTTTCAATTTATTATAATCACTTGACGGGCCAAAAGGCAAGTCAGACTTTCATTTATAAAATACTCCAAGGTATTATACTCAAGGAATTTTGTCATACTCTGGTGGTGCTGTATCGTAACTGGCAATAGACGGATTGGTAGACTATAGCACACTATGGATTTTTTAAACACACTAACAATTTACCTGTCACTTTGCAGCACTCTCAAAATATAGCTGATGTCTTGCATCAGGATCTAGAGCTTGAATCTGAATTATTGGTTGATAATGGTGTGCGTTTTGCAATATCGAATATCTTCTTCATAAGGATAAGCCTTTGGGCTAAGTTTAATAAAATTTTGTAATAATTATAAAGTATTTAAATCAAAAACACTTGGATTAGCTACTATTTGTATAATTGGACCCAATTTGAATCACATGAATATTTTAATTTTTTAGTGTTTTGAAGTCAGCACCCCATTCCACCATGAGAGTCTACTGGAAATGGACAGGAGTGCAGTGTGTCTTTTTGGAATAAGAAATTATGGCATTAGTGTGAATGGCTACCTGTTCCACCCATCCAAAGGTCTTTGTATTTGGCTACAACAGAGGAGCTTTACCAAACAGACATGGCCAGGTAAGATTTATCAGATGTTTTGAATTATTAAGTAATAGTTGTTATATTTTGAAAATTGCCCGATATCTGAAAGATACATTGGAAATGCTTTTATTTGGTACTATATTTTTACACCTAAGGATAAAAAGGGCCCCACTGGCTTGAAAAATCTTTCAGATCGAATTTCTCCGGTGCTATCAAAGATTTTTTAATTTGAATATGTAATTCTGGAGGTACTTTGAAAGCCCTTTCTTTTGGTATGTATCTCAAATCTATCAACCTTATAACAAAAAAGGGCCCGTTGGATTGACACCGATTTTAGAGGCAATTTCCAACATTTTGGCAGTGGTACACTAAAAAATATAATAAAAGTTGTATTGCCTACTATCCTCCCATTTCAGCATTACTCCTTAGTCGCTTGTTGGAGTTCATTTCATACTTGCAGTAAACTACAATCTGGGTGCAATTAAATAACTTCTCTAAGATTTTGGTAAAAGGTGATGGGTTTTGAAAAGTTATTCCAATATCAATAACATATTTAAATATATTTTGTAGGTAAATGGGATTGCTTTGTGAGTGGTGGTCTGGCAGTTGGATATGGAATCCTTGAGACAACTATTAAAGAGGTAGCAGAGGAAGCATCCGTTATGGGGGAGTTAGTAAAGAAACTTGTACCTGCTGGCTGTGTTAGGTTTGTGAAAACCTTTTTTTTTGATTGAGTATACCCAGCCCAGAATGACGGTTACAGTATCATGGAAGGTTCGGCAAGCACGAAGCGTCATTTGGGGGTTGAGGCTTAGGGCTTGAAGTGCCTAAGGCCTTAAGGACCTGACCTTAGGTTGATATTGGGGTGAATAGGTGATGGAATGGTTTAAGCGGACCCTGTCGTAAGCCAGGACAAACACCAAGAGGAAAAAGAGGAGGAGGTGGAATGGTTTGACCATATTAGCCAGTGCACCCACATGTTTGTGGTAATGACCCACACCTAGGTAACATCAGAAATTGGGGGCCTTGTCTTCGCCTGTCTGTTGTGTCTGGATAGTTTTGAGGAGTGATAAATATTGTAAGGAGTGTTGGTATTTTGATATCAAAATGAAGATATAAAGCATGTGGAAGCACTTCTCCAGGCAGTGGTTGAGTGTCACTTGAACCGACAACATTAATTCAGGGACTGTGTGAGACATATCACGCTATATTTGTGTTCATTATCTTTTTGTCTATGTACACTCATTTATACTTGAATTTGTTTAGGTAGATGATTAATGTTTTGAACCTTTGGAAATGACAGTGGTGTAATACTTTGTACGCTGTCCAAATCAGACTATAAATGATGTAAAACCGTATCTTGCTATTCTGCTGTTCTTAATGGTTTAAACCATCCTGACCTTCTGATTCGCCAAAAATATTGTAAGAATTTATGTGACTGGAGACAAATCCTAAGCACCTGATCTGAGTTGTAGGGTCAGGCGGGGTAAATATGGGACGAAAACAGATCTTTACTTTTTTAATGCTGTTAAAAATATTATAAGTGTAAGAAAAACTGATTATATTATACTTATAATTGGTATCTTTCACATGATACCAATTCAATTCAAAATAGTCAAGCGAAATGTATATTTTTCATACAAAGTATATGTCTCATTTTTTTCCTCTATAAAGGGGAAAATATAAGACATATAAGGTTAAAAATGAAACATGTTTGAACTTCTATGCCTTCAGTGTTTTATAGAGATGGTGGTAATAATAACATAGAGCTGGGAGATATGATATAAAAAAATCATTAAAATTAACAAAACAAAAAATTGGTTTACTTTTTTGGTAATAATTACAGTAGTCGGTACTTAATGTTTCAATATTAACCTTAAATAGCTACAAAATATGATAGGGAAGTCTGATACTATCTGTATCTAATCTAAATATGAGCCTTGACACTCCTCTGTTATATATAAAAGCTTTTATGTAACTTGCAATGTATGCAACTATATTTGTTCGGGTCGAATCTTGCAACTCAATTTTGAAGCAGATAGCTTCAACCGATTGAGCTGAAATTTTGTATACACGGTAAGTTTGGATGACAATGCATGGTTAGCTGAGTGACGTCATTGTAAATCCAAAATGGCGGAACACTCACGGTGGCAGACTAGTTATTTTTAATGCACTCCTACAATATGGGTATCAAATGAAAGGGCTTGCTGAGAATAACTCGAAAAATAAAGTGACGTCACCCTAAATCCAATATGGCGGACTTCTAAAGAAGGCGGACTAAGTTTTTATTGCTTTCCAAAAAATATCAACTGTCTTAATATTACCCCATACACTGTCTCATTTTTTCCCACTTACGTGTCTCATTTTTTACCCTACAAACAACTTGAGTTTTCCTATCAACGACTGGATGCAGAATAAAACCACCGCTCTCCCCCGCAAGCACATCTCGCCCAGAATGCCGGGAGCGGGAGATGCGGCCAAGCTTGCATGAACGGGTTAACGCAAACGAAAAGTTCCTAGATCCCAATGTAAAGTTTTCGCGGCAATATTTTCGGTACTTTATAAAATGTGTTATAAAGTATACATGCAATAAGTTATCAATTTAGTAATTTGAATTCTAAGACATTACAAATGAAGTATACTTTTTAGTTTAATAAAGTTCTTTTTTGGTCTTTTTCTACGGAATTACAATCATGTCTTATTTTTATACGAAATTTGAGTGTCTTATATTTACCCCGACTGACCCTATTATATTTTTTATGATATGGGGTTGGTTTTTGCAATCAATTTTTGTTCTATTTCAGAGAAAGTTTCCTGCCAAAAAACCTTTTCCCAGGATTTCAGTTGCAGACATCAGCTAGTTTTAAGTTTATGTACATTTCTTTTCAGCTTCTACTTCGAAAGTGAAAGAGGGCTGTTTCCGAACACAGAATATGTCTACGACCTGGAGCTTCCATTAGACTTTATGCCGAAGAATGCGGACGGGGAGGTGGAGACCTTTGAGCTGCTAACTGCAGAGGAGTGTGTGCAGAGGGCGCTGTCTCCGCAGTTCAAGACCACGAGCGCTCCCGTGCTGCTGGACTTTCTCATCAGGAGAGGATACATCAATCCGGAGAATGGTAAACTTTATGCTATTTACATTAGGGTACCATATTGTTCTTTGACTCAATGTTATCCCCGTAAGTGGAGTTTGCTATATTGTGGTAAAATGTAGCCAACTGCTAAATAGATCAGGCAAAATTGTGTACATCCAATTTTAAGCAGTACGTGTTCAGGTGTCTCGTCACTCTCCATGCACGTTCTGCATAGAGAGCTGTCGGTAATACCTAGGTATTACGATTTTGATGACCATTTCTAGAAATGGTCATCAAAATTGTCTTAGAAGCTCTTGTTCCAAGTTTTAAGGGTTTTTAAGTGTTATTTATCTAGTTGCATTGATGGCGTAACATGTAAAAGACAATAACTAGATTTACGTACTGTGTGACATTAGCAATCTATAATTCTTTGGCTAATCTCTGCTTACATCCAGAACCGAACTACCGACACCTAGTGGAGCTGTTACACGTGCCGCTGCAGACCATCTACCGCTGCTCGCTCGCCGACGTCAGCGACCGCAGCGACCGCAGCGACCGCAGCGACCGCAACGACCGCAACGACCGCAATGACCTCAGCAACGGCGACTTGCCGCCCCAGCAGTGATGACCACCCCGCTATGGTCAATTCTTCCATGAATAATGTACTATAAATCGATCATTTGCTCTAACTATGTTTTATCTCGGAAAAGTGAAAACGATTTTAACATAGTAATGTAGAAAAAAATCACCATTTCAACCTCCATGAGAATTACATTATTTAAACAGTAAACTCACAGAAGACTATTATAAAATATGTAGTTAAAAAAACTAATATTTTGCAAAATAGGGATTTTTGAGATAAAACATTGTAACAGTAAACGAGCGATACCACGTCAGTCGTCTAAGTGTCCGTAAAAATATTGGGAACCTATTTTCAGTGATATAGCCAATGTCGATTATTATTTGAATACATAATGGTGTCTGTCAGTTTTCCGTGCGTATTTCGGTATTTAAAAGTTTTATGGAAACTGGGAATTCCTGGAGGTATGCCTATCCTTCTCCGGAATGGAAGCTATCTCTGTGACAAAGTTCGCCAAGATCGGTTCAGTGGTTAGTACAAATTGTGCCATCATTAAAAGATAGCCCAAGTTAATTATTTTATTTATTTGTGTAGAAGAGTAAATCAACTTATACATTGTGTAGTTATACAATCCAGAAATTAATATCGTAAATAGATACTTACCTACGTAAAAAATTGTAGTTTTGAACGACAGTTTACTCATAACATTTAAAACCATATGAAGGAAAATGTACTTTTGCTTTGCATGGTTCTCATGAGAACTTATTTTTACGGACGCTTTTCCAATAAGATTTTATAGAGGACTGCACATCTTGTACGTTATTGATTGAAAGTTCAGTTACTTACCTAGTTTCATTGTATTATTATTGTATTGATTTTCATACTATTTTGGGCTAATTTCTTTTTGACGGTTAAAAACTAAAACCTCACGAGAAAGCAAGAAATTATGGTCAAGCTAACTACCCTTACCATAACATGATTTTCTTATTATTTTTATCCAAACGGCACGTAACTCTATAGCTCAACACAAAAATCAGCAGAATCCAGGTTCAGGAACCCCAGAGTAATCTGTGGACATACATAGAAAAAAATGATACCGGCCGAATTGATAACCTCCTCCTTTTTGAAAGTCAGTTAAAAAGGTCCAAACCCCATCGTGTTTTACCACCACTATTGTCGTGCCCACTCCTAACAAAAGCTTAAAACTTAATTTAGTCCCTCCGAAGGTCATATTAGGCTCTAGATCTATGCCACAATCTCGCTCTGACTAAAGACAAGCGAGGTAGATTTATAAGGTAAAGACATATTCACGTCTCATTTTTGTCTGGTAGGAGGCTTTGGCCGTGGCTAGTTACCACCCTACCGTGGAAGACGTGCCACCAAGCGATTAAGTTTTTCGGCACGATGACATGTAGAACCCGATTAGGGATATGAGTTGAATATACACTGCCATACCCTTTCCAAGTTAGCCCGCTACCATCTTATACTGCATCGTCACTTGCCATCAGGTGAGGCCGCAGACAAGGACTATCTTCTTCCTCTATAATTCTCCAATAAAAAAAAATAGGTCTTCCAATAAAAAAAAAAAAAAACTCAATTGAGCCAAGTCGGAGCACATACTTTCCTGTAGATTGTAGCCTTAGTGATGATTTGCATGGCAAATGTTCTTTTATAACAACGATAATAACAAGCTACTCATTGGGTTTTTGTCGGCCAGAAAGAAATAGCTCAATTTGAGTGATGTCCTTTGTTAGAATAAATCTTGAATGGTAATTATTATCTGTACCTCGTCTTAGACGATCCGATACATTAATTCGTATTAATTATTTATGGCCTAATTTGTAGTCTTAATTTCAGATTTTACTTGGGTAGACTGTAAGTATTGCCTAAGTATTGAGATCGGTTTAATTTCTCGTGTAAGATGTATATTGACCAAGTCTTTGTAATTTTGTAGTTTAAAGCAAAGCGCAAGTTACTGCGGGCCTCGCCGCAACCGTTTACTGATGAATATCTGCAATAATAACAATTCGATTAATATCGGTATATTGATACCGATATATTAGGTATTATCGATACTGATCTCGATACGCTTGTCTAGTGATAATAACTTTAAAGAACGTGGATGAGTGCGTTGCGGTGTGGCCTGTGCCAGTGTGCGAGCTTTTATTGGGAATTATTAGACGCCTGGATAGTTTAGCTAGGGATGTTTAATTTCTGTGATACTTTACCAGTTGGGTATAAGGTGTTTGTATGTTACTTTAGTTGGATTGATTACCTCTTTACTGCCTTTGCGAAGCGTATTTATTGTTTTTTTTTTTTTGTTTTAATAATCAAGATTATGGAAGAGATTACCGGTTAATCAGTTTGATCATGACGTATTTTTTTACTCACTGTTATCAAATGAATCCATGTCTAGTCATTCTACAACTAAAAATGGTTAAAAATCAAATGTACTTACCTAATTGAAATTTTTTAACTGTTTTAACTGTTATTAACTTCAATTGGTTGAAGTTGTACACAACTAAATAGAGATTGTATCTTAAATTAACTGATTAAAACCCATTTAAGGTTAAAATTGAAAATTGAACGAATAACTCTTAAATCATTACGAGAGGTTTCTTTATAATGTCGTAAGTCGTAATTGAATCGTTCATCATTTAACTTACGATTATCTTTATGATCGAAGTTTGTTCTAGGGATTGGTGGTCTAATAATATTAAAAATACATAATAATTGTAGTAGGTACTTATCAACTTAATACCGAAACCATTGTAAGGGAATACCGTATCAACCGGTACCGGTATACAATATCAAAGCGAATAAAAAACGCACTCATCACAACTGTAATGAAATAATAGTTTCTTAGTCAGTTCAATAAGTCAGTTTAGATGGGTTACATTTTTCCATTTATTCCACCTTTCCACATTAATGTGTGAAAAGTTTATTTTTAATTACAAATAGATTTATTTTTATGTAAATTATCAAACTGTTTGGATTCGTCGATGACTCATAATGTTGCTATAGTTCTTTCAATTCACGAGGGTGCGTGACTCATGGTTGTGTGTGTCGTATCTGTATACGTATAAGTGTGAGCGAGAGCGCACACTTACACACTGCATATGATGTAACCACAAATAAAGCGCCCGTAACTTCGTGAGAAAAACACTATACAACCTGTTTTTCAATTTACCCAATTCGACTGACTTATTGAACAGACTACTTAATCATATATTATTATTGACCGTTATGATTTTTGCCCCAAATTGCAATTAGGCGTTAAACTGCTATCAACTTTTTTGCCTTAATTATAAATTGATGATTAAGAGCTATGCTTTACGGCGTGATGTGATGCCGTAATGTAGGGATTGTATCGAATTTTGTATTCGCTGCTCGTGCGACTTCCGGTGCTTGCGAAAAAACAATTCGTCCCGTGGCCATCGATGTATATGGGTAGGCATCTGGAGAAAAAATTACGCGCTCAAAAAGACAACAGAATCTCTTGTCTTAAAAGAGGTTTAAAAAAGTAGTAATGTTTTTCATTCCATTTTTGTTCTGGTTAATAGGGAGTGGCTACTCCTCGAACGTGATTGGTTGACACTCGCGTTAAAGCGAACCGCGGGGAACTCGCGGTGTTTATTGAAGTAATATTCAAGCGCATTTTCGTAGACACAATTATATGAGACAGGCATATCCATCCATATACATCGATGGCCGTGGCACGATGCGGACTTTTCTGTATTGGCCGTTGTTTGTCGCCCTCATATTCTTATACAAGGCAGCACTCAAATCTATTTGGGACGTAAGGATACAATTCTAGGCTTTGCTTTATAAAAAATAACT
Source organism: Hipparchia sbordonii (assembly GCA_038048805.1). Lineage (NCBI taxonomy): Eukaryota > Metazoa > Arthropoda > Insecta > Lepidoptera > Nymphalidae > Hipparchia > Hipparchia sbordonii. The sequence continues at coordinate 11,619,695 of CM076102.1, forward strand.
AGCGAACGCCCCATGGTTTAGAACAGCGATACCACTTTAAAGTAGATACATGTTATTTGTTATATTTTCGTGTAGATCGATTGTATTAACATATTAAATAGTAGTTTAACGCCGATTTGTGAAAAAACCATCAAAACACTTCGTTTAAGTAACACAAATAAAGGTTCAATGTTTCCTTTTTATTTGTAATTTTACTAACGAAAGTAGGCATTCAATTATGTTTTATTTATTAGTTTTGATTTGAAAGAGGTCAAAGGTTTGGTTTAGGTTTCTGGTCGGTCACGTCGACTCGCCTGTCACAAAGTTATAATAGATTAGTGTGTGTCTAGTGATGTCAACAGTTTTATACGTTTCTATGGAATAATGTTATTGATGAATAACTTTGTACCGATATTATTGTACTACATAGATAATTTACTTGGATAATATTAATGTAATCGTTTATATTTACTGCATTTAGGAAGATAGTGCTTTCCTAAACGTGCAAAATAAATAAATTAATAAATGAAAAAATTGTTTTTTTTTTTTTGTGTTATGACCGATACACATTCTGCTAAGTGTTAATTGTAGGAACTTGGTGCTAATTCGGTGGTACACAATCTTTTAACTATCAGGTCTTAAAGTGGGAGGTACTCTATATTTCAACCAATTACAAACAACACTTTACAGGATGTGTAGTCAGCGGGAGAATTTTTTGAAATAAAAGAAATTTAATATGTATAAGAAGTTTATTCAAATATTTCACCTGATTACTTATATAGATGTACAACTGTAACTCAGTAAAATATCATATTCAGTAACATCTTGTAGTCTTAAAGAAAATGCTTATGCAACAATTAATGGTTCTACCATTGATTGCTAGTCAACAGAGTCTGAAAAATACGGTAAGCTGTCGAATGTGGTTTGTTTACATAATAAACGACCAATTTCTAAAAAGAATTTTTTTTTAAAACAAGCTTAGTATAAATTTTTCATCCTAGTTTACTTGGATTACCGTAATTGTCTATTGCCATCCAAAGTCCAAACCACTCATTTCTTTACAGCTTCAGGACAATTGGAAACTTGCAAAAGTCAAAAAATCTGTTACTTACCAATTTTGACGCAAACAAACGAACAAACCAAGCAAAAAAAGCTAGTAATAAAGATAGTATAGCACACTATAATACACATTGATGCAATTCTTAACAGTTAATGTACAATGTTATCAATATTGCTGTTTAATGGTTTCAACTCGAGAAAACAAAGCTGACTAAGTCATTGTTAGAAGGAAAAATAGATTTTTTCCGCTTACTTAATTATAATATTAAAAATAACAGAAGATATAAATTTTAGGTTATAATGTATAAAAAAAAGATAGGTAACAAACTTCCTACCTACTTGTATTCAATCAATGAATAGGGTTGATCTATGCAAATGCAATACGGGATGCTTGTATTGCAAATTGACTGCAAAATATTCATGTGGTTCTAATATTTTTTCCTGTAATATTATGTAGTCTCAACATTTGAAAATCAAGGATTTTTTTATTTAATACTATCTTAATGTGCTCCCAGCAATTATATATAGTTATAAAACATTGTGTAACACAACATTTTATAACAGTCTGCAACATTTGCTACAACATGTTAAGAATGTTATAAACGCTCCCACACTGATTCAACTTGTTTAACATCCTATAACATTCTATAACAATCAGTTTGGGCCTACCTTTCGAGGAAGCTGGTTGTGGTTCTAAAAACTGCTGTGGCTGGGTGTGGTTGTTGTTATATCATGTTATAATTAGTTGAATAACATTAAATGTTAACATTTTTGTTACATGAAGCTGTGTAACGTCACTAACAATTTATAACTTTTGTTACAATTTGTTAAAAAAAACCAAAATGTCGCAACATTCTATAACGTTATATGAGTTCTGTGGGAGCACCTTTACATAATTTGGATTTTTGTTGATGCCATTTAATTTTGTTGCCAATTTGAAATTTTGAAATTTGAAATTCAAATTGTGTACATCCCTATCATTGGCTAGAATTGAATGGAATAATCAAATATACAATAGCAACAGTTGTCAGCCAATTAGGAGCGTTAGATTTCAATATGACGTCAGCGAACACAATTCGAAAGTGCTGTAAAATGGCGGATTTTAAAACGGTTTAATCTTGTGATTAATTAAAAAAAACCAAATGCATATAATATGTACCTTGCAATTTGAATGCAGTTCTATTGCTCTTTATATACTCGCAACTGCATCGTATCGTGGTCTATATCGCTCTAACATATGGTATTGGGAGTTTTCGTCTTTGCTATTCACTGATTGAGGGACTTTCATTTTATTGCAAAATAGTTATTTATGTCATAAGTGCGGTAAATTGAAAATTACATTCGAGGCGCAGGGTAGAACTCCTAGCGCCGAGAGTTTAATTTTCAATGCGCAGGTGTATTATACATCATTTTCAATACATTTGCAATGGCAATAATATTATGATCACCAGTATCATTATCACTATTAAGTACATCAAAATGAGTGCAACAGCTGTTAGTTGGAGACGTCAAATCGTGCTTGTCATCACTTGATAATGGTGACTTTACTGCACTTGTGCAATTTACAGTCTTTACAGATTTTGTGGGTGGTAAAATGTCAATGTTGATGTCCTTTACAGCAGTGATGTTGCGATAGTAATAGTCTATCGATAGTATCGTGACCTCGAAAATCAGTCATATAATCGATAGTTCTATCGATACTATTTGCACGTGACAATACTATCGATTCTATCGATTTTTAAAAGAGTAAATACTATTGCTCAAGCTCAATAGTATCAATAATATCGATAGTATCGGTAGCAAGTCTGTCGATAGGTTCGATACTATCGATTGCATTACTCTCGATAGTATTACTGAAGTATCAATACTATCGGTAGTATCGATACTATCGTTGATTTTATACTATCGATAGTATTGTCACGTGCAAATAGTATCAATAGAACTATCGATTATATGACTGATTTTCGAGGTCAACTATCGATAACGCAACTATCGATAGTTCTGCAACACTACTTTACAGTGATGTAAATAAGATCCATTTCACGAACAAATGTATTGAAAATATAACTTACACCGAGTGTTAGTAATCGTCACCGCGCGAGACGACTTCTTTGCAAGTGGGTCTCAGGAGTATAGTGTGCTCGAACTGCGCCGTGTAGCTGCCCTTGATGTCGCATAAGGGCGGATATGCATCCACGACGCCCTTGTCGCAGAGGTCCTTGAGCGCCATGGCGTAGCGCGAGGCGCCCGCGCGCTCCAGCCAGCGCTTGCAGAACGCGAGCGTACTGAAGTTCTTGTTTATAAGATTTAGCAGCTGTTTCGATGACTGCAATCTGCAACGGTATATTGTTACATTAAATTATTTATTATATTAAAAATGTAAAATGACTAGACTAATGACAAATGACTTAATATGACCATAAATAACTTGACTAACCATAGCTTATAAATATATATTGAATGACATATTGAACTAATTATTTTAATTTCACTAATTATTATTATTAAATTATTACTTGACATCCAAATTTTGAACCATTAATGCATGTGTTTACAATTTTTTTTTTTTTTATTATTTATTGTATTTTTTAATTATTGTATAAATATGATTTATTATAACTATTTAATGTAACTTGCAACGCACTGACGGGGCTTCATGTAATCTTAGACATTATGTATTAGACATGTAAGAGGATTCATGAATGCAAATAAATAAATGAAATGAAATTACGATACGTGTGAGTTAAGTACTCCATAAACGCACGGCACGAGTCAACGCCCAAGTAAACGACACATGTGCATTATTTGAGTTAATCCCAATAGTTCTGTTGACAGACCTACTGGGTTTTTTTCCCTCACTAGTTCTGTGAATAAAAAAAGCACACCCCTGCACAGAAGCACTAAGAATTTTTTGTCTCCCTATTTCTGTGTTTTTTTTTTGTATTGACCGGACTACTGGGAATAATTTTTTATCGTATTCTCGATAGAGGATCGAGAAGTACTGAAGATGGAGTAGAAAACTGGGTAATAGGATGTCAGGCTGGGTAATAGATTCACAAATTGGGGGTGTTTTCAATTTTCAATTTACATTTCTTAGTTTAATCAATACCGCTACATGGTCGAAATTCCACAATCTCGCACTAAGCGCTTTTCTTTCTCATTTAGGAAAGATTAGGAGTGGTATTGTATTAGGATACACACTACAAAAAATTGAAATGCCCTTGGGTGTCTTTAAATCAAGAGTGAATAGGCATCTTCAAGGCAAGCGTGTACCATCTTAGGCTGCTTCACTTACCATCAGGTGAGATAGCAGTTAAACGCTAGTCTATATATTAAAAAAAAAAGTACCTCAAAGGCACAAACTGCTGGTCGAAGTTCTTCATGTAGTGGGAGCAGTCCATGTCGTCGTGGACCTGCCCGCGGCCCGTGGAGCCGAACGTCTCGATCGCGTAGAACTCGTTCTCCTCCATGCGGGTTGTTTCTCCGCCCTTCACGATTGGCACAGTCTTGCCAGCGTGGATTCCTGGAATTACAAGTTTTGTTTATTTCTCTACAACATTATTTTTTATTAATTACCCATTAATCCATTATATGTTAGAAAAGAAAAGTTTAATATACAGATAAAATACTAAAAATGCTTTTCATCTTCACAATTCATCCATCTCTCTAATATCGGATTTCCCACCCATCGCACTATGAGAGTAAGGGAATAGAGTGCATCTGCATTTTTGCACTGTATCTTCCTCACAACATCCAACATGTTGTGGCAGACTTTGGTCAGGGGGACGTTATTATTAATACTATAACAGCAAATACAATATTATGTACTTACGATAAGGTCCAATGGAGTGGCCGTTAAGATTGCGAATTGGTTTCACCTGGAACACTTTACCATCTAGTTCAACTTCATGAGACTCCATCACCTATAGGAATGGCAAGGTAAATATACTGAATTAGCCATTATATGAAAGTTCACTAGATAGACATCCTAATTACTGTCGACAGTCGCAGCTAACTAATATATAATCGAGAATTGGGAGAAGTCCACTTAGGTACTCAAAAGTATGCACAATGCAACTCATTATACAAAAAATAAAAAGGTAAGACAATTCCTGGCCAAAGAACAATATGCTGCAAGAATAACTCACTCAGGTCACTGTTCAGAAAGGCATTAAAAGATTTACAAACAAGTAGCTCAATCTGAGCCGCTCATCGTGCGTGCTCTTGCATATTGATATGCAGCTTTAGATTGTAAAAAAAATAACTTACCTCTTGCACAGCCGCTCCAACATCGCACAGCCTGACGTCTACCCCGGAAGCTTTGATTCCCGCCTCTGTGGCTTCTTGAACTCCTTTCACCAACGGGTCATACCGCGGATTGAAGTGCAAAGTGAAAGCGCAGTCTATGATACGCCCATTGATGTGTGTACCAAAATCTATCTTCACTACATCGTCATATTCGAGCACTGTGTTGTCACCTGCAAATTAAACATTTAATCATCTATTAGAAGAATCTCAACACACATGTAATTTAAGATATGGCAATTAATATATTACTTGAGTTTGACTAATCTCAGAAATTACTGTAAGAATTTTCATCTGGTTTTCAGTAACCAAAATTATCGGATTTTGCAAGAAGGTTAAGGGTGTAAAGTTTATATGAAATTGGCTGAATAATGATTATAAATGTTAATTGAGTTGTGAGACATGGTCAAGTTTTTGTTATGTAAACTGTATATAGAGGTGTATGAGGCCACTTTAAGATGCATCTTCAAGCTCATTTTCAAATTCAAATGGAGAGTAGCATACTACAGTACATTTACATAAATTTCTGCAATTACTAGTTACCTGTGTTTGGAGTATAATGGGCTGCACAGTGATTGCGACTGCATCCAGTAGGGAAGGCCAGTCCTGCCTTCAAACCATCCTCACCGATCAGACGTCGTGCAGTGGATTCCAGCTCCTCACAGATTTGTATCATAGTCATACCAGGCTTTATCCAGTCACGAATATACTTGCGTGTCTAAAATTGGTTTTTATCCACAAATATTACTAGTAGAAGGTATATACTGTGTTGGGTCAAATTGTAACATTCCTATAGGTATGAAAATAATTTTAAATTAATGATCTCTGAAGGGAGGTTGCTATAGATTGTGCAAAGTGGAAGACTATAGTGGAGTAAGCTGAGGCAAATATGAGAAAGAATAATTGTAACTGTTAATAATTTTTTTAATGGTTTGTGTCCTGAATAAATAAAGATTTTTTCTATTTTGGCAGATTAAAATGAAATGACTTTATTGTTCTTTGTATAAAACAATATAAATCAAGTATTTTCACCTGTCTATGAGCCTCAGCAGCCTGCCTTATTTCTTGATAGATATAGTTGTGCATTCTATCTAAAGCTCTCTTCTCTTCACTACTGAAGCGATCTTTGGCAGTTCTTTCATCTATGCCCTCCGCTGGCCCATGGTCCATTATTTGGCCTTCGGGGAAATTGCCTAAAACACAAAATCTTTTGTAAATTTTGCATCTTTCAAGAAATATGATATTTATTTCTTTTCTTGTACTTATGCAATCGGTCAGCTGTGACTATTACTGTTACTCGTGCTATTTGAGTTCAGACAAAACTAGCTTTTATTGTTGTTAGATTTCACATTTCAGTTAGACTTTTTCATTAATTAACTTGAATTAAATTGCCATATTATTAATTAAAAAAAGACATTTAGGCATATTAAATTTCCTTAAGTATACACGTATCATATTATCATGATATTTATGGAATATATTCCCCTGTGTGTAGGTTATTGTAAAAGTAGTGACAGTGCCTATAGTGAAACTATAATGTAAGGTGTTCCATGCATATCATTATAATTAACCCGGCGACAAATATAACACAAAGTAAATTAAGTATTTACTTACCATCAGGAAAGAGTTCTCCAATTGGAATTGTAGGCGGGTCAGTTTGGACCTTGGCACCGACTTTATTGCTCTTACTCTTGTTCTTCTTCTTCTTTTTTTTCTCTCCGTCGGCATTATTCTGCTCTGCTGGAAGCGGTTCAGGATTTTCGGACACCTCATTTTCATTCTGATTTTCGGTTCCCGCTAAAATAAAGTTTCTTATTAATCAAAATCTTTTATTTCGTATTAAGTAATAACAAAAATGCTAAGCTCGTATATTATTGACTTAATTTGTCAGAAATATAAGCATAAATTCCTAATTAATACAGGAAAACTTTAATTAAATAGTAACCTAACCTGTCTTCTTATTTTTCTTTTTTTTCTTCTTCTTTTTAGCAGGGTCTTTGGTCTCTATTTCTTCTGCTCCGTTAATCTCCTCTTCTTCCGAAGCATTATCCAAATTTTCAATGACCTTTTCATCCTTTTTAACATCAGCCATTGTGTTCGAAAATTTATAAAAATAAATCGCAACTCGCAATGCAAATGTCTATACCAGAGACTAGTTAATTTTTTTTAACCATTTTTCACAGATCATTGAACTCAAAATTGTTGATCTTTTGTTGATGGAACATTGCAAGTGTGTGACGATAGTTGATTGGCTGATAAAAAAGTAGGTAGGTACCTACTCTGTGGCTTACACATTATTGGTATAAATCATAGAATAAGTATGTAATAGCACATGACACTGCATATACCCGAAAGAGACAAAAAATTATCTACGTTTTTGGGGAAGAATCGTAGAGAGAGAAGACATAGAGTCAGTGACGATTTCTTTCTCACTCACACTAAAAAGAGAGCAGAGATAAAGTTATTAATGTGATAAACAGAGACGCAGCTACCCAATTTTTTGTCCCTCATCGTGTAACCAGTTTTTTTCAAGGTCGACACACTTTTGTGCCCAACAAACTGACAGTTAATAAGAAAATTTAGTATCTATGTGTGTTGCCAGCTTTAGGTACCTATACAATGTCCCGATTTTCCCTATCCTACTTATATTATAAATGTGAAAGTTTGAATGTATGTAGGGCCATCCATACATACATCCAAATTTCAGCCATATCGGTTTAGTGTGGCGTGATTGAGTAACAAACATATGGATGTTTGTTACTCAATACGCCACACTAAACCGATATGGCTGAAATTTGGCACGGAGATAGGTTTTTTTTAGTAATGTCCTCTGACATACCGTAACGGCGGGTTACTTTGGCTACTTTTTCAATTTTTTTTTTAATTTTTGTTGAAACAAAATAAAGTCGTGATGGAAGAAATGAATATTATGAGAAAAGAAAAGAAAGATGATGGATACTAGAATATAATATATGTCGGCGATGATTAAAGTGTATTCAGTTAGATAGTGTCGGTTACTGTTCTGAATCATCCTGAAGTTTCGTTCGAATGTCCAACAACCAGTCGAGAACTGTTGGCGATCTTAAGAATTATTTTATTTACAAAGTTCTTAATTTTTAAAGCCATTTTTAAATAGCTAGAGGCAGACTTTTAATGTTTTTTTTAAATAATTATTAACTTAAACTATGAAGAGTTGCAGTTTTATACGACTGCCTGAAAAAAGGAATATACTGTTAATTTCATTAATGATGATTTTGATGACTAAATATACAATTTTTGTTGCTTTTAATTCAATAGCATTACTCGATCGAAGGAAAATTTTAACTGTTCATTACAAATTATTTTGTGTAACATTCTTACTAGTAACGAAAAAAAATTTTCCTTTGTGTTACATACATCTTTTTTCAAAGTGACTCACATATGCTAAATTTCTATTCGGCATTTCAATATTTTTTTTAAGGAGCAAATAATTATCTAGTGAATTGGTCCTATGAAAGTACATTAAAAAACTTTAGTATAAAAAAAAATATTTTTAAAAAAACCGACTTACGTGTACAAACTAAAATTATTTTATACTTTTAAGTGGTGGTTGAAGTTAATATTGTGTGCAATAAAGAATAATAAATTCTTTATTGCACACAATATTAAGATATATGTAAAAAATAGAAGCTTACCCTAATAGGTATGTCTCTCCCAGACAACCTTATATGTGTAGGTATGTTATTTAAAAAATAAAACAGTTCAGCATCTGTTTTGTCGTTTTATTTAAAAATCCTGGGAAGAATTTTCCATCTAATTTGGGGTACTAGGGGAGTGCAGTTATTGTGGCAACATTAAACTCGAACTTGTCATGTGACGTCATCGTTACGTCATGTTATCTCTATTTCAGTCGCGGTTACACAGTACCTTGGTCTATTGCCTTCTCTGTCTACGGGAAGAATACTGAAACAGAGGGCGCTGTGTGTTTGCTACCTTTCAGTTGGCCCAGAGAGTAGGTAGTACATAATTATTATTCTTTGAGTTGTCCTTTCAGCAGTGTTGCCACCTTAGCGATTTTGTCACTAGATCTGGTGATTTTTCAGAGCTTATAGCGATAATTTTTCATCATTTAGCGACAATTTATTTTTAGTGTTTTTTGGCGATTTTTGATACAGCATCTGGCAATACTTATTTCAGTGGGAAGAACCTTAAAAGCGTTTTAAAAAAATGCTTTGTTGTGTGTAGGTAATGACGCAGAAATGCAATACCCAACCAACCACCTTGATTATGACATTAATCTGTCAATGTCATAGTCAAGTTTGCTCGTTTTCTAAATAACTTTTCTTTATTCTATATTCTTTCTCATAGAAGTAATACATACTACGTAACGTAATTTAGGACAACTTGTTAGCAACTGCGGCAAAATTATCTTCATAATTATATTTATTTTTTAATTATAATTATACATTTATATGCACATATATATTGTACAAGTATCATCAAAATTTAAGGTGTAAATTGATCTGAGAGTTTTTCCATGGTCACGTATAGTCTGATTTTTAATCGTAGACAGAGAAGGCAATAGACCAAGGTACTGTGTAACCGCGACTGAAATAGAGATAACATGACGTAACGATGACGTCACATGACAAGTTCGAGTTTAATGTTGCCACAATAACTGCACTCCCCTAGTACCCCAAATTAGATGGAAAATTCTTCCCAGGATTTTTAAATAAAACGACAAAACAGATGCTGAACTGTTTTATTTTTTAAATAACATACCTACACATATAAGGTTGTCTGGGAGAGACATACCTATTAGGGTAAGCTTCTATTTTTTACATATATCTTAATATTGTGTGCAATAAAGAATTTATTATTCTTTATTGCACACAATATTAACTTCAACCACCACTTAAAAGTATAAAATAATTTTAGTTTGTACACGTAAGTCGGTTTTTTAAAAATATTTTTTTTTATACTAAAGTTTTTTAATGTACTTTCATAGGACCAATTCACTAGATAATTATTTGCTCCTTAAAAAAAATATTGAAATGCCGAATAGAAATTTAGCATATGTGAGTCACTTTGAAAAAAGATGTATGTAACACAAAGGAAAATTTTTTTTCGTTACTAGTAAGAATGTTACACAAAATAATTTGTAATGAACAGTTAAAATTTTCCTTCGATCGAGTAATGCTATTGAATTAAAAGCAACAAAAATTGTATATTTAGTCATCAAAATCATCATTAATGAAATTAACAGTATATTCCTTTTTTCAGGCAGTCGTATAAAACTGCAACTCTTCATAGTTTAAGTTAATAATTATTTAAAAAAAACATTAAAAGTCTGCCTCTAGCTATTTAAAAATGGCTTTAAAAATTAAGAACTTTGTAAATAAAATAATTCTTAAGATCGCCAACAGTTCTCGACTGGTTGTTGGACATTCGAACGAAACTTCAGGATGATTCAGAACAGTAACCGACACTATCTAACTGAATACACTTTAATCATCGCCGACATATATTATATTCTAGTATCCATCATCTTTCTTTTCTTTTCTCATAATATTCATTTCTTCCATCACGACTTTATTTTGTTTCAACAAAAATTAAAAAAAAAATTGAAAAAGTAGCCAAAGTAACCCGCCGTTACGGTATGTCAGAGGACATTACTAAAAAAAACCTATCTCCGTGCCAAATTTCAGCCATATCGGTTTAGTGTGGCGTATTGAGTAACAAACATCCATATGTTTGTTACTCAATCACGCCACACTAAACCGATATGGCTGAAATTTGGATGTATGTATGGATGGCCCTACATACATTCAAACTTTCACATTTATAATATAAGTAGGATAGGGAAAATCGGGACATTGTATAGGTACCTAAAGCTGGCAACACACATAGATACTAAATTTTCTTATTAACTGTCAGTTTGTTGGGCACAAAAGTGTGTCGACCTTGAAAAAAACTGGTTACACGATGAGGGACAAAAAATTGGGTAGCTGCGTCTCTGTTTATCACATTAATAACTTTATCTCTGCTCTCTTTTTAGTGTGAGTGAGAAAGAAATCGTCACTGACTCTATGTCTTCTCTCTCTACGTTTTTAATTCGGTGGAATTCTGACAGATGTCATTTTATAAATAGAGCGAGTTATTTGTATGAAAAACAGTATTACCACCTGTAGTTCGATTTTACCCCAAACCATCTGTCAGGCATTTGTCATATATCTATGTGCGGCCATTGATTTTTATTTGTATAAGTTTCAATTTATTATCTTTTTTGTGGGATTTTTTAAATCTCTGGTAACATTAAGATACGTCAGAATTCCACGGAATTAAAAATCAGACTATAATTTATGAGTTGATCTTGAGGAGGTTACAGATCAACGTAATTATGACGTTTCTAAAATCTTGACAGTGAGTTTTTTATTCATACTTATTTAGTACTTATAAAATAATTAGCGACTTCTGGTGGTTTTTTTTCATCCAATTTTTTTAAAATCTGGTGATATTTTACATTGAATCTAGTGACAAGATAATTTTCGAGGTGGCAACACTGCCTTTCAGTAGGGCTAACATGCGCGCCACGAGAAAGTTTTATGTACACGTTTACTCGTAGTCTCTATGTGAATCTCTACAGAGATTCACGAGTAAAGTGTAGAGAAAATTTTCTCGTGGCGCGCATGTTAGCCCTACTGAACACTTCGATACAAGCTTTGAGTATTTTATATAGGTACCTACTCAAAGGAATATACTACTATCTACCGATAAAAACTATGGATTAATAGTTATTTAAGTTTTCGCGAGGATTTTTTGACCTATTTGTATTGTTGAACGATTTATTCGACTTGGTAGAGCACCAAGTTGAAGGAGGAATACAAAAAAAACAGGATTAGTATTTAAAAAACAAAGCGGAGCTAGTCCAAAATTACGCTTTTTTATAGCACAGATTTAGAGTATACTCTCTAAATCTGTGTTCTATAGAGTTTCGGCTGTATTGGCAATATTGAATTAACTAATCGATGTATTGAATACACTGAAGGCTACATAAAGACCCATTTTTTTCTATAAATCGAGAAAATTACAAATGAATAAACAATTTCTATGGATATTGACAATTCGTTTGTAAAAAAAGATACCGGCCGAATTAATAACCCACCTTTTTGGAAGTCGGTTAACAAATAAATGGTGCCCTTTACATGGAACTAAATGACAGTAGGCTTCTTCATACAATCCCAGCAGGTATTTAAATCAATGGAAATGCTCAATGGAAATAGTGGGATCTATCCTGCAATTTAAACTTATAACCTTATACCTCATTACCTACACGTACCTACTTAAACATCTTTAGGAATTAACCACTGTCACTTAAGTTCCCACTTAACATCATAATTATTTTTTCACACAACCTTTTCCCAAACCTTTGTCCCAAACATTCGCCAGATCTGTACGCAACCTTCCTTTACACTATAGGTGTACACTCTCAGAATTGCAAAGCTCAAAGCTGGTCATCATTATTAATTCACTATTCACTATGGAGCCTCATGGACTAGATAGTAGTAGTAGTAGTAGTAGATAGTAGTTGAATTAATTTAATCAAGAAATGCAATGCAGTCATCGATGTATATGGATAAACCTCTAGAGGAAAAAAACGCGCTCAAAAGACAACAGAATCTCTTGTCTTAAAATAACTTAAAAGAAGTTTAAAAAAAAGTACTAATATTCTTCATTCCATTTTTCATTCTGGTTAATAGGGAGTGGCTACTCCTCGAAAGTGATTAGTTGACACGAAGCAAACCGCGGGAAACGCGCGGTGTTCATTGAAGTAATATTCAAGCGCATTTTCGTAGATGCAGTAATATGGGACAGGCATATCCGTATACATCGATGAATACAGTAAACTAACTACGCTTTGGGTTTAGCTGGAGGGTCAAGAGGAATTGCTCATGTTCTTGCGCTACACACAAAAATGAAGCAACATTACAGATATGACCTTGAGATAAAAGCTAGGTAATGATGCTTTTATTAGTCTTTTAAAAGCGTTTTATTGACTTCATAGAGTTTACACCTAGTAATTAGGTAGTTACCAGCTCTAATGACTCATTTTATGAAGTGTAGTTATACACGGATAAGCACCTAAGACCTAGGTATACCTACAGTTTATTACTATATTATAATTTATGGTTTACTTGCGAGGCAAATACTATTTCGGACCAACCATAAAGTTTCCCGTATACATAGGTCTGTTGTAAAATTCCTGAAAAGCCGGCAACGCATTGGTGCCTGGTGATGTCACAGGTGCTACAAATGTTCATAGGCAGCGGTAATCACTTAACATCAAGTGACCTGTGACCCGCCTGCTTGTTTGCTCGGTATTCATAAAAAAAACTATTTACCTACTGTTCGTAAAAAAATTAGTAGGAACATAGGAACTATCCTATCCTACTGATATTATAAACGCGAAAGCTTGTAAGTATAGATGGATGGATGGAAGTTTGTTATTCAATCACGTAAAAACTACTGAACCGATTTGGTTGAAATTTGGCATAGAGATAAATTACAGGTACTTTTTATCCCGGAAAATAAGAGAGTTCCCGCGGGAGTTAAAAAACCTTAATCCACGCGAACGAAGTCGCAGGCATCAACTAACTAGTTATGAATCAGTAGATTCTATTTGCCCGAGGTACTGAAATGAAATGGAAATGCCTCCTCTTTTAAGATTAACCTCAAAGCTTACAAGCTTTGAACTTAAGGAGATATATCTAAAATTAAGGATTCTTAGTGCTTTTATTTTATTAATATTTAAGTGCTTATATTTTTACATTTTTCATATGGTAAAAAAGTTGTGCCTATATTGTGAACTTTGCGTGTCTTGGGTCCAATAAGCTTGTTTTCCAAATAACACATTTTTCAAGTGGAAAATATATTATATACACAGTGATTTATGGGGTAACATTGTCAAATGTTACGATGAGTGTTCACCCGTGGTCCCAGTGGGTCGACCTGTTGTTAGGTCTGCGGGTAAATAAAATTACCTGTGGACCCATTAATGGGTCGACCCACAGGGACTAGGGTAAACGCTCGTCACGAACCCGTTGAGGGATTTTAAAATCGAATGCGTTACGTGCGTGGATTCGTATATCGTCCTTTTGTTTTAAATATGCTCGGCGCTACGGAACCTATTCCGGATGGCGGATTGACCTCACCGTTTCCAACCCCCTCTGCCATACAGAAAATAATAATATATGAACTGTCCACGTCAAGTTGGCCGCTACCTCGCCTCGTGCTTCCCCGCACCGCACCTCAATTCAGACCCGCTTACGAGTAGTACAGATAGAAACAATTACCGCTCGCGATTGTCACTACCAAATTTTTTCAAAGTTTTTATATTGTTATGTTTTGAATGTTTTTGTTAACTTACATTAGTTATATATTTTTGTTTGGTTACTATTTTTAGAATATTGTTTTCTACAATGAGTAAAAGAGGAAAAGTTTTGCATAGCGCAGACTATTAATTACTTTAATTACTGACTTTTTCTCAAGTAGAAACAAATAAGAAAATGAAAGTTACGCCCTGTGGTTACGCCTTTCGACATTCAAGATGCCATTGCCATGAAAAGCATTGCCAGAGAAGAACACTTCCGTCATAGTCGCTGTCGTGGTTACAGTAAAAATTACAATTATTATTTTCTTGTCAACGGTACGGTATGACGTCATTTTATAACCGTCTACGACAGCCAACATGACGTGGACGGGTAGTACTTATTGGTATTAATGTTGATTTTACTAACGACAAAGCTGAAAATAGTTTGTGTAGAATCACTAACCTAATCGACTACAATAATTTTTAAACATTTTAACATTTTCCAAAAATACAATAATAAAAAAACATGAATGGTTACTCTACTTTACTACTCACACGGTTTGCATGCGAGGCTTTATTATAATTACATGTCGTCGATACAAAAAATATTTGTTCGATGATAACGATCAAAACAATCGGAGATGGCGCGATAAGCGACTACGCTACGCGCGGCGGTCATGTTTACAAAGGCACCGACGCTAGATAGACCCGGGAAACCCATAATATAGCGTAGACATATACCTAGGTACTGATGTCTGCCTACGGTATGTAGGGGTTTTCAGGCGATTTTCCATGCCAGTCGCTCGCCGCGTGCCCGACAGCGAATACGCCCCGCCCCGCCTTTCTCGTCTGCTACGAGCTACGAAGCCGTAGCTCGTTCACTCTAACTTGAACCAAAGTGCACAAGAATATAGCTGTGTATGTAAAAGTATCAAACTTTTCTATACTGGATACAGTTTTTGCTGTAATTTCCATGGTCTATAAAAATAGTTCTTAAAGTTTGTTTAAACTGTATAGTTAAATTAATATGTGACAAATGTGTTAAAAACATCCTTAGTGTTTTGGACGTGTTTGTAAATAAACAGTAAGCTGTATTTCCTTTTAACCGGTAAGTTTTGATAGAGTGTAGGTGAATGATTGAGCTTTACGGAAAATGTGTGTTTGTTATTGTATGAAGACTTTACGACTTACGGCGTAGTGGCACGTGGATATAATATCGTACCCTTATTGCAAAAACCGATTATCTGCACCAAAATTTGAGCGAAAAGTTTTTGAGTTATAAGCATTTGAAACTTTAACGACTTAAAAATTAGTTATAATGATGTCAATTTTTAAACAATAATAATTTTTATAAACAAGAAACTATTCAAGAAATGTTAAGTAGGTAAATAATTGAAAAAAACTTACTATTTTTTCAACAAAAAGAAGAAAATAACCGGTATGGAGCTCACTTAGTTAGTTTTTCCTGAATGTAGAAAAACTACCAAATTTTCAAATTTACCGTTCTGGTAGCTCTAATGGCATTTTTTATTTAATCACTTGTTTTAAATAGTAATAATCATCAAGACAAAAATCGTTTTAGTTCAACTTTAGCCAGTACAGGTGTAAAATAAATATCTTTAGTTGCTTTTGGCTGAAGGTAAAGTAGATTTCATTTAACTTTGTACGTACTAACTGCAGCGCCCTATGGGTTTACCCGAGGAGTTCCCGTTCCCGTGGGAAATGGGCATGCCTACATTATTTCTTATAATCTCAGCTATCTTTAAAAGAAAGTTTCGTTGAAATCGGTCCAGCCGTTCTAGAGATTAGCTCATTTAAATAAAAAAACTATTTCGTTTTATTATATTAGAATAACTAGCTGTGCCTTGCGGTTTCACCTACATTTGTCCCGTTCCCGTAGGAATTTAGGGAAACACTATAACTGTAAACTTTCCTCTCGAAGCACTCTATCTACTGATGAAAACTGAATTAAAATCCGTTGCGTAGTTTAAAAGATCTACGCGTACATAAAGAGGGCCAGACAGCGGGAATCGATTTTGTTTTATACTATGTAAAGATAACATATACAACAGAGCTAAGTTTGTCCGCAAGCGTTGCTATATGGGTACCCCATTGTAGCTTTGAATCCAGGGTTAATCCCAAGAACACTGTGGAGTCCTCAGTTTTCAAAGGTTCATTATTTATCTTTAAATTTTTACTGACAGTTCTCGGGTTAGGTATAAAAACTCAACACACTTTGTTTTTTTAGTATTTAAAAGTAGATTATTTGCCGTAAACCATTCAGAAACTTGAGATAATACATTATTTACATCGTCAAAATTGTCTTTCATCCTATCGACTTTAAAATTCAAAGACGTATCATCAGCAAATAGTACAATATCGCAAGTATTTTGGACAAAATGTGGTAAATCATTTATGTAGACCAAAAACATGAATGGACCTAGAATAGAACCCTGGGGTACACCCATTACTGAGGCTGATCCGGATGATTTTACATCATTGACACATACTCTTTGGACTCGTTCACTGAGATAAGACGCAATGAGACTAAGTGCAAAATCTTTAATGCCATAGTGGCTCAGTTTAAGCAAAAGTTTCTCGTGATCAACGCAGTCGAATGCCTTTGACAAATCACAGAAAATACCAACGGCACTCTGTGAGTCCTCCCATGCATCGAATATGTGTTGTAACAGCCTTGCGGCTGCATCGGTTGTTGATCGACCCTTTGTAAAACCATACTGCTCAGTGTGTAGGAGTTTATTTAAATTAAAGTCTAAAAGCAGTTGGTTGAGCATTATTTTTTCGAATATCTTGCTGAGAGTTGGCAAAATTGAAATTGGCCTGTAGTTATTCGGGTCACTTTTGCTTCCCAATTTAAAAAGCGGTATTAGCTTACTACATTTCATAAGGTCTGGAAAAGATCCAGAATCTACTGATTAATTAAAAATTAAAGCAAGATATGGCGCAATAATATCAATTTAATTATGTTATGAATTATTTTAACTGATATCCCACATAGATCTGCTGTTTTCTTATTTTGTAAAGATTTAAATGTTTTGACTATGTCATATGGGGTAACGTGTTCAAACCTAAATAACTTATTGCACTCAGAGACATTGCTCCTTAGAAGACGATAGACTTCTGCTGGCGAGGAATTCAGAGAACTGGTTGTAGTAATTGGAATATTTTTGAAAAAGTTCTCAAATGTATTTACAATTTCTGTATCGGAGTTAATTACATGATTATCACTTTTAAGCTCCAATTTATTATTATTATGTACCTTATGTTTACTCATTTCATCGCCGATGATGTCCCATGCTGTTTTAATTTTATTATCAGAATTGTCAATTTTTTGTTTTATGTGAAGTGACTTTGCTTGTATGCTCGCATTTTCAAACAATTTAGAATAGTTTCTTACATATTCAATAAACGCGGGGGAATAATTATATTTTTTTCTGCATACAAGTCAAACAGCTTATTTCTACTTTTATAGATGCCGGCAGTTGGCCAGTCACTAAACTTAAGATCTTTAGACATTCTTTTCTCTATCACATTAAAGATAGAGTTATATTGTGAGCTTTACAAATCAAAAAACTTTTGATTTGTGAAGATGTTCAAAAACCCTCGTAGCCCAGTTATACAGTAAAAGTGAACTTAAGTTCTTTTACCTGCAATAATTTTAACAAAATATTGTGTTCATTATTCTGCAAAAAGCAACTAATGTTGTTTAGTTCGTTTTACTTTTTAGATACATCAGCAATTTCTAGTATATTAATAAAAGCTGAAACCTGTTAACGCAGGTTAACGTGTATTAACAGAATAATATTGACATAATGATAAATCAAGCAACTACATCTGAAAAGTATTAAAATACAATACATTGTTTTTGTGGTATAGATTTATAAATCTAAATTATTTAAATGAGTTTAGTTCTTTTTTTAAGAAGGTAATTAAATCATACCTGTAGGTAGTTGCTTTTAACTCTAGCTATCTCCGTAAAAAAGCGTCGTAGCAGACAATGGGTTTTACCTACAGCTTCGCCGTGAGTTGTCGAGTCGATTGATATATTTAACCTAATTTTGGTACAAAAATGCAGATAATCGGTTTTTGCAATAAGGGTACGATATTGTTTCTACGTTAACTCTTGTAAAAGGATATTAAGCCTTTTTACTATACAATACCTACCTTTTTATCTTCTTCTACACTATCTGCACACAATAATAAAACTAAGAATAAAACTATAGAAGCGTATAGTATCCGAAACTTTAAAAAAAAATTCAAAAATTGCGGGTGATGCAGTTTAAAAGAATATAATAAGACTGTTAATTTTAACTTTGTCTCTCTGTTTAAATATAGATACTTATCTCCGAAACTACTAGGCAAATATTAGGATTTTCATAGGAAGGTTAAGAAGCTTGAGTTAAGGACAAAATATATCTTAATTTAAAGTTTTAGGTGCTCCATTTGTTGATTTTTAATTTTAAACCCAATACGAAGTCATGGGCACACATACACATCAGCAACCCATAAACGACTCCTTTCTGATCTCCTCCTCCTCTCTCTCCTTTCAAAGAAGAGTTATAGGCCATAGTCCACCACGCTGGCCCAATACAAATTAGCAGTCTCCATACACTTTTCAGAACATTATGGAGAACTTTCAGACGTACAGGTTACCTCACAATGTTTTTCTTCGCCGTTGAAGCATTTGATATTAAATTGCTTAAACGCACATAGCTCCGAGAAATCAGACGTGCCAGGGATCGAATTCATACCCGCCAAATAGAAGACAGAAGTCCTAACCACTAGGTTGCTCTTGTCTTGGGTAAATAATAAAATATCAAAGAATTTGGATACTATAAACCAGTCAAACATTTTATGAAGAGCTCGTGCAAAACAGCATGTGATGTCTCAGTTTTGTAACCGTTATAGTAACATAAGCGTCGTATGGAAAGCTCTACAAAAATAGAGTCCAGATTATGTTATTTGTTGTATACTTATGAAACTGAGAATAACATGTTCTAGTTCTTTATTTATAGAACTTATACTATGGAAGAGAGTATAACAACTTAAAAAATATTACGTATATAGACATGTTAAACATAACTTATAAAATATATGTACTTGAAGTCGATAGACAACCAGCTTCAAGCCTTAATAGACTAGGTTTAATCTGCGGACTGAAACTTTGGTTCAATCAAAAACAAAAGCTTTACGCTTAGTAGTTGACCACTACAGGGCTAACTACTAGAGTTGACTCAAATATATGCATAGATATTTTAACACGGAAATATACAATTATATTTTAGTGTAAAGCTCTCTACATTAACAGCGACAAACAAGAAGGCTCCAATCTGGCTCCAATAATATTCCGAGAGAAACATCGGTATCTGAATACTCAGTTTGATTAAGAGACATAACGTTTATGCTAATTAGCACTGGCCTGTGAAGTTACTTTCTGTTTATGATTAGTTTGTCAGCTACAGACGCAAAGTTGTTTCAGAGTTTTCTTAATTATTATCACAGGGCGATGCTACACTGATATTTTAATTATTATTCATTAAGAGCTCAGTAAGGTTACTATAATATTTAATTCGATTGATCGCATTCGTATTCGATGACTTTAGCAGCAAATAAAACGAAACTTAAACGTTTTGACTAGTAACAAATTCAGTACAACCGATTCGTAATTAGTAAGTATACGTAAACGTAATAAGAATGCATGCACGAGATTGAGCTCTAATTCAGAGATGTTATGGTCCATTTTATTTTACTAATGTCATTGAATACGAATACGATCGATCGTATTAAGTCTTATACTAACCCTACAGGCAGACTAACGACACGACTTCAGTCTGATGTATTTTCAGTGTCCTGTCTGGTCACTCTCCTGTTCACACTGCAACTTAGAGCATTTAACACTGCAACGATATGGACCTATCAGTGTTGCCAACTATGTCGTTTAATCACTAAGCTTGGTGGTTTCAGACTCTCTATTTTTCTTCAGGAACAACAAAGTTTTTGTATCTTGGACTTCCGCAAAGTATAGCCCACATCCATTCAAAACTCGTATATGTCATTTTACATGCGAATTTGTGCATGGATATGGTTTAGGACCTGGCGAGTGACATAGGCTGCTTTGTACTTTTAAGAAACCAATTCCTTGCAGAGAAAGTCACGTGCAAAAGCTAGAATTAATTACGAAACAGACAAAACAAATTCCATACCATTATAGACCATTAAGAAAGCCTGTTTACAAATCCATTACTAGATAAATACGCAATCTTTAGAATCGCTTTATCCTTTCATCTTTGTACAGTGCTATTAAATTGATGGGAGCCATTTTAGTAGGTATGCCGATATTTCATGAAAAACATTATGCTAAATATTGAAATAATTTACATAATATAGGCGACAGATCTTTTTTTACCAATTCTGTGGACTAACAGCATTAGAGGAGTCGTAGGGAGTCGTAGGTGCAAGATCGAAAAGTTTGGAGGTATCCACTAGAGACTTATGTCCAGCAGTGGACGTTTATTGTTTGAAAAGAAGAAGGTTACAAGTTGAAACAAAGAACAAGGTGAAAGGTTGAAATTTTAAAATTTTTTGAGATCACTAGGTAATTACATTAGCCCGAAACTCATATTGCGACGGAAACTGCACAGCACAATGTAAGACTTTCTGCTGAACGTCACGTAATCGATTACAATTATTAATACAAGGGAATGATACAAATACAAAGAACAGATACCATGTGCAAAACCCTATACAGTCCTATACAGGCGCACGGCTCAAATTCGCTTTTCGCAGCTTGAATGTAGTCTTGTTTTGTCAGTATAATATTAATAGATATTGCACCATATATAATTCAACATTTTATCAACAAAAACATCAATTTATTTTCCGTTTGAAAAAATAAGCGTATTATGATGTAGGATATAGGGCATCCTTCGATTGAGTAATGGTACCTGCAGGATTCTGTTGACGGCTTAAGATCGTTCAATGACTCATGAATATTGAAAATATCTAAGTTTAATATTATAATGGCCTGAGTGCTGATGGGAAAAAAAGAAGAGATGCCTAATAAAAGTTGAAACTTTAATTCCTTACATTCCAACTGCCAACCGAAACGCGTTATTGGGCGTTTCGGTTGGCTGGAATGTATGGAAGTCCTGAGATTTGACCTTTATTTATTTTACTTATTTTTATTTTTTATGTACATGTACAATTACAAGACAAAAAAATATTATAGAAGAAGTACATATAGGTGCTTTTTATAGCTCCCAAAGAAAAAAAGGGGTATGACGTTTGTATCTGTGTATCTGTGTATGGGTGTATCTGTGTGTGTGTGTGTGTGGGTGTATCTGTGGTATCTCTCTGTTTCCTCGTAGCTCCGTAACGAATGGAGCGATTTTGATGCGGTTTTCTCTGCTTAACATGATCGAGCTGGATCTTAGCTATAATTTGTGAAGGTCTGCTCAAGCGTTTGAAGACCATTAGCTAATTTCCTATTTGATTAAAGGGTTCACTGGTGCGATTGATTTGAATACGATGATGATGATGATGATGATTAAGAAAATATATCAAAGATCCATCATTTCACGGAACTAGATTTCCTTAGCCAGACAATATCCTGCATTTGAACCATAAACACAAACCAAGAACAACTCTTTACTTTATTAGCTTTATAAAAAAATCACCTTAGCAAAATTCCCGCGAATTCTTGCTCTATATTATTAGTGGAAATATTTTACGATCGCACCATAGCATTATTAACATGTTAGTAAAATAACTTCAAAGATATTATGACAACGTAGTCATGATTTGTTTACTAAATACATTGTTCAACAAGTTTTACGAATTTAAAAACATTGAATAAACTGGCGGCTGCTCGCGACTTTATCAGCTTTACAAAAGATTGGATAAATCTTCATCCGTAGTGCACGGGAAACACATTTCCGTATTATTTGTGTTTATAAACTAGAGACCTTTGGATTCACTGACCTGATTTTTACAAAAACAGTTTTAAAATCATGTACTTACCTATTTTTCAAAACTGGGGTAGCTGCATGGGTATAATCTTAGGTTATGGGTATGCCGTCTGCGCAACAACTAGGTAATTTTATGATTATACTAGCGGACCCGACAGACGTTGTCCTGTCTTAACTATGAATATTGAAACTCCCCTTTTTACCCCCTTGGGGAGAGAATTTTCAAAAAATGTAAAATACGTAATTCTTTATTTTTGATCAAGAGCCAAAATATCAAGTTTCATAAACATAACTTGAAAAATAACTTGAAGAACGAAGGACTATCATACAAACATTCAACCCCTATTTAATCCCTTAGGGGGTAGAATTTTTAAAAACTGTGAAACACCTACTTTTTTGTTTTCAATTTAAAGCCTAAGTACCGAATTTTATGGGTATAGCTTGAAAAATAACGGAGTTTCATACAAACTTTAACCCCCCTTTTTACCCCCTTGGGGGGAGAATTTTCAAAAAATGTAAAATACGTAATTCTTTATTTTTGATCAAGAGCCAAAATATCAAGTTTCATAAACATAACTTGAAAAATAACTTGAATAACGAAGGACTATCATACAAACATTCAACCCCTATTTAACCCCTTAGGGGGTAGAATTTTTTAAAAGTGTGAAACACTTACTTTTTTGTTTTCAATTTAAAGCCTAAATACCGAATTTTATGGGTATAGCTTGAAAAATGACGGAGTTTCATACAAACTTTAACCCCCCTTTTTACCCCCTTGGGGGGAGAATTTAAAAAAAATGTAAAATACGTAATTCTTTATTTTTAATCAAGAGCCAAAATATCAAGTTTCATAAACGTAACTTGAAAAATAACTTGAAGAACGAAGGACTATTATACAAACATTCAACCCCTATTTAACCCCTTAGGGGGTAGAATTTTTAAAAACTGTGAAACACGTACTTTTTTGTTTTCAATTTAAAGCCTAAATACCGAATTTCATGAGTATAACTCGAAAAATGACGGAGTTTCATACAAACTTTAACCCCCCTTTTTACCCCCTTGGGGGGCGAATTTCGAAAAATCCTTTCTTAGTGCTCGCCTACGTCATAAAAGGAACCTACTGTCAAAATTTCAAGTTTCTAACTTCAGTGGTTTAGGCTGTGCGTTGATCGTCAGTCAGTCAGTCAGTCAGTCAGTCAGTCAGGACAAGCCTTTTTATATAATTATATAGATTGCACTGTCGGATCGCTAAAGTCGACGTCATTTTTTGCAAGGGTATAGTTAAGGGCTAGGAGAAAGACAGTATAAATTTCCCTCCCTGCAGGATTTTTAAAAGCCTAAATCCACCCTAAATAGGTAGCTAATTTAAAATACATTAGATTAGAGAATATACTTGTAACTTGAACAGGTAAGATACAATCGACGAGTAGCGTGCGTAGGTATCCGTATTACGTGAAAGTTTAGTAATCGAGCCTAATGGACTTTTATAAACTTTGGAATCAATCAATTATTTTGAAACTGTACAAAATTAAAGAAGATATAAGATTACAGGGTGTTAGCGGTATTAATTATTTATCAACCTCCATTAAAATTTAGAATACTACATTATAATATTATACGAGCATATATGCAAAAGTACATATTTATTTCTGACTTTCAGTAACCTTTTGACTGCAAATTCACTGAATCGCATAGAAAGCTTTGTTTTGGATAATGTCGGAGAAAGGGTCACTTTTAGAATCCCATGGGAAAAATAGAATTTCACGCGGAAAAAGGATTGCTCACTTGATATATTATGTGGCTACCTAGTTTACTCAAGGCATCAGAATTTGGACCATAGCGTTGGTCTTTGAGTATTGATTACATAGGCTTAGGCTCGTAAATTATGAAGGGCTACTGATATTATTCAATAATTATGTTTCTGTGATTAAAAATTTTGGAGATTTTTTTTGTAACCGTGTTTAAAAGATTGTTATTTCCAGGCACAGTGAAAAATCGTCATTTTTTTTAAATTTAAGCGAGAAGAAAATTTTGCTGTAGTAGTAACGGTCGGACTGAAAAGTGAATGGTCACAGAATCGGACCCTACCCGTTGCACTATTGTCGTACCCGCTCCTATCACAAGCTTTCCGCTTATTTGGAGGGGAAAGGAGGATATTAGTCAACTTCAGCTTACTAATATTATAAATGCGAAAGTGTGTTGGTTTGTCCTCCAATCACGCCGCAACAAAGCAACGGATTGACATTATTTTTTGCATGGGTATAGTTGAGGACCAGGAGAATGACATAGGCTTTTTATTCCAGAAAATCAAAGAGTTCCTGCGGGGTTTTTAAAAACTAAATCCACGCGAGTGAAGCCGCGGGAATCAACTAGTACTTAATAACGAGAAGCTGAGTAAAACGATGCATGGAGACTGCCTACTCTAGAGGATGTTAATCATGGTCTAAGAAAAGATTGGAAAAGATTCAAAAAATTATCATGATACCGTGATTATAGGGTTTTTGGATCTTCAATCAATTGTTGTAGGTACAGACGTATTCGGTATTTATTAACTGGGAGTATCTTGGTGCCTTTATTTCGTATGTTTGTAGTTTCATTTTATTTCGAATATCTACATTAAAGAAATTACGGAACCGGTGGGATTCGATTTCACAACTCTCTGCTAATCAACCTCTCACGTAGGTTTAGATCCTTAGAAAGTATACTTTGTCTTTGCTCTGACTTCACTTTCTCAGCAAATCTCGAAGCTCAGAGTGCGACTCCTAAAGATAATAAAGCTTAGAAATATTAATTAATTAAGTACAATTTTACTTTAAGTCTGCAATTGAAACATTTAAGGCCGATTTCACCAACGTAAAATAAGTCTTATCTGAGCGCAAAATTGATATTTTGACAATTTTTGTATTGGACATTTGCTAAGATATCTTTATGTTCGGATAAGACTTATTTTACATTACTGAAATCGGCCCTTATTACCACTACCTCGGTATATGAAAAGTTACACGAATAAAGTGTATACATATTTCCTAACTGGCTAACTAAAATTTTGTTAAAATCATTCTACACGAAACAAAAGATCTTTTATAATTTCCTCGTAGACTAACCTAAATTTACCTCAACATAACATTAATTTGCAGGTCAGTCTTTTGATTCAGGTCTGACAGTCGTTTTAGGAAAATACCAACTAAAAGTGTGTTGCTAATCTATACATAATATACTTAAGTATTTTAAACGCACAGAAAAGGTAAGAGAATTAAAAATCTAAAATTACTCGTATGTTTATTGTTTAGTTATAAAACCAACTCCAAATAAGTTTTTATGCTACGTTGAATACTCTTTTATTGTTTTTCTATAATAAAGTAAAAAACAAATACCTTATTCAAATGTAATATACATAGGTCAAGATTGAAAAATGGCTTCTAATACTTATCTACTTTTAAATCTTAGCACAGGACTTAAAGTGTTTTATTTTCAATAAGCTAAGCTTAAGACGTCATTAAACTTTCATCAGTGACTTGTAAAAACTTCCCAAGAAGAACAATTTAAGATTAGTGGAACTTCATGCTAAATTAAACAGAATTTTAGGCCGCCATTATTTAGCTAGGTTAATTTGTTGCTGAGTCAAGATTTACAAAATTATTTTCGAACTAAATAGAGTAAACGGGTTAAATATTTAGCAAATTACAAAGTTACGTTTGTTATGGATTGCTAAGCATCCATATTTTGAAGATAAGAAACTTTGAATATCTTTTTTTTTTTTTTTTATTCTAAATTTTTTAAAGGGTCTTTGAATCTCTTACAGTAAATGAGATTATGCCAGACCCATAATATCCTAATTAAATTACAACTATTCTTAAAACTAAAACTACTCTTTTTGTTTAAAAATTCTTAGAATTAAACTTTGAATATCTTATTATGTGGGCAAGCGATCACCGTATATTGTGACGAAAGCCCAATTAACCATTGATGGGAAAGGACGCAGTTTAAGATTCACTGACTGTGAGTTTTCACTTATAAGTATTGTAAATGCGAAAGTCTGTTTAGTTGAAGTTTGTTGGTTTGTCTTTCAATCATGCAAAAATAGAGCAACAGCTGGACGTGATTTTTTGTATGGGTTAGTTGAGGACTTGGGGATATAAGATTACCTTTAGTCCCGGAAAAACAGAAAGAGCCTGCGGGATTTTTAAAAAATTATTTTAATGAGAAAAGTTAGATCACTGGATTGCCCTGCATGTGACAAGCTTGAGGACGTTCTTCATGTTTTACTGGAATGTGTCCGTAACGAAGATGATACTGATATGAGATACTCTTGTCGGCTTTCCCATACTCCGGCAGGTCGGCGGCTGTAACAGTGCTCTCGCCCAACCTCTGTCCTGACTTAGTCCATCAGGTCCAATTTCCGTAAATAAAGATTTAGAAAAACGCTCACGCGGTCGAAGTACCTACCTGGTAATAAACGCTATTAGGTATGTATTAAAATAAATAAAAAGCAAATAGTAGAGTAACATTTCAAACACCTAAAAGCCCCGTCCCATATTTATTAGGCGGAGTTGTGGGTTCAGATTTCTTCTATCTATGTTGAGTGGAGACCGCGTCTCGTCGTGTAGGGCGCCCCCCGGCTAGATGGAGCATGACGTCCGGAAAGTGACAGGCATCGATTGGATGCGAAAAGCCGAGGATAGGCAATGTTGGCGCTAATTGAAATAGGCCTATGTCCAACATGGATGATGATGATGATGATGTTGTGTAATGACCTCAACTTTATAAATGTGTTTTTATTTTATTATACTCTGTTTAAAGTAAACGATATCTGCATCACCTCTTATAATATTATCTACAGAGAAGAATATTTTGTTTTAAAGAAAGATTTGAATGTAGGTAAATGAAGTTACACTGAAGTTACCGAAAATAATACCTACTCAAAGTCGTCTTTGAGTATTTAAGTTGGTTACCTAAATACTCAAAGCCCAGAGTAGGTATACCAATCTCTTTAAACTTTTCACGAAAGGATTCTCGCGATTCGAGTTTATGAATTGATATGGCTCTTTTATACGAGTCCAATATAAGATATATGCCAAGATTTGTTTTAACGATCACGTTTTTTACTTGACAGTTAAAGTGAGATATGATTTAACATTTAACAGAAATAAGTACAAGGCGAGTCAATGTCACCATTACCGAATATTTAACCGAGGAATTAATTTGACATTCAGATAGTTTCTATATAATCTGAGTATAATATATAATCTGAGCACCAATTTCACCATCTTGCAGATGATATCATCAGGTTTCAAGATGGTGAAATTGGCACTTGTGAGAAAAACTGGGCCAAGCTTATCTTAATTGGGACAGAAAATAGATAAAATTGGAAGAAATTATATTTTCCAGAACGCTGTAAATGACAACGAGCATTTTGAGGATTTTACGATATTGTAATGGTATTAGGTACGTTGACGAAGAACCGACCACTACATTAACGTTAATTGCATGTATTTATCAAGCTTAAAGGTTCTGGAGTGGCGACCTCATACCGAAAAGTGCAATGTTGGCAGACTTCGCACGAGGTGGACCGACCAGCCCCCTGATTCATATATATTTTTTATTCATTGAAGGTTTACTATGAAATAGTAAATGACATTTCTCTTCAAACCTTCAATGGATAAAAAATGCCTATCGTCGTTGATAGGCACTGAGTTACAGAATCAGCTCCCAGATCAGAGGAGTCACAGGGTTGGATTCGTTAGACCGACGCATGTAGAACTATGTCCAGACTTCTATCGCTTGATACCGAACAGAGCTTTCATAATACCTACTCGTAGTTTTATTAACATGCTTAATTTGTTGTACTTCAAAGACTCTTATACCGAAAGAGCATTCTTGCGACTGACATTTGAGACGCGGTTTCCCGGAGCTTCTTGAATATCCGCCCGAGGTTTACAGCTATATTATACAGTTTGTGTGTATCGGCTTTGCAAAGGAAACTTTAAGTTTAAATAGGTAGTTATATCTAATCTCTTAGTGCACACTATCGCCGAGTAACTTTTAACCGAGAAGAGAATTGGACGTTCTGACAGTTTTTGTGTTGAAAATCTGATGTGATATTCGTCGGTTAAACTTTACTCGGCGATAGTAAAATTGGCTATGATATAAGCCGAAATCGCAATCCGCGAATTACTTGTCTTATAACTTTTCAGGCTAATTTCAATGCAGTTTGTATTACCAAGAAAGATTTCAGGGAAGTTAATCACATTTAAAATGGAAGAAGTCGCCTATTTCTGTTACGATATTTATAAGGAATCTCCAAGAATCAATCTATATATTGGTAAATCTAATATAATCAGTTCAATCAATTAAGTGCTTTTAAACAGAAAACGCAGTCAGTCGACTTTACATTAATATATGTATTTATATTTAATATGTTAATTAAATTGAATAAAAAACATTAATATTTGTATTGCTCATTTTATAATATGTTTAACCACCGCATGTACATATTTTATATTGCACGCTGTGTGGCATTTTTCTGCATAGGAAGTAAGACTTGCGGACGCTCATTAATTCCGCCTAACGTTCGCAAACAAATGTTCGGAGTTCGCACGTGAAAGTGGATAATTATGATACGAATATGTACTCATGTAATCCCTGTTACACACTACTATAATTATTACGTAAGTATGTTTGTTGATTTGTCTTAGCAACGAATAGACTTAATTTTTTGCACTGATATAGCGGATGACTAGGAGAGTGATATAGGTCACTATTTCTCCTGGAGCAACAAAAAAAAAAGGGTTCTCGCAGAATTTTTAACCTACTTCAAAAAAAGGAGAAGATTCTCAATTCGAGGCGTAGGTATTCAACTTTTTTTGGCGATGAATTCCATAACTCCGTCAAATCTGAACCAATTTGAATATTTTTTTTTATTTGTAAGGACATACCGAGGAGGACAGAACTCCACAATGTATAAGAGAAAATCGCTCGCGATCAGAGAATGTGTAGATTGATTTCATAAAGTTACATTAAAAGCTTAAAATAAAAACTATTTTGAAAAATTCATTTTCATAAAATTTGAGGTGGAATTAAAAAACCTATTTTAGTGAGCGCTAATATTACAATAATCTACTGTCAAAATTTCAAGATTCTGACTGCTGTGGTATAGGCTGTGCGATGTTAGAAGTCAGGACAAGTCTGTTTATAAGTAGAGATAGATTGTTAACAATCCTAAATCTATGGATTATCTGTCTAATTTTTAAAAAGCTGAACTAAAAGTCACTGAAATGTACTCCATTTGTATCCACTTGACTTTTTCGTAAGTCCGCAAAATACGATATCCAGTAACTACAATTGCTATCCGCTGAGTACTATAATGTATCTACTATTATCTCTGAAGAAACGATTTCCGGTGACGTCTTTGTTCACGAAATTGAATTTTCTATGAGAAGAACGGGCTGACAATCCATTGCCACTTGCTGGTCTTCCGATATTATGAGATCGATCTCTTGTAGGTACTATTGTAAAATGTAAAGTGATAAAATATTTATAGTTGTTATAATATATGTAAAGTTAATAATATAAAGCCGTTGTAGGGTGTAGTCCCTGTTTATTGATTAATAATAATGACAGTCTAATATAAGTGGACTGTATATTTAAATAATTTTTTTTTCAGGAAAATTGGTACAGATAGAGCTCTTAAAGTAGTAATTTCCCGTACATATTCTACCATATAATGGTGTGCAGATTGTTAAGTTCTATCTACTTGTTAACGATAGCGATATGATACAATAATGTTGTGGTATAATAACAACCGTATTGAAGTGATGCGTTCTATAAGTTTTTGCCGTGAAGGAAAATTTACTAGCCACGATTCACCCGCGTAAAACGAGGCTTTAAAAAGCTTGAACTCTATGTAGCGGGTCCCTTGATGCCCATTACAAAACGAATGGGGTCGTGGTTCTCCGCAGAGTTATCAGACTTTTCTTGTTCCTTATTGTCGTAACGTAAAATTGAAATTCTTAAATTATAAATTTCAAGAGTGAAACCCACGCTCGAGTACTTTCTGCTGTTTCATGTTTCTAACTCCATTTTCATATTAATACATAAGTAATTACTTTTTACAAAAAATTTAACCGACACACGATAGAAGCAACTTAAACGGGAAAAATGAAATATAAATCTTTTTAGTCTTACTACCTATTTGTTCTTAATGAGTTACTCATATAAGTACGTTAAATTTTAGAACCTTTTAAGCAGTTCTCGGAGATAATTGAACAGGTAACTAATATTACGTATGGTACCGCCTTTGTGTTTAACATATTGTACTTAGGAGAAATGTGATATCATCTGTTCTGATTCAACAATGGTGATTCGATTAAGCCGGGCTATGAGACAGTAACCTATTGTGGCAAAGTAATTGTGCTCCCTGGTTGTTATTTAGGTAGAGAGATTTTTCACGTTACGTAGTTAGTTATAGTAACTATACTTTTTTATCCGAAATAGGCTTGCGCTTGACGACAATCAATACTGGATAGCATTATGAGGTCTAGGCTGGAGCGCGCTTACCTAGAAGATGCCTATTAACTCTTGCCTTGAAGGTACTCAAATTATAGGTGGCAGGAAACACGCATGTTGGAAGAGTGTTCCACACCTTAGCGGAGAAATATTCAAAAACCAAAACACAACACGAGCCTTATAATAATTCGTTAATTCGACAAACAAAAACATGGAATGCCAACAAATCAATTTAGTAATACTTAAGTATGACTAATCTATTTTGCTGTCGGATTGGTTTCCTACGGGTGGCATGTTTTTGGAACGCAAATATACAAATTAAATTTGGAAAGCGCATTAACGTTAATTTCAAACAAGATGTAAATAACTCTTTGTTCAGTAAAATTCTTACAACCTCTATATTAACAATCCTTAAATCTTAAACGGTTTATTTTGGATTCCCCTTTTTGATTACCATAATAGGTACAACACAAAAAAACAAGCCAAAAATATAATCCTCTTATCATTTTATATAAGCGCAAACAAGGAACATAGCTGGCTTAATGAATTTAAGGCGCTACGGAGAATTTCCCGGCGTGAAAAGTAGAAGTTGCAGTGAAAATGCTTTAACGTTAACGGGGTCTTACAAATATGTGTGTTGATATTCATAGTTAATTGCATTTTGCACTCTAGATTACAATAAAAGAGGAAATGTGAACAATTCGTATTATCTTTGTGCACTTAAAGTTTTGGTTTTTCCGGAATCATTTTTCTTGACAGTATTCTAAGCGAGAATAGTGAAATAGGTCATGTAATATTAATTTCGTGTTCAAAAGATTGTGTAATTTTTGTAAGTTCAGTAAAACCGGTTGCTAGACGTCTAATAGGGTTTCATTAGTATTCTTTAGTTACTTTGAAAGGGTCCGTAAAATCTCTCAGTAGTGAAATAAGTAGGTACCTCCTAATGAGGGATTTTTCAAAATATAAACAATAGGAATTTTTAAGAAACAATTAGTAATGAAGTATTTTCAATTAAACTTTTTAGTACCTAACGTTGCCGGCGAGGTTCTACACCGTTGCCTAATTTCTCAATGTACGTAGATTAGATAAATGATATTATTGTTTGCATTATCTTTGGTTTGCGAAAAGATAATGCAGTAAAAAAAGATAGTAATGTACATTGTACAATTACCAATTTGGTAATTAGAACTATGTTTAAAGGTTAAATGAGATATAATATTCAGATCGCATATAGATGTTACTATCTTAGGATTTACCAACATGAATTGGTAAATGTAAGGATTTTTATAAAATTGAGATAATTTTCCGGACTTTTAGCATCAGAATTTTACTAGGATTTTTTTATAAATAATTAATTTAACAAAATATTAATTACCTTAAAGCAGGGTAAGGTTGGTCGTTGGAATAAATCATCATCAAGTTCATAAATAATGCATAAGATTAAATGTCCAGAATGATATAAGAGAAAATGTCTTAGGATAAAAAATTGCTTTCGCTTATTTTTATTAAATAATTATTCTGTTATTTTAATATATTTTTAGGGCAATAAACTGTCGATGGCGTAGTGATGCTGCAAGTGTAACATATTTTATGATATTAGCGTACTCACATATTATTATGCGCAGAGTAATTTCGAAAATGGCTGCAAAGTACCTAAGTCAATAAATCTGTCCGTGATAATAAATTACTTTGAGCAAACAAACAGGTTTTTCGCCGAATTACCAAGAATGTTTCATATTTAATATTTATCTACAAATATCTACGAGTACCTAGGTATGTACTTATTATGAATGGTCTACCTATATTAAATTTGTAAGGCACGAACAAGTTACCAAATACGAATATGAAGTTATTATTATACTATTTTTTATAATAAGTGTTGAGGAATATTTTGTAAACTTATTAGGTAGATCACAGATATCATACACTTTTTAGGAGTTTGTACGTATATCAAACCATCCTTGGGTCTTGAAAGGTTCGGGATACATAATCTAATCAGAGATTAATGATCATCTACTGTGTATAGTGATTTGAGCCGAGTTCATTTATACAGCGTTAAGTAAATGTAAATCTGTCACTTCTAAGCTATAATAAATATAAACTGAAGTAACGAAAAGAAAACTACAACATACCTACTATATACTAATATATTTTGTATGTTTAATGTTTATACGTACGTATGTAAAATTATTCAACAAAGCTTTCGCAAAGTAGGCAAGTATAATGAGTGTATGTAATTTAATCTATACGTGGACTGAAATATTGTTATAACTTTTTGGACTCCTTCTCATATTAGAATATCGGTAGGTAGGTATATACCACATTAAGCGAATTATAATACATATATATAAGTGTGTTTGTTTTTTTGGTACGTTGGTTTTTTGGTTTGTCCTTTAACCACGCAATACCTAAGCAATGGGTTGAAGTAATTCTTTGCATTGATAGATTATGTATTTAAGGGGCATTTTAGAAAAAAACACGGTTAACATCATTCGGAAAAAGCACCTATATCTAGAAAGTATAGCTTATTTTCCACTTGCATAACGTGTCATATTTATTTAGAATGGTGGAAAATACGAGTATTACACGGTATAGACAAGCTTCTATAATGGAGCTTACCAACTATATATACTTACTTAATAAAAAATTGTACTCATAATATCATAAAATTAAGTTTGAAATGTGTCAAGATTTTGGTAAAGTAATAATAATACCCTAAACATGTTACAAAGGGAAATCATTTGAAAGACGGGCAGGTAGAGAAAGGCTGCTAGAAAACTATTCAAATACATACAAAGAATGGAAAAATGTTCGAAGAAAGGTAAACGACATTTTCCGAAACCCACTCGTCATCCATCATGACATGAGTCCTGTGGAAATTGATAGTCTGAATTACAGGGGGCTATTTAAAGTATAGGAATTGTAGACGGGGAGTCGGTGACACTAAAAGAGCACTTACAAGGATTTTCTTTGCTTTGCGTTGATGCTCGCAGCTTCGCTCGCGTGGATTTAGTTTTTAAAAATTACGCGGGAATTCTTTGATTTTCCGGAATAAAAAGTAGCCGTAGAGTGACAAACACTGTCGCGGTCCTCAACTACACCCATACAAAAACTCGCGTCGATCCCTTGTTTTGTTGCGGCGTGATTGAAAGCCAAACCAACAAACACACTTTCGCATTTATAATATTAGTAAGGATTAGTAAGGGTAGTAAGGATATCAATAAGGATAGTAAGGATAATATGTCGGTTACTTCTGATTTAGTATTTAAAGTCCGGTGGGAATTCTTTGATTTTCCGAGATAAAAGTATTCATATTACTCTCCAGCGTTGCAGCGTGATTGAAGGACAAACCAATGACCATCAGACAAACACTTTCATTACAGCCATGATGGCAGCTGTGACACCAATTTTTTTTTTAAATACATTAAAATTCTACTTACAATTATTATTTTCCATACAAATACTTATTTATTACTGTTACCAGAATAAATTATGTCATATCGAACTTATGTTGTACTTATGATTCTATCAATATTTTTATATTCGAAATTTGAAAATGCCTGTAAATGAAGTTTAAGTGTCATCGACTCCCGGACTGTTGCGGTATACATAAAATGAGGTCGCGCGAGCCACAATCAACGAAACGGCCTATTGTGACAATCCTGATTCTGGGATTTCTATACGATGCAATGAATGGTACATGAGCTGATTGTCAGCAAATGGCGCGGGTAATTTCTTCATTTTTAACCGGGTCGCTATGGAGTAATTTTAAGTTCACTTCACTTGTAGAATGAGGAAAATCTGCCAAACCCCCTTATCTATATGAAAACATTTTCGGACGAAATCCTAGCTCGATAGTGAGCAGTGTAGTCTTTTTATTGGGTCACAGATTCGATTTCCAGCTGCAGCAATTTGGCAGTTTATCATTTCTAATTTATCTCTGGTCTATTTTTTCTCGAGACCAAACAACCACCCTACCAGGAAGAAGTACCGCAAAACGATTTAGCGTTACGGTACGATTCCGCGTAGACATCGATTAGAAAATATATTGCTTAGATTAAACTGTCTTCCAAGTTAGTCTGCTTCCATCTGACTGTATAATATGAATTGCATCGTCACTTACTGTCGCACTATCAGGTCAAGGATTATTATCTTGTCAACGATAAAAATAAAAATAAATAAATAAAAAAATAACCGACTTCAAACACCACTACAAAATATGAAATAATTTCCTTCTTAACTTCTTAAGGCTTAAATAGCAACGATGAAATCAATGTGCGACGCCAGCCCGACTTCAACATGCTATCTGTAAAGCTTATTCATCAGATATTCACCAAAATGAGACCAACCTGACGATATGTCCTACAAATAAATAAATAAAATATTGAAATCGGTTCAGATTTGACATCGAGAACCTCCTCCTATTTTAAAGTAGATTAAAAAATCGATTTTAAAGGTAGATACCTACCGTAAATATGTATAAGCTTTGATGTCACGCTAATGTCCCTGGATCTCATTACTATCAAATCCATTTACGGGATATTACTGCCCAGCAAGTACCTTGTGAAGGCTTTCTAGGTTAATAGAGGCTTTAGGATATTTTGAGCCTTGAGCGAATTTCTTGTAAGCAGGTATGTGATTTCTGCACTTAGAATTTCCTATTGAACAAATTAATGGTGATGTAGGTACATAAATAATCGATCAAATGCGAGTTGGACTCGCATAAGATGGGTTTAGTACCAAAAAACGCCGAAAAAAACACGTTTCGAAACTAAGAAAATAAGAATTAAAAACCTCAATCCATGCGAACGAAGTCGCGGGCATCAACTAGTTGAACATAAAGAAATCGCTCCTCTGAATATACCGATAAATAACCGATATCAAATAGATCGATCGTTCTACTAATTAACCGGTAAAATAAAAGACAACGTTTTAAATCGATATAATTTGAAGCCTCAATAGCCCAACGGGTAAGGGTGCCGACTGAAAAACTGAAAGGTCGCAGGTTCGAACCCCACCCGTTGCACTATTGTCGTACCTACTCCTAGCACAAGCTTTCCGCTTATTTGGAGGGGACAGGAGAATATAAGTCAAGTTCAGCTTGGCTAATATTCATAAAAAAAAAAAATAACCAAAATTTTCCGATAAATTGAACCGCTTTCAAGCCCCGCTAGGAACATTTATGACTGAGATAGGTGTTCACTATTTGGTTACAACCTCCCTGGTATTCACGGTGTTCATTTTTTTTTTAGTCCAACCTTTAGTTTTTCCACAGGAAATGTTTGAATGTTACCTACCAGTGTGCGGCGTCTAGACGTGACTCCTGCATTACGGCCATGCAAATTGTTCGGAAGCACGCAATCGATCTTTGTGATGATATACCTGCATTCATTACTATAAATAGAGTTGGGTATTAGTGTAGTGTCAAGATATACCTAAGTTTATTAATTAGTTTACTGGTTAGAGTATTCAATCACTCTGGTTTACTGTTATTGTATAAATATAACATCTAGCAGAGGCTCGCGACTTCGCCTGTGTTGAAATTAAATGAGCTTATTTCGCCAAATGTGAGTAAAAATAGTAGGTACAATAGTGGATACTACATAGTAAAATATATTCTCTCATATTTTACCAAATATGCATGGCGTGCAAAATTGCAGTTAAAAATATGTATCTACTGTTTACTGTATTGCTTTTATGATAAAAATTACAAATATGTCAATGGTAAAATATCACAATTTATCATTTAATTTGAATACTTTTCAATATTTATTTTTGAATGGCTCTTATATATTGAAAAAAAAAAAAATCAAGTTGCCACACACACCTTGTTCTTTTCGCCTATCTATCATTGTTAGTGGATATTACGATGATATCGAATCTCAATATTTTTATGCACAAAAGATCTTTCTCAAAATTACATTCGTAGACGATTTATTAGTGGTACGAAAATAAAGCAAGTTTTATTTTTTAAATTACGGAGATTGTCTGTACCACAGATTACGGTAACGGTACCCTTTCGCGGCACTCTGAACTCGTTAAACGGATTTGCACTTTAATTGCTGTAAACTTCACAGACAGGGTAAGTAAGATCGGATTGTTATTGTCCGTCTGCGCGGAATCGACAGACTAGTTCTTACTAGTGCAAGAGTTAAGATATGTACTTTACAAACATACACTTATATATCGCTGGTTTGCGAGAACAGTGACGGAATTAAAAAAAATAATGATTTTAGGGAATGGCGTTTTGAAATTTCTTGATTAATGTTTTTTATTAATGTTTTTGTGCATACTTCAAAAAGTATATTATTAGGATTTGTTGTAATTTCTATTCACTACAAAATATCAAAGATTTATGAGCGCTTGGCAAACTTAATTCAGTTTGATGGAATTTTGAGTTACGTCGAAATTCTCGCAAACCCGCGATATGTGTAAAATATCTATTGCATATCGTTGAATTGGGGGCATTGATCACTATTATATTATTGTCTGCTCTATTTAGTCATATTATTTGAACATATTTTATCTAGGTATTTTCCAATCCGAATCGGATTTTTGTCAGTGTAAGTACTTAAGTTGTTAGTATAAAATTAATATTTTTAGTACATTCTTCTTACATTTTATAAATCCTTACTAATATTACAAAGAAAAGGTTAGAGTTATTTTGCTATAATCCGCCAACAGAAAAAATCTGTATGGTCAAACATGCAGTTAAAAGCTAAGCACCACTTACCTTCCCAACCAGCAAAAAAGCCGAGTTCCCAAGCAAGCAATGCCACCACCACTCACATGCACCACCACACAACACTTTTATACTACTCTCGACGCACTTTTCGCCCCGACACCGGAGCATCCTCAGGAGACATCGACTTTACAATGCTGTATTGTCTAGTGAATGAAAGAAAAAGCAGAGCCTAAACTTGTGAACGTTGTCAGTTTTGAAATATTCCCTTATTCCTTCCCTAAAACGTGAGAATTAAAAAAAACTATAACTGTGCAGACGAAATCGCGGGCGTCAGCTAGTTTTTGTATAAAAGTATCGTAACGTTTTAATTACGTTTAAGTATAAGAGTTTTTGCCGTTTTATTTTGTTTTCAAAATTTATACACAAAGAATTTAGATGAATTTATTTGAAAAATTCTTATAATTAAACAAGAATTTAATTAGGTTTTAAAGGCACTTTGTGAATATAGATACTAAGAAGGTTTAAGTATTTTCACTATTATTTAAAACTTGGCACCAGAATAACTAATTTTGCTTTTGCCTAAATGAAATTAACTCAAGTTAATATAATTTACAGTTAATATAATACAGTTAATATAATTACTTAATCATTATTATTTTTTTTTATATAAGTAAGTACTATCGAATCGATGAATTAATTATTAATCAATTTTCTCAGATTTTTAATCAATATTTGGATAGAATTCGCATTTCATTTATACAATACTAGATTATGCCTACGATTTTCTATGTGTAGGTTTTTAAATATCACGCGGGAGCCATTTTTCTTCCGGAAAAAAAAGATACAATGTGTTATTTTGCAGATCCTTAAAAACACAAATCATGTCTATCCGTCGCTTCGGCACTCCGTTTCTGCGTGATTGAAGAACAAATCAACAAACATACTTTAGCATTTATAATATTAGCAAGGATGTAAATGTTGAGTTCCGGTATCACTATACCTACCTCCTATCCTCATCATCATCATGATGATGAGGATAGGAGGTAGGTACCTCCCTAACCTACCTCCTATCCTGTCTATAAAAATAAAAAGAGAGGGTTCAGGGGAAACGGAGGGGTTATGTAGGGCTTGCACCCACAGACACAATACCACGGACCCTGGCAGAAGCGTGGGTTACACTTGGCGGTGAATACTCATTGACCATGCCACCGCCAAGGTCTTGACCCGCCACGCTTAGAGGCGGGCCCATCGCCGTCGGCAGTCTGGCCGCTGCCGAATCCACCTCTGAGGCACGCCCGGGATAAGACGCACCACCTCCTGGCATCACCGACGTTACTGTTTTTGGGAACACAACATAAGATAGTTCAGTCGTTCAGTGGTTTCATTCAGCTATGCGAATGAACGCTCACTCTCTTGCCTTCGAACTGCCACGGTGTAAAGACGTATTTACATACTAGCTTGAACCCGCGGCTTTGCTGGCGTTAGGTTCAATTTTTTAAACTCCTATTTTACCACCTTCGGGGTTGAATTTTGAAAAATCCTTTCTTAGCGGATGACTACGTCATCATAGTTACCTGTATGCCAAATTTCAGCTCGATCGGTCCAGTGGTTAGAGCTGTGCGTTGATAGATCAGTCAGTCAGTCAGTCAGTCAGTCACCTTTGCCTTTTATATATTTAGATTCGCTTTCTGTAATAAAATTGTTAGGTTGCCAATATACTCAAGTGCTGTGCCAGAAGCCGTTTTTATTGTTCCTAAATCATCGAGCACCAACCATCACACAGTCTCCCACAACTGTTACCTAATGAAAACAAAAATATCAAAACACAAGGGGTTAATACTTGTTGCTGAATTAACAATGGGCTAAACATTGTTAGCAGATCATCCATTTTACTATTAAGCTCGTTGCACTCAGCCCGGCTTAATTTATTAACCTTTATTAAAACGAAAATTTAATTAAATTTCGTGTAATCACAAAATTGTGATACCTGCCCGAAGAAGTACCTACGGAGAAATTTAATTTAAATTATGAACAGCAAATTATATAACACAACAGCATTTACAAGCAGATGTTAACAATTATGTTTAAAAATTAAAATCACACACAACTGTAAAAGAAATATTAAATTATCTCTGTAAACAAAAAGTTTAAGGCGTAAATGCGACGCTCGTCGGGTGGGAAAATTGGAGTGTGACTTCAAATGCGTTACAGAAATGAGAGTGCGTAAGGAAGGCCAGTAAAAGCGTTGTTTCGCGACCATCATTCCACGCTGAAATATTCAGACTTATTTCTTCTTCCGACATTTCTCGACAGATTACATAAAAACATTTTTGCACTGATTATCTCTTGATTTTCTTGATTAATCTTTATTTAATTAAAAACGAACTTCGTTTGTTTTGTGTGCGCATTGTATCGTGGTTCAAGCACAAGTAATAAAAACCTTGTCGTTTTTAGGGTTCCTTAATCGAAGGGTAACCAACGGGACCCTATTACTAAGCCTCCACTGTCCGTCCGTCCGTCTGTCTGTCAGCGGGCTGTATCTCATGAGTAATAGGTAGAGAGTTGTTTCAGACAATGTGTATTTCTGCTGCCGCTATCAAAACAAATAATAAAAATAAATTAAAAATTAAAGGGGGCTCCCCTATTACAAAGTAAACGTGTTTTTTTTGGCGTTTTTTGGTACGGAACCTTTCATATGCGAGTCCAACTCGCATTTGATGTATTATTATTTATTAATATCCGCTGTACTCAAGTACTCTACGTATGAATATACTTAGTATTACCGATGATGGAATGTATAGCTTTTTGATTAGCAATTTTTATATGAATTTCGGTATTCTCATTATTTGATTATCGAAATACTTACATTATTATGTTAAACTATTTGATTAATAAACTATAATAAACTTAGTATTTAAATTAATAAAATTAACTTGTATACTTATTCATTTGATGCGAGAGAATAATGTGTTTTGGAAATAAGTTTTATTGATAGGATAATAACTTGGAAAGTAATTTCGTAAGTATTAAAAAGCACTTAGAAGTTGTTGTAAAGTGAAAGTGCCATTATTTTTCGTAAAATATTTATTGAATACTTTACGAAAAATAATGGCTTCGCTCCGGTCATCTTCTAAAAATAATCCGAAGTGGTGATTTCTCTGGTCTTCCACCAGACCGGTGGGAGGCTTTGGGTTTGGGATGTTCGCATTCTAACTTAGCATCGAATAAAAAAATACCTAATTCCTTTCGGCCTCCAAGTTGTATTGATTAAACTTAATTTGTATTTGGATGCATTGAAGATAAACTCTAAACTCTGGAGAGGATCGTTTTGAAGACTTTTCTGTCTTGGGAGTAAATTAAGTAACTGTGGGATATATATTCCAAAATATTTTTCAGCTGCCGGAGAAACGCTGAAAGGTTATCAAATTAGAGAGCATCGTAAGAAGTCTCTCAAAGGAACAGGGAAGGAAAAATAATGCCGAAATTTTGATTTCGATCGTTGTTAACTGGTTGCCTATTTATTATTGATCCGGAAACTTGTAATATTTAATACAATTATGGATTGGAACCAGTAGGGTTAGTATAAGATTTAATTCGACTGATCGTATTCGTATTCGATGACATTAGTTTCAAAGTAAAATAATCCATAACTGTATTGATTTAAAGTCACAAATTCAATACAAGCGATTTTAATTTGGAGCGTGTCCGTATATGTAAACGTATAACAATGCATACATGAAATTGTGCTCTGAGTCAATGTATTAATGGTTCAATTTACTTCGACGCTATTGTTATCGAATACGAATACGATCAATCGAGTTAAATCTTATTCTAACCCTACTGTAGACCGTATTTAACTACACGGTCACGCACACCAATCAATAAAACATGATACATGATAAACGATTCACAACACAAAATTGGATTGGTATAGGAACGCCTTTCCTATTATACAGGTAGAAAGTATTTTCAAGAAATGAAAATTCGTAAATATTGTGTTCACTTAATTTAATGTTGTGATTGAATAAAAAGGTTTATTTATTTATTTATTTCTTTCTTATAAGTTATAATTATAATATATAATTTATTTAGCTTTAATAGCGCAAAAATGGCGGCGGCGAACTGAACACCAGGCGTTCGACGCTTTAAATATCTCCTGTAGTTCGTACTCGTAGCTTAGCCTAGCTACTCTGATGCCTGATATACTTTTAAAATACTGTATAATATAGAGTTGTGTATGGAAATGTAGGTGTGTCCTTAGAATCTCACGGCAGCAGCTGCTTCTTTCTCTGCATCATAATGTAGATGACAAAATAGCGCCGATAAACGTGAAAATTAAGTTTTCCAAAATAATTATTTTTGTGATATTATATAAAATAAAAATGCATCTCGTAACTTAATTAATGTACCCAGTTTCGTAAAACTGCTTGCGTTCATGCGATTCTGTACTTAAAAATCTAGGATCGTTCAGGCTTGTCAATTTATTTATCAGTATTTAGCTAGTATTTAGGTAATAATTAATATGGATTTATTCACTAATTGGCAGAGTGCACCACTGCAACGCCAATACACGTTTAATACCCCAGGCTTAAAGGCTGGGGTTGAAATTGAAACGTATTTTCCTTTTAGTTTTACCTCCCATACAATGAAAAGCCTTTTCAATATTCCTTTTAACAAAACATCATTGTAGGTATTCAATTTGTGCAAGCAACGCGTGTAATCTCACAGATTCTATCCAAAGCGTGCATTTTTTTATATTTAAGATTAAGTGAAAATTCTTCGAGAAGATTATTATGAATTTGTGTCTAAAAAAATTCCTTTGTAAAAGTTCGGTCCTCGTACCTACGGGAGTTTGCTAAATCAACCAGAAAATAGACAAACTTTTTGCTATCTTAATAATTTCTTTCATAATTCTGTCACAAACTTAAAATAAAATTTTCTGGCCGGGATACAATAAAATTATTATTTTGATTACAGTATAAAATTAACACTAGCTTTTGCCTGTGACTTCATCCGTGTAGAGTTTTGTATAAAAATTCCGTGAGAGCCCTTATTTTTCTTCCGGAATAGTAGCCTTAAATATCACACTTCAAGTCCATAACTCTACTACTAAAAATCTACTAAAAACACCAGTCGATCTGTAGTTCGCAAGGCAAAGTGTAAAGTTGTTC
This sequence comes from Hipparchia sbordonii, assembly GCA_038048805.1. Lineage (NCBI taxonomy): Eukaryota > Metazoa > Arthropoda > Insecta > Lepidoptera > Nymphalidae > Hipparchia > Hipparchia sbordonii. The sequence continues at coordinate 11,662,736 of CM076102.1, forward strand.
AAATAATCAAAACACCCCGACTCCACGCGGGCTTGTCTGGCCTACCTCCGTTTTCGTGAAGCGGGTCTTCTGGCGTAGCCTATTTAGGAATCATGCCAAATATTTAAGACTAAAATTTAAATAAATATTTAAAACTAGCTTTTGCCCGCGGCTCCACTCATTTTAAATTTTCATGTTTCAACCTGCTTTTTAACCCCCTTGAGGTTATCGATTAATCATACTCAGATATATCATCAGCTATAGTGAATATTCTTTTTTAAAGGAAAGTAAAATACCGTTCGATAATTTTATAAGCTATATTAATAAAATTTAAAGTCGTCGTCGTAATATACTTGTTTAACTTAATTTTCTGTATCATTTATTACTACGATATTACTAAATGCCGTTAATAATAAATAATTGAACACACTAATTTGGGTTTGCCATCGACGAATATTCAAATGCCAAATCTATGAGAACTACTAAATTTTCCTCTAGATTAATCATATTTTATAAGATACGTTACAATGGAATATTGAGTTGGGTAGGTACTCAAGCATTCTCGATGAAATTTTATGGACAAATATATTCACAGAAAATCGCCGAACAAATTTTTACCCTGATTTGATTTCGTCGAAGTATGAAATAAATTAAATTATTACTATGAATCTGTCCATTATATTATATGGAAGTTTACTCCAATCAAATAGAAAGCGATTTAATCTCTTTCTATTCAGCTTTATTCAGTTTTGATTTGTTTCACAGAATAATTATTTTTTATTACCTACCTGTGGAAATCTTCTGAATATTTAATAAGTAAAGGTGACTGACTGACTGATGTATCAAAGAAACCACTGCACTGGTCAGATATTAAGCATATAGTGAGATAACTATATTATGTATAATCCGCTAAGAAATAATTCTTGAAAATTCTATCCCGAAAGGGATCGGGGTTTGAAAAATTGCCATGTTATTTTTGTGTAACCCACATTTACTCGTGTTTACTGTAAATTAAAAAAAAAACAAATTATGTAGTTATTTGATGTAGGTTAATTATAAATTACGTTTTTTAATGAAGAAATGTAACAACGCGTCCTAGTTACGTTAAGCTGCACGATAGCCGTTATATATGACGTAAAAATACATGCTATTTTTACGTAGAAAACCAGAAATAGACGGTTCAACGTATTATCGATCGTTTTTAACATTCACATTTTGTATGGTAAAGTTTAGCAGGTACGATTTCATAAGAAGCTAGAGGATTTGCCACAGTTTCTCACGGGTGGGCTTTTGAATATATTGATGATGATTGACCTTTGCCAAAGAATTAGATTGGCCGTCCAAAGGGTTTTTTAATATGTATATAAGTTTTAATTTTATTGTAATATTATTGACAATATTAAAAAAAAATAAGAATCTAACTCGCTCGTTTATATGGTACCTACTCGCTTAGGAGTAGTGCGATAAGTGCCAATTTTCATAAATCACTAGCTTTTGCCCCCGCGACTTCGTCCGCGTGGAATTAGGTATTGGGGTGGAATTTTCAAAAACTGTGACACACGTACTTCTTTATTTTTAACTGAAAGCTCAAATACCAACTTTGATGCAAACAGCTTGAAAAATGACGGAGCTTCATATAAATATCCATCCCCAATTTAAACCCCTTAGGGGTGGAATTTCCAATAATCCTTTCTTAGTGTGCGCCTACGTCACAAAAGGAACCAACTGTAAAAATTTCAAGTTTCTAACTTCAGTAGTTTAGGCTGTTCGTTGATATCTCAGTCAGTCAGTCAGTCAGGACTTTGAATTTTATATATATAGATAGAAGAAGAAGATGAAAGTTGACACCTATCAAAACTGACAGGTTCCTTGATTATGAAAATGGTAAATCGGTACACAGAATATTGCGGATTGTGTTTATATTGCCCTACATAGTGATGTGTATTTAAGCTTTCTTAAGAGATAACACTTTGCTTAATTGCCTTCTCAAGTTCTCAGGTGCCAAGAGAGCGGGATCGTGTTTGTTGTGCAAAGAATCAAGCCGGCGTTTGGGCGTAGAAATAGCGCCATTCCTAATAGATATAGCCTAGTAGTTAAAAAGACTTCAATCTCCTTTTCGAGGGGTCCGGGTTCCGATCCTCAGCAGGCAACTCTAATTTGGTCAGCGTAGTGGACTATGGCTTTAACTCTTCTCTTTCTGAGTAGAGTTAAGAGACCTATGCCCAGCGGTTGATGATGATTAGCACTATATCACATCATATCACATTTCACATCACATCACACTAATCCTACTTCCTACTATGCTACTTATATCCTATTTTATATATTATAATATTATAAATGCGAAAGTTTGTATGTTTGTTACTCAATCACGCCGCAACGACTGAACCGATTTGGCTGCAATTTGGCACAGAGATAGATTATAGTCTGGAATAGCATATACGCTATTTTTATCCTGGGAAATAAGAGAGTTCCCGCGGGAGTCCAAAAAAACCTCAATCCACTAGTAGTATGTATTATAAAAGCGAAAGTTTGTGTGTGTGTATGTCTGTACAACGAGTAAACCGATTTGGCTGCAATTTGGAATGGAGATAGCTCTTATCCAGGATTAACACATAGGCTACCTTTTAACCCGGAAGATTAAAGAGTTCTCGCGGGAATAAAAAACAAACCCGGACGAAGTCGCGGGCATCGTCTTGTAATAAAATATATGCTGGAGTGGGTATGATAAATATATTTATAAATATAGATTTTTGTTCTAGGTAAAAGAGATTCTGAGAGACATTATTTCTTTTAAAAGTTGTTTGTCACGATGAAAATATTCTTGACCTAAACGAAAGATTTATTCGCCTTGCTGTTTTATTAATGTAAGGAATATTTATGGACACAATGGCGGTTTAATCTAATTTACCTTAATTCCCACCAACCGGTTTTCTTAAGGGTTAATATAAATGCAAATAGCTGTGGTTCACCTTTGCAGCGAGGCCATCAGACAGGTGGGACATTACAAACAATGGCGCCCCGTTGGTATCACTATATTTGCACTGTTCCCTAGACGCGTATTAGTGACTTCTCCCACGAGGTGACCAATAAAATCGGTTTTCAACTTGAATGAATGTAACTCATCGCGTTGGCACATAATATGTTTCAAGCAGGTTTCAAGGGCTAGATTCGGACGGAGTAAAATGTCGAAAACTAGGTTTCAACGGCGCGGCCATTCAAACAGAATTTTGTTCTCATCAAGAAGAAATTAATTAATTGAAAATATTGTACCTACCTACTTAATAAAAAAAAACAGAACTCAACCACTGAATACATAATAGTACACACTCAACGTAAAAATCAGACAATGCATTAATTACTTACTTTCAATAGGTTTTTAATAAATTTAATAAAATGAAAAATAATACATATTAAGTATGAGCGAATTGTAGCAAAAGCTCATTCATATAGTAATTATTTATTTGTAAGCGAAATACAAACTATACTAAGTCTTTGTTTTGTACATCGTTGTCAGAATCATTTACTGCTTTACTGATGTGAATCCTTTGAGGCAATCAGTATCAGATTATTCCATCTTCTTTCTTATTTAGAATATTGTGAAGCGCTGAACCGAAATTTGCTTTACAATTCAAATCAAGTTCTGAATTCTGTTTCCTAAAATGGATAGTTCAGAATGTCGGCCATTGACGCTTGATATAGGATGACAACGAACAAAGAAATCGGATCATGCAATCGTGGCACAATCAGCTAAACGAGCCCATTGTGTATTCCAATATCTTTTTGGATATTTCTATACCTCCTGTGTGTTAAAAAAATAGAAGGCAAAAATAGACTGGTTCCATTTACGCAACATAATTCTAATACGTATGATATTATGTAAACAGATTTTACCAAACTTTGTCTTACCGTGTGTACTCGTACCTACCAGGCATTTGGGCTTCTACTATTTCACTAATTCGACGAGGGTTTTGCTAAGATTTCGAGAGTTAGATCCCTGCTTATCCCGATATCTGCTAATCCCTGTTAATACTATAAATACGAAAGTGTGTTGGTATGTTTGTAGGTTTGTCCTTTAATGTTCCTGTAGCAATGCAGGGGTAGGTATAGTTGAGAACCTGGAGAGTATCATAGGCTAAACAAAATTCCAGATAGACAAAGGATTCCCACTTTATCCAAAATTTAATAGTAAGAGAAGCAAATGGGAGCCTCATTATATTTATAGATCCAAATGATTCTTCGAAATATATGACTTTGTGTGAATTGGAAGTGGTACTTGTTTGCAATCCCATATTAATGTAAATGTGTTCTACGCATCTGATAGAAAAGTACTACGATGCATTAGAAGGACTATGTTATCCTTACTTATAATATAAATGGGAAAGTGGGTTTGTTCGCTAGTTTGTCCTTTAATCACGCAGCATTGGGGCTATAGATCGACGTTATTTCTTTCTTGGGTATAGTTGATGACTTGAACAGTGATAGGCTCCCGTTTATTCCCGAAAAACAGAGAGTTCCTGCGAGATTTTTAAAACCTTACTCCAAGTGGACTAAAGCTAATTTTTTGATAACAATAAGGGACGTTACAACGCACCGTAGGTGTGACCTATCTATCTTTACCTCTAAAGTTAGCTTTTGTTCCTCCTTAAAAACTTTTTCTTATCTACAATAATTTGCGCTTCGCTACGACCTCAGCAAATGGTAAGTTAGTGCCGCAGTGAAGATGCAGCGCATTAAAAGCTCTTTACGGTTTTTAAGACCGATATTACCTTAGGTTTCTAGATGCATAAGAACATTTTCTGCAAGGCATCTCGGCGGTATGTTTTGTAGATCAGCACGATAGCTTACTTTTTTTTATTCGATGATAAGATTGTCCTTAACTGCGATCTCAACTGATGGTAAGTGGCGGTGAAGTCTAAGACGGTAGCGGGCTAACTTGGAAGCGGTATGGCAGTATACATTCAACCCATACCCCTAATCGGTTTCTACACGTCATCGTGCCGGAACGCTAAATCGCTTGGTAGCACGTCTTTGACGGTAGGGTGGTAACTAGCCACGGCCAAAGCTTCCCACCAGCCAGATCAGAGACAATTTAGAAATATATATCTGTTATTCCAGACTATAATCTATCTCTGTGCCAAATTGCAGCCAAATCGGTTCAGTCGTTGCGGCGTGAAGTAGTAACAAACACACACACACACATACAAACTTTCGCCTTTATAATATTAGCTTGGGATCGTAAAATATTTTGAATACTGGTTGGAATAATCCAAAATCTACATATTGATGGTTGAAATCAAGTTAGGCTTGTAACGGCTTTCCTAGTTTGGATTAAATTTTTGACTTTCAATTTGTATATTTTGGATTAGATATGTAAATCTAGTTTTAACTCAATCGTATAAGGATCTTACTTCTAAACAAGGAATATGCTTAAATAAGTTTTTGTCCTACTTTCATCATCATAAGTAGGTACTCGTATTTAAGTCGTTACCTAAGTTTGTAATGTTTTTACTTTGCTAAATGAAAAATTGATGGAATAAATTAACTAACTCACGGAATTAATTTTTAAAGTTATGATTAGTTTAGTATGAACTATTTTTATATTGCTTAGGTACATGTTTGTAAAAGCAACACAGTTTGACGTAAATTCCCTGCTGATTTCATTGCGATTGGCTATAAATTTCTTTCAGTGTTGACATCACGCGATGTTCTAATTTTAGCAAACCCCATTTGATGAAATTTTAAAATGTTCTAGACATTTTAGGTGAAAAGTGGCACAGAAACTAATAATAACTTTTATATCATACTTGCTCAGTAACTAGGGATTACTATGGTGGAAAGTCTCCTTGTAAGTTGGTGTTTGCAATTCAAGGCAACATTACGTCGCACTATGCTTTAATTGTAATGTTCACTTTACAATTCAAGCTATGCAAAACTCCTTGGTAAACAATCTCTTTTCTTATAAAATGGTAAGAAAACTTTTTACTGAAAAAAAAAAAAACACTGAACATGGCGGCATTTAATTTCATCATATTATGTTGTGTGCATTTAAACCACTGTAATCAAATGAAAAAGCTGCCTTATAATTTACTAGCTTTTGCCCCCGCGACTTCGTCCGCGTGGAATTAGGTATTGGGGTGGAATTTTCAAAAACTGTGACACACGTACTTCTTTATTTTTAACTGAAAGCTCTAATACCAACTTTGATGGAAACAGCTTGAAAAATGACGGAGTTTCATATAAACTTCCATCCCCTATTTAAACCCCTTAGGAGTGGAATTTCTAATAATCCTTTCTTAGTGTGCGCCTACGTCATAAAAGGAACCAACTGTAAAAATTTCAAGTTTCTAACTTCAGTAGTTTAGGCTGTGCGTTGATATCTCAGTCAGTCAATCAGTCAGTCAGGACTTTGAATTTTATATATATAGATTAATTTTTGGTAGAAATGAATACACAATATGTATTAAATTACACAAAGTTAAAACACTAATTTAATCATATCGGTTGCTGAACTTTGTTTGAACTTAGGTACGTCTGTTAAAAATAATAATGAATATGAGGTTCGATCAAATACTTTTGTTATTATTAAATATTTCATATTTATTCAATCAGAACTAGAATGAATTATTCTTTAAAAGAATTATTTTTATAATTTACTAGTTGATGCCCGCGACTTCGTTCGCGTGGATTAAGGTTTTTTGATTCCCACAGTGACTCTCTTATTTTCCGGGATAAAAAGTAGTCTATGTATGTTATTCCAAACTATAATCTATTCCTGTACCTTTCAGCCAAACCGTTGCGGCGTGATTGAGTAAAAAACATCCATCCATCCATCCATACATCCAAACGGCGATGCCCACGGAAACTCTTTAATTTTCCGCGATAAACTGTAACCTATGTCTTAATCCTGGGTATGAGCTATCTCCATTTCAAATTTCAGCCAAATCGGTTCATTCATACACACACCCACACACACACACATACAAACTTTCGCTTTTATAATATTAGTGTGATTAATTGGATAAGGAGAGGTAAAGGACACTAAAATAAGCGAACCTTTTCACCCTCTTCATCAAATCGTGTAATGGACTGGCCAAGTTTGGCTCAATGATGTTTTGACGAAGATACACATGTATTTTGTGTTCGAATTACGATGTAACGTGGATCGATACACGTTGCGATGAGTCGAATAATATTATTAGACCAGCTTCTTCGCCCGCGACTTCGCTCACGTTAAGTTCGACTTTTCAAATTTTTATCTCCTATTATCTCCTTAGGGGTTGACTTTTCCCCCTTAGGGGTTGAATTTTTAAAAATCTTTTCTTAACGCATGCCTATGTAATAATATTAATTTGAGTCCGTCCAGTGGTTTGAGCTGTGCGTTGATAGATCAGACAGTCAGTCTGTCACCTCTTGACATCAGACCATTGATCTTTCTTTAAGCAGTTTCTTAGAAAAAGGGCCTTGACACACAGACAGACGGACAACAAAGCGATCCTATAAGGGTTCCTTTTTTTCGGAACCTGATTAAGATATCACATTTATGTACCTACTCAAGTAATACTAAGAACTCAATAATTATTGAGCCAACACATGGAAAATCGATGTGGTGGCTCAATAAAGTTTATAAGCAATAAGCTCTTATTGTGGTCGGCACTTAATAGACTACCCTATTCACAAACGAGCAGTTCAATCGTACGTGCATTTGAAAGCTAATTATCCCATGTGCACGTGTAGACGGGAAGCATGGATTGCCTCATGTTAATTGTTCACAGAAACGCGATTGATCGTATTCGTATGTGATGACGTTAGCGTCAAAGTAAAATCAACCATAACATCACTGTTTTAGAGTTCAATTTCAGGCATGAATTCTTAAACGTTTACGTATTCGGATACGCTGCAAATTAAAATTGGTTGTACTGAATTTGTGAATTTAGAACAATGAAATTAAAGTTCATTTTACTTTGACGCTAATGTCATCGAATACGAATATGATCGATCGAATTGAAACTTATACTAACCCTACTGTACAATATTAACGGATTCATAGAATAAAACCACAATTCTTGTTATTATACTGCAAACCTTGCATTAGATAGACATTTTACTCGTATAATATGCCACTTATGTACTTATTTGGCTTGACATATCATTTACACACAATTTAATTTTACTTTTATTTCTTCGTGGAATTAGGATGTACTAACTTCTTAGTGCCAATTAAGCCCGGGTAACCTTTAACCAAGGAATAAATTGAAAGTTCAGGCCGTCTGTCTGAAAATACTAACTTGTCTACTGAAAACTTGTCACAACATCAAATGTATTTATTAGTTGATTAAATGGTACTCGTTTTACTCAAGTTTTTTTTTTGAAAAAAAAAAGTACATAGATACATATCACTAATTTCGTGGCTGATGTGTGGTTCGGCCGTGGTGTAGCGGTTAACACACTCAGGCGCGATTCCCAGAGAGACGTGGGTTCGAATCCCGCCGGCCTCAGAATTTTTGATATGTATTTATAAATCTATTAGGTTTTACTCCATGGTTTTACTTTACATAATATGTAATAAGTATTAGCCACTAGCTGATGTCCGCAACTCCGTTCGCGTGGATTTAGTTTTAAAAATCCCTCTTGACTCTTTGATTTTCCGGAATGCAGCCTATGTCACTCTTCAGGTCCTCAACTATACCCAATACCCATGCAAAAAATCACGTCGATCCGTAGCTCTGTTGTAGCGTGATAGAAGGACAAACCAACAAACAAACACACTTTCGCATTTAACAAATATACACTATAAACAAAATAAATTTAGGTGCTACATTGTATTAGAGCTAGGAGCTTTGGCGCTATGAGCTTAATATGTCATAACCAAAAGCATCAATCGATCAACGTAATTAATTTCCCCAAAACCTTATTAAGGTCCGTGGACTTAGCTAGGTTTAGTCTTTATGATAGAAAAATATTAACAAATTGATTTCTAAGACGCTAGAAGCTCGCGAATGAAGTTCTGAATGAAGGGTCCATCCAACAGTCACTCCAATAAATAATTATTATACTGCTGAAAACAGGCTGAAAATACCGATGAGTGACGTCTCAAATTTAACACATTTCCGACTGCCGTTTGGGAAATTAATAGAATTCCTAAAATATAATATTGTACAAAAAAATTATTACAGACATTTCCTGTTGGTTTTAGGAATGGAATAGATCATTGTAACTTTCGGTAATATATACAACCTGTATGTGTGTATGTACACGTGTGTCTTTCCGTAGTAACATATCTACAACGAAATAGATTCGTCGTCACTGAGACACAGTATAGGCAGGCCCACAGGTCAAAGACCTAATACGTACCTTCTTGTAGTTTCACCCCTTTCACTGTTGCAATGCGGCCTAGAAAGTTTTATGACCCGAGTATTAACTTATGAGTTATGTTAAGATTAATCCGAGTTGTATATGTACGTGGCAGTAAATTAATTATGCCCCAGAGAGAGAGTACGCCAGCCAAAGCTTCGTAAGTGTCGTCTCCGTCACTTATACTCGTACTTATGAATGTATTGTCAAATGTTGCTTTATGTAGAGATGACGATCTACCGAACGGAATCCAGCCGATGTGTTGTATTAATTACCGTGTATTACACTCCTATACATCTTAGCATTCGTTCATAACACGATTGCCCTTAATTTGGATATTGTATAGAAGCAGACGTTACATTGCGAAATTTCCTGATATTGAAGGAAAAACAAAATTCCTTTGCTATAAAAATCCGCCAAACAAGAAAAATCTTTGGAAATGACAAAATCGCACCGTTCACGCTGCTTCTCCAGGTGTAGAATAGTGTTTTTCGAGGAGTTTGTGTGATGGTGTTGTGTTACGACCGTGGTGGGCTAACTTGAAAGGAATAGAATAGAATAGAAATATTTTTTATTCAAATAAACTTTTACAAGCACTTTTGAATCGTCAATGAATCTACCACTGGTTCGGAATGCCTTTCCTGCCGAGAAGAGCCAGCAAGAAACTCGGCGGTTGCTCTTTTAAAAAAAAAATAAAAATTTTACAATAGTTAATGAAAGCTATGCTATGTATTCAGTGCTTCCACAATAAAGCTTCAAAAATGCAAAAATGCATACGTAGGTACATCAATCCAACGCATGTCAAGACGGGCAGTCAGAGCAGACCCATTCCCGTTGGTGGCCCCCGTTCACGAGCATGACGCATGATCCAGCCATTGCTTCGCTCAACCATATTTGAGGGAACGTAACAACCCGCACCACACGACACCACCACAGGCAATTTTAATTACACCCCATACCATACCATTAATCGGTTTCTTCTATGGTTTCTACAGGACGTAGAGTGGTATCTAGCCACTGCCAAAACTTTCCACCAGACGGTAACCTACTTATCGGAAACACAACAACAACCTACCTAATTGATCAGAAATTGGCTATACCTACTTCGGACTTGTTCAGCAATATCAATCGTCATCAAACTAACCACGATCAGTGGCGAACATTATTTTGGTATATTTGAGCATATCGTTAAAAAAAGTATTAAAGAGCAAACTAATTTTTATTTATTTTTATTGATTAAGCAAAGATTTACCTATTAAAATTACAAATAAAATAGTCGCCTGCGATTCAATGTAATTTTCAGTCTTTTTCCCGTGTCTCTTTACCTAGTAAAGATGAATTTTGATAATTCTTTATTTTTTTTCTAATTTTCATGGAAAAATAGTAGCTGGAAACACTTTTATGCCATTTTTTGTCCATTTTCTAATATGTGTGCCGTGCCTTTTGGCCTTGGCCTTGTTCTTTAAAAATGTTGATTTTCTTAGAAGAATTTTCTACACCTTGGAACGCGTGATGAATTTATTAATATTAATTAAGCAGAAAAGCTCTCGCAGCAAATTGCAGGACCTGTCCAGGTTTAAAATTACGAAAATGCTCACGTTCGCGCAAATCACGAACTATTTAGCAATGATTCCAATTTCACATTTACATTAAAATGTAAAATTAAACCGTAGTTGCGAATTCATGAGTCTATTACGAGTATATGCACTAATTCCTAATTCTAATTCAACGAGATAAATTATGAGATCTCAGCACTCATATTCGGGCTTTTCATAGTAGGTATTTGAACTAGGTACCGAGTGAACAGATAACATTATACTAGATGATGCCCGCGACTCTTTTTGCGTCTTCGATCACAATAATTTTCTTCTGTGATCGAAGGTTTGCGTGGATTAAGTTTTTTGTTTAATCGGTTCATTCGTTGTGGCGTGAAGGAGTAACAAGCATTCACATACACACACACTCACACATACAAACTTTCGCCTTTATTATATTAGTGTGATTGAGCTTCGCTATTATAATTTGATTCCGAAAAAAGAGCTTTCCAATCAGCCGAATCAGTTTTCTAAACCGGTGGTAGAGTCTCGACTTGTCGATAAAAGCAAATATTTGGCCTACAGGAAGTAAATAATTTGGAATTTGAATCTGAGCTTTTTGAGACTCAAAGTGACCAATAAATATGCGTTTTTTTGCCAAATTAATTGCAAATTTAAAAAATTAAAATTTGCCAAAATAAATCTGTCAAAACGTCTTTATTCGTCGGTTAAACACTATTCAGCGATTGTGAAAACTATTAAATTTTTAAAACCATAGAGAAATTCAATTTTTCAGTGGACATATGCTGAAAGCCTTGATGAAAAGTTTAATCACGGCATTTATACGTGTCGATACGAACAGGCGGACAATACGTTATTGTCAAGAAATGTTGCAATTGTCTTAAAAGCCTAAAAGGAAAACTGTTTCCAGGACACAAAGGTCAAAGCAATTTGTTTCCAACCTTTGAAATGTGTTTACCAAGGTGTTACATAATAAAATAGTCACATTATTTGGGGCCTAAATTTGGGGATTTAGACACTTGACCTATACAAAAATCATTAACTTTAGTAAAATATTATCGACGTAATTTTTTTTTACAGAATCATTTAACTCTGAGGTATTATCGAGTAGTTATTAAGTAGACTTTCAGAGCGATCGGGATTTCTTGTCTAGTAGTAGTTTCTATGCTTTTAGAGAAATGTTCACTTCAAAGTACCTACCTTTTCAAGACTTGCTACGGTGAACAGTTGTTGAAGTAGTTCTATTTGTCTATTGCCATTTCCGGTGAATAATAAAGACCGATTTGGAATTTTTTACTCATATACCCATATGCATAAACACTTTTAAAAGAAATCTCTGTTTGGTTAGTTAATGGGTGGTGTCTTGAACTCTTGACTATGGCTTAGGCCTCCGATCTCGATAGATATTTGAAGCGCCTGCTCAAACCTTTCTTCCAAAGTGTATTAGTTATTATCTGGCTGAATACAAGTGTAACTGGTGCGATATGATTTTAATTTAAATAGGGACTCAATTTCCCCTATAAATGAAGTAGGTGTCTATACATTATTGTACGCCGTGAGATTTTCATTTTGCAGCGAAAGTTACGAGTTTTTTATTCTTATTTATTTTAATGGGACTTTTATAGGTAACAGCGCTATCGGTACACACATATTACAAGTGACAATAGATAAAATCACTATAATTAAATCTAAAAGTATACCAATTTGAGAGAATCACTAACAAATCTGTATACATTAATAGCCGAAATGGTCAAAGGTTTACTAGAGTTAAAAATACTATTCATAAAATTTCAAGAGTTAAAACTATAACAGCGCGGATGAAGTCGTGGTCAAAATAATATAATCTTAAATATATAAAAAGAAAAGGTGGCTCACTGACTGACTGATTGATCTATCAACATTCAACGCATAGCTCAAACCACTTGATTGATCTAGCTGGGCATACATACAGCTATTATGGCCACATTATGGCGTAGGCCATCCGCTAAGAAAGGATTTTTAAAATTCCTTTTTTTTAATTTTTAAAACCCCTGAGGGGGTAAAATAAAATAAATCAAACTCAACGTGAGTGAAGCCGCGGATAATATCCAGTTTTTTTTTAAATTTGTTTAGGGGCTTTTATACTTTAGTACATGTCAGCATCATGATAATATTGAGCAGGTACAGTGCTTACTATTGTTTTACTTGTATCGTTGTAGAGGCAAGACTGGACCTATTGTTAACCAGTCTGTTTGAGGCCGTTCTGCGGGACATCCTCATTTCTAGTATATGGCACCTCTCAGAGCTCTCCGACGAGCAAATTATACCCAACTTAACGAGCGGACCATCTTATCATCGCATTGTTAGCGAGACTCGCATAATGGCTTCCATTCCACTCAGGCGTGGTCAGGAATTAGTAGCATTGCAATTTGTTACCTGAGGTTGCAAGGTGTTGTTTGAGGTACCTACGAGCTATGATATTATTACCATTGCCTACAAATACTCCTATATTCAAGAATAAATTACATTTTTTTACTACTTAGTTTATAGTTCTTGCAATTCCCGAAGGCGCGTGAGCTTTACTTGTGGTTACGTCGTGAACATGCACATTGCGTAAGTATGCGTGCCTATCAGGAGCCTAGGTGGAAGCCGTCAGGCGCGAGCAAACGCCTCGCTCTCACTTATACAGATACGACACACACCAACCATGAGCCACGCACCCTCATGAGTTAAAAGAACTATACCACAATATAATTTATTTATTCACAAGGATGATTAAATACATCTTAAGCATTTCCTTAATTAATTTCTACGACTCTTATTAGGTATTTTTTCATTACTGGAACTTCACTTTTCCTTTTTTGAATAACACTTTTTTGTCGATGCATCGCATTTTGAAAATGCGAAAATGGCTGAAACAAAACGCGATGGAATCTATCCGCGATCTTACCTTTAAACTCGGATACACATTGTTATTAGTCATATTATTGAATAATTGTTATGACTAATTATTCCTCCAGATATTCCTCTTACCCCTTTAACAAATAAAAAAATATAAAACCGTCAGCGGGCGAAGAAGTCGACATCAATATAATATTATGTCGAGAAAAACTAAAATTGTTCAATTTTATTACTTTAGAAGTTTTGTTTATTACGTCGTATTCAGCAATTTGATTACATAAATGAGTATTATATTAATTTTGTCTTAAATTCAATTTTAATACTTAATAAACAATTAATATAAACCAAAAATATGTCTTTTATTTGTCAGGAAAGTTGATGGATTATTTTCCAAGAGAAATTCATTAATTAAGTTTATTAATTAAGTTTAAGAATTCATTTTACTTAGGTAAACTTTGAAAATGAGTTTTATACTGGGTAGCAAAATTAATATAAGAGGCGTTATCTGAAACATAAATACGTGATCAAGTTCAAATCTTAAGTAAGTAATTTTACTATTGATGACGAAAATATAATAATGTATATATATAAAATTCAAAGTCCTGACTGACTGACTGACTGACTGACTGAGATATCAACGCACAGCCTAAACTACTGAAGTTAGAAACTTGAAATTTGTACAGTTGGTTCCTTTTATGACGTAGGCACACTAAGAAAGGATTATTGGAAATTGCACCCCGAAGGGGTTTAAATAGGGGATGGAAGTTTATATGAAACTCCGTCATTTTTCAAGCTGTTTCCATCAAAGTTGGTATTTGAGCTTTCAGTTAAAAATAAAGAAGTACGTGTGTTACAGTTTTTGAAAATTCCACCCCAAAATCTAATTCCACGCGGACGAAGTCGCGGGGGCAAAAGCTAGTAATGTAATAAAATCAAGTGCGAGTCGGACCAGCACACGGAGGGTTCCGTTTAGTTTAGTTCCACAATATTTAACACCAGTTATGAGAAAACTAAAGTTTTTTGCACGAAGACTGTCTTTAATTTAAAACTATAATTTTTTTATTATTTGTTGATATACTGGCAATTAAAATACACATTCTATGGCAAGTAGGTACCTACCTACCTATTCATGAGATAGTTACAGCCCGCTGACAGACGGACGGAGAGCGGAAGCTTAGCATTAAGGTTTTTTTGGCACCCTTTACATATGGAAACCTAATAAAAAGCAATGGTAGAAACATCCTAACCACTCAGGTTAGGATGTTAGTCCGGAGGTTCGCGACACACACACAACCATGAGTCTCGTGCCCTCGTGAATTGCAAGTACTATAGCAATAAATTGCTGCTGTTGAAACTGAAGATCATTGTCGATTGGAAGATAAAACATGGTGCCGTTAAAATCAACACAGACATATTGTTTGGTTTTGTTAGCAATTCGACTCAACAAATACGTGTAACTAGGAGTAGTATTGAGATTGTTTTGTTAGCGATATGAAATCAACAATTGATACTGAGATTGTTTGTTAGCAATTTGGCCTCTCTCTCTCTCTCATAGTTTTAAATTAATATGCATAATTTTCTCTTGTCTGAAATAAAGTGTGTTCAACTGTTCATCTATATTTCTAGTAAAATAGAATAGAATAGAAATATTTTTTATTCAAATAAACTTTTATAAGTGCTTTTGAATTGTCGATGAATCTACCACTGGTTCGGAATGCCCTTCCTGCCGAGAAGAGCCAGCAATAAACTCGGCGGTTGCTCTCTTCAAAAAAAAAAATTCGACCCTGCTCATTAAAAATTTTCAAAAGGCTCTTTTCTTTTTTCTTCGAATTTCTTGCTGATTATTCAGCAGTAGATTTCATTTATATGAAATCGAGACTGTCGAAACTATCGAGCTCTCCAGTTCATCTTAAGGAGGGTTTGTAGACTTTGTAATTGCGGGCGGCCGGGTTACAAAACAATAAACGAAGGCACGAGTGTAATTCGGGAAAGTGGGGCGGGATATCGAGCGAGGCGCGTGTTGCGACGACGACGGTCGGTGCCCCCGGAACCTGCACTTTGTGTTTACTTTTCTATTTCAACTTCCTCATTACTATCTTTTGTTCTTCACTAGCTGATACCCGCGACTTCGTCCTCGTAGCTTCTAAATTTTTTTTACATGGGTGTAATTGAGGAATGATATTTTGAAATAGTGGCGTTAGTTCCAACTTTGTCCACCTGAACAGATAAATTGGTGGCAATCTAACTCCCAAAAGTCATAGATGCGTATCTGGAATCGAACCCCTAGTCCTAACCACTATAGGTAGGTATACTAGTGGGACTGAGCCTAGACTGGCTATCGCCGAATCCTTACTAATGTCAGGATCTGATGATGGGATCCTGGAGAAATCGAGGAAACTCTTCAAATTTTATAGACACAATTGATATACTTTGTAGTGGCGTTTGAAGTCAGTTTTGTAAAAAGAATTTTTACGTTTATAGGTATTATTATCATGCAAAAGCTCATAAAAAGCTCGTGCTATGTAAATGAAATTAACCAACTTACTTAACTCAATTAGTAACCAATCTTACTTACACTACGTTGTGATCATAAGAAGGGCCATTATTACCAAAGAACAAAGGCACTCAAATGATCTCAGCAATCCCAAAAGAGAAGTTGGGAACGAAACTTACGATAACAACAAACTCTGATACCCTGTTGCGTGCCGCGATACGGTAATCTATCTACAAATGTCGGTTAAAATTAATATTTTCTTCGGCTTCAAAATATACTGAAAAATAGAAGTTTCTCCGGAAGTTTAAAGGTGCCGCTGATTCCAACCCTGGACCCCCGTAAAGGAGATCGAAGTTTTGGTACTAGACTATCATCGCTTATTATAGTAAGCAAAGATAAATATGCACTTAGAAACAAACATACATAATGCACACATTGTAAGTTAAATAAGAGTTTGTAAGAAAATTAAGAAATACCATTTACTTAAAAAGATTTTATCAGGATAGGTAAATGAGATAGTATATTATCTTAATAGCAAATAGACGTTACAAAATAGAAGACGAAATAGGGGCATGAAAAACCTTACTCTGAGGGTCTTCGAAACCATTTTACTCTATTAAATGAGGTCTTACTAAAAGACAAGACACAAGTGATTTAATCTTTTAAATTTCAGACAACAATTTCTAGTTTATGGACTCGAATAATGATGATTATTTATGTTGGTTTTAAAAATTTTTGGTAGGTACAATTTGGTAGGTATAATTCACAAAGTACACACTTCTTAATTTTTTGTACTTCTTCCAAAATATTGGAACGTGGCAAACAAAAATGTCGCATTATTTGTGCTCTAATTAAGTAGACACCGTACCCTAGGTGGGTTCTTCTTTCAGTTCAAAGATCAACATTGGCAAATAATTTAGCTACTCACAAATAATTTCGTTCATCATGATTATAATGAGTAACCTGTGGAGTAACCTATTTATTACACTACTGAGCGCAGTTCTCCTGTCAGAGAAGGTTTATAGGCCATAGTCCACTACGCAGGCCCAGTGCGAATTGGTAGACTTCACACACCTTTGAGAATAATATGGGAAACTCTCAGGCGTTCAGGTTTCCTTACGATTTTTTTTACACCATTCAAGCATGTGGTATTTAATTGCTTAAACGCATATAACTCCGAAGTTCAGAGCGAGCCCAGGGCTCGAATCTGTGATCTTCGAATAGGAGATCGCAGTCATAACCACTAAGCTATCACTGCTTGTAAAATATAGTTACTCGTTTAAAACTACTTTACTTATTAAATCTAATGGAATTCACATAACAACAAAGAGAAAGCTTGAAACAAAAAGTTTATTATTCAACATAGAAGTCGTATAAAATCTCGAGTGGATCTGATTGTTAGAGACTTTGCTGAACTTTGCACATTCCTATCAGGTAATAATAGAAAAGTTGTACAATTACAAGTTTCTATTTACTTACTGTAGTTTGAAACAAGATAAAATACATTTGTATATTTTTCGAAAATTCTACATACGATGGTAATGATGACATTATGTCTAGTAGGTATGTCAAATACCTATATCGTATAAATATACGATATAGGTATACTTACCTATCTTGCAGGTTAAAAATACGTTAAGCTTTCCTTTGTAAGTAATTCAAGTTGCTGAGAAAAATAATAAATCTGGAAAAATATTAAAATGAGCTCTGCATGAAGGGATTTCGAACAATCATCGTAAATTCGGCTAAAGAAAAACGATTTTATCGATTTATAGTATGGCAATGACATATAACAGGCAAATTGTTAAAAGAAAAAAATCGGCCTGCGTTTTCAAATATCAACTGAAAATTCCAAATAGATTGGATTGTTTGTTTGCCCTAGACACAATATTTGAATTTTACACCATGTATCCCCTCTACAGTTACGACTTGGTTGCGTGGAATGTCGTGGAATCTATCTAGATGTCTCATTCTTTAAAATAAATCAAACCATTTAGACTAAGAGCGTCCAAACAAATAAACGGCAGTAGTGTAAAAAAACACAAACTTCATTCCGTCCACTTTTTTTTTAATCAAATCAAAATTTATTTATTTCATGTAGGTCTACTTGTAGCTCTTATGACACGTCATAAATCTACCACCGGTTCGGAATGCAGATTCTGCTGAGAAGAACCGGCAAGAAACTCAGCAGTTGCTCTTTTCAAAAAAATATTTATTTTTACAATGGTTAACAAAACTATGCTATGCACACAGTGTTTCCACAAAAAAGTTTCAAAAATGCACACCTACCACAACCTAACACATGTTAAGATGGGTTTAAAAAATATTTAAAAGTGATAAGTGAAAGCATCTTATTATTTATACCTGTAATATAAATAAGAGTCTTATTTATATTTATAAATACGACCCTTCGGTGCGGGTCTCTTCTAACTAGTTTTGACTTTTACGTTTAAATTACGAGTCCATTAAAATTACCTACAGGTGACTCTACGTAAATGCAATGTTAACTTACCGACCATTACTTTATTAAAAGTATACTTAATGTTATTAGGTACGTGATTACATTAACTGGTTTTGGTATAGACTACGTTTACATAGTTTATATTTTCATACTGTATTTCAATTACGAGTAGAAACGATTTACAATCTTGCATGTGGAGAACTTGCGGTTGTGGATTTCATTTCCCTTTGGATTCCTTGGAATGTGGTCACGAATTGTTCCTCTTGCTGACTAGGTATATATAAGGATGTAGTACCAACTACCTATGCACTCACATACCTAACACTTTAGGTAAATAAATATTTCTCCGTGCACAAAAAGCGAGTGCCTATATCGTAATAAACTTATACTTTAGTGAAAATAGTGAAACGATTGATTTACTAAAACTATACAGATATTGTGATGAAAAAGACAATATTGGTGATTGCTATATAAAGTAACATTACAAATGTTAAAATAATATTATCTGTTAGTTTAGTATATCGGTAAATAATATACTTAAATAGTAATCTTAGATTGGAATAAAAAAGTATTTTATCCAAATAAACTTTTACAAAGTGCATTTTAATTGAAATTTTGTATTGCTTACAATATTGATTATATATATTAGACTTGATAAGATGTAAGTGGAACTGAATGAATTTTTATACAAATCAAGGTGAAATTGTGAAAATAACGAAAAGATTTTATTTCTTTTTAAAGGAAAGGAAATATGCCTGTGATATTGTGAATATTCCTTTTCTCTATTCACATTCATGTTTTCTTTTACAAAATAATTAACAAATTTTGTATCTACTGGGTAGCAATATTTTTGGCAAGACAGCATTGTTTATCTTCCTGTTTCAGACACTCCGTCTTAAGGAAAAAGCGACGGTATGAAAATAGTAATCTATTAACACGGAAATAACACCATAAGTTGTGAATATTAATAACAAACTCACCTTTTCCCAGCAATTAACGTCTACTTAAAGTTTAATAAAAAAAATTGGTGGTTTTTATTCTTCCTTTATTAAGATTATGCTGAAAATATATGTAGTATATATTATCTATTATATATAAAATTCAAAGTCCTGACTGACTGACTGACTGACTGAGATATCAACGCACAGCCTAAACTACTGAAGTTGAAACTTGAAATTTTTACAGTTGGTTCCTTTTATGACGTAGGCGTACACTAAGGAAGGATTTTTGAAAATTCAACCCCTAAGGGGGTAAAATAGGGGTTTGAAAAATCGAACTTAACGTGAGCAAAGCCGCGAGCAAAAGCTAGTAGTATATAAATAAATTGTATAAATTCTTACGTTGTAAAAGTTAAAGGTTGAGTGCACAAAATAGCTTTGTCGCTCTTTGTACAATTCATAATCAGCGATTATCATCACCAAGCTGCGAAATATCCTACTTCAGTCATGAGATACGAGAAGGTATATTGTTCAAGCCAGAACTCTCGTCTGGGGAAAAATACCTACAGCTTCCCGCGTTATTTCTATCTACGCGCAAAGATAATAAAACAATCGGAAATATGTTCGCTCCATGATGTTCTCTCAGTAATGGCGTATTTTCTAAGACATGATTTTATTTTTACCATCTCAAATATTGAGGATCAGCTGTGACCTGCGATTCAGTGCGCGTCGGCTTACATGTATTTTTAAATATCCCGCCGGAATCTTTTATTTATCGGAATAAAGATTATTCCATGCCCGTATCGAAAGTTCAAGCTATTTCTATTCCAAATATCATTTTAAAGTTCGTTGTTAAGAAAAGGATAACAGAGTGACAGTCGCATGCACTTTTTATAACACAACAGTATGAATTTTGCTTACAGTAAACGAAACAAAAAAGAAGTAGGATAATAGTATGATAACAATAAAATTACAAGTTAGGTACTATTTAACTATCTGTACCATTACACCCAAAGTAAGTAGGGTACAAAACAAAATACATCATACAAACTATACCAAACATTAGCAAACCGATATCATTATTGGGTCAGTAAGTAATTTATATCAATTATTGATGACCTCTAGAGTTGTCAGAAACAAGGGTAGGTTGGCCCTTATGCTATACATGTTTTATATTATACGCATACCAATTTGATAAATTGAGGGATTGACGTAAATGGGAAAGTTTCGAAGCAATTATTTCAGGTTAGGTCCACACTTAACATTTCGCATTTCTGAAAGCCTTCATATTATAAACATTGTGCCAGAACGGGCTACGCAGGTTAAACACAATAGTTTTCAGTGACTCTTGCTTTTTACTAAGGGAACCCTTTCCAGGCAGTTTATAATAAATAATTTAGAAATCATAAATTGGAATCTTGGCCTATTAGACGGACCAACGCGCATATAGCGCACTCTCTTTTTAATGTCGTGCGATGATAAACATTTTTAGATAAAGTAAGTAAGTGACTATAACGAGTCTTTTAAGATATCAAACGTCCCAATCTTTAAGTAATTCAGATCTCTGAGAGGATCATTAGGAAAAAATGCCAGAAGGCGTGAAGGCGTTAAATTCATTAGGTCGGAAACAACGAAGAGACCTATAGTGTAGAGATACCTATATACAACTGTACAACGTTTGAACAGAACTCTGATGTTATTGTAGATTTCTTTTATATGGAATGTTTCGTAGCCTCAACAATAAATATCACATCGACAACTAATATAGCTTTAGCTTATGTAACTTAAAACATTAGCTACGCGAGGTAAGTGAAAGTGAAACTAGGTGAGCTAAAAGTGTAAGTTTATCTAAGTTCACAGTTTTAGACCGGAAGCATAAAGATGTAGTGATCAACTGCCAGTCGAAGCGCGGCGTATGGACTATGGGAGACAGAACGTTACGGTTGTAAGGAATACTACGTTTATGGGCGTAACGGTGATAAAGTTTAATTGGATCAACAGGAACCGTCGGGTAGAGCTAACCCACAGTTCAGTTAGCTCGCCTAGCTTACCTCTATATCTCGCGTTGTGAACTGAAGTATGAAAAGATGCTGAAGCTACGTGAACTAAGCTAATCTAAGTTAGTTTGGTTCTTTGCGACTTGCGTTTTACTAACACTCAAGATATTAGGTAAACAGAAAGTGTAGCTGTATCTTATTACTTACTAATACGAGTATTATAAATGCGAAAGTGTGTTTGTTTGTTGATTTGTCCTTTAATCACCCAGCAATCAGAGCAACGTAAACGACGTGATTTTTAGCATGGTTATACTTCAGGACTTGAAGAGTGACATATAGGCTAGTTTTTATCCAGGAAAATCGAGGAGTTCCCGCGGGATTTTAAAAACTCAACGAACGAAGTCTTTTTTTATTTTATTCTATGACAAGATAGCCTTTGACTGCGATCTCACCTGATGGTAAGTGACGATGCAGTCTAAGATGGTAGCGGGCTAACTTGGAAGGGGTATAGCAGTATAAATTCAACCCATACCCCTAATCGGTTTCTACACACCATCGTGCCGCTACACGCTAAATCGCTTGGCGGCACGTTTTTGACGGTAGGGTGGTAACTAGCCACGGCCAAAGCCTCCCACCAGACCAGAGACAATTTAGAAATAATAAACTACTTAATTGCCCCCGCCGGGAATCGAACCTGAGACCTCCCAGTTATAAGACCACAGCGCTCACCACTGCGCCAGGGAGGTCGTCAAAAAAAAGTCGCGGGCATCAGCTAGTTTATAATAACGCAAAATAACGCTGAGTTTTATGGCAACTGACACATTTAACGTTGGGCCTTGCGCCCCTCAGGATAATGTTATCAAAGTAATGGAGTTTTGGCTAACGTCGTTATACAGATCAATATCGCCCGGGAAGGTGTAACAATATTTAACTACTTCGGGTCAAGTCAACAGGCAACTCTCGCGGTGCAAATATTGGGGTTCCATACCAAAATGTTAAAAACTTCTCGTATGATGTGACGTTGTCCATCCGTCCATCTGTCATAGTTGATTATTTCTGTAACTGCTGATGCTATTGATCAGTTTAAAACAAATATCAATTTTTTTTTAAGCTATTGCTTAGCTTCTATCGCGGGCCAGCGTGGAGACCGAATCTAGAAATTCCGTAATGAAAATGACCTGACACGGGACTCCTCTACGGTGAGCCGCTAGATGGCGCATTTTTATCAACGACATCTAGCGGTGAGCCACTAGATGGCGTTGATAAAAAATGCTATGCAGTAGCTTCACCGCGGCAGTCCCCGAGTGCCACACGTCTTTTTTTATATGAATAGCGGGCAAACGAGCTGGCGGGTCACCTGATGTAAAGTGATTACCGCCGCCCATGAACACTTGTAGTACCAGAGACACCACCGATTTATTTCATGTAGGCCAATTCGTGGCTCTTATAACAGTGGAGACTCTACCGCCGGTTTGGAATGCAGATTCTGCTTAGAATAATATAATGCTTAGTATATAGTGCTTAGATAGTTATGAGTTCATATTTGGTATCTAAGTTAAACGGCTTCATTTGGGCTTTCTTAAAAACATTCATATAACAAATAAATAATCCTTTACAAACAAACTTGCAAACAAAAGAGACTGTATTTTTAATTTTTTATTGAAGTGTTAACCTACACTTAAAGGAAATAACCTAATAGATTTATAAATACATATCAAAAATTCCGAGGCCGGCGGGATTCGAACCCACATCTCTCTGGGAATCGGAATTTTTGATATGTATTTATAAATCTATAAAGAGACTGTATTTCAGACGGTTGAACTTTCTTCTAAGTTACTGAACCCTCAGTGCACGAGCCTGACTCGCACTTTGCTGCTTTTATTTTATATTCGTAAAAACGTAGACCGATTTTTTTAAGTTCGACTTGCTCTAGGCAATGAATATTTTTGACTCGCATTAATTCTGAATGATTATGAAATTATGGAAAGAAAGTGAATTTTTATTTATTTTACCCTAGTAACATATATAATTTTTCTAATAGTGCACATTATTTTTTTTTTCGTATGATGGCTTTATCATCCGTTTACCGTCTAGAGCAAAACGGTGACTCTATTTACTCTATGCGTAAAATAATAATTACAATGTTAAATATAACATATCCTCGGCGTATTTCAAGTTTAAACCTTTCATGTTTCAGTTCATCGCCTACCATTTAACTAACATAAATCCTGGAAGAAAATCTATAGGAGGACTATATGATTATACTCTACAACTCTTCTAAGATTTATGTACGTTTCGGCCCATTTAAGAACATATCGTTTTCCTTGTTGGCCTAACCGAAAAACCTTTTGCTTGCAGAACATGTGCACTTGTATCAAACCAGTCTTAAAAATTTTATTATCCGTTTTATTGGTTCGACCTTTACTTACGAGTAACATAGTATTAAAATCAAGCGAAATTCTTGCGCAAGTAACATATCAAGTACGTACCTACCTAGTAAATTATGCAATGCAACGCTTTTATATTATCTTTTTTTTTCCAGGTTTGCGAGTGTACGAGGCCGCTTTGGGACCAGTTCGCGATAAGACCTGAGTTTGTTAAAAGTGACATTTATACGCAGTTTATTTAATCTCGAATCAGTTTCATATTAATGATATACTTCATTTTAATTAATAAGTGCAGTGATCTTCTCAAACTATAAGAGAGAAAGTGTTATAAAGCAGTTTTAAGTAGGTGTAATGTAATGTGTGTCAAAGATATCAAATACCTTGCTGTGCTTAAATTATAAAATAACCTTCATAAGTTCCTCTCTAGTTCCATTACTACGTAGGTAATTGTCAAATATCGGAGTGCCTAGATTTACTCAAGGGAACATCGGTGAAACAGGCAAATCGAGTCAGTTCAGTCAAGTGAACATTGTTGATATAGGGTAGGCAGTTTAATAACTACAGTGATGTCGGCGTGTGTGCTTGAGGAGGGTCGCGACGAGGGCGGCGGCTGCGGGGTCGACTCCAGCGAGGACGAGGTGGTGGAGCGACCCCGCAGGGAGGTACTCTTGAGTGCCCGCGGAAGGCGCGCGTGCTCTGAGCAGGGTCCACAGCAGTCACATTATCTTCGTGAGTATGCACACTTCCATTTTTGGTACCTATCTAACTACATCGATCTCACTTACTCACTAGGTTTATGATGCCCGCGACTTCATCCGCGCGGATTAACGGGCTTTTGGTTCCCGCGGGAACTTTTTAATTTTATGGGATAAAATATTTGATATATTAGCTATTATAATTGTGAAGTTTCATCAAAATCCGTCTAGTAGTTTTTGCGTGAAAGAGTAACAAACAAAGATCCATCCATTCATCCATCCATCCATCACAAACTTTCACATATCTATGACCGATTTATAAGTACCTAACGTATTAAGTCTATGTTTTAAAGTAATATTTTTGCCAATTTCACCCACCAAATATATCGTTCAGGATGAGAAAAATCGGATTCCGATTCAAACATATCGTTCGTAAAGGTTAAATAAATTATAGTACGTATTCTCCCATAGTTGGGTTGGCAGCCCTAAATTCGCACAGCCAAAAAACAGTCAAGAGCTTTGGATTCGAGGTTGATGTGGCCTGCTTGTCTACAAAATACAAATCGTTGGTCGCAGGTTATTTCGAAATAATATCACGTCCCTAGTTGAAAAAAATATACATTATAAGCATAGTTCAAAGTACCTTAACTTCAAATTCATGAAATACTAGCTGATGCCCGCGACTTCGTCCGCGTGGATTAAGGTTTTTGATCCCCGTGGGGATTCTTTAATTTTCCGGAATAAAATGCAGCCTATATTTTAATCTTGGCTATCTCCATTCCCAGTCAAATCGGTTCAGTCAAAAAAACACACACACACAAACTTTAGCCTTTTTAATATTTAAGTGTGATCCTAAAAATAGTCACACAAGCTAAAGCTATGTCAATAAGCTGATATGTGAACTCGTATAACCAACTTCACAAGGTGAAATTTTAGCGTCTTCTCTTCTGCTATGTCAAGGACATAGCTATAATATTTTATTTGATTTTATTAAACGCATTTGATAATATCGCTTGGCATTTGAACTGCTGTCGAGTGCCAGTGAATAAAAATTTGCCCATGAAATTCGCCGAGTATGTCGAGTAAATAACATGTCGAGTAATAAGCTTGGTCCACTTATTACTAGATTTGCTTTCGAGCATTTCAATAGTATACCTACTTACTTTTCATAAGTTCTACAATATTTTGATTTCTTAAAAGCCCAAATAGTTGTCAGTATATATTCACGATAACTCCAGATTGTTGCTGTCTCTTAAAAAGAGAAACATGAATAACAAAGGGTTTGAAATACTAACTACGAATGTGTATGTAGGTACCTATAGAGCATTTCGTTTCTGTGAGGTGTTTACTCTTTTTCTTCCATCCAACAAAGTTAATGAACTGTTAAAATTTTATGCCTAGTACTTGTTTCTAAGCCGGGCCTTATGAAATACTTCGAGTTATTTTCCGTAATGTTACGAATTCCAACAATCAACTTATTCCACTTCGCCTACTAATAATAAATGAGAAGTGTATTTTTTCTTTATTTGTTGGTGGTAGGTTTTTCCTTCAGTCACGTAGCAACGGATCGTTTTATTCTTTAAAAGATTAAGGACCTGAGAAGTGAAATAAGCCTATTTTTTAACCGACTTCCAAAAAGGAAGAGGTTATCATATATTCGGTCGGTATCTTTTTTTTAAAGCCAAGAAATCAAGGTTCAATTTCAAAAAATTTTACTTCATCCACGTGGATAATTTTGAGGCTTATTATGATCCTAGAGTGGCCTTCAGATGTGGAGCCTCACTGGGTGGATCGACGACATCAGACATTGAAGGAACTGCTGGATACTGACGGCACAAAGCCACAGACAGCATGTGAAGATCTATGTCCAAAAGTGGACCTATATTAAAAAAAAAGGATTACGAATTTTACGGTTGCCTTGACCTAATGTTCTTTGATTTTATTAAAGTTACTTGGTTACGTATAAATGATAAAATATTTCATATGCAGATATTAATTACTAGTGCTATTATTAGCTAAAATTGTAAAGGGAACTGCGACACCGCTTCTAACAAAGCCTTCAAGTTAAAGCAATTTGCATATAAAAAGGCGATAAAGGCTGCCACAATAGATTTACAATACGTTTGAAACAGTCTTATTTTGATTTTTGATCGTCATTTTATACAAAGACGGAGGTTAGTTTTATCCATTTAGAATTTTGTAAGGGTAAATAACTTTGCTAAATAAGGTCCTATACTCGACGTTGTTGCCATCACCTACCTGAGTTTTATAACATTCCTGTGATAGCAGTGGCAGGAGTTTATAGTACCCTACCCTACGTGCTCTAAAGCAAACTACTAATACTAGCTAGGTACTTATCTGGAGAGGAAAAGAGAATAGCAGTCTAGTTCAGCTTGGCTAATATTCTTTCTTTATAAAAAAAAGTACCTACAGTAAAATTGTGGGAAGGACCTATGTAATAGGTATGTTAACAAAGCTCTCATAAAATATTTCGCGATGATATAAAATTGTTATGTATTATGTAAAAGAATTTGTTGGGTTCGGTGAGACGGACGGAAGCTATAGCGATATATTGGATTTGACGAGCGACGTAAAATATACTTATTCGTAGATTTAGCAGCGAATGGACCAGACCAGAATTCTTGGGGCTAGCGAAAATAATCTGCATCATGTTTCATATCATATCATGGTCAAGGAGGCGTGACCATTTATTGTTATGAAGGAATCGGCCATATTTTAATATTTATGACGTAGGCTAAGAAAGGATTTTTGAAATACCACCCCCAAGAGGGTTAAATAAGGATTTGAAATTTGTACGAAAGTCCATCATTTTTCAAAGTTATATCTATGAAAATCGGCCTTTCGATTAAAAATAAAAATGTAGAAGTGTTTCCCCTAGGCGCGCGGATAAAACCGCGGGCGTCTTCTAGTTTATCTATAAAAAATAAATAAAATTAAAGTGTCTCTCTGTAATGATTATAATTATTTCGACAACACGGCAACAAAATGTAAATGTATACTGTGATCGAAGGTATAAACATCAAAACTATAGTTTTTAGGAGTGCCAAAGGGTCCCCTAGAAAAGGTTCGGCTAGAGCCTTGCTAGAGCATTTCAATCTGTTCGGTCACGATCCAAATTATAATAAGTTTTCATTTTAATTAAATTTAAACATCAATCTAACCAAAAGTTTATCATTGCTCCAAAAAGTACTCTGAGCTCCCTGAAAACCCAGAATATATATAATATCTACACACAGACAGTCTAAAAATAATATATTGTATAAGGTTTTAGCCAAAACATTCTGTATATTCCATAAACATAGTATTACTTACATGGTATAGGCGCATTTAACAGCCATATTATTTTTATTTATACTAACACTAGCGGACCCGACAGACGTTGTCCTGTCTTAACTATGAATATTGAAACTCCCCTTTTTACCCCCTTGGGGAGAGAATTTTCAAAAAATGTAAAATACGTAATTCTTTATTTTTGATCAAGAGCCAAAATATCAAGTTTCATAAACATAACTTGAAAAATAACTTGAAGAACGAAGGACTATCATACAAACATTCAACCCCTATTTAATCCCTTAGGGGGTAGAATTTTTAAAAACTGTGAAACACCTACTTTTTTGTTTTCAATTTAAAGCCTAAGTACCGAATTTTATGGGTATAGCTTGAAAAATAACGGAGTTTCATACAAACTTTAACCCCCCTTTTTACCCCCTTGGGGGGAGAATTTTCGAAATATGTAAAATACGTAATTCTTTATTTTTGATCAAGAGCCAAAATATCAAGTTTCATAAACATAACTTGAAAAATAACTTGAAGAACGAAGGACTATCATACAAACATTCAACCCCTATTTAACCCCTTAGGGGGTAGAATTTTTTAAAAGTGTGAAACACTTACTTTTTTGTTTTCAATTTAAAGCCTAAATACCGAATTTTATGGGTATAGCTTGAAAAATGACGGAGTTTCATACAAACTTTAACCCCCCTTTTTACCCCCTTGGGGGGAGAATTTAAAAAAAATGTAAAATACGTAATTCTTTATTTTTAATCAAGAGCCAAAATATTAAGTTTCATAAACGTAACTTGAAAAATAACTTGAAGAACGAAGGACTATTATACAAATATTCAACCCCTATTTAACCCCTTAGGGGGTAGAATTTTTAAAAACTGTGAAACACGTACTTTTTTGTTTTCAATTTAAAGCCTAAATACCGAATTTCATGAGTATAACTCGAAAAATGACGGAGTTTCATACAAACTTTAACCCCCCTTTTTACCCCTTTGGGGGGCGAATTTCGAAAAATCCTTTCTTAGTGCTCGCCTACGTCATAAAAGGAACCTACTGTCAAAATTTCAAGTTTCTAACTTCAGTGGTTTAGGCTGTGCGTTGATCGTCAGTCAGTCAGTCAGTCAGTCAGGACAAGCCTTTTTATATAATTATAGATTATAAATCCGAAAAGTAACACTTCCTCTTTGATAGCTCATGGCTCGACAGATTTTGATGAAAGGCACAGAGATAGTTATCTAGCGACGCACATGATATATTGTCCTATGAAAGCTCAGAACGGGATATTAAAAACTCAAATCCACGTCATTGAATTCGTGAGTATCAGCTCAACCTTGAACCTTGACTGTACCTGACTAAGAACAAAATTGTAGTCACCACACCTATCATTTGACAAAAAGCAGTTAATTTTAAACAAAAGTCCTCAGGTTCGAATAAATTTAAATCTATGATTCAAACATTTCAGCTCATCCGGTTACTAAAAGCTAGCGATTTTCCGTCGCACAAATTTAAATTTCATATTTTATTTCATATTTCTTTATTTTGCATTTCACATGTAACAGTTACATATACACACACATGAGACCCTGTAAGGGTATGGTAAACAAATAATAGTAGATTGTTACACAAGGGACGTAAGTAAGCTATTACAGAACAAGATCCAATTTGGCGCCAGTGCGAGCGCAGCTCGCATAGGGCGCTAATGGATCGCGTGCACCCGAGATATTTAGTCACACGAGCGAGCGCAGCGAGCGAGGGTGAATATAGTTCGAGGGTGTAATAGCTACTTGCAACCGAGGTAAGCATTCTACTTTATATCATTCTTGCGAGGTAACTTTGGACTTATCCGGCAAAAGGTTTTGCATCATTTGTTCTGCTTCAAGCAAACAAAAATCAGGCTCTCCTCCTTTATCATCATCTGATGAAGTGCTTGACATTGTTGTAAATAACTTAAATCCCTTTACGAACAAACTTCACAAACTTTCAGATCAAATGAAATGCCGCCATTTCCATTTTTTTTCGTAAATAGTTTTCCATTTTTTTTTTACGGCTCTGAGTTCCAAGGAGTTTTGCATAGTTTGAAATGTATGGAAATTAAATGCCGCCATGTTCAGTGTTTTTTTTTTTTTTCAGTAAAAAGTTTTCTTACCATTTTATAAGAAAAGAGATTGTTTACCAAGGAGTTTTGCATAGCTTGAACTGTAAAGTGAACATTACAATTAAAGCATAGTGCGACGTAATGTTGCCTTGAATTGCAAACACCAACTTACAAGGAGACTTTCCACCATAGTAATCCCTAGTTACTGAGCAAGTATGATATAAAGGTACATTTTCTAGTGCCTTCCGTGGGTATTATCTGATATTATAGAAAATAAAGTATGCGAATACTGTTTTGAGAATGTTTTCCTTATTTATCACAAGATTATGTCAGCAACTACGTCCACGTGGTGTAATTTTTTTAAAGCTTTCGGGAATTCTGTTTTTCTTGGACAAAGTCTACTGAATTTTCGCCACTAATACCTACTCACCATAGATCGACTAGATACTAATACCTACTTACTAATATTGTAAATGCGAAAGTGTGTTTGTTTGTTGGTTTGTCTATCTATAACGTTGCAACAGAGCTACGGATAGACGTGATTTTTTGCATGGGTATAGTTGAAGACTTGGAGAGTGACATAAGCTATTTTTTATCCCGGAAAATCAAAAATTTCCCGCGGGATTTTAAGAACTAAATTCACGCGGACGAAGTCGCGGGCATCAGCTAGTGTATTATAAAACAAATTATTTTGGGCAGCGCGGCGGTATATGACACTTTTTTAGAATGGTTCCAATTATGTCCACGTGAAGCAATGAGCTGGTTGTACAGTACTCCTTTTTTGTTGTATTTTCAAATCGTTGATAGATTTTGTGTGTGTGTCTTGGCAGAACATGGCACGCCACACCTCTGGGGCGCAAACGGTGGACGTCGAGGGTGGAGCCGCAAGCGCACGTCAGCACCACAGATGGGCAACACACAGGGCTCCATGCCGAGAATAGCACTCGTCCTTCGTTCGAGGCGCAGCTGGCCCGTCGCACCGCAGTCATATCGCAGGTATTCCACCGATAAAATAAAATACACGTCTACGCGCAGAATGTTCAATTCGCAGACAATGTTCAAAACGTAAAATGTTCCATTTAGCAATTGGTATATATCAATATCTAGATCGGAAAAGTGGCGGGACACGCGTGCCAATAATACATAGTGCACCAGTTTTCAAGTAAATTCTGTACCTACTATTCCTAATTGTAGTAATAAAAGAGGCATTACTTTCGTATGAAAATATAGAAGGTCTTTACACCTTTAACTATATTTTCAAAAAAGAATCGTTATAGTAATAGGTATAGTGAGTGATAAATGATAATAAAATGTGTCTTTTCCCGATATTTTTGTGTCAGCATAAATAAGTTGACTAGTTATTAGTAAGTCAGTTAATAATATGTAATAGACCTCAAATACTACGCAGGGTATACTCAGCGTAACTCTGTCATTAGAAAAAAAGAGATCCATGGGAGAGTAAGAGTTACAGAACGTCGAGTCACGAAATTAATAACTTAGCAATGGGTGGGACACATAGCTTGAAAAACAGAGGGGTATACTCAGCGTAACTCTGTCATTAGAAAAAAAGAGATCCATGACAGAGTAAGAGTTTACAGAACGTCGAGTCACGAAATTAATAACTTAGCAATGGGTGGGACACATAGCTTGAAAAACAGAGGGGTATACTCAGTGATACTCTGTCATTAGAAAAAAGAGATCCATGAGAAAGTAAGCGTTACAGAGCATCGAGTTGCGAAATTAATTACTTAGCAATGGATGGGACACATAGCTTGAAAAACAGATTTAGGAACCTTTATAGGTACTATTAGCCTATTAGGTATTCTGAGATTGAGATCTATAGAGCGTGCTCCGACTTAGCTCACGAGACACAAATATTTGTTTTATTTTTGATTAACATCAAGTTGAAGTAGATTACATACACGATTCCATGTTGTAATTAATTAAAAAATTAAAAAAAAAAAATTGTCCGAGGAAAAATTCCAACACTGAGCGACTCAGAGTCATGTAGGTACTGAATTACTAAACCCGCTGGTTTCCGTTTTCATTACATATCCTTTACACCCTGTTTACTCGTAGTAATTTCGAACGCACAAATTCATGTTATTCATGGGTAAAGAAAATTGAATAACATTGCTCATTATTTGTTTCCAGTAAAGTGTTTATCAATAACCGCTAAAAGCTTTTCTTATGAAGCTTAACTCGAATTACCAATATTTTCGAGATAAATTTCACTTTTTTGCTTAAAGTTCAACTTTTTTGTTTATTCAGATTTTTTACAATTTTGTATTACCCCTAAGTGATGCCCACGACTACGTCCGCGTGAATTTAAATTAAATAATAAAATATTTAAACCTCAAGGGTGAAAATCCCCCATATTTATAAATCCGCACTGAATCCGTTTAAACTTTAAAAGGATATGTTTTCTTTCAAATCTCTTAGTTCATCGGTTTTAAATTATGAAGTCTATATCTACTATACTGTTTTAAAGATGCTATATACGAACATGTCAGCTTTTCATCTTTTGTATAACGGTCGCTCATAATATTACGCCAGCAAAAATATTTTCAAATAGATAAAATTGAGATTTGGTGATAAAATACTCGCATAATATTTTTACTACTCGCTTCCGTATTTTCATTAACTTTCTAAAGATAAATCCGAAGGTAATGTGCACTGAAAAATATACCACTATTGTAACTGCTGCTCTTTATTTTGCAAGATTTTATTATTTAAACTTAACTAAGTATCTAACTATAAATTAATGTTCTTAGTATGATTTTGTGTTCTGTTTATCTGTTTATTCCCTATCCTTGCAATTTTACGTCGTCTTTATTTCCTTGAAATAAAAGGATTAGTATTTAACAAACAAATTATGTAGGTAATGATTTTATGAAAGCACATTTTATAAACAAAAAGATACGAGTAGGTAGGTACATTATATTAATTAGAAATTCTCACTAAGCCGTTCATCTCCGTCCAAGTTAACCATTTTCCTTTTCCTTAATTGGAAACTTGATAAATAACAAATGGAACGCTAATGTAAAAATATTTGTTCACGTTTTTGGTGAATAGGGAGGATAAACCTATTTATAGTATGTGCAATGTGCTTTAAGGGTTTATTTATACGAATGTGCTGACGTTTTAGATAAGTTTTCCTTTTTCTTAATTGGAAACTTGATAAATAACAAATTGAACGCTAATGTAAAAATATTTGTTCACGTTTTTGGTGAAAAAGGAGAATAAACCTATTTATATGTGCAATGTGCTTTAAGGGTTTGTTTATACGAATGTGCTGAAGTTTTAGATAAGTTTTCCTTTTCCTTAATTGGAAACTTGATAAATAACAAATGGAACGCTAATGTAAAAATATTTGTGCACGTTTTTGGTGAATAAGGAGGATAAACCTTTTTATATGTGCAATGTGCTTTAAGGGTTTATTTATACGAATGTGCTGAAGTTTTAGATAAGAAAGCTCAAGGTCACTCAGCGGGTGTTTGAGAGATCTATGCTCGGATTAAATTTGAAATTAACAGATGCTGCGGGAAAATGAGAAGATTAGTTGGAGAACTAATGATACCGAGCTTACTGAGTGGCTAAGCTGAAGTGGCAATGGACATAGGGCACATAGTTCGAAGAACCGATATAGCGCGGAGTCCCAGGGCTTTCGAATGGTGGAAAATGCAACGTTGGTGGCCGCTTGGGCCGCTGCATTAGGTTGGCGGACTAACTCAAGCGATTTGCTGGGAGCCGCTAGATACAAGCGGCACAAGATCTTGTTCTGTAGCGCTCGTTGCAAGAGACTATTGTCACTTTTCAGAAATGAATATCTGTTGTGAGGATGACGCCGAATTCTTCTAATATTCTTCTTCCTACAATCCTATACTACTTCCTACTAAATTATAAATTAGAAAGTTTGTGAGGATGGATGGATGGATGTTTGTTTTTCTTTCGCGCCACAACAAATGAACCGATTTGGCTGAAATTTTAGAATGCAGGTAGCTCATAACCAGGATTAATAAAAAGGCTACATTTTATTCCGGAAAATTAAAAATTAAAGCGATTCCGCGGGAATTATAAAACCTTAATCCACGCGGATGAAGTCGCGGGCATCAATTAGTTTATTCTTTGTTCTAAATTTCCCTAAGTCCTGGATTAAGCTTGCTAATTTAATCATAAATTGAACCATGCTTAAGTGTGAGGCTTGTGAGGCGTCGGAACTTAATTGACCTTATTAATAAAGTGAACCTATTTACTATGCATGGCATGCCATTTTTGTTGTTATAATTTTATGCATAAATATTTAAGAAATTATAATATTTTAAATTAATGAAACTCTGTAATCTTCAAATAATTTACTAATGCAATTATTTATTGTTGTGTGAAAAACCGTGATGTAAAGTTACAAAACGTAAAACATATTGTAGTAGGTAAATAGATGATGAAACGTCCCAGCTAAATATCAAATATGTATTTATAAGTTCTCTTTGGAAAGCCGACTTCAAAAGCGTGAAATTCAATAAAAAGGATTTATCCCCTAGTTTTCCATCCTTAAATGTGGAATATTTTCTACTTTAGATGGAATCATCCGCGAGATATTTTTTTTATTATATTTTGTTTATTGTACGAAAATTAACAGCGATTTAGAACAATATTAAACTTAAGAGCTAGTCACAATTATATGGATAATTATACATTTTCTCAAAATTATCTACAGAAAAAGATACATTTTGTGAGAGTGAGTAAAATAATAACAAAAAAAAAAAATAGACTATCTAATATCTATTGAATAAAAATATTAATCTAAATTACCGAAAATATTGGCTTACATACTTTATACAATAAAAATTGCAGTTGAATTGAGAACCTCAACTTCTTTTATAGTCAGTTGAAAATTGAGCATTTTACTCGTATTCACATGATTTTCACTCGAGTTAACACCTGAAAGCTGAAACGAAAGACCACTTAGCTTAGGACCTCACGTTACAAGCTAGGCTTCAGGACGTAAATCATAGTCCGTAAGTCGTGACTCGTGACATTCCTATTAGGAAGCTAGTAACAAAATTGCCTGTCAGCATAGAGTACTCGTACCTATATAAGACATGTAAGGACGTCCACTTGTAGGTTACTTTAAAGTCACTTTAGCACACAGCGCATTGAAATTCGATCAATAATGTAATAGGTAATATGAAAAATTACATTTTATGGTTTACAATATTCAATTAAAAACAAAGTATCAATGATAACAATATCCGTTTTTAGGGTTCCGTACCTCAAGGGTAACCAACGGGACCCTATTACTAAGCCTCCGTTGTCCATCCGTCCATCCGTCTGTCTGTCAGCGAAAATAGACAGTTGAAATTTTCGTAGAATATGTATTTCTGTTGACGTTATACTTGTAGGATATATGTAGTATCCTTCAAGCCGCTATAACAACAAATAGTAAAAATAAAGATAAATTAAAAATTAAACGTATTTTTCAGCGTTTTTTGGTACGGAACCATTCGCGTTTGACCAGTTATTTAAAGAACAATATCAGTGCCCGCATGATTTGTATCTTTTTGTCCTCTGGCAAAGGCCTCCTCCAACCCTTTCCACACATCTCATAATAATATAAACATAGTAAGTATTTGATAATATTGCAACTTTTTTTTAAGAGTTTTATCACGAGAGTTTGGTATCCGAAACCGTATTACCGCTTTTAGATCAGGCCTTGACTGTCATAACTCATAAGAGGTACAAAATAAACGAATTGAACTGAATTAATTTAATCCTACTAAGTATGTTTATTTATTTTTGTCAAAACCAATTCAAATACTCAAGAGCTAAGGATCGACTTGTTCTTTTGAGAAATTGTAGAGTAGGTTATTTTTTATCCCAGAAAAACAAAGACTGCCGCGGAATATTTGAGTAGAGTATTAACAGACAGAAAGACAGACAGACAGGCCAGCTACGGCAAAAGTCTCACAACAAACAAAAAGATTACCTACTTTTCTTATACACATACAAAATATCGCAGTTAAACATTAACTTAACATGTATTAAATGAAGGTACATTAATCCCATCTTATCCGTTAATTCTTAAGACGTACTTTGAATGGATTGGTCTAGACTAGTCTAGTCTAGCTTTATGAAAAATACGTACTTCATTATAGTAAAATTTTAGCATAGTTAATAATTTCTACACGTATAGTTGAAATTTAATATTGCCATCCCAATGAGATACTCTCCCTTACTCTATTAATTGTGACACCCAATATCGATGTATTAATTAATGAAAATTCCTTTGTGTTTTTAGGACGGCATAAAATGATCACTTTTAGTAATTGAAATGTTAATTTTGTTGATTGATGGCTGTTTTTCCTCAACTGTGGTAGGTACAGTTAATTTTATCGCTCAAGGTAAGATCGTAAATTCGCGGACTTTGCAACCAAACAATGAAAACAAAATGAGTGTTATAATAGGTAATTAGTAGGTTCATGATAACCTAGTGGACCTAGACCTATTAGGAGGGTTGCAGGTTCGATCCGGGCACCTCTGATTTTTTGGAGTTGGAATAAAAACTATTCTATTCTGTTGAGTCATACATTTTCACTCTCTCTCTCTCATCTCTGAAAAGACTCTAATGTTGAGATCTATAGAGCGTGCTCTGACTCAGCTCAGACTCAAGATAGAGGTCAAAATGAGACACAAATATGTTCAGACATAAATCTGTCTCTTTTTAACTCTGTCTTGAGTCTGAGCTGAGTGAGAGTATGGTCTATAGATTTCAGCCTAAAAACGTTTTGTTACTGGGTATCGTGAATGAAAAATTTCACATTTTTTTGTGGATTTTTATCACTTAAATCAAATTAGTTGAAGAAATCATAAGTTAGTTATCTCTAAAAGTGTTAGGGTAGTTGGTATTTAAACCAACTTAAATGCTCAAGTATTAGCTCTAAGTTTTAAAACATACTAACATGTTTTTAACCATGTGAACATGAGTATTATTCCCCTTTCCTTCTAACTACTCGTAGTATAGAGAGCTTGTGTTGCAGGTAGTTACGACAATAGTATAATACAAACCTCTTGCATCTTAGATGTGTATTCGGCATAGGAGGAAATCTTGAGAAACTTGATTAACATAATAACCATCCTACAAATTGTACAGGGATTGTCATATTTGAGTTACGAGGTCTATATCGAGGTCAAGAATAGTTTAAAAACGCCTAATTTGACCCTGCCGGGAATCGAATTTGCATTACTGGGCCAGGGTGATCACCTTCTAAATATACTTTATACTATATAAAAGAAAAAGTGACTAACTGACTGACTGATCTGTCAACGCACAGCTCAAAACACTGGACGGGCTGGAATTTGGCGTGAGCGAAGCTGCGCGCAAAAGTTAGTTAAAATATATTTCGGTTGCAAGGTTTCAAATTCATCTGAAAATAGGGGCAAAGCTATCAGTATCTGTAAAAATCTAATCAAGTCCTTTGAGAGATACTTTGAAGGTAAAGTTTGTTTTAAAGCTTTCAAAACATTTGCTTCAAAAAGTTGCACTATTATTAAGTAATCTTACTTTAATTAACCTGATCCGATTGAAGATTTATAATTAGATATTTTCTTCGAAGTCTATTTAAACTATCTTTTGAATACAAATAAATAATAATTAAGTATCTACTTATTAGTGTCCCGTGAGAGTAAAACTTTTTGTATTATTAAAAAACTCTGTATTGGACTTTCTTTCCAGCCGGTTCTTGAAGAGAGAGGACGTAATCACCGCAGCAAATAGGACCCACAGGATCGATTTTTTATGACTTTTAAGGATGGTTGTTATACATTTTTTATGAATATTATTATTCTAATTTCAATAAAAATAAATGAAATATAGTTAATGTAGTTAAGTACCTATGAAAGAAACGAGTATTTTCTTTAATAAGATGTTTTTTCTGTCATTAGGTTGGCACATTCCAGACCTTTATGGCAATAAACTTGTTTAATTTATTTTATAGCGTGAACAGACGAGGATTAGTTCGTAATAAAGATAAAGAAGACCGAGCGTCTCTCGTGACCTCACTGCAGAAATTAATCATATTTACAAATCTTTTTATTTATTTTTTATTTAAGTTTA
The DNA here is from genome assembly GCA_038048805.1 of Hipparchia sbordonii. Taxonomy (NCBI): domain Eukaryota; kingdom Metazoa; phylum Arthropoda; class Insecta; order Lepidoptera; family Nymphalidae; genus Hipparchia; species Hipparchia sbordonii. Next base: position 11,700,991 of record CM076102.1, read on the forward strand.
TATTACTCACATAACTTTTAACCGACTGCAAAAAAAGGTTATCAATTCGACACGTATATACTTACTAGCTTTTTCTCGTGGCTTTGCTCACGTTAAGTTCGATTTTTCAAACCCCTATTTTACCCCCTTAGGGGTTGAATTTTCAAAAATCCTTTCTCAGTGTGCGCCTACGTCATAAAAGGAACCAACTGTAAAAATTTCAAGTTTCTAACTTCAGTAGTTTAAGCTGTGCATTGATATCTCAGTCAGTCAGTCAGGACTTTGAATTTTATATATATAGATAGTTTGAACTGCAAAATATTCACATAGGTATCATCTATTACGGCTTCCAAACAAATGTACAAAATTTTATAGGTTTATTTATGTATTGTGATCATTCTTCCTTTAGGCGGATTAGCTTGGTGGAGTGTTGGATTAAGTGATTGGTGTTAGTGTTGTGGCCTAAAGTGGTTAAAATCAAAATCAAAATCAAAATCCATTTATTTGTTGAAATAGGTAGTATAGTTAGAATAGACATTAAAGTTTAAATCAATGAGTAAGCCTCAATAGCCCAACGATTAAAGGTGCGGACTGAAAACTGAATGGTCGCAGGTTCGGTCGCAATCCTAAGTCCTAACATATTATTATTATTCAAGTTAGCTTGGCTAATATTCTTTAAAAAAAAAAAGGTCTTTCTGGCGGGTAGGGTGGTTGTGTGTACTATTTGATTTTGATATCCATGAAGTATTTTATGATATTTCAGACTATATGAAAGGAATGTAGAATGAATAAAATATTGTACATTATTATTTATTTACATGGCATAGAAACATAAATAGCTCTTTTCACCAATATTGATATAATATGTCGTCCCAATATGATAAGGGGGAGTGAAAAATGCGCGAACATTTTTCCGCCTGTTTTTCTTTGTCACCTCGGAATTTGGATTATAGTCTTCGTAAACATAATATACACAAAATATACATGTATACGAAGCTTACATAATTAATGAAAACATGCATTATAAATGTTACAATGTACAGAGTAGGAAAACCTTATTTCAACACTGTTTAATATGACACAGTCATAACGGGGAACTTTGTGACAAAATCCCATGAGATTTATTATTACATTAATTTAATAACCAAGGTGTAACTAGGTCTTCATTTTTTACACACAACAGACCACGACTGGTTAAGTGTGGCAGCCTAGCATGAAGAAAGAAAGAAAGAAAGGTCTTCATTTTGTTGTTAGTTTTATGATCCTAACCAATTTTGCACTGTATCGAAATAAAATCATTCGCACTAAAGCGAAATAAAAGCAATCGAAATAAAAGCAATCGAAATAAATTCGGTGCAGTGTGGTGTGTATATGTTTGTATGTAAATTCCCATTCGAGTATTCACGTTGAATTCGACTGTGTTGGACAACGCGACGTGCCGCGGGAACCTCTTGCTAAATTGTGACGATCGCAATCATTTCTAATTGGCTGGCCCTCGCTAGTGTTTAAAATTGCTTTGGTGCAGCAAGATCGCCATAAATCCAGTCAATGTCTGGAGTAAAAAAGGTGACTGAGATCGTTACACTGATGCAATTTTTTTCAGACAATCGCACATATACTATATCATAAATGCAGTGCAGTGTGCTACATCTGCCAGACTGTACTCATTTGAAACTGAATGAACATACTCATAAATCTCAAGCGGAAAAAGTAAATATTACAAAATGTAACCGACGACCATAAAGATCGTGTAAGCATTTCGGACGAATAACACCTGCGCATGATAATATTTTACGCAGAACTAAAAATACAGACTCATTATTCGCGGTCCGTTCGTTTATTTACGCAGTCGTTGTGATCGATTAGTCCTGGATTTTGTTGTTGCGTTTAATGAAAATGAAAATTTTACAGAAGTATGCGAGCGTTTAAAATCGCTTTATTATTAAATTGAAGCTTTCATATTTTGAGAACGTTCACAATTTCATGTGTTTTTAATTATTTTCACAGGTCCTTTTGTTGCAAAACGTGTGAATCAAAATATGGTAGATACAGAAAGGATTTTGTGAACAAATCGTTTACCAACAGAAAGCTTACAAAATATGAAGGATGGCCGGAAAACAACCGTACCGCACTTTTCACGGTTTGTAGATAGGTACGAGTAAAGTGTCACCCACTGAGATATTAGAACCTCGGACACTATGGAACCCCTGATTCTATTGTTGTAGCAACGCTAGTTGTTTGATTATTTATACAAACAAAGTATTTTTTATGTTCCTTATTGATTATTTAATTTTTAAGCTTCTATCGCGAGCCAGCGTGGAGACCGAATCCAGAAATTCCGTAACGAAAATAACCTGACACGGGACTCCTCTACGGTGAGCCGCTAGATGGCGTTGATAAAAAATGCTATGCAATAGCTTTACCACGGCAGTCCCCGAGTGCCACACGTCTTTTATTATTTTATATTCATACACCAGATACAGCAGGATCTAAATGGGACAGAATAATTGATAAGTTAAATATTTTTTCTTTATTTATAAAAATTTATTGGTATCTAGTCGTTCAGGCGCTACCTTTTTAGTGACTTGATATATCTGTAACATTATTTACCTAAAACCATTATTTACCTAGACCTTAAAAGGTACGGAACCGTTTGCGCGCGATTTCTACTTGCACTTAGGAAAATTATTGAAAAATATGCAGTTTTAAAGTTGTGTGGATTTTATGGATAGATAGATAATGAAATCCTGTTTATTTGAATGGTTACGAATAGCTGGGTTTAGTCTGAAGGTTTGTGGTAAAGTTCGCGATTAGTTTCCGCTACAGCTTTGGAATTGACGAAGCCTGATTAGATGTACTTAGACTTAATCAATCCAATACAAAACAATAGAGAGCTTGAAGTTATTGGCAAAATGTATGTGTACCTATTTCAAAGTTCTCGGTGTACAGTTACACGGTTTAATTAGCAGACGAGAAGTTTCTATGACTGTTGCTCTTCATGATATTAGGTATAATTTGGATTAATATTATTTTTTTAAACTAGGGGTTTTTACCCAAAGAATGCAAAATATGTATAGTTACTCTATGTACTCTAATAATAAGACTCACCTGTGTATCCATCTGTCTATAATAATAAATAATGTTCTCCCCACGTTCTCCCAAACAAATCTGGTCACGGCGACAGAAGAAATCTGTCTTCTGTGGTCACTAAAAATGAAATACGTCACAGAAGGCGAGCATGTATTAGAAATAGGGGTTCACAATTCGAACAAAATTTGTAAATTAGGCTATGTTCAGATGGCTGAATTGCGACGCGCGTTTTCAAATCGCGCGCTTAGACATCCTAATATATACCTAGCAACCGTTCACATGCGCGCGCGTTAACGTGCGTCAGCGAGCGTCAACGCGGCGCTCAGAGAAAAAGTTTCTAGACGCAGACAATCGCGCGTTGACTCGCGCTTTGATATTAATGTAATGTCCGTTTGCTGTTCAGTTGAGCGCGCGCTTTCATCGCGATCTCATGTAATTTTGTTAATTTTCGTAATTATATTTTGTTTTCGCATTTAAAATGAGTGAAATTGAAGATATTGACATCAACTTACTAATCGATGAAGTAGAAAAAAGGCCAGCAATTTGGAATATAGGTACCGAACTAGACTGACGAGTACTCTCGCAACGCGCATTATCGCTCATCATCTGAACTCTCTTCAAATTTGATCGCGCGTTGACGCGCGTTAACGCGCGTTACATGTGAACATAGCCTTTAGGCTATGTTCACATGTAGCCTTTAGGCTATGTTCACATGTAACGCGCGTTAACGCGCGTCAACGCGCGATCAAATTTGAAGAGAGTTCAGATGATGAGCGATAATGCGCGTTGCGAGAGTACTCGTCAGTCTAGTTCGGTACCTATATTCCAAATTGCTGGCCTTTTTTCTACTTCATCGATTAGTAAGTTGATGTCAATATCTTCAATTTCACTCATTTTAAATGCGAAAACAAAATATAATTACGAAAATTAACAAAATTACATGAGATCGCGATGAAAGCGCGCGCTCAACTGAACAGCAAACGGACATTACATTAATATCAAAGCGCGAGTCAACGCGCGATTGTCTGCGTCTAGAAACTTTTTCTCTGAGCGCCGCGTTGACGCTCGCTGACGCACGTTAACGCGCGCGCATGTGAACGGTTGCTAGGTATATATTAGGATGTCTAAGCGCGCGATTTGAAAACGCGCGTCGCAATTCAGCCATCTGAACATAGCCTAATAGGTTCATAATTTGATTTTAATCAGTGTTGGCCCAAAGTTAATCTGATTAACGATTAAAAATTAATGATTAAAATCATAATCAAAAATTTGATTAACGATTAATTTAATCATTAATCAAAAATTTGATTAACGATTAATTAATCATAATCATTAATCGTTAATCTGATTAATTATTTTTGATTAACTATCTATTAACTACTTATTTATTTATTTTCCGATTTTGCAGAAATTTATTGTTAATTTTGACCGCTCACTACTCACCACCACTCACCAGCACTCAGCACACTAAGCAGTCAGCACACTCACCACAACTGACCACCACTCACCACCACTGACCACCACTCATCGCCACTCATCACCACCCACTCATCACCATCCATCACCCCCCATCACCACCACTCACCACCACTCACCACCACTCATCACCACTCATTACCACTCATCACCACACATCACCACTCATCACCACCCACTCATCACCACCCACTCATCACCACCCACTCATCACCACTCATCAAAACTCGTCACCACCCAATATACTCAATATCATATTGGTATTGTCTTCGAATTAAGTATAAAGGATTTTTCTCTGCCTGTGGTCATTGCTCGTTCTCGCCACTTCTTTTTCGTCGAAATTAAACAGCTATTTGCAAACACAATTTTTGACGACCTCCCTGGCGCAGTGGTGAGCGCTGTGGTCTTATAACTGGGAGGTCTTGGGTTCGATTCCCGGCGGGGGCAATTTAGTAATTTATTATTTCTAAATTGTCTCTGGTCTGGTCTGGTGGGAGGCTTTGTCCGTGGCTAGTTACCACCCTACCGTCAAAAACGTGCCGCCAAGCGCTTTAGCGTTCCGGCACGATGGCGTGTTGAAACCGATTAGGGGTATGGGTTGAATTGACACTGCTATACCCCTTCCAATTTAGCCCGCTACCATCTTAGACTGCATCGTCACTTACCATCAGGTGAGATCGCAGTCAAGGGCTATCTTGTCAACGAATAAAAAAAAACACAAGAAAAAAATACATAGTACAAATAGTATAAAAAATAAAATATAGCATCGCGTGTACTTTTTGACATATTTTGGTTTAAACTGAATCTTAAAATAGTGTACAATAAGGGTTATTTTAATTTTACTCGGTAACTGGTTTGATTTCATTTCAAAATTCAAATTTCAAATAAAATCAAATATCAATCAGTCGGCGTTTGACCGCCTTTATGAGTGGAAGCTGCTCCGGTTGCAAACAAATTCTGTCGCCAAAAAAGATCGCAGGAACACGAAATAGTTGAGCAAACGAAATTAACGCTTTATATAACAGAATCTGCATTCCGAACCGGTGGTAGATTTATGACGTGTCATAAGACCTACAAGGTAGCCTACATTAAATAAATAAATTATGAATTTGAATTTGAATATATTTTGATGAAAAGAAAGGTGAGAAACTGAGTACTTCAATATAACCAGTATCATTTTATTATCTACTAGACGATGCCCGCGACTTCGTCCGCGTGGATCAAGGTTTTTCAATTGCCATGGGAACTCTGTAATTTTCCGGGATAAAATGGAGCCTATGTTTTATTTCTGGGTATGAGCTATCTCCATGCCAAATTTCAGCGAAATCGGTTCATTCGTTGCGGCGCACATTGTGTTATTTTATTTCAAAATCGGACATCCCTTTTTTATGATACTAATCGAAACTTTAAGCTTTTTTTAATGCTAGAGTAGAACACCCAGAAGTTAATTCTGTTTAGAACCGGAGTTATAAATTTTTTTATGGTTACCAGAAAAAAATTAAGAAATGCTGTAACTTTCTATGTAACGAAAGTTTTTAAGTTTCAATTATAGCATGCTATAAAATCAATTAAGTGCTATTTTTGGAAACATATAATTAATTTCTAAGTGAACAATAAAGGAAGATATGTTTTTTTTTAACTAATTTTGAAATTAATTTTTTTCTCATCTTTGTATAGATATTAGCATCTAATTTTCACATATTGTATTTATTAGTGCTATGTTAACCCGCCTGTATAATATCAGATACGTAACACATAGGACCTCGGAGTAATTGAATTTTAAAAATTTCATTTTATGCAACTCAATAATAATCCCTGAAAAACATAACCCTCCGTTTCCACAGTCGGATAAAAATTCTTTCTTTCAGCCACTTTTTTAGAATTTTCTCTCGTACATTTGTAATTAAGATCTTTGTGACAACCCTAATATCATTGAAATTGTAAAATCTATTATCTCCAATGTCCTCATAGATTTCTGTGTGATTTTTTTTACTAGTAACAATACAGTTACGAGGTATGTTTTCAGATAGATATCTACTGCTAATCTTAAATGGTTTATGAGAAAAAAAATAAAATGTAAAAATCACAAAATTAAGAATATTAACTTTATTATTAATACTAAAATTATTTTGTTTAGCTTATAAAATGCCCTGTATATAATGCCACTTTGACCTATAAATAATTGTATAAATATCATATGCAATTCTTTTATTTCGCCTTTTTCTGAAAATACAGAATTTTCTAAAAAAAAATATTACTCCGAAGTCCTAAGTGTTATGTATTTGATATTATACAGGCGGGTTAACATAGCACTAATAAATACAATATGTGAAAATTAGATGCTAATATCTATACAAAGATGAGAAAAAAATTAATTTCAAAATTAGTTAAAAAAAACATATCTTCCTTTATTGTTCACTTAGAAATTAATTATATGTTTCCAAAAATAGCACTTAATTGATTTTATAGCATGCTATAATTGAAACTTAAAAACTTTCGTTACATAGAAAGTTACAACATTTCTTAGTTTTTTTCTGGTAACCATAAAAAATTTATAACTCCGGTTCTAAACAGAATTAACTTCTGGGTGTTCTACTCTAGCATTAAAAAAAGCTTAAAGTTTCGATTAGTATCATAAAAAAGGGATGTCCGATTTTGAGGTAAAATAACACAATGTGCGGCGTGAAGAAGTAATAAACACACACACACACACACACACAAACAAACAAACTAACAAACACACACACACAAAATTTCGGCTTTATAATATGTAGGAGAGTAGGATTAGAGTGATTTTTATCAAAGCGCCATCTAGTGACGGTAGTCTTGTAACGTTTCATGACGGTAGTCTTGTAACGTTACAAGACTACCGTCACTAGATGGCGCTTCTTCCGTTTCACTTCTGATGATTGGTGATGCTCGCGTTCCTAAAAATATTAGTGCGACTAGCTGATGACCGCGACTTCGTCCGCGTGGATTTAGTTTTTAAAATCTCGCGGGAACTCTTTGTTTTTCCGGGATAAAAAGTAACCTATGTCACTCTCCCGGTCCTCAACTATACCCTTGCAAAAATCACGCCAGTCCGTTGTACCGTTGCTACGTGATTGAAGGACTATCCAACAAACAAACACACGTTCGAATTTAAAATATTAGTAAGGATTACTTGGGGTAAGGAAGTAAACTAAACTGACAGTCTCTAAATCCTCACAGTTTAGGTAGGCACTATGCTTGATACCTAGCATCAGGATTGAAGAGCCAGGACCTAGAGCTCCATGACGTAGTCTATGCTTGATACCTACAATATGAATTCTCAAGCGAAATACTAGTCGTAGGTGCAATTATATTCAATTCTAATTATTTAGGTACATAATATGATACGCGCCGAGCGCGGACTTCGCTTTACATCGATGCGTAGGGATGATGAAAACGCACTGCCCGCCGGCGCCGGTGACCGAGCGATAGCGATTTGTTCGAGCGGTTCGGTGCCGTAGAGGGCGCGCGCGCGCGGGGCGAGGCACACCGCCGCGCCACGCCGCGCGCGCTGTTTAACGCCCGCTGGCTTCTCCCTTGAATCCACCATTTTGAATTTTTTTCAGCTTCCCACCAATTTGATGAAGTTTCGAATGACTTTTGTTTGAATACTCCCCCTCTATCTTCGATATCTATCTGGCCGTGCTCCTCACCCGTCTCCGAAATCCTCAATCATCAGCTCTCTACATATTTTTGCACCAAATGAATTTTTGTCCTCCATACGAAACCATGAGTGAAAAAATGTTTTTTTCATAAGTACAAAATTTTACAGGAGAGGTGATCAATGAGTCAGACAGTGAGCGAGTCAGTCAGCGAATCAGCACGAGTAGCTATAAATATATAGTAAAAACATTGATGGATGTATTAGTTTATAATCAAGTTAATCAAGTTAAAAAAGTTAATCAATTAACGATTAATGATTAATGATTAAATTCATTAATCATGATTAAGATTACTTTTTTAATCATGATTATTTTAATCATGATTAATTTAATCTGATTAAAATTAATCAGATTAATTAATTGATTAAAAAATTAATCGATTAATGCCAACACTGATTTTAATATCACCCTTCTCAATAACAAGTGTTTTACAAAAGCTATTTGCCATTGTGATACCTCATTTGAAAGCTAGATAGATGGAGATATTTTTAAAATGTTTTGCAGATTTAACTACATAGAAGATTTTTTTTTTAATTTGTGTTTACTTTCGACGAATGTGATAAAAAATATCTTAATTATTTATTAAAGGCTCATTTTTTTAAAAGTGGTTGTAGTTTTTGATAATTTTTGTATTTATTATAAAAACTTGGGATGTCTTCTGACAAAAAGTAATAAAAAAACCACACTCAAATACATAGTTTTTTTAATTTACATTTTTAGTTGGCCTAAATCGTATTTTGACCAATAATTATAAAATTTCAAATAACTCATTAACCGTTAGGTTTCGGATACAATATCACATAACAAAATCGATTAGTTTTGACCTCATCTATAGCCCCTTAAGAGGAATGCGTCACATTTCCAGTGACCCTGTATAGTTTATTAAAAAAATAGGATTCTAAAAAATGATGGTCAAGCGTTCTTAAAATGCCACATTTTTACCGCCGTTTAGTAGGTTTAAAATATCTTTTTATGTGGCCGAAAAAAAATAATATTGATGTCGCCATCTAGCGCTAAATCTAAAATCTAAGTGAACCCTTCATTGCTAATCAGGACTAAGCTCGTTTCAGCTTACCTATCTGAACTTTCCTTCGATTACCTGTTACGGAAAACTGATAAAAGATGGCAGCGTCGTCAAATGTAAAAGAGTTTTCTTGCTGAAACCCATTTTCATGAGGAGTTTGATGTAACTTTCTAGTGTAAGTGTAGAGGGCGCTTTAATAAAAATAAGATTATTTTTATTAAACGTTTGAATTATAGAGAGAGTTTGAAAAAAAGGCAATCATCGTATCGAATTAATTGAAGTGAATCTCCATTGAAATATTTTATATCTCCTTAAAGTATTCATGTACCTATTCCAATGTTGCAAATAAATATGCTACAATGGCTACAGAGGGAATTATTTAAGGAAGAGAGCTTACATAACTCGCATTGTAGTTGGGATTTGGGATACCGAACAAGTAGGTACCAAATAAGTGTGTGAAAAAAAATTAAAAATGAAACATCTTTTGTTAAAGAGTAAAACATCTTTCTGGATAGACAGAAAGCAAGTTGCTTGTAAAGTTTATAATAGTTTAGCAAAGATCACTGTTGTTTTTGTTTTTTAAATGCTGGTGAAGACGGAAAGTAACAACGGGCGGAAAGTAAGATTATGAAGTAACTATGAAGATTATGCTAAATAGCACTTTCATTTGCAAATGACCTTTTGAATGAAGATCATCTTATGGCCCGTTTTATAGTCGTGTTTTATGGACCTTGCTGTATAAATAAAGCGTTTTTCTCTAGTATAAGTTTATAAAACTATCGTTTTTAAAAATCTCATGGGATTGCTTGATGCAAAAACTACCCTTGTCCGCCCAGAGGATGAAAGCGGAAAGTAAGTATCATAGAATTATAAACATTATGCTAAACCAGTGAAGGTGGCCGTCAAAATCGGTCCAGCCGTTCCCGAGATTAGCGACAACAAACAGACACTTCAATTTTAATAGATGTAACTCTACCATTCATAATGTCGCAAGTTAAAATAGATGGCGCTAGCTGCAGGCTGGCACGCGATGTTACGCGATTAACGTGCTTTGGATAAGACACTTCAATTTAATTTAATTCGGTTTCGAGCTTTCGGTGATTTACTAATATCTTTTTAAACTAAGTTGAAAACAACTTATTATTATTATTTAGTACCTAGGTTATTTATTATAAAAGTATCAAAATAAACAGCAGTATACCTGCTGTAATAAATGAGTAATGTAATCTTAAAAATATATTATACGATAAAGTCATACTGAAGTTGTACCCAACAATAATTTCAAACTAAATTGCAAATTTCAAATTCCAATTTCTGAAGCTCGACAAGATGAGTGTTCCATGATTGCATCCTATCCTACATACTGACCTTTTACACTAACAAATCTCTCAAAATTGTGCTTTAATTTTTTACCTTTTACAAATTGATTTCGTCTTTTTAGATTATCATATCTATACTAATATATAAAGCTGAAGAGTTTGTTTGTTTGAACGCGCTAATCTCAGGAACTGGTTCGAATTGAAAAATTCTTTTTGTGTTCCATAGTCCATTTATCGAGGAAGGCTTTAGGCTATATAACATCACGCTACGACTAATAGGTGCGAAGCATCAGTGAAAAATGTTGCAAAAACGGGGAAAATTATCCATATTTAAAATATGTATATTCTTTTAAAAACTTCTTAATCGCGATCATAATAACAAAAATTGACGCGGACGAAGTCACGCGCAACAGCTAGTTATATTATATCAAGTCGAATCCTTGTACTATTATTATATTATTATATTATTTTATAAATAATAAATGGAATTATTTATAAAATTTAAGGAGCTGGAGAGCTACTTTTTATCTCGAAAAATCAATGAGTTCCCACGGGATTTTTTATATTTTAATCTACCCGGACGATGTCGCGGGCTTCAGCAAGTCGTTAATAAAATAAAATAAAATAATATTTTTACTTATTTTTACATTGCAACGAATTACAGATTTAAGTTTCGTCTCGAAATACACGAATATCAAAATGATATCCGTCCGAATATCTGCCTCCAGTCTTGTTTTACACTGGATTAACTCACACTTAGCAGCAATGCCGTGGACGTAACTACATCTTATACATTTAGGCTGAATAAACTCGCTCTCCCTCCCTCTCACAGTTACTCGTAAAAAGAAAAGGACCCGGTCCGACTTACAACCTCCTTTAACCTCCGACGCAAAATAAATATAGCGAAACCGCTGAAGCTCCAGCATTAATAAATAACTATCTGTTGTATGACCGAAGAAAAACTATCTGTTCTAACGCAGGGATTAGACCACGAACCTAAGACTTTTCCAAGCAATTTCCGCGAGGCCAGTAGCACACTTCTGCCCCTGAAACAAATGTACCAAAACCGAACGAGAATTTTTAGCCTAATGTAGTTTTTCAAATTTACGATGATTGAGCAATCTGTTATTTAGGCTGGATGGGAAAGGGATGGAGAGTATTTCCATCATTTTTTCGTCCATACTAATTGACAGATTTTCGCACTTAACTTTTAAACTTGAAAAGTTACATTAGGACCTCATGTGACAGGGTACAGCAGGGAAACCGCACGAGGAAAAGATAGATTTGGCAGTTAAACTTTTGCATTAAACTCGGCAGGTTCCCTTCTGGTTCGAACGTCATACAACATCCAAGTCATGCTGAAGGTTCAGCGGTTTCACTGCTATAATTTCGCGGAGGAGATGTGTTATAGGCCTTTATCTGCCATCGGTTTACCGATTGTTATGATGTACCATAAAATCTGAATCCAATTGCGCGGGTGAATGTAATTGGCAATTTTATGTATAAAAAAGAATTTATTTTTGAAAGCCGATCTTGCCTCACTTTTTCCCGAGGTCTAATTTTTTATTTATTTAAAAACTACACCACATTGCATATTCAAGCGCCTGTGCGTTAATGTAACGGGCAGGGGTTTAATTATCATTTTATAGTGGACGCTTATAGTATTTTCATCTCAGCGTGATGATGTAGACATTAAAGCAAAGAAAAAAATACAACCTGTAACAGATTACATAGTAAATGGGAGCGGATCAATCAGAGGATCGTCAATTTTGTATGGGAGGTCCACATTTTTTTTCAAATTTTGACTTATGTTTCTTGGGTAAAGTTGTTCAGTTTCATGAGCACATTTCGTAGCTCACAGGGACGACAGGGTTTTTGTTACATATACCTAGTTTAGTTTACATAGATTTGCAGATTAAAGCAAAATAATTTTAGGTATTTTTCCTTTAGGAAAAATCCTTTATTTTTGCAGTAGTCGGGTAATAATGAGCACTAAAAGCCAATTCCATACGGAAAGCGTCGCGTCGCGGCGTTGTAGCTGGAGAGCGACGTTGTTGGTGAGGCCCGTTAGAGAGGCGCTGCGCCGCGGCGCCGCTCGTATCGACCGCCGCCTGTTGAATGCCAACAGCACCCCTCTCCGTGTCGCCCCGACCGACACCCGCCCCCTTTACTTTTCACGTGCTTAAAATAGGAGCGTGTAATGTCGATGTTTGAAACACTGACTCACAACAAAACGCTTCGTCCGGTTACTATTGACGTTATCGATAGAAAACATTGAAGCATTGAAACTTGAAACATTGACAGTAAGTTCCTATATAGCCACCCAATAAAATATGATTTTTGAACTTGCTTAAAATTAGGGAATAAAAGTTTGTATAAAAGTTTGTCATTTTTCAAGGTATATTCATGAAAATTGGTATATGGACTTTTCGTTAAAAATGAAGAAATACTTGTTTCAATTATTGAAAAATCAAAAAAAAACGAACGACGAATCAAGTTCAGTTTGGGAAAAAAATAACTTAGGCTGCATCATCAGGCTTCATCATCAGGCTTCCTCTACCAGTTTTGCAGTCAAAATCTAGATTCTGCGATTTCGTATCTACTTTTACAGGACGAGAAGTTTGCGATGAGACTCGAGAGCACTCAAATATTCCCTTCCTTTCATAATTTACTTACTTATTATTGTAAATTAGGTATCTAGTCATAATGTGAATGGAGGTGTTACGGCCAATTTTAGTCCAAATAAATCAGTTTTCAATAAAGAACACGTAAGAATAACATAAGATTTCGTAATCAAAAACTTCGTGAACAATAAAATAAATTGTTTCAGTTTTGCTTTTGGCTTTTCTGAAACAGCGTTATTTATCTCATAAATATCTTTATGAAAATTATTTCAGCGCCTAAACGAAAATCTTTCTTCATATGTGAAGATGAAATCTGGTAACAATATTAAAATTTAACGCTGAGACGGAGCAAAATAAATCTAGCGAAATGGAAAGTTGGAACGCGGTAAAAAATTATTGGGTCAGATCGAAACAGTCTGGTATTATTTCGGGACACTGAATAGTGTCACCGAAAATTTTAAATGTTATCCGTATAGGTAAATGTGAATAATATAGGCATAATATAATAAGACGATAATAAGTTTAGTACTTTAAAGGCGAAAGTTTGTATGTGTGTGTCTGTGTACGTTTGTTACTCTTTCAAGCCACAACGAATGAACCGAATTGGCTGAAATTTGGAATGCAGATAGCTCGTAATTAGGATTAACAAATATGCCGGATTTTTTTTATTTCAACATGGACGAGCGTTATGCGACAGAAATTGGTATCTGGCGCGCGTTCATAATAATCAATGATCATGAATTTATTGAAGTGTGCTTGAATTGTTTATGTATTGTCGTAGTGACACTTTTAGTCAGTGTACCTACAAAATATGACTAACTCCGTTTTCTATTAGGTATACCTAAACGCTTGCTTCACCATTTGTTCAGCGCTTAACATAGACCAACTTTAATAAAACTAGATATAAGATTTTTGTAAAACTTTTGTAGTTAAAAGCTAAATACTCGACCCACTTTTCAAGCTCAGCACTTCTTGTAAGAATTTTTTTATTCTTTTGTCTTTACGTGTTTACGGTAATTTACGAGTCTTCCATGCGTTGAGTATGCATTTTTCCACCTAGGTCTACAAAATTACTACATGGACGTAAGAGGTCATCGTGAGCCTACCAAGGCCTGCCAGGTTGGCAAGAAAGAAGGTTACACCTTGGCAACCTGAGTGAGTGGTTGGCTAGGTTTCTGGAGTGAGCTTGGATGGCTGAAATGTAAACATTAAAGGAGTATTTCACATGCTTTTGACGTAACCATCAGTGTAATTGATCCTGTAGTATAGAATGGAATACATAAATGTCTTATTCCGTTTTTTTATTCTATGATAAGATACTCTTGACTGAATTCGCTTGATGTTTAGTTGAAGGTGCAATCTAAGATACTAGCGGGCTAACTTGGAAAGTGTATGGGCAGCCTAAATTAAACTCATATCCCTAGTTGAATTCTAAGCGGTTGTTAGCCACGGCCAAGACCGCCCGACAGACAAAATTCTTCCTATTAGTCGCAGGTCATTTGTTATAGTTCTAGGTTATCAGTTGGATATTCTTTTGGAACCTTAGGCTGAGCTAAGTTAATGGCAAATGAGTAAGTAAGATGTAACGTTATGAAAAGTTGCTGTAGACTAACGACATTTCATACGACATGTATGGAATATCATTGCTGTAGACGATAACTCATCAATGTTTGCTATACAAATACTTTCATGATGATAAAACAATCAACCGTTTTTAATTTGATCTAGTATTAGTAATTACATCACGTACAGTCTACAAAGCGAAATAAATGGAAGGCGAGTACCTACCTGACATATGTACGTGCCTCATCTCAATCTTAATGTCGGGAAATGAAAATGAAAAAGAAATGGTCCCATTATTTTTATTCAATACTTCGTAAGTCTTAACAAAATGTTATTGATGGTAAGTTAAGGTTAGGTTTCGAAACTGGTTATCTATATATATAAAATTCAAAGTCCTGACTGACTGACTGACTGACTGAGATATCAACGCACAGCCTAAACTACTGAAGTCAAAAACTTGAAATTTTTACAGTTGGTTTCTTTTATGACGTACACTAAGAAAGGATTATTGGAAATTCCACCCCTAAGGGGCTTAAATAGGGGATGGAAGTTTATATGAAACTCCTTCATTTTTCAAGCTGTTTCCATCAAAGTTGGTATTTGAGCTTTCAGTTAAAAATAAAGAAGTACGTATGTCACAGTTTTTGAAAATTCCACCCCAAAACCTAATTCCACGCGGACGAAGTCGCGGGGGCAAAAGCTAGTTTTAGCTAAATTTTGTAACTTTTTTACCCATAATAATAAAGGTAAAAGTAACCCATAAAAATAAAATAAAATGCAGAACTCGACCGTTTTCCGCTCTTTACCGCTTTGCATTCGATTCTGGGGCTACAGCTCAGTAAACAACATTTTCTCGTCAGTGTAACTTCAGTGCAAAGATAAAAACTCTAATAAACATTCCGCAAAAGGTTGGAAAAGGGCCGCAATGTTTTATCCGATTGGCGCCTTGTAAGAATTCAAATTATAAATTGTATAGTAGTGGAAGTAAATACCCACGTATGTACTTTCGTCGGAATGCAAGGCAAGAAACATTGTTTGAAAAGCGGAAAAGGAACCGTATTGCTTTTTATTCTGCTCGTTTCGACTTGAAAATCTCCTTTATTTGAAAGTGGTTAACACACAACTTGTGAAAACCAGCAGGTAGCGATCGCGCAGAATCAATATCTTTGCCATGAATAAGTAAGATGGATGATCGGAAGGTGTGTAATTCATTATCAATATCTTATTTATTTTCATTCTAAAGGCCGATTTCACCAATGTAAAATAAGTCTTATCCTTGATAATATTTTGTCAGTTTTCGTATTGAGAATCTGACAAAATATCAAAACGCTCGGATAATTATTGTGGAATCATCTCCCTTCGACGGTGTTCCCACTTAATTACAATATGGGGTTATTCAAGGGGCGGACCAATAAATTATTCCTGAAAAGCCGGCAACGCATTGGTGGTGCCTATGGTACCTACTTAAGTGTTCATGGGCGGCGGTAATCACTTAACATCAGGTGACCCTTCTGCTCGTTTGCCCGCTATTCATTAAAAAAAAACATTTTTAAGTAACATTAAAAGACTTTATTAAGTATTATAATATTCTGTGCTACAATACAATAGGGTAGATACTATGTTAAGTTTGATCGCGCAGGGATGCTCTCTCACCTGAGTAAATGATCATACTTCTACATCCATAAATCCTTACGAGCTGAACTCACGGTTCAAAGACTTTTGTCTTCGGAGTTTTGTACGAGAACACATATATCTTGAAGTTTCCCGAAAGTTGTCGGTTTGCATGCGGTGGTTAAACTCTACCATAAACTTGAAATTGTTGACATCGACCTTATGGACTTTGTTAGACGTGTAAGATTACATTTTATAGGAACCTAGAGTCTTGTAATTTTCCTATGGAAATTGAGTGTGGAAATGCGTAACTCTTATAGAGCATGTACATTACTTCGAACTGAAAGTCCAAATATCCGTAGTAGGTGACAAGCTACGATAGTTCCACAGATTAACACAGAGTATACAGAATCGGATCAGATGATATCACAGATGATATCCGAATTAGTTCTACATTTTCTCGACCCGTATTTTTCGGATTACCATCGGAGTATTGCACTAGCGCTGTTAGCTGTCAAATATAGATGGTGCGCGATCGATATCACTGCCATGAATAAATAAGATAGATGAGCTGCCTTATAAAATACTGTGAAACTAAAAGCCATTTTTGTTATTCATTGTCGAAATAAATAAATTCAAAACTATTTTGTGAAAGTTAAAAAAAAAAAAAAAGAAAAAAAGACGTGTGGCACTCGGGGACTGCCGCGGTAAAGCTATTGCATAGCATTTTTTATTAACGCCATCTAGCGGTGAGAGGAGTCCCGTGTCAGGTTATTTTCGTTACGGAATTTCTGGATTCGGTCTCCACGCTTAAGGCCCGCGATAGAAGCTATGCAATAGCTTAAAAAAACACTAAGTATTCTATTCTATTTTCTTTGGCTATTCGATCACGTACGCCTAGGTTAATGTAAAATCATTGTTACTACGGGTCAGTTTCACATGGTGGTTAAAGTCAAAATAACTTTAACGTTAAACTTTAGCGTTAAAGTTTACTTGGATCATTTTTTTGTAATTCACCAAAATCCAAGTCAGTATTCGTACCACCATAGGTCAATTTATATTTTCTTCTTGATGTGCAGTGTTTAAAAACTTTAACAATGATCTAACTGAAGCGCCGAATGTGCCACTGACCCTTACCCTATAGACCTTCATGACGTCATAGTTTCGATCGAAATACCCACACATTTTATTTATTCATATCTTTACCTGGCTAATTAAGGTCAACACCGATCACAGTACATTTCGTTTTCATAACACAATATTCATATAGGTTTCCAATGTATGCCTTCATGTGACAGCGAATTAGCAATGGCGTCGAAATATGATACAGCAATGTAAGCCACAAGGGAGTACCTGCCCACAATAGAAATACCTAACTATAATGATGCCCAATAACTGAACGTGCCCTGTTATGCTAATAAACAGGGACGGGCGTTTTATTCCTTTGTGCTTTACCGTTGTGAAATATTGTGGAGGAATACTGTCTCTTTTTTTTATAAGTAACTAGCGGCCCGCTCCGGCTTCGCACGGGTATAAAATATATAGCCTATGTCATTCACTGTTAATGGATGTTATTATACATATAAACCTTCCTCTTCAATCACTCTATCTATTAAACAAAACCGCATCAAAATCCGTTGCGTAGTTTTAAAGATTTAAGCGTACATAGGAAAAGAGAAAGCGACTTTGTTTTATACTATGTAGTGATATCAAGTATGATTTTAACTGAAAATAAAATAAAATCATGTAATCAGCTCAGTTTGAATTCTCGTTCTTATGATTTTTTGACTATTTTTCTTTTATTTAAGTCGTAAGCATTTACTAGGTATAGCAGCGTCTTGTGCAACGCACGCTCGCTTAATGCATGTCAATCGCGTGACATCGCGTGCCAACCTACAGCTAGTGCCATCTATTTTAACTTGCGAAATTACGAATGGTAGTATTACACTACACCTATTAAAATTGAAGTGTCTCTTTTTTGCCGCTAGTCTCGGGAACGACTGGACCAATTTTGACAGGACGGGGAATAGCTGGGATTAGAATCCCGGATTTAATATGTAGGTACTATAGGCTAAATAATAAAAGAAAGCCCCTTCATAGAAAAATAATTAATTTTAAAAGTTTGGTAATAAACCGGCAGACAGCGTGCTACAGCCTACAGGTAGAAAAAGTAGAAAACGATTTCGATTTAGCTTACGAAATATAAAAAGGAAGCGGAATTTAAATTAACAAAGTTTTCCTTTTATCAAGTGAGTCACCATCTTAGATTTGCCATTTATGGAATCCATAGTTATTTACAATTTTTTTACTAGATGATGTCCGTGACTTAGTCTTACTTTTTAATTTCAAATTATAATTAAAATAAATAAAAAGATTTTACGCATTAATGGTGGGTTTAGATGAACACAGTAATTAAAACTTACTAAAAAGTTCTAAAGAAATAATCGTTATGTAAGCATGAGCAGGTAAAAGTTTTTTAATTACTGGGTCGATTTCACTAGGATATTATCACCATCGCGCGCCCCATACAAACAATTCTATTCCCATTTCAATTTTATTAACCAATCCAATTCATTATAGATACGCTCTATTAATATGTGCCTGTCGTTTTTTAAATTTCCATAAAATATTCAGTTTCAAAGTTACATGGTCTAGACTCTAGAGAGTCACTTGAAACAACACTGTGAATTTAAATTAATATTGAATTCCCAAGACACATTTAGTAAAAAAATATTTAAATGTTAAAATGAATAATTAATTGCTCACTTACATTTTATATTTGACACTGAGTTACGATTTTTCCATGGTTTTATTTTATTCTTGCTTTTGCCCGCGATTTCGTCAGCGTTAGGTGAGATTTGAAAAGCTCCTATGCATATGTCACTCTTCAGGTTCTCAACTATACCCATATAAAAAATCACGTCGATCGTTTGCTCCGTTGCTGCGTGATTGAAGGACAAACAAACAAATAAACATATTTTTGAATTCATATATTTGTAAGATCTAAGATCTCAGACTAAGACAATAAGACTTAGATAATAAGTATATTTAAGACTGACCTTCCCCTGACATCAGAATAATACTTTTACGAATAATGATATAATATTCCCTTCAGAGAGTTAGTTCGTTTACTGGTGAAATTCAAGCTCACATGGTTCTGAAATATAAATCTCTCTCGTGGCACATTTCCAAAGATTACCTACTTGTTCTAATCATCATTTTATGTGAATCGCAGGACTCTACTGAATACAAGCGGCGTAGGACCGCGACATGTGGACCGACCATATGTTAGACCTTATCGACCTTATGAACGACCATCCATACGATTTTACACCATCGGTCATGAAACCGGCTACTTTCCACAAATCATCGGTTATGGTTTCTCCGAGAAAAAGCCGCTATTTGTACTCTGTTTTGTTGACTTGTTATTTATTAAGCTATTGCATAGCTTCTATCGCGGGCAGTGAGCGTGGAGACTGAATCCAGAAATTCCGTAACGAAAATAACCTGACACGGGACTCCTCTCACCGCTAGATGGCGTTGATAAAAAATGCTATGCAATAGCTTTACCGCGGCAGTCCCCGAGTGCCACACGTCTTTTTTTGTTTGAATGGTGTCAAATAAATTATTTCATGAATTACTCCTAACTGAGGTACGTGTATGTTACTGTAGTTAATGTTAATGTCAGTCTCAGTGGGGTTGCATTAACCTACACCTACAAAATTACCGCCTGATTAAACATGAACTGTGCAATTTTCGTTGTGAAACTGTAAAAGTTTCAAAGCTAACAACGGACAGGAAACGAACTTTAGAAGGGTTAATAAAATGTTGAACTAAAATAAAAGCGTATGGCCTCGACTCAGCATCCCTACTCAAGTCATACTTTAAGTAAATCAACCTCATCTTGAGACCAGTGTTGGACTCTTATGCCGAGATCTATAAAACGTGCTCTGACTTAGCCCGGACTTAAGATAGGATTAAAGTGAGACACAAATGTTTCGTTTTAAATCTGTCTTGAATCTGAGCGGAGTCAGGGCACGCTCTATAGATCTCAGCATCAGTGTACAACATACATAATACTTGCACTACAATATTTGTGATTCAATATTAAAATAGTTGCAATAGTCTTGACTGACTGAATGATCTATCAACGCACAGCTCAAACCAATGGATGGATCAAGCTGGAATTTGGCATACAGATAGCAATTAGGATGAAGGCATCCGCTTAGAAAGGATTTTTGAAAATTTAACCCCTGAGGGAGTAAAATAGGGGGTCGAAAAATCGATCTTATAGTGAGCGAAAGCACGGGCAAAATCTAGTATGTGCTCTATTCAAGTTCTATCTTCTCTAGGATATGTTGTATGAATACAGAAACGACACACAAAAGTTAAGTTAAAACATTTAAATCTTTACAAAATAAGAAAACAGCAGATCTATGGGGGATATCAGTTAAAATTATTCATAATGTAATTGATATTATTGCGCCGTATCTTGCTTTAATTTTTAATAAATCAGTAGATTCTGGATCTTTTCCAGATCTTATGAAATGTAGTAAACTAATACCGCTTTTTAAATCGGGCAGCAAAAGTGACCCGAATAACTACAGGCCAATTTCAATTTTGCCAACTCTCAGCAAGATATTCGAAAAAATAATGCTCAACCAACTGCTTTTACACTTTAATTTAAATAAACTCCTACACACTGAGCAGTATGGTTTTACAAAGGGTCGATCAACAACCGATGCAGCCGCAAGGCTATTACAACACATATTCGATGCGTGGGAGAACTCACAGAATGCCATTGGTATTTTCTGTGATTTGTCAAAGGCATTCGACTGCGTTGATCACGAGACTCTTTTGCTTAAACTGAGCCACTATGGCATTAAAGATTTTGCACTTAGTCTCATTGCGTCTTATCTCAGCAACCGAGTCCAAAGAGTATGTGTCAATGATGTAAAATCATCCGGATCAGCCTCAGTAATGGGTGTACCCCAGGGTTCTATTCTAGGTCCATTCATGTTTTTGGTCTACATAAATGATTTACCACATTTTGTCCAAAATACTTGCGATATTGTACTATTTGCTGATGATACGTCTTTAATTTTTAAAGTCGATAGGATAAAAGACAATTTTGACGATGTAAATAATGCATTATCTCAAGTTTCTGAATGGTTTACGGCAAATAATCTCCTTTTAAATGCTAAAAAAACAAAGTGTGTTGAGTTTTTGTTACCTAACACGAGAACTGTCAGTAAAAATTTAAAGATAAATAATGAACCTTTGAAAACTGAGGACTCCACAGTGTTTTTGGGGTTAACCCTGGATTCAAAGCTACAATGGGGCACCCATATAGCAACGCTTGCTGGCAAACTTAGCTCTGCTGCTTACGCTGTTAGGAAGATTCGACAGTTGACTGACATAGAAACTGCAAAAATTGTTTATTTTGCATATTTCCATAGTATTATGTCATACGGAATCTTACTATGGGGTAAGGCAGCCGATATTGGAAAAATTTTTGTTTTGCAGAAGAGGGCAGTCCGCGCAATCTATAATTTGAGGCCGCGGGATTCCCTTCGAGAGAGATTTAAAGAGATAGGCATTCTTACAGTAGCTTCACAATATATTTATAACAACATAATATTTGTCAGACAAAACATTTTGAGTTACAAAAAAAAGAGTGATTTGTCCGATAGACCAAGTAGAAATCCAAATAGGCTCATGTTTCCTGGGCTGCGCCTCAAGAGGGTCCAAAAGACATTTGTGAGAATGGGCGTGACGTTTTACAATAAAATTCCACAGTCAATCTTAGACTTGCCTCTACACAAGTTTAAGAAATCAATTAAATCTGTTCTTATGAAAAAAGCATATTATACAATTGAAGACTATGTAAATGATAAAAAAGCGTGGATATAATTCGCTCCAGTGATTCATAAGACAGTAATAACTATCCTGTGTAACATGATTTTATTGTATTCTGTTCCACGGTGTTTCCACTTTATTTGTCTCAGTCATGTCTTAAAATGAGTAGTTTAATATTAGTATTCAATTCGATGCCTTAACATGGGTAGCCTAAGTATGTCATGCTCTCTTTAAAGTTTCTGTGGTGGTGTCGTGTGGTGCGGGTTGTTACGTTCCCTCAAATATGGTTGAGCGAAGCAATGGCTGGATCATGCGTCATGCTCGTGAACGGGTGCCACCAACGGGAATGGGTCTGCTTTTGCCTGCCTGTGTTAACATGTGTTGGATTGTATTTATTTGTATTTGTATTGTATTTATTTTTACCTGTATTGTACTCAGGAAAATTCATCGTGGAAGCACTGAATACATAGCATAGTTACAATAACAATTGTAAAATCTTTATTTTTTTTGAAAAGAGCAACCGCCGAGTTTCTTGCTGGCTCTTCTCGGCAGGAAAGGCATTCCGAACCAGTGGTAGATTCATTGACGATTCAAAAGTGCTTGTAAAAGTTTATTTGAATAAAAAATATTTCTATTTCTATTTCTATTTCTATTTCTATCTCGATAAGAAAGTTTAAAAATATAGCTAAGTTAAAGTTTGTGACCTTATAATCTTTTCTTCCGGCTACGCTTCCATTTTCCCATCAAAAACCAAAATTAATAGTTATTCACGTTACAGGGACAGGTTGTTTGTTTTTGTAGAAAAATGGTATGTAAACTCATGCTGTTTCCATAAAAAGAATAGCTACAAACTAACGTTATTATTGGCCATAAACTAAAGTGCTTTGAAGCAATTTATCGATAGTTTCACGGTGGAGCCGGGTACTGAAATTGAAAAAGTCAATTTGTTAGAGCTGTCGCTTTACCATTCTCTGGTGCAGATTGTGTTGTTTCACACCTGTCATTGCTGCGTTACCACTAGAGGTGTGGATGATTTTCTATTGTATTTTATCTGTCAAAGACTGAATAGGAGTTTAACAGCCTCTGTGTGTCTGTTTATGTGTTTTGCCACACTGCACAATACCCTTTAGATTTTAAATGAAATGTCTTGGCTCTTTTTTAACCGACTTCTTTTATAGAATATTAGTCAACCTTAGACTAATTTTCTCTTCTTCACTCCGAATATTAAGAAAGCTTGTGCAAGAACCCACTCTTTGCTAAGACAATATTATTGCAGCGGATGGGGTTCGAATCGTCGACCTTTTTGTTTTCAATCCGTACCTTTAACTGTTGGGATATTGTGGTTTTCTATTGTGGTTATCCCAGCACCTTGAGGTCGTAACGAATATTCATAGCAATAGGCCCATTTAAATTATAAACTTTACCCCTTTAAATTCTGCTTCCATAATTATTTTCTTGCTTGTTAATTAAAATTTGAATTTAAGAACTGAGTTACGAGTATCTATGATAAAATTTTGGAAAACGCGGTCGGGTCTAATTAACGCCCGGTAAGCCTTTGATTCAACCGCCTCGCTTTCCTTTTTCTTTTTAACTAGCAACGCAAAAAGAGGGGTTATATACCCATTTAGTTTGACCATCTTGTCTGTCCCTCTGTGTGTCACAGGCCTTAAACAGAGGGACCCATTTGAATGCGATTTTTTATTCAAAAGTGTACTTAATCTCTCTCTTATTCACTGGAATAATTTATATAGTAATTATTTATTTAAATACACTCCATACTTACTATCTGTTAACTAATATAATTAAATGTATTATTTTTTGTTTCAGGTAAAAGACGATTAATGAAGAAAAGGATGAAAGCACCCGGTTAAAAGTTCTCACCATAGTACATGAAAAAATAAAGCAATATGTAACCAAAAATGAAAAACAAAAATCTACAAGTCTGACCATTAATAAATAATAATTAAAATATTGCCCACCGGTTTATAAATAACTAACGGTAGGTATCTTCGATAATTTCTAATAATAGGCACTTTCGCCGTAATCTGTAATCATTTAATCAAGTAATTAAGGACACAACAGCATCTCTAGGTCGACAATAATAGCAGATAATGACCGTCGTTACACATAGGCCTTCGAGACAGGCCAGGGATCTCACAAGTGTCTTTAACACAGAAATACTTGTAGATATGACCGTGATCAACATTAATTGTGATCTGTGAAAAAATAGTTGAAACTAACTAGTTAATGCCCCCTGCGGGAACTCTCTTATTTTCCGGGATAAAAAGTAGCCTATGTGTGTAAGTCAATCAGTCAGTTAGTTATCTTTTCCTTTTATATATTTAGATACCTACCTTACTCTACCGTGAGATCCATGATCGTCATAGCCGCCGCCAAGCAATTATTCTGGTAAGATGGCGTGTAGAAACCGATTAGGGGTACGCCGTACGGGTTTAATAATTAAAATAACCATTCTCTTTCCGATCTAGCCCGTTAACAGCATAAGCATCGTCACTGACTATCGGGTGTTATCGCAATCAAGGGCTACTAGGTATACTGGCATGAAAAAAATACTAGTTATAATTTTATTATGACAACGTCTGTAATCAACAGTAATTAACCTCCCTGGCTTGCAGACTGTCTACGCCACAAAGACCTAACAGTATTCATTATTTAATTATGTTATTATCGAAGGATCCTTACTAATATTATAAATGCGAAAATGTGTTTGTTTGTTGGTTTGTCCTTCAATCCCGCTGCAACAGAGTTACGGATCGACGTGATTTTTTGCAAAAGTATACTTGAAAACCTGGAGAGTGACATATGCTACTTTTTATCCCGGAAAATCAAAGAGTTCCCGCGGGTTTAAAAATTGCGTAAGTTTAATTTTTGACAGATTTTTCAATACAAAACTGTCGAAATTCCCATCAATCTCAAAAGCAATTTTGAAGTTTTTGCAGATACTTTTTAAAATAACCATAACTGACCGTAACTGTCACTTTGGTCTGCGAAGATTACCAATTTGTCATACCTTAGTCGACGAAAGATACTGAATGAAATACAGGCGTAATAAATAACGTTGTTATGAGTGAGCAACATTAATTTTAATCTATCGCGTCGCCTTCACTTCACTGTTCCTGTTAATAAACGTTATAGGATATTTCAGAGTATTATGAATTTGCTTATAACTTCTAAAGTTAATTCCAATTTTTTTTATTCTTTTTTCAAATTTATTTCAATTAAAGCCTCAATAGCCCAACGGCTAAAAGTCTGAACTGAAAACGAAAGGTTGCAGGTTCGAGCCCCACGTGTTGCACTATTGTCGTACCCACTCCTAGCCCAAGCTTTTTGCTTATTTGGAGAGTCCAGTTCAGCTTGACTAATATTCTTAAAAAAAAAATATGGTTTACATCGTCGTCTACAAGAAGACTTGATAGGAAAGACGGCTAACTGAAATCGATCAACATATTATATGCTTTTGTAATATACCTATTTCTTTTTTCATTTTGTTGTTCATTATTCAGGGAGCCGTTGAAGCCACAAGACAGAAGCCTGTGGACGTCTATGAGTTCTTTGTTCGGCAGTGAAGTCTATCGTTTAGAAATTCTCATTAATACTAGCCGTATAAATAGCTAACCGGAAGCACCAACAGGCCATCTACAGGCTATAATAAATGTGTTATATCATTGCTAGGGCGATCGTTAGTTTTATATTTTTCTGCTTTAAGTTTTATCTCGATACCCTGGTCTGCATGGCTTGGAATGCGGGTTGCCTTTCCTTACATAATGATTTTCTACTACGTAGTGTATCCTTAGAGAAATGTTTGAGATACCGAAGTCGCTTTGAAAGATAATAGTGTTGCGCTATATTTACTGCACATGATACTCATACTATTGTATACTAGCTGATACCCTTGACGTCGTGGAATTAGGTTTATACTAATAGTACTAGCTTTATATTTTGTTGAATTCGATTATTCAAACACCTATTTTACGCCCTAAGGAGTTGAATTTTCAAAAACTCTTTTTTAGCAAGTTCTTAGCGGATGCCTACACCACAATAGCTAACTGCATGCCAAACAGTTCGATCCGTCCAGTGATTTGAGCTGTGCGTTAATAGTTCAGTCAGTCAGTTAGTCAGTCGGTCAGTCAGTCAGTCAGTCACGTTTTCCTTTTATATATTTAGATAATATAGAGTTGGACGTACAGAAAAAGAAAAAGCACTGAGCCTTTATTTTTTATTTAATCACAAAAGAACACCGGACAAGTGCTTCGTTTAGATATTATCAAAGTTAGGTACACTTTTCGTTGCACTCCTTTAAAGTGTAACTTTCAAGTGTAAATTGTAGAAAAGTGTTGCGTCTGAGTAACTAACTTCTCGGGAGTTAAGTTGCGTGAAACTAACCGACTCGAACGCGAAGTTACCAATACGGTTAGTGTGAGGTTCAATTCGATTGATCGTATTCGTATTAGCGTCAAAGTAAAATGAACCTTAACAGTATTTAATTAAAGTCACAAATTCAGTACAATCGATTTTAATTTGGAACGTATCCGTGAGCTCTGATTCAATACTGTTATGTTTAGCGTAAAGACAATAACAGTGGGGTTTGAATCATCGACCTATCAGCTTTTAGTCCTGCCCCTAGCTTTTTGAGCTGTTGAGGCTTCAACAGCGTATCAAGTTCAAGTTTTGATGAACAATTGTCTGGTGGGAGGCTTTGGCCGTGGCTAGTTACCAAAGATGTGCCGCCAAGCGACTTAGCGTTCCGGAACGATGGCGAGTAGAAACCGATTAGGGGTATAGGTTGAATGTACATTGCCATACCCCTTCCAAGTTAGCCCGCTACCATCTTAGACTGCATCGTCACTTACCATCAGGTGAAATCGCAGTCAGCCGAAAGATTTCCCCGAAGCCCAATTTTGGTGAATTTATAATTTCTCGTCAAAAGAAGGTAAATAGATAATAAATTTCACATCTCGCGTTTTCGCCATTTAAAAGCATTGCCGATATGGTAATTAAAGGAAATTATGCCAGTTAATTGACACCGGCGTCAAATAGCGTTGAAAACTGTTTCAATTAAGCGTACAATCATTTAACGTGCGCTAAAAAGCTTTTTACAGTAATGCTATAAAAGGTACTTACCTATTCAATTCCGGAAAAGTTTTTTTTTTTTCTTTTTGTTTATGTAAGAAATAATTGAAACGCTTTCTTTTTATTTTAAAACCTAGCTGTGGCCTCTTCCTTGTAGATCTAGGTTTAAAAAAAATTAAAATCAAATAATATGAATCAATCATGAAGCGCCATATTTTGACTTTTCTACGAAATTTAGGCACTAAGCTTGGTAAAACTGAAACTGTAAAATCTCGAAAAAACAGTCACGATATTTGCTAGATGCTACCTGATTTAACATTAAGTTGAAACATTTAATTTTTTGTTTCGTTTCATTAACACTATTTACTAGTTAATGACAAGTAACAGGTGTGTTTTAAAAGGCTTTCTCTAATAAAAGGGACAGATATTTGCCAAACTTTTGTCGTTACAGAGAAACTCGGCTCCTTGGACAGGCTTCAGCTTTTCTATGTTCTATTAAAAACAACAATAAAGACGAAAAAGCTGTGATTTTTGATTGTTTATTATTTATTATCCATTGCTTCAACCGGTTTTATTTTAAAACTAAGCCTGTGAAATTGTTCGTGTTGATTAGTCTTTTTAAATCCCTTGATGAGAACTATTTGAAATTGAATTAAATGTAGCCTTCATGTTGAT
Source organism: Hipparchia sbordonii (assembly GCA_038048805.1). Taxonomy (NCBI): domain Eukaryota; kingdom Metazoa; phylum Arthropoda; class Insecta; order Lepidoptera; family Nymphalidae; genus Hipparchia; species Hipparchia sbordonii. Next base: position 11,728,994 of record CM076102.1, read on the forward strand.
CCTGGGTATAAGCTATCGCCATTCACCTATTATATAAAGAAAAATCAATATAGACGAAGTCACGGGCTACTGCTAGGTCAGTGCCGGCTTTACCTATGGTGCAGGGTGTGCAACGCACACGGGGCGCCGCGCCGCGCCGAGCCGCGCTTGCTTGCTTCCTGACATCATTTAAAATTGCACCATTTTTTGCACATGAATTTCCTTTCACTGGTGAAAATATAACTGTAAGTCAAACGGTATTTTTTGTATTGTAAGTATTCCATTTTGTCCGCGCGTCTACTAAAGGGCGCCAAGATATTGATTGCACACGGGCGCTACATGGGCTAGAGCCGCCTCTGTGCTAGGTAGTTATATTTACATCGTCAGGATGCACAGGTGTGACAGTCTGAGCACGCGGGAACGCTAGAATAAACATTGCTTAAATCACTTTTAGTAGGTAAGCATGAAATTTCACGTTAACTACGCTGGCAGTTCTATTTAAATAATAATTATCATCCTCCTTGCCGTGATTTATTGATGACGTGATATATTTCGCCGGCAGTTTAAGTGGATCCAAATTATTATTTATAGGTTTGCTTTAGTATTTAAGTGCCTAAAATGGAGAAAACAGGGACTGAAATAAAATTGTTTCTAGCTTAAACTCTAAAGTCTAGTTACAGGTCCAGTTGTTTCAAAATGTATTAAAAAAATTTAATGTTTAAAATTTTTGTCTGATCACAAAGCCATTTTAACTCATTTGTGAAATTTAAAATTACAGAGACTCATTTGCTTCTATCTATTATATCGAACTAGGATTAGTAGATAATAGAACAATATAAAAGTACCCAATAGATAGTTTTTTTAATTCAAAATTACCTCAACCGTCACTGGTGGATGGCGTGAGCGGATGCGGCGCAACACAAAGAGACTGACGTCACATCATTCCAGCCGCCATGACTGTTCTTTCTAGAGTTACTGATTGAGAAGAACTTAGTTCACGTATACATATATTATATTTTTTTTAAAAATTATAAATCAGAAGCGAGTAGGTTGTGTAATAAATAGTTGGCTACGCGCCTGTTTGATGCAACCCAGGATCTCACACTTTGGGCAAAAAATATTTATTTGCATCCAAAGAGGTCTTATGGCGACATTGCCGTCTGGCGTCAATGTGGACCCAATTATTTAGTTTATTTTATAAAATTTACAATTTATAATATAATAGTTATTTAGGTTATTTATTAGTATTTTATTTACTATGTAGTATATTAGTTAGTTGTTATTTAGATTTAATTATTGTATTATTTGAGGTTCTTTAAAAGTATGAAATTAAAAAATACATAAATAATATATAATTATCATAAATTGTTTTGTTGAATTGTTCGTGAAATCTGTCTCAGCAAGATTAACGGCGACAAGTGTGAAACAAAATATTGCGTGTATATTGTATGAAACAACATAGAAGTGACAGCTTGAACAAATTGACTTCAATTTCGTTGTCACAAGCGTGAAAGTGATGACACGTTTTTTTATATCTTTTAATTTTTCTCGCGTATATATATTCTTGATAGCGACTAGTATATTGCAGTAGAATCCCGCTAATAAATTCGCGAGTAAATTGTTAGCGCTCCCGAATCGTTGTATGCGAGTTATAGTTTTCTTTAATAGAATACGTGCCATTTTCAACAAAACTCATTGTATACCACTTTCCCGCCCAACGATGCATACAAAGTATACTATGTAACGAGTGGGATTAGTACTGTCAACCATTTAGTTTTCAGCTATTGAAGATTATGTATGAGCACGTAACGTAACATAACGTAACTCCTACGTAATGTAACGTAAACGAAACGTATTGGTTGTCAATTTTATTAACACAAATGAATGAAAGAATGGATATTGTAGGTATGCCAAATAAAAACAAATCTTATGAATATACTCAAAAACTAAATAAAAAGGTGAAACGAACATATTTTTACAAAGATGAATGCGGTGATTAACCTAAAATGATTTGAAATGTTAAATTATGGCACGACCGGACCCGGGAATCGAACTCCACCTCACCATTCGTAGTCAACCATGCTAATAGATTTATAAATACATATCAAAAATTCCATCGACAAATTAGATCGACAACTGTAATGTGTCGCTACTAGATGTCGCTAACAGTAGCTATAAAACTGATTGAAAAAGTAGATACATATCACTAATTTCATGGCTGACGTATGGTTCGGCCGTGGTGTAGCGGTTAACACACTCGGGTGCGATTCCCAGAGAGACGGGTTCGAATCTCGCCGGCCTCGGAATTTTTGATATGTATTTATAAATCTACTAGCTGTCCCCTCGCGACTTCGTCCGCGTGGAATTAGGTTCTTTGAAAATCCCGTGCGGACTCCTGATTTTGTCCGAATAAAAGTAACCTATAACACACTGTCTGCAACCATACCCATCAAAGAATCACGTAGATCCGTTGCTCGATATTAACTTGAAAAATTATGGATTTTCATACAAACATTCAACCCCCATTCAACCCCTTTGGGAGTAGAATTTTTGAAAACCGTGAAACACGTCCTTTTTTATTTTCAATTTAAAGCCTAAGTACCGAATTTTATGGGTATAGCTTGAAAAATAACGGAGTTTCATACAAACTTTAACCCATATATGCCCAGGGGGTCGTTAATGGTCCGAAGGTACTTGATGACTTCAAATGCATCCTGATTGCAACTTATTATATTAATTCTAATTAAAGCACTATTTTTTGATACAGTAAAGAACTACTTTGAAGCACAGTACAATAAAATTAATATTCTTAAATTATTTCAAGTGAAAAATAGTAGTACAAAATCGTGTAAGTTTTTTTCTGAAAAAATTTGGTGACTACGTGCATATAAATGTATATATTCTGTGTGTTTTATGTTTTTTTATCATCAAAATTATTGTTATAGTAAATTGAATATGTGTTTTAAAGATATAGGTATAATTTTCACTGAGGGGCTACATTTTTCGTACTCAAATTAATGGAAACTTTTCACGGGGTCGATAACGACCCCGTGGGCATATATGCTGCTTTAAATTCTTATTTTTACTCTAATGGTCCCGGCATGTGCTCTCCATTTTTGAAATAGTTGAAGCCCTGGAGAAATTGGATAACGAGGAACAGGTCCAGGGCATCGATGTAAACATTGATCCCCCTTGCAGAGATACGATATCAGACTGTGATTAGGATGAAAAGGATGAAAGTGTGAAAATATAAATCGATTTCACCTATCTCAATAATTATTTACTTCAGCCGAAATGTTAGTCATACAACGAGAAGTTAATGATGACAATAAAGCCACCAATAAGGCTTTAGTCAATTATTCTCGTAGCTTTCCAGTCCATTATTCTGAAATCTCTGAACCCCTTTCTACACAACACAATGTTCTATTCCTATTGAATTGTCGAAGAATCTTATACTTTCATTGCTAATTCTGAGGCCTATTCTTCCTCGAGGGAGCACTCTGCTAGAGCCAACAGTGATTTAGGTGCTCTTTTCTACAAGAACTGGGAAACATCGCAACATGAGGCTACGCAAATACACAAAACGAGCTTGCAAAAAGCTTGCAAAGATAAGATTTGCGCCATTCACTGGAATGAAGCAGCTTAGTTATACTGTTGTCCAGTGCAATTGGCGTATATCCCGTCCAAAAGGCTCGTCGATATTCTGATGCTGGCAAACATATTGATAGTCAAACGTTGTACATCAATACAATCAATGTGGGAGGAGTAGATAGACTTGATGCTCATTTTGGAGTTTATCAAATTGACATTAGGGGTAAGAAGTGGTATATTTTGATGTGGTTAGTTCACTTCGATGTGTTGACAGCAAAAAAAGTATGTGGAAGAGTGTTGACTCTTCAATGCTTCCCAGATTATTGGAAGTAAACGTAGATATACTGGAATTTTATCTATAGCAAAGTCTTTTTCTTTTCTATTTTCTCTTCGAAATCTAATTCTTCAAACTATCTTATTTCGAAAACTCAACCTGAGCCATACCAGCAACTGAAAACAAGGCGGTACCCTATTTCTGTTTTAAAACTTTACATTTACTCAATAGTTGGATCAGAAGACGTGTGCTGTCTAAAAACATAATAGTCAAAATATGTCGCAAGTTAATGTCAATATGTGTTACAGATGCTTTAAAGATTACCTTACTCACCTAATTCTACTACGTTATGGTTCCTGTTTCAATGTCTACCCCCAATAATCAAGACTAATAAGCGAATAAAGTTTTTATATTCATGATTCCTCCCCCATACTAGTTTAAGACCTTATCTGCCCATGGGGTCGTTTTCGAACCCCTGAAAAAAACCCACTTTCAGATCTGAAAACTACTAATTGCTATTGTAGCCCTTATTTATGGTCATTAATAAACAACATATGTGAAAATTATAAAAATCGGCGTCAAAAAAAGTTCTGGGCATATATGGGTTAACCCCCCTTTTTACCCCCTTGGGGGGAGAATTTTCGAAAAATGTAAAATACGTAATTCTTTATTTTTGATCAAGAGCCAAAATATCAAGTTTCATAAACATAACTTGAAAAATAACTTGAAGAACGAAGGACTATCATACAAACATTCAACCCCTATTTAACCCCTTAGGGGGTAGAATTTTTTAAAAGTGTGAAACACTTACTTTTTTGTTTTCAATTTAAAGCCTAAATACCGAATTTTATGGGTATAGCTTGAAAAATGACGGAGTTTCATACAAACTTTAACCCCCGTTTTTACCCCCTTGGGGGGAGAAATTAAAAAAAATGTAAAATACGTAATTCTTTATTTTTAATCAAGAGCCAAAATATCAAGTTTCATAAACGTAACTTGAAAAATAACTTGAAGAACGAAGGACTATTATACAAACATTCAACCCCTATTTAACCCCTTAGGGGGTAGAATTTTTAAAAACTGTGAAACACGTACTTTTTTGTTTTCAATTTAAAGCCTAAATACCGAATTTCATGAGTATAACTCGAAAAATGACGGAGTTTCATACAAACTTTAACCCCCCTTTTTACCCCCTTGGGGGGCGAATTTCGAAAAATCCTTTCTTAGTGCTCGCCTACGTCATAAAAGGAACCTACTGTCAAAATTTCAAGTTTCTAACTTCAGTGGTTTAGGCTGTGCGTTGATCGTCAGTCAGTCAGTCAGTCAGTCAGTCAGTCAGTCAGTCAGTCAGTCAGGACAAGCCTTTTTATATAATTATAGATTAGGTTATTTCCTTTAAGTGTAGGTTAACACTTCAATAAAAAATTAAAAATTTCAACTATGCTAACCACTAGAGTCTAGACCAACTAGGCTGATAATTACACACATAACATAACATTGAATTTCAGTTAGAAAAACAGCCTGTGAGATAAAGAAGCAATATATTTTTAGGGTTGGTATGAAAAGGGACGTGTTGAAATTGGAAAATGATAGTTCAACAGTTACGAACCCCACCTGTTGGGCTCTTGTCGTAGGGATGGCATTTCAGAGGACAGAATGGCTCAGTTGACGAACTCCCTAAGTTTATTTATTCTTTTATGGAATTTCTGCATCACAAACAGAAAAATAGAAACTTAACAGAATATATTATGTCAGTACAAAAAGGCGGTCTTATCGCTATAAAGCGATCTCTTCCAGACAACCTTATGGCTAAGAAAGACAAAAAATAAGAAGACAGCAGGAGGTGTTGCAATAATAAAATGATAAACTTACATGCTAATATTTATTAAATAAACTAGACCAATATATTATGTATTATAATATTATTATACTTTTATTTTGGTCTTCGAAACCGATATCTCTGCACCGGAACACGTCAAACATATCTCGGTTGATTCCGGTAAGCGGAAGGAAGCTAGTTGGGTGGATTTGAGATGGAATTTTGATGCGCCAGGCGATGTGAGGCACTGCACTGGTCAGACTTATCATGTTATATATATGTCGGAGAATGGCTATTCTCCGACATATATATATTACATCAGGGTTAAATGCAAGCACAAAACGAAGTATTCACTGTACTGTGCAATTTAATAAAAAAAATTACAATGTGTGTAAAGTGTATGACTTAATGAATAATTACTTCTTAAGTGCTAATTTAGAATGTTCGCAACTAAACTTTTCCAATTTTTAACCCCCGTCACAATAACACGTGTGTGTGTGTATGTGTGTGTGTGTGTGTGTGTGTGTGTGTGTGTGTGTGTGTGTGTGTGTGTGTGTGTGTGTGTGTGTGTGTGTGTGTGTGTGTGTGTGTGTGTGTGCGTGCGTGCGTGCGTGCTTGCGTATGTTTGTGTGCTTGTATGTGCGCTTGTGTGTGTGTGTGTCTGTGTGTATGTGACATCGTAGCTCCCTAAACTGATTTTGACTTTGTTTTTTTTTTGTTTGAAAGGTGAATTAATCGGGAGTGTTTTTAGCTATCAAAATGGCTTTAATCAAATAAGTCCAAAAAAATATTATGGCAGCAGCCAGTTAAGTGTTAATCATAGAGTTATTATAGAGGTCAGTGAGGTCTGCCCTCTGCTCTGATTGGACGTATAAAATAACTTTACTTAATGCTTAAGATTTTACACAATATTAAAAAGTAATCAATCAATGAGGTTTTACGCAATATTGAAAAGTAATGAATCAAATTAAATTGATATCGCATTATGCAACCAACAATGAACTCTGTTCAGGCTATACTTCCCCCAACATATATGTATGTATGTATCCATAACTGGCTGATACCCGCGACTTAATCTGAGTGGATTTAGTTTTTAAAAATCCCGTGTAAACTCTTTGATTTTCCGGTATTTAAAATATCCTATGTCACTCTTCAGGCCCTCAGCTATAGACCCACATGAGAGCAGCCTAAGTACCTTACTAGCTAGAACAGTCTTCGATCCCCATGTTGAAGTATAAAAGTGAGGAACACAAAATAATTTTTATTAAAAAAAATTCTCAAATGAATTTTCTAATTTCCAGAATAGTGAATAATGTAAAAATCAAATACCTTATACCAACAAACAAAGTATAATAATATTTCAATTTAGAAGTTATTAAAATGCAAATTCAAATAACATTAATGAAGACGAATTAAAATACAATATTTTATCCTCGATGACTTCAAAACTGTCTGGATTGTTAGCAGTTTTCATCTGTTTCAATTTGATTTTACAATATTAAGAAACCTACGACTCATTTTATATCTTTGACCGATTTTAACCTTGCTAATATAAAAAAGTAAAATAACAGATAAAATGTATGTGTTTGTGAAAATCTCGTTAGCTATTCAGTTATTCCAATTTGAACTTTTTGCCGAAATAAATTGGCAAGTTTTGTATGTCTTATAAAAGTTATATTTATTTTTCAATGTCTCCGACATTCAAAATTATTGTTTGATCAGTCTGGGACTTTGAAGCTTTAGGTCTTTGACACATCTCCGGTGCTAAGCGTAACAGCGAATCCACCGGTACTCGAGCATGACTTTTCAATTGTATGAGAAGAGAAACACAAGCGATACTGCTTATTTAACGCAGAATTTTTAACGATTCTCTTTTCCATGCTATTATTCAAAAGCCAGTCTAAATAAATAAAAATAAAAAGGTTTGTTTAGGTGAAATAAACTTATACTATACTAAACTTTAAGTTCGAATTATTCATGTGAAACAACATTAGGTTTGGCTATTATTTCTTTCGCAGTGGAGTTAGGGCAACGCTAAAATCGCGTAGGATATAATTTAGGAGTCTCTGTCATATAGTGTTCAAATCATGCACGTTTCCCTTCAGCGGTTTCGCTTTTTTTTCTCGGTGGAGGTCTACTACAGGCCTTAACGACAGTAGTGGTTTAATTAGGTACTAGAAGTGATTGATACGTTCAATAATATTAATTCGAGTTGTTTGTGTTATATGAGTATAATTAGTTTATAACCTGTCAAGTTTAAGATTGAGATGGATTTTAGGGAACGTTTCAATTAACTAAGAGATGGGTGTTGAGTGTTGCTTATGTTACTATATAGTTGTTACACATAATTATTCTGTAATGGTGGAAAATTCTGCGACCATTTCTTGTCTATACTAAATGATAGATTTATGCACAGTTAAAGTAAACTTGAAAAGTTATACTGTGAAAAATTGTCACAATAAATTAAAGTACACATATTTCGACTTAGGTAAACTACTAAACTTTGTGGGTTTTATTTTTTTATACTAACTGTAGGTTCCAAACTGATAATTATTTAAAGCCTAGTCTAATATGACTGTTACACGTATAGTAAAAACAGATGCTCCCTTTACGATCCAACATATAAATAGTGATTGGCTTGGCGTGCGAATCGACTTCCGATACTCTATTTGTGACACTGTCGTAACTCGTACATCTGTCGCGGTTCTAGGATTAAACGTGTAAAATAAATTTTATTACACTTAAAAAGTAGTTTGCGGACAGTTTAGAAACAGCTGGCTGTCTTTAAATTCACGGTCATTAGTTACACAGCCGTTCTGGGGCCAAACCTTTGATTTTGTTATGAACCATCTTGTATTTCGCCTCGCCGTGGCCTCGAGATTCCAGGTACAAATTTCTTAGTTAAAAAACTAGCTAATGTCCGCGACTGGTCTTTGAAACAGCCGTGTGGCATTCGCATTGTGATATGTGTTTTATAAATGAGCATAACTACACTGTAACTTTAATTTTAGCAGATTCGTACCCATTTAATACTTGTTTGCAAAAATCTGGTGATAAAGTAATAAGTAAGTAAGTAATAGTAAGTAATTTTAATTTTTTCATACGATAGAGACGATTATGTACGCGATCGTTGACAGAGACATGAGCTTTTATCAACGCAATCGGCATTAGGTATTTCATAAAATAAAAATAATCTCGATGGCATATTTATTTCCCTGATAAAACGCGTGGAAATGAACTTTCATTTTATTTTAAAAATAAACTGTAAACGATTGCTCAGTGCTAAAAATATTGACGCTAAAAAATAAAAAATCATGGCAATATTAATTTTTCCGTGTTGGACTTACCTATACTTACGTGCTAATCATAAATGTAATCTAGTCACCTACTTGTTATTAGGTAGGTATAATAGTAGATACATCTAAAAATAACGAAACACTATTGTATGAAAAGTATGTATTTTATTTAATTAGCTCGACAAATATATCCTACTTATATTATAAATGCGAAAGTTTGGATGTATGGATGGATGGATGGACATGGAACTTTCCTATGTTTGTCTCAATCACGCCGCAACGACTAAACTAATTTGGCTAAAATTTGGCACAGAGATAGATTATAATATATAGTCTGGAATAACACATAGGTTACTTTTTATCCCGGAAAATAAGAGAGTGCCCGCAGGAATTAAAGAATCCACACGAACGAAGTCGCTGGCTTCGGCTAGTAAACTAGTTTATTATAAGTTTAAGTAGCACAAAGGTTAAAGTAGGGTTGAAAGGTTGAAGGTTCAAACCTCACTCGTCTTACGATTTTCATACCCTCTCCTAACTGAAGCTTTACACTCAGCTGAAAGCGTAAGGGGAATAGTAGTAAATACAAAAAAAACTATCACATTATTAGTTAAAACAATATATTTTCATTTGAAAAGTTTCTCAAAATAATGAACAATTAATATTAAATTACTTCTGATTTTTTTTAACTAATGTAAAACTAAAACCTCATCGATGTCACCACAGCGCAACATAGTACCTACTCGAGATGCTGGCAGCGTTACCCATTTGGATGGCCAAACTAATTATTTGACCAAAAGTCAACTTTACTCTACACTTTTTAAATTAGTAGCTTTTGTACGCATGGAGCCAGTTAATTTAAAAATCCCGCGGCAACTCTTTGACTTTCCTGCATAGAAATGCAGCATTTGTTACTCTCCAGGTCCTTAATAATACCCATCCAACAAATTACGTCGATCGACGTAAACGCACAACCTGAGCCGGCAGACCTAGAAAAGAGAAAATGTTTTTTGAATTCCCGCGAATAAAACACTAAAGATTCTTTTTTAACAATACTTAACGCATGAAAACGGATGATAAAGTTGCATGAAGAAATCTACACGGATGAAGTCATGGTCTTTAACTAGTGTATAACCTATCTTACAATACGATTGGACTGAAACCACCATTGCACGAGTGGGATGTCGACGACTTTATAATACCTACCCAACCCTTTATGTTTTACACATAATATTATTAAAAACTTTCTCATGTTTTCTGAATAAGATCCTAGTTATGAGTTCATTGCTCCAGTGGAGGTATAAGTACTGATTAAAGAAACAACGTTTATGAATAGGTGTAATTTTCTCAAGTTATTTAAATATACTAGAAAAGGAAAAGGTGATTGACTGACTGATTGACTGACTTGCTGATATATCAACGCACAGCCTAAACCATGGGAGTTGGACTAAAGTCAAACCACTGGCAAACAACAATAAATTGGTTATTTTTTCGCAAAATGCTTTAGTTTTCCTATTTCGAGAGCCTAAACTATCAACAATTTAAAAGTTCAACCACTTTTAAAACATTTTTTTTCTACAAGAAATAAACGTTTAGCGTAGTCACAGTTAAACCACTTTTAGAGGCACTATTCATTCTCTAAATAACAAAAAACTGTATTTAAAAATCGTAGAAATTGAAGCTTTTCTCTACCGGGTAACCATTTTTCAGAGGTTAATAATATGATGATCGGAGAGAAAAGTTCAATACACAGTTCTTTGTTATACCCACGCCCTATGTATACAGACTAGGTAAATCAAGCAGGGTATTGTTGGTGTGTAATCAACTGTACAAATAAAGACATTGTCAGTGATTTAATTGTTTGCACGTTTTCTGAAACATGGAGACAGAAAATTACCGTTTAAGTGAAATTTGCCAGCAATATATAGATATATATAAATAAGTTTTTATGTACGATATAATAATCATCTTTACTTGTAATATTCGACTGATTACGTTATCTTTTAAATAGCCGTGGTAATAACAATTCGAAGCTTTGATTAAATTAATAAGTTTAACGTAACTTAATTTGTAGCAAAGGGGTTTGGAAACTTTTCACTTAGCGCTTTAAAGCGATAAGTGAAAAGCTTTGTGAAAAAATCCAAAATTATTTCTTCATTTTATTAAAATTTTTATTATGATTATGATCATTTTCGTAACGTGATAATTAGGTTAGGTCCACTGTAATTTACTTTGGTGAAGTCAGTTTCAAAACTCATAACTGCTTCGGGATCCATCCAAAAAAAAAAACCATTAAGCTTTTAAATAAGCTAACTAAAAAATAAAAGTTTGGTGATCTAAGCAAAAGCTACATTAATTAGTTTTGTATTCTTGCGATACAGGTTTACACTCTTAAAAAAATGCATTCCAAAAACAACATTAGGTTTGGCTATTATTTCTTTCGCAGTGGAGTTAGGGCAACGCTAAAATCGCGTAGGATATAATTTAGGAGTCTCTGTCATATAGTGTTCAAATCATGCACGTTTCCCTTCAGCGGTTTCGCTTTTTTTTCTCGGTGGAGGTCTACTACAGGCCTTAACGACAGTAGTGGTTTAATTAGGTACTAGAAGTGATTGATACGTTCAATAATATTAATTCGAGTTGTTTGTGTTATATGAGTATAATTAGTTTATAACCTGTCAAGTTTAAGATTGAGATGGATTTTAGGGAACGTTTCAATTAACTAAGAGATGGGTGTTGAGTGTTGCTTATGTTACTATATAGTTGTTACACATAATTATTCTGTAATGGTGGAAAATTCTGCGACCATTTCTTGTCTATACTAAATGATAGATTTATGCACAGTTAAAGTAAACTTGAAAAGTTATACTGTGAAAAATTGTCACAATAAATTAAAGTACACATATTTCGACTTAGGTAAACTACTAAACTTTGTGGGTTTTATTTTTTTATACTAACTGTAGGTTCCAAACTGATAATTATTTAAAGCCTAGTCTAATATGACTGTTACACGTATAGTAAAAACAGATGCTCCCTTTACGATCCAACATATAAATAGTGATTGGCTTGGCGTGCGAATCGACTTCCGATACTCTATTTGTGACACTGTCGTAACTCGTACATCTGTCGCGGTTCTAGGATTAAACGTGTAAAATAAATTTTATTACACTTAAAAAGTAGTTTGCGGACAGTTTAGAAACAGCTGGCTGTCTTTAAATTCACGGTCATTAGTTACACAGCCGTTCTGGGGCCAAACCTTTGATTTTGTTATGAACCATCTTGTATTTCGCCTCGCCGTGGCCTCGAGATTCCAGGTACAAATTTCTTAGTTAAAAAACTAGCTAATGTCCGCGACTGGTCTTTGAAACAGCCGTGTGGCATTCGCATTGTGATATGTGTTTTATAAATGAGCATAACTACACTGTAACTTTAATTTTAGCAGATTCGTACCCATTTAATACTTGTTTGCAAAAATCTGGTGATAAAGTAATAAGTAAGTAAGTAATAGTAAGTAATTTTAATTTTTTCATACGATAGAGACGATTATGTACGCGATCGTTGACAGAGACATGAGCTTTTATCAACGCAATCGGCATTAGGTATTTCATAAAATAAAAATAATCTCGATGGCATATTTATTTCCCTGATAAAACGCGTGGAAATGAACTTTCATTTTATTTTAAAAATAAACTGTAAACGATTGCTCAGTGCTAAAAATATTGACGCTAAAAAATAAAAAATCATGGCAATATTAATTTTTCCGTGTTGGACTTACCTATACTTACGTGCTAATCATAAATGTAATCTAGTCACCTACTTGTTATTAGGTAGGTATAATAGTAGATACATCTAAAAATAACGAAACACTATTGTATGAAAAGTATGTATTTTATTTAATTAGCTCGACAAATATATCCTACTTATATTATAAATGCGAAAGTTTGGATGTATGGATGGATGGATGGACATGGAACTTTCCTATGTTTGTCTCAATCACGCCGCAACGACTAAACTAATTTGGCTAAAATTTGGCACAGAGATAGATTATAATATATAGTCTGGAATAACACATAGGTTACTTTTTATCCCGGAAAATAAGAGAGTGCCCGCAGGAATTAAAGAATCCACACGAACGAAGTCGCTGGCTTCGGCTAGTAAACTAGTTTATTATAAGTTTAAGTAGCACAAAGGTTAAAGTAGGGTTGAAAGGTTGAAGGTTCAAACCTCACTCGTCTTACGATTTTCATACCCTCTCCTAACTGAAGCTTTACACTCAGCTGAAAGCGTAAGGGGAATAGTAGTAAATACAAAAAAACTATCACATTATTAGTTAAAACAATATATTTTCATTTGAAAAGTTTCTCAAAATAATGAACAATTAATATTAAATTACTTCTGATTTTTTTTAACTAATGTAAAACTAAAACCTCATCGATGTCACCACAGCGCAACATAGTACCTACTCGAGATGCTGGCAGCGTTACCCATTTGGATGGCCAAACTAATTATTTGACCAAAAGTCAACTTTACTCTACACTTTTTAAATTAGTAGCTTTTGTACGCATGGAGCCAGTTAATTTAAAAATCCCGCGGCAACTCTTTGACTTTCCTGCATAGAAATGCAGCATTTGTTACTCTCCAGGTCCTTAATAATACCCATCCAACAAATTACGTCGATCGACGTAAACGCACAACCTGAGCCGGCAGACCTAGAAAAGAGAAAATGTTTTTTGAATTCCCGCGAATAAAACACTAAAGATTCTTTTTTAACAATACTTAACGCATGAAAACGGATGATAAAGTTGCATGAAGAAATCTACACGGATGAAGTCATGGTCTTTAACTAGTGTATAACCTATTAAAATACGATTGGACTGAAACCACCATTGCACGAGTGGGATGTCGACGACTTTATAATACCTACCCAACCCTTTATGTTTTACACATAATATTATTAAAAACTTTCTCATGTTTTCTGAATAAGATCCTAGTTATGAGTTCATTGCTCCAGTGGAGGTATAAGTACTGATTAAAGAAACAACGTTTATGAATAGGTGTAATTTTCTCAAGTTATTTAAATATACTAGAAAAGGAAAAGGTGATTGACTGACTGATTGACTGACTTGCTGATATATCAACGCACAGCCTAAACCATGGGAGTTGGACTAAAGTCAAACCACTGGCAAACAACAATAAATTGGTTATTTTTTCGCAAAATGCTTTAGTTTTCCTATTTCGAGAGCCTAAACTATCAACAATTTAAAAGTTCAACCACTTTTAAAACATTTTTTTTCTACAAGAAATAAACGTTTAGCGTAGTCACAGTTAAACCACTTTTAGAGGCACTATTCATTCTCTAAATAACAAAAAACTGTATTTAAAAATCGTAGAAATTGAAGCTTTTCTCTACCGGGTAACCATTTTTCAGAGGTTAATAATATGATGATCGGAGAGAAAAGTTCAATACACAGTTCTTTGTTATACCCACGCCCTATGTATACAGACTAGGTAAATCAAGCAGGGTATTGTTGGTGTGTAATCAACTGTACAAATAAAGACATTGTCAGTGATTTAATTGTTTGCACGTTTTCTGAAACATGGAGACAGAAAATTACCGTTTAAGTGAAATTTGCCAGCAATATATAGATATATATAAATAAGTTTTTATGTACGATATAATAATCATCTTTACTTGTAATATTCGACTGATTACGTTATCTTTTAAATAGCCGTGGTAATAACAATTCGAAGCTTTGATTAAATTAATAAGTTTAACGTAACTTAATTTGTAGCAAAGGGGTTTGGAAACTTTTCACTTAGCGCTTTAAAGCGATAAGTGAAAAGCTTTGTGAAAAAATCCAAAATTATTTCTTCATTTTATTAAAATTTTTATTATGATTATGATCATTTTCGTAACGTGATAATTAGGTTAGGTCCACTGTAATTTACTTTGGTGAAGTCAGTTTCAAAACTCATAACTGCTTCGGGATCCATCCAAAAAAAAAAACCATTAAGCTTTTAAATAAGCTAACTAAAAAATAAAAGTTTGGTGATCTAAGCAAAAGCTACATTAATTAGTTTTGTATTCTTGCGATACAGGTTTACACTCTTAAAAAAATGCATTCCAAAAAGATACCTATAGTATTAAAGTCTAATAATGACAAAAAGCATGAACCTTCGTTTACAACGAAAAAGCGTATCAAAATCTGTTCTATATTTTTGGAAAACTAACCGCACAAATAAATATCTAATTTGTTTCATACTTATACCACCAAGAGATAGGTTATTATCACAACACACTATGTAAATAAACAAATGCTCGTATCCAGAATCGTCACTGTTTTTGCTAACTTCAAATAAACTTACAAAACAATTGTTTTCCTAATGATATAACACCTCTAAAAACTGTGCAAAGCGTTTTTATGTGTTGAAGTGAGAGCTTAACTTTTTGTCCTATTAGTGTGAACACGAGAGCGAAATTGAATCTTGTTGCTACAAAAACTCGCGAAAGACATGTCCGGACTATGGTTTTCTCAAGGGTTTTGGCTTTTCTTAAGCGGCTTCCAAAAAAGAAGGAGGTTCTCAATTCGTCGGAATCTTTTTTTATTTTTTACGATTACCCGAAGACCCCTGGACCCTTGACCGATTTGGAAAATACTTTTTTTGTTTGAAAGGGTATACTTCCCAGGTGGTCCCATTATCATCAAGTCAGGATCTGATGATGGCATCCTGGAGAAATCGAGGGAACTCTTCAAATTTTAGAGGCACAATTGATATACTTTGTTAGTGGCGTTCGAAGTCGGTTTTGTAAAAAGACTTTTTACGTTGATATTATTTGTTAAGTGATAGTCGTCCACAGCTGGACACAGGTTTCTTTAATGGATTTCCACATGCCTCAGTCTCAAGCCGCTTATATCCAGCGGCTCCTAGTCACTCCTCTGATATCAGCGCGGGTTCGCCTATTGGGGAGTCCGCTATTACTGCTTATTACGGTGCAAGGTCACCATTCATCTTGGAACCCCAATGACGATCGGTTCTCTGGACTACTATTCCACCCATCGTCACGTCCACTTTGTTTTTTTCTTATTCGATGGCAGTATAGTCCTTGCGATCTCACCTGATGGTAAGGGACGATGCAGTCTAGATGGTAGCGGGCTAACTTGGAATGACAGTGTAGATTCAACCCATACCCCTAATCGGTTTCTACAAGCCATCGTACCGGAACGCTGTTTCGCTTGGCGGCACGTCTTTGACGATAGGGTAGTAACCTACGAATAAAATTTATTCGTAGGTGGTAGCTAGCTACGGCAAAGCCTCCCAGACAAGACCAGACAAGATTTGTGACTCCATAATAAGATTTGAGACTCGTTAATGGTGTAACCTTTTGTCAAAGACAAGACTTCCTGGGGCATCGTCCGTCTGGACTTAGGTTAGAAAAGTTTCGCGATAATCTCTTGTTTTCTCAGGATGAAAAGTACATAGCTATCCCATACCCTTCTTCAGCAGCTTAAACAAGCAAACGTTGTCACAATGATTGTGTTATCCCAAGCGAAAAAGCAACGGTTCTTTCTAAACTTAGTATCCCGGTTAGATGTAGTGTTGTATTTGATGGAACATTTTAGACTGCGTTATCACCAGCGGTTATCACTGAAATCGAAGTGAAAAGTCTTTTCATTTACAAAATAAAACACTTCCCATAAACGCGTACGTAGGCATGATCGAACCTCTTTAACCTAAGGTACTCGTAGATTACCAATAATGAGATTTTATCCGGAGATGAAAACTGCTTATTAGGCTCTATTATACACCCACTTTCAAGAGCTGGGCTTTACTCGACAGTTAAGCCTAATATGTATATTATATTTTATACATCATTCATCATTCATTCATCATATTATATTTTATACTCATAGGGTCAAAGGTATAATATTAATGTTAGGCAAACTTTACACGTTATTAAACTTTTAGATGCTAATCAACTACGCCTTGACATTTTATACGTTTTACACGATAAGTAAAAATATTTTTTTCAGGTAGATATAGGTATACCTATTTTGTTCCTTTGAGTTAGTTTTCCTTGTGAAAAATTATAGACACTTACTTCTGTTATGTTGAAAATAATTTGTTAAAATTTAATAGATTTATAAATACATATCAAAAATTCCGAGGCCGGCGGGATTCGAACCCACATCTCTCTGGGAATCGCGCCCGAGTGTGTTATCCGTTTTTTTTTATATGTATTTATATATTAGGTTATTTCCTTTAAGTGTAGGTTAACACTTCAATAAAAAAATTAAAAATTGTTAAAATTTGTTATTCAGTGGCTCTACCGTTGATTGGTATTATAAACACCCACGCTTTTCGTGTTTTCTTGGACACGGACTCTATAATATTATTAATTTCGCACTTTATATATTACTTGTGGTTAAATACTGAATATAAAAATATTTATCGCGACTAATGATCAAGTCTTTGATTAAATAAACCGCTAAGATAGCTGCATATTTATCGAAACGAGTGGACATCGATGGAGTGCACATATTTTAAACCACGTTCACGGCCAAAATAACAAGTTAAGGCACGCTCAATAGTGATATAACATCGAAACGGCCTATAGGAAAGGCCACACAGCATCTCTATCCCTTACGTCTACGTACTCTGCTCACGGGAACGGTTCGCGGGGTGAAAACCCTTTAGTGGGCGCATTTCAACGTAAGAGGCTCGGCGCGGACAAGGTGAATCTGAGTCAAGGGAGAGGGTTCAAGGGCTAGAATCGTGGGCGGCGCGCGGCGTGGTACGGTGTGTTGTCCTGCTCGCTCGAGCCCTAGGCAGCGACGTCGCGGCTCGGCTCCAGTCGCGGTTAGCCGGCCGTCGCGACGCTCGGGGCCGCTCCGCCGCGCCGCTGCCGGACCGCTCGCCTGTATCATGTGGGAGACGTGAACGCTGAAATGCACCACTGACTGCCGGTAGCCTGCGTCACCGTGCGCTCGGCCTCAGCCGAACCACGTAGGACTCCGTGCCCGGTCACGCTCCCTTTTTCGCTCCGTCGCGCCCCTCTCCGACGATATAGTGCAGTGTGCCATCGGAGCATTGTTTCATTTCATGTTTGAAGAACTCTGGTGATATTAAATTTTCAGAGTCCATCGCGTCTTGTGACGGATACGTTCATATATTTGTGAGCGATCGTATCGTAACGTGCTATCGGTTCGCTAATGGGTTAAGTTTGTTTAGGTTTATGGAGGCATTATGAATTATTTCGCACGACGCGATCATAGTAACGATATACGAGATAACGGCTTAATCTGATAATCACGCGGTAAAAACATTCATTACCTAGTACTACACTCAGCGTGAGGTTGGATGTGATAAGTGTATAAAAAACTACTGTACCTATCTATACAGCTACATTATATAAAATAACGTACTTTAAAAATATGTCAAGGTTTTATTGAACACGTTCTAGCCACTCTTTTTGCTGCATAGAGCTGTGGAAAGAAGTTAATAATATATGCCATTTTGATAAAAGACTAATTTTATGGATAGGGATATAACGCACCATTCTCTTTTATTTTTGACGGATAATTACATGGACAACTTGTTGATTGTTTGTAAACATAAAAATTTACATGATAATATCTTCTTACATTGAAGTAGGTACATACATGAATTCTTACATTTACATGAATATGCAATTTATTGTGAGTGTTGTTTTAATTTCGCCTGAAATAGGTACCAACGATTTCATGAAAGATTTTTAGCCTAAGTAGGTACCAATCACACAAGACTTTAGATTTTTGCTTCAAAATACCAATATCCTACCTTTCTATAATGGTCCCATTTTTGGCTGCGGGATTTGTTGATTGTACGCAAGCCCCTCTTTCCCATTGGGCATTCTGGGAAAGTGCCCAGGGCCCCGCGATCGATAGGGGCCCCCTAGTTCCTGTCAGATCACAAAATGTTAGCCGATATTTATTACCCAAAAACATATTTATTTCGTATAGTATAAACGTAAAAATTCTTTTTACAAAACCGATTTCAAACGCCACTAGAAAGTAAATAATAATTGTACCTATAAATTTTGAAGAGTTCCCTCGAATTCTCCAGGATTCCATCATCAGATCCTGACTTGATGACATGGAACGACCTGGGAAGTATACCATTTCAAAAAAAAAAGGATTTCCTAATCTCCCAAGTTCAAGCGTCTTCGAGTTTCCTAATTTTCGCCTAAGCCTTCGAGTAATCGGGCAAGATACGTAAAAAATAAAAAAATAAAAGATTCCAATGAATTTTCTCCTTTTCCTATTTCAATGAAGCTCCTCCTTTTTTGAAGTCGTATTTTTTCAAATATATTTTTTTGTGAAGAATGCTTCAAGAGTTACGGTAGTGACTCGCGCCAAAGCCAAATAATTTTTCTAGTTTTCGACAACAGACAGCGCTAAAGTCCACTCGCAGAATCTCTATAGCGACTTAAAAGTCATAGGGGCCCCATATTCTAATGTGCCTAGGGCCTCCAATAGGCTAAATACGGCCCTGTTTTTACAAGTAGTTAGGTGTGTCACTAAATCTCTTCGCCGAAAATGAGACAATCATGATCGAACTTACCAAGTGTAAGTTCGTTTATCCATATAATTATAACAATTAATTAAAAACTCTTCAAATTAAAATAATAAATGGATAGATAGATACTAGCTATCTATAATATGTATATCTATAAAAGTATAAGCTCTACACAACTGAAAGTTATCGTAAATGTACCATATGTAGGTAATGGTAGTTACAAATTATATTCTTACACTGGATAGGTTTATAATAGATTATACGGTATAATCGGTCATAAAAGTCGTATGTTTATTGTATGCCTGCTATACATGCTATTAGCAGTAGATTAATATTGAACCAAGAATCATTATATTGTTACGTCAGTGTAAACAATACTGATTGTTTGCTTACCACAGGAAACTGTTGTAGGCAGACTAATAATGGTTATTATTCAATGAGCAATACATCTAATTATATATGTAGATAGTAAAGTAGTAAATAGTTTATTTAATAAAAATATTACTTACTTGAATTCAGAATTATTACCCAATTGCTCCCAACTGAGTTCGCGTGAAGTTAGGTTTTTTAAAAATCTTACTTCTTATCTTATTTTTACTTAAAACTTTGGTTTCTGGGATACTAAATAGCCTGATGACATTTTATAGGTCCTCAAACCCCTGAAAAAATCGAATCTCGCGGGCACCCTCTGTTTTTCCGAGCTAAAAAAAGACTGCACTCTCAAAGTCTTCAATTGAAAAATTACTTCGACTCGTTGCTGCATGGTTGAAGAACAAACCAAAAAACCAGAAAACAAAGACATTTATACCTAGTATTATTAGTATTATGATATTATGATTATGATACGAACAATCGACTGATATGTAGGTATATAAAAATCAGTTTTGGAAGAATTTTCCTGGCCCGAAATTAATTTTCTTTACCGTAAATAAAAAATAAATTGATCAGGATCGAGTTCAATAAATTAATTTAAGTACCTACAATATTATTTAATAAGGAAACGCAATAACAAATCTGTTTTGGATTATATTATTTTGTTCGCTTGTAACGTAATCTTTAAATCATGACAGTAAGAAAAACTCATTAAAATCTTGAGACTGATACTTGGCTGTTTACAGCAAAAATAAATACAATATCGCCCGCAGATAAACATTAAACCTCATAATGTTTTCACGGCTTCAACCAAGCATTGATCCTTTCTCATATCGAAATGTGAGTCTTCGATGAAATCTTTTTCTTTTTCGAGAATAATCAATCCGTTTCTTGTTTACTTGGTATGGACCGCTAGTGCTGCGGTAGAGACAAACATTCCTACTATTATTAGTATTTACCTAAGCCCTTTTGAAGTCCCAAAACACTAGTTATAGTTCTTGCAAATCACGAGGGTGCGTGAGCTTTACTTGTGGTTACGTCGTGAATATGCACGTTACGTAAGTGTGGGTGCCTGTCAGGAGCCTAGGTGGGAGTGGTCAAACGCGAGCAAACTCTCGCTCACATTTATACAGATACCACACACACACAACTATGAGCCACGCGCCTTCGTGAATTGCAACAACATAGACTCTACCAAAAAAAATACCATTATATCACATCGTAAAGATAACTGAAAACAGGAATTCAGTGGATGATTCTGAGTTACTCAGCGTTCGAATTTTTCATTGCTCTTCATTGACATAGGTATAATACTTGTCGTGATATTTGACAATTTTTTTTTTTCATTTTTTAAATTAATTACAAAATGAAATCGTGTATACATGTGATACTAACTTCAAAAACAAGAAAGGGCAATTGTTGTTGTCAGTTCTCACCCACGATGCGGTTCATTAACACAACAGCAATATTTAACACAAAACAGCAATGTAATACACGCGTCTAATGTAAGCCGTCGCTTGCGACTCGTCGCGTCGTCGCGTACCTAAAGCGAGTGTTCGTTGTTCGCGATACATTGCGTGCTCAAAAATTACAATATTGGTAACACATCATTATTCCAAGAAGAGTGGCATTTGTGATTTCATTAAGGCATTAAGTGTAACCTTTTACAAAGTTGTCATTATTGTGTTCCTTACACTCTGTTATAACAAAATAAAAAAAATATTATTTCACCAATCATTTCGGAAAAACATAAGATTTGAAAACACTTATAACAAAATAAACTGTCTTAACGGATCTATAACATTTAATGTTATTGAAAGGGTTTCAGATCATACTGGTTTGACGTCAGTGAATTCGGTAATTCTTTAACCAAAAAAATTATGTAACGACAAAAGTTGCTTTGGTATTCTTAATTTTATTGTTTGTTTATATACCATGAAATGTACACAAATAAACGTACCTCCACAATGGTGTTGTTGAAATTAACAATTAGAAGTACTAGCAATAAACAAACTCATTGAAAATTGTTTACTTATCATCTGAAATATAAATGACTAGTTGATGAATTCGTTCGCGTGGATTAAAGTTTTTTTAATTCCCGCGAGAACTCTCTTATTTTTCGGGATAAAAAGATGCATTTCTGCCGATTTCAGGCGTGATTGAGTAACAAACATCCATCCATTCATCCATACATCCAAACATTCGCATTTATAATATTAATAGGATTAATAGGACTAAAGTAGAATAGTAGGATTGCTTTGGAATACAAATATGAAATTGCATTACGTGCATATTACATACATTACATTATTATAAATTGAGATGGTGATGATTTCTTGGATTAAAGTCCTTGTAAAATTGCATACGTAAGCAAATTGCAGATATGATAGCGTTGAGTATGTGACGTAAGCAGTTCATAGATTGAGAACACGTCTATACCATTAGGCAGTTAGCGATGACGGGTACAAAAATGACTGCCAATTGAACTACCGACCGCTCAATGAGAAGTAATTGATTGTTTGCCTCGAACATCACTCCAAACATGGCTCTCGCAAATAAAATGGCATTATTGTATATTTCTATCACCTATTGTAATACATGACACGAAGGCCGATTGACTGTGATAATGTCAACGCTTTTCGATCGCAGCGGTCCGGAAAGTAACGTATTGATCAGAAACATATTTTATTTATCGGAACGATACCGTTTAGTCTCATTATTTATTTAATTGGGACTTCAACTAAGATCGTACACGTGAACTTGTATAAGACGTATGTATATAACTACATTTTAATATAGAGATAGCAGTATTATTAGTTTTGATAGTTCATAAAATTTATGAACTATATATTCAGTAAATAGGTAGGTAAATAAAACATTGTATTACATACATTGTACACGTAACATTTTCTTCCTCAAATAATAAAGTCTAATAAAGTACAATAAAATAGAGGCACCACAGACGATTTAGCTGAAATTTGTTGAGGTAAATCGTCTGTGAATAGTATCAAATAGGTACAATGGCACGCGAAAACAACTTCTTAGATATGAGAGTTGCTACATACTTACCTGAGACTATGTTACTTGCACGAAATTAAAGTAGGCATGTGGAATAGAAAAAAAAAATTTGAATTGCTGCTATTAGGCATAGGTATAGGCATGACAAAAAGACAAACTATAGCGTATGATTGCTTATAAATAATTCTTAATTGTTTAGTTAATCCATCTCCGTCGTTCTTCTTCATCAGCCTTTTCTTATCCATTCGTCGGAGGCTTCTTTATGTGCACACCATTCTACTTGAGATTAAGTGATTCTCCTCCAAGTCTTCCCTACCATCTTGGTGATTCTATCCGCAATTTGTCTTGGTTGTCTTCTGATCAGTATTTGTTAGTAGTAGTCTTCTTGCATAGCTACTGAAGATCAAAACGTATAACTGAAAATACTTTAATGTTTGGGGTCCACCATTTAATGGAGTGATTTCCGTTCAAATAAAATAAACAGTCTAATTTTCTCCAAGACATTATAATCTTTACAATTATAGAAATGATATTATATTTCTGTAACTTTACGACATGCAAGAAACTAAATGGTAACGGGTAAACATATACTAAGATAAAAAAAGGTTTTCATGACGTACGTTATACGTGAAAATAACTTTATAATCTACTAGTTTGTCTCTGATATAGTTTTTATTATTCTTGGTATTTCATAATCATGTATTTTTAGAAGCTTTCGACGACTCTCAAGCTGAGTTGCTAGAAAAAGTCGAAAAAAAAACTGAAACATTCAATCTCAGTTACTGATTCATATTATAATAGTTAGATTGCCAGCAAAAATATGTATGCCAGATACAGTCTTCGGAAAATTACTATGCATCTCGACATAGAGCAGCCTAATCCTGACGGCATATTATATGCTTCGGTGCTTCGGCAATACACATAGCTTTCTGTCTGGACTCTATTAGAATAATAGCTCTATCAAAATAATAGCTCTATAAATCCGCTTGATTGTCTTTGACATTTAATACCAACTGCGTTTTAATTGTTTATGCTCAAATTATCTTAACCCATACGTTCAGCTGAAGTGAGTAAGATCTTCCTTGCTCACTGAAGAGTATGTAATTAGGCAACTCCAGTGTGTAAACACATTATTCGTGATGCCATTCATACCGCCGTTTACACTTTACTGTACTGTAATTTGAAAGAATATATTATGTTGTGTTCTTATTTTATTTATTAAGGCCCAAACAGTATACAAAATACTCAAAATTAAAAATATATAAGTAATTGGTTATTTACATATTATTATAAACTAAAAAATCTTAACAAATAGAATAGAATAGAATAATTTTTTATTCAAATAAACTTTTACAAAGTGCTTTTGAATCGTCAAAATCTACCCATGGTTCGGAATGCCGTTTCAACCGTGACATTTTTAAATTAAAAAATCTTAATAAACGTTAAAACGCGTAATGAGAGAATATATTTTGGTACAAAATGGAAAGGGAAAACAAAAAGAAGCAACCTATAAACGCAAAACAAGACATTTTTAACTAAAATTTTAACTTTAAATTTTTTTTTTTTTTTTTTAATGTAAGATGGAACAAATGGTTTCACTTTCACAATTTCATATGCATTATTTATTTCTTTGGTAGACAAAAAAATTGTTTTCATGCTGTAACTTGAATATCTCTACACAAAGTAGGTACAAGATTCTTTCATTACATTAATTTCATTTCATGTAAACGGTTTGTGAGTCCGCTAGTTTATGTACATAAATTACAATATAATCTATACTTACAATCTACAATTATATCGATGGATAAAGTGACTGAAAAAACTAGACTACATAATGAAACAATAATTTTAACATTTTGTTTCTATTCCATGTTCTATAATAAACATCAACGAATCCGAAAAACATTTACCATTTATCTTCTTAATGATGACAATAATAATAATAGTTCTTTTAGCTTTTCGTGTATGAGGCAATTATTATGAACTATAAAATCTGTCGATTAGGTACGATTTGTTTGATCTTTAGCAAGTATTGACTAGTATTAGTGGATATATTCTATAGGTTTTGGATGAAAGTTATTTTTTTTTCTATAGTTCTTTCAATTCACGATTGTACGCGACTCATGGTTGTGTGTGTGTCGTATCTGTATAAGTGTGAGCGAGAGCTTGCTCGCGCCTGATCGCTCCCACTTAGGCTCCTGACAGTTACGCAATGTGCATGTACACGACGTAACCACAAGTAAAGCGCCCGTAACTTCGTGAGATAAACGTATTATACTTGATATGTAATATCACTCAGAATTTTACTTCACTACGCTGCTCAATGAAACTTGTTAAAATCGTACACGAACTCAAATTAATACAATTATCTACCTGCAAGACCTCTGAAATAAACAAAACGGCTTTTTAAAGAGAAAAGTTTATTAAATATTTATTAATCAATTTACAAAAAGGTACATTGACAAAAAGGGACCAATGACGAACAATCTCTAAACTATTTTCGATTAACCATCACTCGACCAAAAGTTGTTCATTTAACAAAAAGCCATCTGCGTCATAGGCCGGCCTAACATTTATTCGTAAAGGCTCTGGAATAAGAAACGAGACGAGATTTATATTTTTAACTAAAGGACGCCCGCGACTTTGTCAGCTTCTTCAATTCGCAATTGTTCACAAGTTGGAATCCAAAGTTTTTATGGGAGCATCTCGCAAAGTTTTTGTATCGATTAAAAGAAGATTTACGCAAATCGGTTGAGAAATCACGGAGATATCGATATCGACATAGGTAGAAAAACACAACTCCTCCTCTTTTTCGAAAATCTGTTAAAAAAGTAGTAAAATCAGCTATCTACCAGTGAAAGTCACGTCAAAATCGGTTCAGCCGTTCCCGAAATTAGCGGCAACAAACAAATAGACAGACAGACACAAATTTAAAAAATTGTTTTCTTGTTATAAGTACCGTATTTACTTCTGTTCTTTTGATATTATAACAAACAGACACATCAATTTTATTTTTTTATTTGTATAGATAAATAGTAAATATTTTATGTTGTTTTTCTTTCTGCCACAATACCTTAATAAGCTTATGTATATTTGAATATAATATTATCCTGTATGCTGAAAAAGTGTAATACTTTTAATAGGATGAAAAGTTGTGAATATAATATAACCTTTCACCATCATTATGATGGATTATGTTGTTTTTTGTGAAAACAAAGACAGCGCGGCGTAAGTATACGGGAAATCAAGCAAGCTTTCATCAAACGCAATTGTATCGTCGAGTACCTAATTTGTATCTTTTTCGAATTCGAGTGCAAGCTAGAGATATTTTATCAACGGAGAAAGAGTAAATAGAATAGAATAGAATAATTTTTTATTCAAATAGACTTTTACAAAGTACTTTCGAATCGCCAAATTGTAATAAAAATGAGATTTATATGCTATTTAGCATTAAATAGCAGTGAAAGTTTTTAAAAGATTAATTAGCCTATTAAGATAATTTTTACACAAAATTTGTGTAATAATAGGTATGGTTAATATAATTGATAGTGATTTTATATAAAAATATCTAATGATAAAACAATTCGGTGTCACGCGAGCGAATGCTTATTTTTGACATTAATAATTCAGCACGAAACATATTTATATAGGTCTAATTGGAAGTGTGCCAACAAATACTTGTAGATCATCTTTTCATCACAATGATAATGTACTTTGATCTATATAGTTATAAAACAAGCTGTTAAGAAAGTTTCGGTGTATTTTTCAGCTAACCGACAAAAGCCTTGTATTACAAGCTTTTCCTGTAACGAAATTGTTTCAAAGCTTTGTGACCGGCTGAAGTTGGATCAATATTTTTTAATAATAGCTAATAAATTATAAAGAGTTATAAAACCTTTATAGTCCAACTTCTGACGGATTTAAGTGCCTACACTGCGGCAAGGCTTGTAAAAATTTTAGAAGTTTCGTCCTTTATTTTTCACGGTCACGCAAATTATTTATTTAACGCACGTGCCTACTTACGTATTCCTATAATAAAATAAATAAATTTGACATAAGTATTATTATATTTTATTAATGTCGTAAAAATATTTACTAGTAAAGCGAGCGAATCGATAGCACGAACTTTTTGTTATAACAGTACATAAATACTGTGTAATGATATGTTATTATGGGCTGAATTCGTCCGAATCGGGCACTTAACGGTGAAAAACATTTTTGTGTCTTACCTCTGATTTATTTGTTCAAGTGTTAACTGACTGAAAGGCTACTTCTCTTATCATCCCCTTATCCCTGTCAAACATCGTCAAAAATCTCATATATATGTAACTATGAACAGACTGACATATCAGTATAATTATCTTCGCTAACTTCCAAGACTGAGCCAGACTTCTTTCAAAACTTCTTACGCTTTACAAGGTGCCAAAGTAGAACTACTCGTAGCAATTTATATGTAAGCCAGTGATGGAGAACACGAATGGTGTTTTCTAAGTGCAGTGTGTGTGCAGGGGTGTGTTCGTGGTGTCGGTGTGGTGTGAGTGTGTGTGCGCGCACGGCACCAAGGTGGTGGGTGGGGGGCTGTTCCGTTGCTGCGTGCCCTGGTGCGGGGCGCGCGCGGCGGCGCCCGACGACGCCGACTATGCCCTGAGGGAGGGCAGCCCGCAACTCTCTCACCAAGAATACGGTAAGAAAACTTTTCTTTCTAAACTGGACCCATATCTCATTAGGACGCCATGGCGATGTCGCCAGCAGCGTAGCCAAATAATAATAATTTATATTAAAATATAATATACTAGGTGACTTCCGCGACTTGAGGTTTTTAATTCCAGCGGTAGCTCTCTTATTTTCCGGGATAAAAAGTAACCTATGTATTATTCTAGAATCTAGACCCATTCATCCAAACTTTCACCACCAGGATTAATAATATTAATAGAAAGTAGAATTTCCAGTCCAGTTATTGGACTGTAAATTAGATATAGAAATTAATAATAAATCGAAGTTTAAGTTAAAATAATACTACTTATTAGCCCACAGGCTAGATGGTAGTATAAAATTAAGCCACTGTTACATAATGGTGCTTTATGGTAGGAACAAAAAAGTAGAAATAAAATGGCAACTAACTCACTTGGCTACTCTTTGGCGACGTCGCCGATTTGAAAGCGTGGCCATTACCTCCTACGCCACGCTATATTATAGAGTCTGGAAACTGGCGCACTGGTACCGTAGTCAATAAAATATACACGTATAAACCGCGCCTCCCTCACTTCAGTCGCCAGCCAGTGAAAGACCAAAGAGTTGCCAAGATCTTTCTAGCTACTCTATTTGATGAACTCTGGTTACAATTGGTAACCAATGCTGCACTGCTGGTGACGTCGCCATGGCGTCTTAATGAGGTATGGCTCTAAAGTCTAAGCCATAGTCGTATTGCACGTTCCAGTGTACGCGTAGTGTAACTTTGGGTTGCCGCAAAACTGAAGGCGAGGTGAAGTCAACAGTCACGGCAGCTTCAGTATTCGCAAGCCATTAAATTTAATCGAAGCACCTTAAGCGAAGCACGCATCAAAATATTTTCTGTTGATAGAACGCCGCGAGCCTCGCTTGCTTCGCAACACGCGTGCTTATAAAATATGTAGTAAGCCTGCCATCAGGCGCAGCGTGTTCCAGGGTACCCCTGTCTTCTACCCCATTACGCGTATACTCGAAT
The DNA here is from genome assembly GCA_038048805.1 of Hipparchia sbordonii. Lineage (NCBI taxonomy): Eukaryota > Metazoa > Arthropoda > Insecta > Lepidoptera > Nymphalidae > Hipparchia > Hipparchia sbordonii. The sequence goes on from CM076102.1 coordinate 11,757,601, forward strand.
GCGCAGTACAATTTGACCTTAGAAAATCTCTTTGAGAGCCACAAACAATATAACTGCAATATTATATGTAAAGCCGGCTTCCCAAACATAACAACTGACAGAACAATCTTTTAATAAAAAAATGTTATTGTGTTCGTCTTCTACGTATTCGCGTATTCGATTGAGTTGAAAGTACGGTTGTTTGTTGAGTTAAAGATTTTGATATGACAAACAACGTACTATACCTAAAGGTCTTGTTCGTTGATGAAATAGAAATAGAAATAGAAATAGAAATAGAAATATTTTTTATTCAAATAAACTTTTACAAGCACTTTTGAATGGTCAATGAATCTACCACTGGTTCGGAATGCCTTTCCTGCCGAGAAGAGCCAGTAAGAAACTCGGCGGTTGCTCTTTTCAAAAAAATATAAAAATTTACAATTGTTATTGAAACTATGCTATGTATTCAGTGCTTCCACGATGAATTTTCCTGAGTACAATACAAGTAAAAATAAATACAATACAAATACAAATAAATACAATTCAATACATGTTAACACAGGCAGGCAAAAGCAGACCCATTCCCGTTGGTGGCACCCGTTCACGAGCATGACGCATGATCCAGCCATTGCTTCGCTCAACCATATTTGAGGGAACGTAACAACCCGCACCACACGACACCACCACAGAAACTTTAAAGAGAGCATGACATGGTACTATATCACTCTGTTTACGGAGACTATAGAGTCTAGTTTGAAAGAGGCGTTTCAACGCGTACTGGATATTAACAGTGAATGATAAAATGGGGGATAAACAAGAACTTATGATATTTATCACATTATATTGATCTGTGAGTAATTAACAATATGCGTTATCATTATACGCACTATGCAGGGCCGGTTGATACGATTCCGCTCGCCTATGGCACGTGCTCGTCTGTTAAATTAGCTCGGCGCGGTTCGCAATATCATAGTCCGTAGGAAGCCGGCTTAATGATACTAGGCAATACGCGCATTTTGTAGGTATATGTATAGGCCATTTAATTTTTAAGTAATTAATATAGGTATATCCTATCAACCCTTCTTCACAATCTAACGTTCTTTTATTCGAGTATGTTATGTGTATTGTTTAATATGTTTTTGTTATGTATTTTCACTTTTATTATTTGTTGTCATTGTGATTGGTCTCATCAATTATTGATGAGACCAATGACAATAACTAATAGATGATAAAAGAGTTTTCCAGAAAAAATAAATCTGAATGAATTAAGTTAAAAAAAGAAATTGAAATATTTATCTATAGTAATAAATAAGTAAGTAATAGATCGCAACATCTTGAATGTAGAATAAGGTCAACTTTTTCATATTTCAGAAAAGTCATTAATTTTTTAACTTAATTAAAATTAAGTTTAGTTAAAGTTTGAATTATTTTTTGTTTTATTTATACTACGTATACATAAATTATGAAAATTAATACTTACTTTATTACACCAAGGCAGCACCAAGGCATGTATCATCAAAGAAATTGGTTGAACAAAGTATAATCAGTATTCTTATCGCTAAATGAGAATTCTATGATAGGCAACCGCTTGACAAAGGGTATAAATTACAAAATACTTGGTAGACAAAGGACAGCGGATATAAGTGGAAAGTAAATATTGTAGAGCATTTGAACTGTACTGTAAGTAAAAATCGCAATAAAAAGAAGTTAAAGTAAGGAAAATTATATGGCCAGTTATGACAGATCAAGACTAACCAACTTAGGAAAGAAGAAAGAAATCTTTTAGACAAACTTGGTATAGTTCATAAAATTCTAAACGCTAAACTAAGGAAGCCCGTGTCTTAGGGACCAGAGCCATTTCTAAACATTGATTAATATTATGATCTCTTTCTGGTGCACTAACCAAAGTGGAAGGAAACCACTAACAATGCTGCCTCTCTGTCAGGACTAGGGCAATACAAATTCAGCACAGCGTCTTCGATAGCAAAGACAAAGTCCCCGATTTCTCACTCACGCCTTTAGGTACTCTTAGGAAAACATTCCCTCCGATTTATTCGAGCTCTAGGGCTTAATCCTATTAGGCAGAGCTTCTGCTCTCGCCCTACCTCCTCTGTGATGCTGTATCGGTTAATATACATAATCCGAAGAAAAAAACATATATCAAACTTCTTTGGTGTACAAACGTAAGAAAGTAAATCATCTTAATCACATCTTAATATTCTCATTTCTTGTATACTTCTTGCAATTCACGAGGGCGCGTGGCTCATGGTACGAGTATGTGTGTAAACCTTACGCGTGAATTGCAAGAACTAGTGAAATTTCGAGAGCGTATATTTTATTTTTTTAAAAAGATTGAAAATTATAAAATAATAATTAATATTAAAATTAATATTTAATTAAAACTAATGTTTAATCTACATGGAGTCGAGTTTGGAACTGTCTTTCCCATGCCCAACGATCCCGCGGCTCGGCGACGTGACGCGGGAGGTCTCTTTGCTGGAACGCTGTGTCAGTTCTTGCGCAATGCTACCTACCGCGTGAACACCGCTTGTTGTGTGGAGCCCTTAGGATCGTTACACATAACTAACTATAGGCTTGAGGTGTTTTTTAGACTTTGTATTGTTGTTTACATTTGCTGTTGTTAGATCTAAAATTTCCTTCAGGATTCTATTATCTTATAAATATTCAGCCCTCAAGGTCCTTTTCTTATAGTACATACAAAAAGATGTAATTGATTAATAAATAAAGTGAGAATGAGATGCCGTAAAAGATTTTGGTATAATATAAACATTTAAAGCGAAAGGGCAAGTTAAACAACACGTCTTAGCAAATCCTTTACATACACTATTGGTTTGCATTGATTAAATCTAGTTAAATCGGTACTTGATTCAAGTAGGTCAGGATTACTTTAGTGGATTAACTCTATCAAATGGCATTCGTTCATATAAGCGTTCGATTAGAGGGAGTGTTAATTAATTGAAAGATTAATGATACATCCATTCATCTCAAATCAACGCCGGCTCACTACTATGCAGATCTCCTTTCGAATAACAAAGGTTTAGGCCATAATCCAGCACGCTATCCAAGTGAGGATTGGCAGACTTCAGTCACCTTTGAGATCATTATGAACTCTCCATAATGATCGTAGGTGTCTTCACGATGATTTCTTTCACCGTTGAAGCTTGTACGTAATGGCTTAATGTCCCGAGTGTCTCTGGAACTAATAGGTAATATTGAAAATGACGCACCGACCTCTATAATTTATTAATCTATGATTTCATTGTTGTTGCTGCTGCATGGTTTCATAGATTACGCGCAATGTAGCACCACATTTGACATACACTCGTATGTCAAATGTGGTCAAAATTGATCCACAATCCACAATCCACAATTAAGCTGTCATAATATAGGATCAGCAATTAATCCAGTGTTAATCATAAATTAACTATAGAGATCAGTGAACCCCAACGATCAAGAGTTCTTCGACAATGCTTTACTTCAGCTTCGCAGCTCGCTGAGCTAACTTTGGTTTTCCTATAGTTCGGCGGCGGCGGTAACTTTGGTTCTCCTACGGATCTTCTCATCACTGATTTGACCGCGCAGAGATACTCCAAGCATAGCTCTTTCCATCGCCCGCTGAGTGAATAAGCCTTTCTATGAGACCCATAGTTAGCGACCATGTTTCGGATCCATAAGCCGTCACAGACATCACGCACCGTTTGAAAATCTTGGTTATCGGGCACTGAGGGATTTTAAAGTAAATTAATGTATGTTCCAAAACATTGATGGGTGATCGTTGTGGGCATAATGGAACGATAAATCTTGAGCCTTTGTTTAGTTACGCAAACCTATCGGTCCCGACTCAGTTTGATAGATGGCTGCATAAGCTAAAGGCGCGAAGTCTGTTGTTTAGATGGCCTCGAGCATTTCCTATTACACGCTTGGAGACGGAAGCACCACATACTAAAAGCTGATACAATCAACATATTGAATATCACATTACGTGCTATCGAGATTGGTGTGACCTAGTTGGAGACGTTAACTTTTTTTTTGGGCTTTAATTCAAAGACATAAACAAAATAAAATACTTACAGCCACAGATTAGGGTATACTTACAGCAGTACGGAAACTAATAAGAACAAAGTAAATAATAAACTATCTCCAAAAACACAAGGATTATAGGCAAGTGTTCACAATTTTTTTTATTAGTCAAAATTAAAATCTTAGCAAAATCATACACAACAAGAAAGAATATTATAAAATTATCCTTACAAAAAGTTACAGGCCTAAACGCTCTCAGCGGACGAGAAAATGGGCGTGTGACGTCACATGCCTCGTTCCGCAACTATCATTTCGCGTTGAAATTTTTAAATTTGATTTTAAATATCTACACAATTTCTCAAAGAATTTCAAAAAAAATTACGCCGATATATTAGTCCTTTTGATCTATATTATATGTTTATGTAAAATTATAACATCTTAATATTATAATATCAACAAGCTTTTGCCGGTGACTTTAACAATGATGTTATAGTTTTTAAAAATTCTACAGGTGTGTATTCTGTACGTCTTTCTAGATTAAAAAGTAACATATAATACGTTCACTATCGCACACTATCGACCTCCTCAATCCATATCCTTGTTATGGTATAATAAATTTTCGTTCAGTAAGTACATACAACGGAAAGCACTTTTCTAATCTCTTATTGTAAAAGTTCTCAAGGTATAGACTCTATTTTGTTTTATGATTGAACTTCTCGTAGGCGGAACGGCTTTTGAACAGATAAATCAGGATTCTATTCGCTATAATTGAAAACGTAACTTTATACTTGCGGCCTGTAAGTAATAAGACTAATAAGAACTGTAAAATATAAAAGCATTCATTTGTAAAGATAAGAGATAAAATTAATTAATATTTACCTCTACAACAAGATAAACTCACGTACGAGTAACTACAAATATTATATTTGTTTTAACTAATTGTTTACACGAATCGTGGAACAGGATATGTCAATAAATACTGATAAATGAATGCGATCATACGATGATTTGAATATTATGTTACCAGAGTAGGTACAAAATATTATACTTACCTATTGAATAGTATAATAAACTATTAAAAAATTAAATTATGAAGAAGCCGCCAATAAGGTTGGAAGTAGAAAATAGAATACCTAAATCGTAAAATAAATCAAAATCCAAAACTTTTTTTTTTTATCCTATACCTATCCTCCAAATAAGCGGAATGCTTGTGTTAGGAGTGGGTACGACAATAGTAGATTCGAACCTGCGACCTTACAGTTTTCAGTCCGCACTTTTAACCGTTGCGCGTTGGACTATTGAGGCTTAAAAATTCTAACACAAGTTAGTCCTTGACTGCGATCGATGCGACTGGTTAGAGATGATGCAATCTTAGATGGTAGCGGGCTAGCTTGGAAGGGGGTATGGCAGTTCTAGTTAGTTCCATACCTACTAGTAGTCGGTTTCTATTCACCGTTGTCTAGGAACGCTAAATAGCTAGGCGCCTTGATGGCACGTTTTTGATGGTGGAGTGGTAACTAGCCATGGCCAAAGCCTTTTACCAGACCACACGAGAGACATTTCAGAAATTATAGATTTCGAAATTGTCCCAGTCGGAAATCAAGACTTCCACTTTAAGACCACAGCGTGCGCCACTGTGCCAGGAAAGTCGTCAATCGTGACTCGTGAGTGTCGCTCATAGAAATAAACCGAGGTGTCGATTCTGTACGTGGTAATATTCTTTGGCAATGAAGATGACGTCACAACGCGTGTGTTGGATGTATATAGGTACAATTCCAGTTTTCGTGACAAGATAAAAAATTGTTACAGTAATAATTAGTGACGTTGCACTGGCGGTTTCGAAAACGAATTGTGATTTAAATACCACTTACACGATATTAATGAAAACGGTTCGGAATAAAATATATCTTCCACACATTTATTTATAGGTTCAGTTGCTATAATAGTAAAAAATAATCGTTACCTAAGGACTGTCTTTAAATAAAAATTATGACAGCCTTTATTAAGAGATTTAATGATTTTATTGGTTAAGTAATTAACCACTAATCGTATCGTTGTATCGTCGAGTGATATAGGCTATTTTTTATCCCGAAAAATCAAAGTGTTCCCGCGGGATTTTAAAAACTGATTCCACGCGGATGAAGTCCCGAGCATCACCTAGTCTAAAATAAACCGGTCCTATATTTTTTATAAATACTGTTATTCTTTCTCTATTAATGTATGTATACATTTTTATTTAGTTACTACTGCGATTACGTCCAGGTCCTTTATATTTGATTTCTAAAGGGAAGGATATCTTTTTCATGAACATAAATTAATTATTTATTAGTCGTATATTTTTATAGAAATGTAAATTAATTTAATTAATTGATACCTACTTACTATCTACATGTTGCAATAATATGTGATATCGTTCTGTCTTTGTATTAAAAAAAAAATAGGGTATGAGATAGTATCTTTGACGTTATAGGCATTTAAAAAAAACTTCTTTATTGAGTACAGCCACAAATGAAGTATTTACCAAGACCACTAAAACATCACTTTCGGTCAAATAAAAGTAAATTAAAAGCTTACAGTCATAATGATCTCATTCACATCGAAGGGATTAGTGGGCTAAGCTCATTTCCTACCTTGCGAGTTGCTTCCGTCTTCTATTCGTAGTTACACAAACTGGCATTACTCGAGAGTTGGTAAATAAACCGGGCAAGTGCGAGTGGAAATTGCGAACCATCGGTTCCGTACCTTGGGAGGATACTTATAAATAAGACCTGTATTTGGTTAAATTTTTAAGCCGAATGCGGAAAAAACAATTTTTTTGGGACCTACTCATAGGCTAAATTTGTTTGTCGTGTATTAACCGCTGATTTCTACAAAACTGAGCTAGTGTCTCTATCAATCCGAACCATTTCAAAATTTTCGCTGTAAACTTCGGAGCATGAGCGGAGAGCGTGTTTTTTTTTGATTTTTCATAAGAAGTAAAAAGGACGTACTCGTATATCGAGCCCAAACGTTAACAAAGTAACCGTAAGGAAGGATAACTGAATTATTTTGGGGGAAAAAACATTTCATAGTACCTACTACTCGTATAATTTGCGTCCTAAGCAATGACCCGTGATCCTGCGCTTCAGTGAGTTTTAAAAGTTTCGCGACTAAAAGGCACTGTAAGCCGCAAAATACTCTATTCCAGCAGCAGCTTTAAAGTTATTTATAGGGCTGTCACTGCTAAAGTTCTCCGCTCCACAATAGATGCGGATACTCTAAAAACGTAGTGGTCCATTTATTTCTTTGAACTCTTCGCGCATAATTAAAATGACAGATTGATGAAAGTTTCACAGATAAAACAAATTGTCAGAGTTAAATAATAATATGTACAATGTACATTACGTTGAAGTTGATGAATGAATTTAACTTAGAGATGCTAATAAAAATTTAATCTTTCAATATATATTTATTCTAATCAATAAATAAATCATCATTTATATCAGACAGAGTGTCTGAAATAAATTTATTTATTTATTTAAATAGCTTGGTTTTCGAAGGAACGTCAAAACTGAAAAGTAGAATTAGTCATTCGTGAAATTTATATTATATAGTCTGATTTTTAATTGCGTGGAATTCTGACGTATCTTAATGTTACCAGAGATTTAAAAAATCCCACAAAAAAGATATCAAATTTAAACTTAGAAAAATAAATATCAATTGCCGCACATAGATATTTATGACAAATGCCTGACAGATAGTTTGGGGTAAAATCGAACTACAGGTGGTAATACTGTTTTTCATACAAATAACTCGCTCGATTTATAAAATGACAAGTGTCAGAATTCCACCGAATTAAAAAGCAGACTTTAGTAGATGATTCCAGCGACTTCGTTCGCGTGGATTAAGGTTTTTTATTCCCGCGGGAACTCTGTTATTTCCCGGCATAAAAAGTAGCCTATTCCAGACTATAATCTATCTCTGTGCCAAATTTCAGCCAAATCGGTTCAGTGTTGCGACGTGATTGAGTAACAAACATCCAAACATCCACACTTTCGCATGTATAACATTAATATAAGTAGGATAGTAGGACGTAGGATATAGTAGGAAGTAGAATAATAGGATTATTATTCTTTTTATTTATTGACATATTTCATTTTATTTATTGTCAGAACAAAATAACAATGAGTAACAACCACAGGTAACAACCACATACATACTCGTAATTAAAGAATAGATAAGTTCTAAGTTATTCTTTTTGGTAACCCTAATACCAAAATAGCAGGTCATAACGCTATATTTTCATCAGTCGACAACGTCGACAACTACCTAAATACTTTTATGCAAATAGATTTAGTGGGAACCGTTCTACAGCTAACAGTACTGACTGCAATTTATGAGCAAGCATAACTTCGCTAGTCTTCTGCTGCGTCTATTTAATATTTATCATACATATGTTAATATTTCATAGGGGTGATAGTCTAGCGTTTAAGACTTTGGCTTCATTTTCCGGGTTTGTGATGGTAAATATTTCTTGTAATTCACGAGGGCGCGTGGCTCATGGTTGTGTGTGTGTCGTATCCATATGAGTAGGAGCGAGAGCTTGCACCAGTCTTGTCTTGTCTTGTCTTGAAGGTACTCAGATTATACGTAACAGAAAACACAGTCGCTGCAAGTGCGTTCCATACCTTAGCCGATCGTTTCACAAAACGTTGAACTGAAGTAGGTTGAATTTCAACAACGTGTGGTGAGTTAATTTAACCTTAACGGTTATTTAACTTTATCTACCGATGTGCAACTAGCACTAAGTAATAATATATTTAACTTACGATCATCCCTCGGGTTGGAGAAAGCTATCCTTGTATAAAAGATCTCCTTTGTGAGCACTTAAAAATGAATTATTTATATTGTAATTACCTACTCGTATCTTGCTATTCAATACAGTCATCGATATATTATAGTCAATAGTGGCGGACCAACGTTTATCGACTAGTAGAGAACTAGAGAAAAGGCCGTAGGTAGCAATTTAAACAAATTAAATGCAGGTTTTATGGCTACATTTTTTTTAATAAGACTAGCGCTTGACTGCAATCTCACCTGATGGTAAATGTAATCACATAAATGAGCATTTATGTGATTTATTTGTTGTAAGCTGTAACTTGAAAACTTTAAAGCCAAAATAATGCCTTACATAATACTTATGCTTATATGGGTCGTTAGATAAATTCGCTAAGGAGTAGAAAAATTACATGCTACAAATTTTTCGTTTAAAAGTTTTTCCAAACATTGCTCCAAAATCTTGAATTTAGTGTCATCTTGTTCGGCCCACCACAGAATGATTAAACCTTATTTCATATGACTTGCTAAATATACGTAATGTTGAAGTCCCTTGATGAAATTAAAGACAAAATCTGCAGCCAAATTATCGGGATAGTCCAAACATGTCAAACAAATTTCGAAGCCGGCGCGATCGTATTATTGGCAAGTTTGATGTTTATTGGCAAAGTTTGGACCAATTAAGTTTCAACTGAGAGTCTTTGTTTGGAATTCGTGTAGATTAATCCTTTACCAAATTGTTCTCTGCGCTTATCAAATATCTTTGAATATTCCTTGCGTAATTGTTATTAACATACCTTTGGCATATCATGCGAAGTGAACAACTGCTTAATATCGTTTTTTAAAACAATACTCTTAAACTCGAAGTATAACCTTTTTTATTTACAACCAAGTTTCAGGTTCTAATATGTAGTTTTATATATAAAAAATTATAACATAGACTAAATTAATACATAACTAAATTCTAAATTAAAACTAGAATAGAATGATACAAACTAAGTAATCGAAGTTGAAATCTACGTATATACGTACCTATAGTTTTAATTAATAATTTTTTTGCGTAAAAGATGAAACTGGCTGGTTAGCGCGTAAATATAGCCAGTTTTTTGGCATCATTTCAAGCAGGAGTGACTTGTATTGTATTTAGGTAGGTAAGTTAGTTATAAATTAATTTTTAAAAATTTAATAACAAAAAAAAAATCCACTCGGAAAATGTAAACCCCCTTCCGTAAATTTTGGACGTGAAACTCTAAAAATAATGATATTCTACTACTTACCTACGTGTTTAATTTGTTACTAGAATAGTTAAACTGTTGACAATTTTAGTAATATGACACGAACACAGCGACTGTCCGACTAATGTATGAGGGCGATTAAAAGAAAACAAAAAGCTCGGAAAATGTGAGTTCGCTTCTGTAACTTTTGGACATGGAGCCTTAATAACCGGTCAAATTCGAGTCGGACTCGCATACGAAGGGTTCCGTACCACTAAGCGCCGAAAAAAAACATTTCTAGTAGGGGATCCCCCTTTAATTTTTAATTTATTTTTATTATTTGTTGTTATAGCGGCAACAGAAATACATATTCTCTGAAAATTTCAACTCTCTACCTATTACGGATCATGAGGTACAGCCCGCTGACAGACAGACGGATGGAGAGCGGGGGCTTAGTAATAGGGTCCCGTTGGTTATCTTTCGGGCACGGAACCCTAAAAATAATATCAACCTACTTGTCTATGTGTTTAATTATTCACGGAACGGGTAAACTGTAAGCAATTTTAGTAATATGACCCGACACTGTCCGACTGATGTAGGGCGTGGCAGAGCACTGTCAAATATTGACTCGAATTGATCCCCATTGATAAATGTAGCGGTCTCTTTTGTTTATTTTTAACAATACAGTGGACCCCCGGTAGTCCGGCAAACATTTTGCAAGGCAGTGTCGAAGGCTCCGGTTGTGTTCTTAGGAGATCTCGGAGCCTTCCACTATGCGCTGAAGGTGGCTATGGAGGGGGTTTCAGTGGGTAAAAGCCCCACATAACCCGGGACCCTACCCCACGTTTTCGGGTATCTTTAAAGAAGATTTCCCCCTCGTTAAAAAAAAAGGGCAGTGAGGGCAAAGAAAAACTGTGCCCCCGGGACATCCCTGTCTCTCTGCATCGTCACCCTCATTACTGAGGGTCGCGATCCTTGGCACGGATCACCTCCTCCCATACGATGTTTTACCACTTTGTTCTTTTTTCCGCATTATGTAGAGCGGCATGAAAGATGTTCCGAGTGCAGTGCTGATCTGATCGGACCAAAGCAAAGGTTACGTCCTCTTGTTCTTTTCCCTTCTGCCTTGGCCGTGACCAGTAGCTTTTCTAGATTTCCAGTGAGAATGCGGTCTATAGATTTTAGCCTAATGCTGAGATCTATAGTATATCGTGCTCTGACTTAGCTCAATCTTAAGATAGAGTTAAAACGAGACACAAATATGCTGTGGCATAAATCTGTTCCGTTTTAACTCTGTAATAGTAAAGTTAATAGTAGCGGTAAAGTTGGTAGTAGAGTTTAGGGGGGTACAGACAATATTGAGCGATCCATGTCAACGCAGGTAGCGGCGTGCCACTGTTTGTTTTAAATTTGTATGCTAATGCCCTTTGATGCTTTATGCCTGCACTTAACAATATGGTACACGTAGAACAGTGGACTAAATATTGATATACAAAACATTAGTATCATAACTAGGGTTGCCAGATTTTTTTTCAGCCTATAAGGGGCAAATGGTTACATGGGCAAAAAAAACGGGATTTCAGTTTTTTACCCGGGACAAATAAAAAACAAAATTATTTAGTGTCATTTTTTATTTTTTTTTTATATATCTCCGAGGATCGTGTCAGTTTTAACATAGTCATTTTGACACTAACACTGTCGTTGGTCGATGCGGGCGGCAAGTTACTTCACACTACACAGTCGCTCGAGCCGAGGCGAGTCACACAATTATTAAACCGTACGTTTTACGAACGTTGCGTGCGTGAATACTTAGATCGATTTCATAATGAAAAACGAAGTACGGTTCAAATACGGGACAGAGTCAGTCCCGCCGGGACATTTTAAACTAAGCCTAAAATACGGGATGTCCCGGGAAATACGGGACGTCTGGCAACGCTAATCATAACATCGGTAGATAAATTTATAAAAAAATGTTAATTTTTTAATTCTCAATATTTGTACTTACATATTATGTAAGCGGAAATGGAAATATAACAGTACCTATGTATTCAAAAACTAATTGTTGATCTAAAAACAAATCTACTAAGTATAGAGTAAAACTGAGTTTGGAATACCTATTTTATTGCCAGATATAATATAATATCAACGTACCCAACTGCTCTACAACAAATAGCTTTTCTGTAAGCATAATATACGATCGTATTAATATCTTACTGCGCATATTTACTCGAAAATACGGAGAAGTTAGTAAGTATCTACATTATTTTGTTATTCTAGTAAAATTACTCAGAGAAATATTGTTATTAAGAGCAAGATGATGCTCGCGACTTTGTCCGATTTATGTTTGTTGAAATTCCGTGGGAACTGTTTAATTTTCCAGAACAAAAAAGCCGTATCTGTTATTTGTCTCCGGGATGTAAGTTATATCTGTGCTTAATTTCATCAAGATAAGTTCAGCTGTTCAAAAAAGTAGCTCGTACTAACAGATAGATAGATTGTATGGAGATATGTTAACGCCGAAATATTCATTTAAAATCACAGACAGAAACATTTTATTTATTTATATTTTAAATGTTTATTTCACCAACGCTGTGTAACCTTTAATCGTAGAATAAAGATATTTTGACAGATTTTCAGTACAAAAACAGTAAGAACGTCCAATTTATACTTCAGTTAAAAGTCACTTGTGAACTCGTTAATAAATCGTTATAGTTTCAGTTTCATTGCTTTAATGTTTAATGTATCATATAATAATTATTATATGTATATAATACAATTTATATTATATACCTATTTTAACAAATTAGAAATTATTTGCTAGGGATTTCGATACAATAAAGAAACATGTTTACTAACTAATATTTCTATCTAGATCGTTAGGATGTTCAGCATTCAAGGAAATCTATATCATTTTTCAATATTTAAATACCCTGTAATATCTTACAAAGATTATTACTAAGTGCCTACGGAAAAATTTAAACTCTTGTTACTTACTACTGATTAATTAGGAAAATATAAATACCCTCGGTGTCACATCTGGTAAAAGAGATTAGAAAGCTAATGGACAAAGGCTTTAGCTTGTTTCATTTTGTTTAAACCGATATATCTTACGAGACATCGCTGGCTTGCTCTTAGAGAAACAACTTTCTTTCTTTATAATCAAGCATGATTGCTTACATCATTTTAAAACTTTTTACCGATGTCACGGAAATTATTACCTAATCCTTACCTGGAACAATTTTTCAAAAGTTTTTATTTTGTTCCCCGAAAATGTAGGTACTTAGAAAAGCCCTATAAGGACAAGACCCACTTTGTCGTTTAAATAACGACCAATAGCAAGCAGCTGTAATAACATGAATCAAATTGAAGAAGCTTTTAAAAATGTCTTTTGGACTTTAAACATAATACCTACACTGTGTTTATGGGAAAACTCATTTAGCTTATTATTTCTGTAGAATTCAATACTAAAAATAAAAGTAATAAGTAATCGAATTAAAGTATTTTAGCGCAGGCTTTAACATCTGAACAATGTTTTGTATCAATATGGGTGAACATGCCTGAATTAAATAAGTGAATTTGAATTTCGACAGCAATGATGTACGGAAAAACTCGAATGAGTTTATGTTTACAACAAAGCGTCTTTGTATACAATTTTTGTTTACAAATATATAAGAAATAAAATAAATAAATAATTGTTGTACAAATAGGTGTGACCGTAAGTTACGGTTAGCTAAATTGATACTTGGAAAAATATTATAATGAACTAGCAGATGGTAACGATTTTTCCAGCGGTGACGGTCGTAAAGTACATTACGGGTAGAGGATAAAATGTTTATTAAACTGGGACATTAGAAAGCTGTAACTGTGAGAAATTGAGAGGAAACTTTGCGGAGATTGCGGAAGAGCTTCGCTAAGTGGAAAGTGTTCAGAAAACAGCAGTGTTCAAAGTCATATCGAAAAGTTCGAGTATTATATGAAGTTTTCAGTAAGTCTTCAATTAAATATATCCCAAGCGTGTCACTGGCAACTTCTTAGAAGTATCCCAACTTAGAAGTATCCCAAGCGTGTTATTGCGATGACACTCTTGGGATACTTAGACTTATTAGATAAGTTGACACTTCTTAAAAGTAATAAAATACTTCGTGTTATTGCGTAATGTTCGCGATGTCATCATCTGCACACACTAGAATATCTTTTGTAATATTCGCCACAAAACACGAACTTATGCCATTTGTATCCAATGGTTGCCAGTGACACGTTTGGAATCGTCCACCTGGAAGAGGTATGGCAATGTATGTTTCCCAAAGCGAGATCTCTTATGAGCAACTTGAGATCCCAACGTACACCGATTCTTCGAGCTACGTTTAGCTTTAGCTTAGCTTAGCTTTTCGATTCAATGAGCTACATGGTTAACTTTCGTTCTGCCAGTGGAACTCCTCATTCACTCCCTGAGTGAATGAAGAGTGTCTTTGTACCTATGAGATCCATAGTTAACGACTAGGTATGTTTAGGATCCGTAAGTCAGTCATATGGGACTTTCAAAACATAATTAGGATTAAGGTTTATCACGTTATTTTAGAATCATATTTTAAAATATGACGCTCGCATAGGCGTATCATTGTACAAACATGTAGCTATGTGGTTAGGATGCTTTACTGCAGGGATTAAGTAATGAATCTTGTCGTGTTTGCGTGCAGCTATTTAGGGCAAATCATTGTGGTGTATCGGCAGTGTTGTCATATTAAGTGCATGAAATCATTATAGTGCGAGCCTAAGATGCTCTATTGCGTATTTGGTTAAAACTTACAATATTAGGTTAATTTTATCTGAAAAGATAAAAACTCCGGCTTCTAAATACTTACTGCCAGGTTCATTAAAATGAATTATAATTATGTGAAAAGTTGGGAAATATAAACTAAAGTATAACTTTTATGAAATAAAATTTTTGGATTTGGGACGGCTCTAACATCATCCTTAATAATAATATTATCAATGCGAAAATGTGTTTGTTTGTTGCTTTTTTTTGTCCTTCGTAATTAAACGTAATTTTTGGCATGGGTATAGTTGAGGACCTGGAGAGTGACATAGGCTACTTTTTATCCTGGAAAATCAAAGAGTTCCCACGGGATTTTTAAAACAAAATCCACGCGGGCGAAGTCGCCTCCATCAGCTACTAATTTATAAATATAGGATAACCGTGTTGATGGAATTTAATAATTTTGAGCAACGCACAGAGTGGAATTTATTAATTTGCTAATGCTAACCAGGGTAGGGTGACCGCGTGCTAAATCATAATTTACCAATACAGAAATCCTTTGTGTTTTGATTCTGAAAGAATTGGTAGATTTACAATTACATTAAACAGGGTGTTATTATTATTATTATAAGGACACATTTAATAAATTAATTAGAGGGACAGTGAATTTTTTACTGACAAAGTTCAAGCTTTGATCATAGAAAAATAGCGAGCAAGCAATTGGCTTTGCTTCAGCTGTCCAGAAGATAGTTTATAAACTCCAAATTGTAACTTTGTTTGAAAAAAGCAACTGCTGAGTTTCTTACTCGCTCTTCTGATGCTGAAATCTATATACGTGCTCTGACTTAGCTCAGATTCAAGATAGAGGTTAAAATGAGACACAAATATTATCTGACATAAATCTGCCTCGTTTTAACTCTATCTTGAGTCTAAGCTCTTAGAAGAATCTGCTTTCCGAACCGGTGGTAAAGCATTGATTTGTCATGAGAGCTACGAGTAAATAATAAGATGAGATTGAGAGTCACAAGTTGACCTACATAAAATAAATAATTTTGAACTGTTTCAATTTACAAACGTGATCAGGTTTCAACCTAAAACCCAAAATAAATCAACAAATCAGGTTTTTCATGAATCCTTATGAACGTACGAGACAAAAATAAGGTCAAGCTCATAAACTCCGATATACTGTGACTGTTAAACGAACTCGAAGTAGCACTCGCCGTTATGCCTCACTTCGTTTTTTGCCAAGCAATTTACGATGCCAAATAGAGGTAAGGGTCTATAAAACCGCCTTATCAAACCCAGGTCAGCGCGATCGACGATTGAGGATTACGAGTACCTCCAATCACATCACAAATCTCATGGTAGATTTAGTACTCCTACGTACTAAGACTGCTTTTAAAAGTAGCGCTAATCGGCTGCCCTATTTCAAAACCTAGTAAGTGTGATTGACAAAATTTTAAAGGAGACCAAAAAACATATTTTTGGTAGCCCTTCTGAAGTCTGAACTCTTCAGTATCTGTTGGTAAATTAATGTTTCGTCAATAAACTACTTTGAAAGCTTTTATTGGATATATTTATTACTTCGCTAAGCCATCTACAAAACATGTTTTTTGGCCCATGTAAAATTTTGTCAATCACACTAACTAGGTTTTGAAATGGGGCAGCCGTAATATTCTTTAGCTCTGGTGGGGGAGTAATCTCGCCGCCTCAAACGTTTATATTTTACTAGCTTTTATCCCCTAGGTAAGATGTTTCTAAACCACGATTTTCTTTAATCAACGCTCCTTTTGCCCTAAGTTTTGCCCATCTTAATCGTCTAAGGGAAATGGTACCAGTCATGTCTCAGATAACTGACCCTCCTGCTTTTGAAAATCATAAATTAAAGGTCTCCTTACACTGGGGAGTTGTAGGACTTATAATATCGTTACTTATATTAAGAAATAGATGACGCCCGCGACCGTCGTCCGCGTGGATTAAAAATTTTAATTCCAGCGGGAACGCTTTAATTTTCCGGGATAAAATTTAGCCTGTGTCTTAATCCTGGGTATGAGCTATCACCATTCTCACCCAAATAGCTTCATTAGTTGTTGCTTGTAGGAGTAACAAACATTTCCACCATTCTCACAAACTTTCGTATTTATAATATGAGCAGGATAATATTACCCGCACCGGGAAGTGCAGTGTTGGCAGACCCCCCACTAGGTGGACCGACGACATCAAACGAGTCGCAGGGAGCCGTTGGATTCAGGCGGCTCAAGACCGAGGCCTGTGAAAGTCCATGCAAGAGACATCTATCAGTTGATAGAGAGAGGATAATTATATTAGTAGGAAATAGGAAAGAAAGTAGAATTTTCTCATTGAACTGAAATGTACAGACTACATGTATGTATGTAGGTGCGTTCATTATGGTGCATGATGCTTCGGTCATCTTTGTTCGAACATTCATTGTTGCCGGACGATCCGCAGTCCATTCTCATTTCTCGAGCAATTAGGTTTCCTGAATAGGTTAGTTCTCGCAGCGCAGATGTTCCGTGAGCTTGTTGCAAATTATACTGTGTTCAATTTACAGTACATGATGAATATGATGAAGTTTTAATATGTCTATTCTCACTAATGGCGTATATAGGAAAAATAAAGAAACGCAGAATCTAATATATAAAAATGAATCGCTTAATGTGTTGGTAAGCGCATCACGCGTGAACGGCTGGACTGATTTCGCTAATTCTTTTTTTATTGTGTTTGTTATTGTTAGGAGAAGGTTCTTATGAAAGAAAAAATTAAGAAAATTGCGCGGAAAATTAGAAAATTTAAGAAATATTAACCACCATATTAAATTATTTCTAATGTAACCGCTTTTACAATTCAAACTTTTTTGATGTAACCTTATGGCGTTTGACATAACATTGACAGAATGCGTGCTGCCAATTTCGTCAAAGAGGATGTAAAAAAACTTAAGACAGGACAACGTCTGTCGGGTCCGCTAGTCTTCTATCTATAATATAAAAATGAATCGCAAAATGTGTTTGTAAGCGCATAACTCAACAACGCCTGGACCGATTTCGCTGATTCTTTTTTTATTGTGTTTGTTATTGTTAGGAGAAGGTTCTTATGAAAGAAAAAATTAAGAAAATTGCGCGGAAAATTAGAAAATTTAAGAAATATAAACCACCATATTAAATTATTTCTAATGTAACCGCTTTTACAATTCAAACTTTTTTGATGTAACCTTATGGCGTTTGACATAACATTGACAGAATGCGTGCTGCCAATTTCGTCAAAGAGGATGTAAAAAAACTTAAGACAGGACAACGTCTGTCGGGTCCGCTAGTTAATAAATAGATTTGTTGCCTGTAATATATGGGTTTATAAAACTTAACCTCTATATGCAGTGTAAACTCTACTTAATGCCACTCGATTTAACGTATTTAATTAAAAATGCTGAACTCAAAGCAAAGTAGCAGAACTTCATTTCATTCGATTCGCATTTAATTCTGCCATAAGGATATGGGTGTGTACTTAAAAAGATTTATTAATACGCTAATAAAGCTCTTTGCTCAGTATCTATATTTTCGCAGACTTATTCTTCTTCTCAATCGGTCACTCTTGACAGAGTGGTCGTGGCCGCAAAGATGATGCGACATTAGTCGTCGTCGGTCTCCTTATTCTTGTGTCGCACCGCCTCCCGCGCGATGGTCTTCCACTTTTGGCGGTTTGTGGCATTGCGGGAGCACTCCACCACAGTTGTCTGGGTCACCGTTTTAATTAAGTCTGTCCATCGTGTGGGGGAGCGTCCTCTCGCTCTTTTCCCCTCCACCTGGCCCTGCACTACCAACCGCTCAATTGATCCTTCATTTCTGGAGATGTGGCCAAAGAACTTCAGAATTCGTAACTGCACAGTCGACGATAGCCTTTCCTTTATCTTCAGTTCTGACAGACTTATATAAGTACGTATATAGTAATAGTTATTCAGTTATGCTACAGTACAGGCTACTGTGATTTTCTCTCAAACTATCCACTACGTCTAACGAGAAGGTGTAATGGGATGAGATAATTATAAGTTCATTAAACGTCATAAAGGAACAAGATACTAAACTGCTGCCTCTTAGTTAGTTCAGTCTACTAAAATAGAACAACTCTCAGTTTTTACCAAGTGAATCTCTTTAAACGGTTTTATTTAGCTTCACCTTAGTATTTTAGATTAAAATCGTGGGACGGATATTTTGATCAATTCTATTGAACCGATTTTTTGTCCGCGTGGATAGATCTTTTAAAAATCCCGCGGGAAACTTATGCTTTTGTGGGATAAAGTTAGTATTCGACTGTACGATCCGTTGCTCTGTTGCTACGTGATTAAAGTACAAAGTAACACACCTTCGCATTTATAATTTTATTAGCTGATGCCCACGTCTTCGTTGGCGAGGATTGAGGTTTTTTTGGATTCTCGCGATAAAAAGTAGCCTATGTGCTATTCCAGTCTATAATCTATCTCTGTGCCGAATTTCAGCGTAATGGGTTCAGTCATTGTAGCGTGATTGAGTAACAAACACCTGTACATCCAAACTTTCGCATTTATAATATTATTATATAAGGACTAGTTGATGCCCGAAATTTCGTTTGCGTGGATTAAGGTTTTGTAATTCCCGCGGGAACTCTCTTATTTTTCGGGATAAAAAGTAGCCTATGTGTTGTTCCACACTATAATCTATCTCTATGCTACATTTCAGCCAAATCGATTCAGTAGAGTATTATAAGAAATTAGTATTATACAGTTAGGATTAGGGCTTTATGTGAATTCCACGATCTAACACCTCAACCTCCATGCTGCAGGGCTACTTATGCAAATTTATTTCATAAGGTAATCAAGTGTATACTTTGTCATTGAACTTCGGGTTCCAAAGTTGATGTCTGCCTGTATGGGGTTTCACATAATTAAGATGATTATGACGGGCGTGAGGAATTAGTTGCCTATTAATATTGCAGGCAATACTGTGGAATGTGTTGAATCGATTATTATTATTATAACGCTAGCCGTCTCATGGCACATGAGAGACACGTTTGTTGAAATTGGCCGAGCATCGCGTATCGGTTTCATCGTTTCTTTTTAAGCTCGTCCGACTTCAACATGTACAAACTAAAATTATTTTTATTCTTTGTAGTGGCGTAAGAAGTCGGTTTTTTTAAAAGAATTTTTATTTTAAAATTCCATGTTCAGAAACTACTTGACGGATCGAAATAATTGTTTCACGTGTATTTTTTCGTTTTAACAGAAAATACGAAGAGCTAAAAGTCCAAATTAGTGAATATTCTCCATTCAGGAAAGTCAAAAACATGTATTTCAGACCAACCTATAATAAATAATTAAATCATTCAACATCATAAATAATTAATAACAGTTCAGAAAGCAGATTCTGCCGAGAGGAATCTGTCTGCTCGTGTAGATATGTATATTATTATCTTGAATTTATAATGAATAATTAATGGCCGCACTGGTATTGCAAAATTGGAACATCCGTGGTCTTGAATTCCGAACACAGACATTATTTTAGGGAGGTGGATATCGACCGTAAAAGCTGTATTCTTGCACAGGACCCAATAACAACGAGGGCTGAATATATAATTTCTACACGTGTACCTAATTGATTTCTAGCGATTTATTACGCTCTGAGATGTTGTGGAGTCTTTTAGGAAATCTAATGCTGAGATCTTTAGAGCGTACTCTGACTTAGCTTAGACTTAAGATAGAGTTAAAACGAGACACAAATATGCTCTGACATAAATCTGTCTAGTTTTAACTCCGTCTTGAGTCTGAACTGAGCGAGAGTGCGGGCTATAAACAGCCTAAGAATCGAATTGGATTTATATAGGTTAGGTACTTTTAACTGTAACTTTATTTCTTAATTTAATATTTAACTGTTTTATGTAGTATTTTAAGTAACAGACAATTTTTTTAGCACATTAGATTAGTGATATCAAAATGTTGCGAGTCTATCACTTAAAATAAGTCAAATATCGTCTCATCTACTATACGGCAAACTTATAAATCTTTATACCTTATTCGGAAACAACTTCAATTTAATGATTATATGTGTAAATTGGGACTAATCACGATTGTCTATTGCTTAATTTCAGTCGTTCCAGAGCAACTAGTAATAAACTCCCCACGTCCGATCGGCCAACAATCGCCTCTACCAGGGATAGAGGAGGAGGACGATACCGACTGGCCCCTAGAGGACAACACAGACGCAACCCTCACCCCTTCATACAAAAGCACAAGAAGCAGCACAGACACAGCGTACACTTCATCCAGAAGTTCAGGAAAGAAACGCAGCTTCGGTAGTCCTTCTTCGGTGAAGATATGCATATCGGCGGCGGCTAGGAAGTCTGTCTCGTCGCGTAAGCGTGGCGCCGGCGTTGTCGGCTCGTCGCCTGCCGGGCCTGACGACACGCCCGCGCCCACTCACGGCAGGATGCAGGCTGAACAGGGTAGCATCGGCGAACTGCAGAAGTACCACGGCAGGTACCTCAAGAGCCGCCGACACACGCTCGCTAATGTCCGGTGAGTCCTAATTATTAAGATCATCAACGCGTTCTGGCTTTTCAGAGTTATGTGCGTTTAGGCAGTGTTTTGTAACATACATATAAATAAATAATCATTTATTTCAGACAGAGTCCATATTATTACAAAATTTAATTAAATTTATTAGCATCTATATAAACAAAATTTCCTATTTCTATGTTAGTATTGTTAGTTGTGACTAGGCCTCTAGGAACATTTACCGTGGCCTGCCACCCAATATTTCACAATTGGGCAGCCTATATTACTCCTTATACAAACTTGACATTCGTAAGCTCTTTTATAAGTCTTTAACGAAGAAAAAATATATATCCCATGCCTTAACGGTGAAGGAAAACATTGTGGGGAAATCTGTATGCCTAAAAGGTTTCCATAATGTTTTCAAAGGTGTGTGAAGTCTCTGTCAATTCTGTTTGGGCATCTTGGTGCATTTTGCCATATTACCCTTCTCTGAGAGGGAGCCGTTGATGTATTGAGAGCTGCTGATGATGATAAACGCATTCATAGCCGAGCTAGTTCTTTGTTGTTTATTTATGACTGTTAGCCAATGATACCTTGAAACAGAACATGAATTATGAGCATTTATGAGCGTTTACAGATAAATGGTCTTCATTGAAACAAAAAATGGTTGCGTTCTTCTAATGCACTAGGAAAGTTCAGTTCAGTTAGAGTTTACTCTGAAGTTAACAAGGAATGAAACAATCTTGCTCAGTCTAAGTATCTACCGCTTTTTAAACACAGCGGTGTTGTAGACATAAAATGTAGCCATGAAGCGTATAGAGCAGAGGGAAGAGCATTTTAAAACGAATTTTATAGCACCAGGTACACTCAAAGCTCATAAAGTTAATGAGTTATAAGAGGAAGAATGTTTTAATTACTTAGCGCGTATATTTTATCGGCAATATTTTTTTCTGTGCGGATACCTGATAAAAGAATCACATTTTTACAACTGTTTAATTTATCGTGATGAAGTAATATTGATTAAGTGGTAAATTACAAGTTAGCTCTAACATCAGCGTCTCGGTGATACAGGGTTTTAAAACTGACTTCAGATTCATTTACATTCCCAATACTGTTCTGAACGGATGTACATTATAATTTTACAGCCTCAATAGTCCAACGATTAAAGGTGCGAACTAAAAACTGAAAGATCGTAGGTTCGATCTCCACCCGTTGCACTGTTGTAGTACACACTCGCCCCTAACACAAGCTTTCCGCATATTTGGAATAATGGCTTTGAGTTTTGGCTAATATTCTTTAAAAAAATTACAATGGACATGATAGGCCTAAGAATACGTGATGGTAAGGCAGGGGTGTCAGTTACTACAGCGGGCCAGTCTTCCAAGGCTTTGCTTGGTCAAGCATTCGGTTGGTGTAAATGTATCGCCAAGCTGCCTTGACCAAGGGATTCGCTTTTGACTCGGTAAAAGTCCGTCTATACCAGACGTGCTACGTAATGCCCTGCCAGGTTGCATCGTTTAAGCGCTTTGTCCTTTTATTTTGACTAATAGCACAGAATTAGTAGCAGAACGAAAGGCACAAATGCATAGTCTGAGTTAGAGTAGGCAGTTTTGCTATGGTATTGATTTCGTCAATCAGAAGGCATGCGCCATATAAATTATCTAGGAATATCAAACCAATAGGACCTCATGGTTACTTAGGCTATCGCCTAATTGCGGAGATAGTTCCCAGGAAGAAGAAAAATAGCCTAACTTTTATATACATGGTATATCTAAGATGATAAAATTGAGATCATATTCGTCGATGAATTGGTATAATTTCGAAAGCACAGACATTTAGTTAGAGACGTTAGAGTATGTGATCTTTGTACAGTTCGAGTAGGAGTTCAAGTTTAATACTTTGAAAACAAGGTCAGTTTTTCTGAGACGTTAGTTCTAGCTAGGTACATACTATTTAATTAGGTACGGGAGATGGAACATTCAAGCAGCAATTATGTTTCACAATGCGGCTGATGCTCTGTTGGTGGGATAATTCTTGCAATCATCTTACTTATAATAAGTACTTACCTATTTTACCTTACCTGTACCTTGGTATGAATTAAAACTACCAAGGTCTTTTACTAGTCAATTCAACATCTCGTATTTTGTCTCTACAGTTATATTATACTAGAAGCCCGCGCCGACTTCGTCCGGGTTGAAAATTTAAATACATATTTGTTTTTACGGGAGTGATCGCACAGAGCTTCTTATAGGAGACGATTGTAAATAAAATCACCGCAGGAACCAGAGGAATCTCCCGCGCCGAAACCCGCCGCCGTGCACCGCCCCCGCGCCGGCCGACACATATTAATTTAATTTTCCGATAACTCCTATGATATTTATTTAAATTGTATAGTGTAAAGGGAAAATATGTTCTACACTAAATACTTACGATAATAAACATGTTTATTTAGATATAGATTGACATCGCATCGGTTAAAGAACCTTCTAAAATAATTCATTATTTTTAATCAAAATTTGAAAGATAGAAATGGTCACTGTAAGTTATTCTTAGAAGATAGACATATGCTATCGCGGACTTTTTTTAGAACTTTTTAAGAGGAACAATTCACCCATACATCATTTTCATCCAATAGCAGTATATGACCCAGCGCACGCCTTGAAAACGTTTAAGATTCAAAAATTTTTCCGACTTCCTTAACAAATTTGCACATAATATCTAGGCATAATACTTTATGTGCATAATATATAGCCTATAACCATCTGGAATAATGTACCTTTGAATTGGTAAAAGAATTTTTGAAATAGGTGCGGTGGTTTCAAAGTTTGCTCCGGACATACATACAAACTCACAAAATTCGCGCTCCCTCTTTATTATAATAGTATAGATAAGCAATTAGGTGTTTTAAAATCCCGTAGGAGCTCTTTAATTTCTCGTCATAAAAAGTAACTAAAATATTAAATATATACCAGAGGTTGAGGTATTCGGTTTATATTGGTTTTAATTTTTGAAATAATTGTTGATTATTACAGTTAGGTAATTAATTTGTTATTTGTTAAAAGAAAATAAAATTCTTAATACCAGAGACCGGAATGCGTTTGGGAAAAATGTTCTTTAATCCAATTTTTTTCGTGTTTTAATGATAGGTACTACAGAATATTTGCTTGAAAATTATAGTTGTGCTCTAAGTTAGATAGTTTAGGAGTTTAGACAATTTAATTTCATAATAGCTAAAACTTTTTAAGGCTAAGAACCGTAACCAAACATTCTGTATAATATACGAGTAGGTTTGCTCTACTCGGTATCAGTTACTCTTTCAGTTGTAGCAAGTAGAAAGGTTTTCCCTAGACTTAGAATAAATAATGCCAAGCCGTTTGTATTGATTTTATAAGAACCTGCTTTGGAATTCACTGAAGATAAAAGATAAACGCAATCCAGAAAAGGTAACTGAATTGCTAAGATAAAGTAAACTCCATTTAACAAGAGTGAAGCTTGTAAAAGTTAATACAGACTTCAGATACCTAAACCAATCTTATTTCATACTTATCTACCCATTAACTAGTTTTTTAATAAAAAATTCTTAAACATAAAACAAAATTATCAGCTACAATCTTGGGTAAAGCTACAGGTATCCGGTGGGCTCTATTAGTCGGGCTAATTCTATGAGGTAACGTAGTCCGAAGGGATAAGAGTTACGCGATAGAAAGAGAAGCAACTTGTAGGTGAGTATAACTGTAGGTAATTTAGTTAGCGCTGTGCGAACTAAGTTTCGAGATGTTTCATGCGTGCGTTTCGTGCGAGAAGTTTCATGATGTTGATACTATAACCTAATGGAATTAAAATATAGATCAAAACTAATAATAAGAAACAAATTTTAAAACGCCGTTATCTTTATGTCAGTGGCTATTAATTTGACAGGTTTTTACGAGGCCGTCCTCCTTAATTTTAAAATGACTGAGAAATAGTCGTAATGGAAATGTCTGTGGCACAAAGCACAACGAAAAAAGTGATAATTTGCTTAAAATTAATGTAAGCAGGTACTTATACACAGTACTGGATTTGTTTTTTAATTTCAGCCATCTTGTAATAAACAAAACACGACACAAACGCTGCAAGTGGCTGTAAACCAATGAATTTGTAAGTCCTTAGCGAATACGAGTAGGTCTAATGGCTTCATACACTGTAGCGCCGAAATTATTCTTGCAAGCGCAACTTCAGTCCCATAACTTTTTTATTTCCAGAGATATTTTAATGATTATTTATTTTACATTTTCTTTACCTTATTTTACTTAAATTTTTATAACTAACCAAAAACAATTTAAACTTCTCGGGTGAACCAATAAGATCTTAGCTTGAAGAACCGACGTCAGCCGTTCTCTCAGTTGTTATTTAAAGTCCACTACCTACACAGTGCGATGAAAACAGTCTACTAACTGTAATACTTTTTATATATTGGCCCTGAATTAAATGTTTCTGAAGATGTTTACGATAAACTGTTTTTTAAATTTCTATTTATAAGACACACGCACGCGTCGTTAATTTAAAATAAATTGGTCGTTGATTTGTTAATAAAATGGCCACAGACACGCTCATATTATTTTCGATGTCATAAATCTTATAATAGAAATAGGACAACTTCCTTTTATGAGGACAGCTAAGTTTTACGGATCGGGTAACATTAGAATAGAATAGAAATATTTTTTATTCAAATAAACTTTTACAAGCACTTTTGAATCGTCAATGAATCTACCACTGGTTCGGAATGCCTTTCCTGCCGAGAAGAGCCAGCAAGAAATTCGGCGGTTGCTCTTTTCAAAAAAAAAAAAAAATTTTTACAATAGTTAATGAAAGCTATGCTATGTATACAGTGCTTCCACAATAAAGCTTCAAAAATGCAAAAATGCATACGTAGGTACATCAATCCAACGCATGTCAAGACGGGCAGTCAGAGCAGACCCATTCCCGTTGGTGGCACCCGTTCACGAGCATGACGCATGATCCAGCCATTGCTTCGCTCAACCATATTTGAGGGAACGTAACAACCCGCACCACACGACACCACCACAGAAATGTTTAAAGAGAGCATGAGGTTTTCTAGAAACGTATCTTCACGCGGGTAAAATCGCGAGTAAAAGCTCCTATACCTAATATGCTAATGTACCTACCCCCTAGGGGCATCAATACACTCAGATGGCAACTATATATTGACGCGTCTACAAGTCTGTCTAGACGAAACTATAAAACAACCTAAATCGTTTGCACTCTTTTAGCAACTTTCTAGAAAAGAATTTCGGCCATTATTTTCTAACTAGTTTTCATTTTAGATAAGCTAACTCATTACTCAAAAGAATAAAAAGAAAATAATTTATTTGACATCTTCTGTCCTTGATTTTAAAAGTATTTTACACTAGCTTTTGCCCACAACTTCGCCCGCGTGCAACATTTTTTGAAAATCTCGCGGGAACTCTACTTTCAGACTTAAAAGGTACTTGACCTATGACGCTCTCCAAAACCTCAAATATACAATCATTCAAAAAATTACGTCGATCCGTTGCTCCGTTGCTGGGTGATTGAAGGACAAACCAGCAAACAAGCACACTTTCGCAATTATAACATTACATTTTACTTTCAAATGAATAAACTCGAGACACATGCAAAACTGATTTAATTTTGCAACTAAGTATCAGTGCAGAGCTTGGAAGGAAAGAAAAATAAAGATTTTCTTCTATGCTATCCAATTTACTTTCCAACATTTCTGTGGATAAAAGGACGCTTAGGTACACATGTCTTACACGCTAGACTCAATGTGACTTTGAAGCTGTTTGTACGCTTCGCTTGTAGACTGGACCATTGACCGAACAGAAAGCATTACGGTTTGCAGTATACGTACGAGTATATAGTGCCACTTCTAACGGTCTAGCGTTCTAAGTTTGAATTTCTGCAAAATCAATCATCATCTTAATCGATAGATGTCCATAACTGCCGCCCTAGCCATATTACAAGTGTGTAGTATCTATTCTCTTTCCATGATCGCTAAAGCAGGGGCTCCCAAAGTTTTTTATCAAAATTCCAAAGGAGGTGGGTTGATAAGGCCCAAAATCCGCCCCTCATCCACTCGAAAAAAAAAGTTCCAGATTCCGACAAATTGTAAATGTATTTATATACTTGAAGATATAAACTTTATTATAATATAAAGTTTAGGTGATAAAAAAAATAGTATGTTACAGAAAATATTACCCAAAAAGAAAAGTGTTTCTTTAACTTTTCTTACATTTTCATACATTTTAGTCGTTTTTTAAGCTTTGATTTAATATTTTACTATGAGGCGCTCCATGAACCAAAATAAATTAATACTCATATAAAAGCTTATAAAAAGGAGCATCATTATCAGTTACGTTTACCATGGTTCATGGAGCGCCTCATTCCAAAATATTAAATCAAAGCTTAAAAAACGACTAAAATGTATGAAAATGTAAGAAAAGTAAAAGAAACACTCTCTTTTTGGGTAATATTTTCTGTAACTTACTATTTTTTTTATCACCTAAACTTTATATTAAAATAAAGTTTATATCTTCAAGTATATAAATACATTTACAATTTGTCGAAATCTGGAACTTTTTTTTTCGAGTGTATGAGGGGCGGATTTTGTTGCCTTATCATCCCACCTCCTTTTTAAAGGAAAGTAAAAGTACTTACGTGGTTTCGAGGATGGCTCTATCTCAGAGGTATAAGTTACATGTATCTTGTAAATGTTTGGCAAATTAGGCTTATTTGCTAAAGTAACTCTGTATTTATCCCTGTAGTATTCCCTCATTATGAGTTACTGCACATTAGTGTCGCTCTAGTTAATGGAAAATGTACAAAACAAATTGCGCCTATTACAGACCAACCTTGCGCGAGCCATTATACATTTATACAACACTGTGTCCAAGTATTTACAATTGTACCTACACAAAGCATCGCATTCAAAAGTTACATTTTAACGAGTAGCAAATAACGAACAATATGTTAACTGGGTGTGATATACAAATATGGGACTGTTTAAACGTAATTTTTTCATGAATTGAAAAATATCTGTAATATTTTTCAATTCATGAAACGCAAACAGAATCTGCCAAATTAAATTACTTTGGGAATATAGGTCCACAAAAATTCGAGCGGGAGTGATTTGCTACGAGTTTACTATTACTAAAGTAAACGATGTGAAAAGTGAGTTCAGGTGTAGTAGTACCTCGTAGTTGTATTCTTTGAATTTCTTTAGCTGAAGTTGACTTCTCAATGTTGTCAGAAGGTTGTCAGATTTATGTACGTATAATCTGGCTGAAATCTATAGATTCCATTCGCATTCTACTCAAACCATAATATTTACTCATCTTGAAGTATGAGCAAAATGAAACAAAAAATAATAAAACCAAAAGAAAAAAAAACATACCTGTAAATATTATGTGTAGAGCATAGGGACCTCTGAATGAGTATTTTGACCGTACTATAGGTTCAGCGAAGACCGATAAAAACTTTATACCTATCAATTTTAATATTATGAGAAGATCAACGAACCAGGGACAGACTAGCTATTAATCCTGAATGTCACCCATAATGCAGGCATTAAGCCCAAACACTTTTCAATTTAACGATCCTTTCAAATCAAACCGCCTCCATCGATTAATCATCGCAGATATGTTGTGAATGCATTACGTACACATATTTGTACAATCTTTGCTGAATAGCGCCAGATTTAGATAAGTGCTACATAAATCACTTACCCATTTGTACTCGTATCATCAGAAGGCTCTATCAGCGGAAAGAGTCATCACTGTACAGTGTTCATGTACAGTGTACACGACTAAATAACTAAACAGAGACAAAGCTCCATAAACCCATGTTGCGAGAGATACGCTACTACAAGTAAGCGACCGTCCCGGAGGTACGTGCCTCCACTCGTAACTTGTACGTTCTGTGAGTACACAATATTATCAGTTTACGTAGGTTCGGCCAGTGGATAAGCTCAGTTGTATTTTTGCACCATGTTTTCCATTTTAAAATTTTTTGAACACTGCCAGCGGACAGCCGCAGATTGCCTCATTGGTTGAGCGCGCTCTTGCCCCATGCCCCACAGACCTTCAGGATGGCCGCGCTTACAGTTATTTACCCATATCAATACGATTATGTACCTACTACACAGCTTGGCTTTTATATAAAAAACTTTTTATATAAACCTATTTGTATAGAAACTTTTCCATCCAAAAAAAGCATGTTTTTAATCAAGATTGAAATTCTCGTAAAAGCAAAAATCACACCAAACTGTGTGTTTGTTTGAGTTTGTTTCACTCTGACGGGCGACTGAACATAAATTCGAATTTACTCAAAACAATTCCTATTTCCAAAGCCATCGTGTGTTTTCAACCATCGATCTGTTTGTGTTTGGGTACACTCGTATTCACACTCAAAATACGATACATTTTCAAACATTTTCGTTAATAATTTTCACCTCACTATCATAGTGGTATACTTATACTTTTAAAGTCAACAACAGATATTAAAAATAGAGTACAGTAGTAGTACAGCGATTTAAAAAATCCGACTTTTCAACAATAAGCTGAACGTTCAATGTAAGAGTCTCAGGGCCCCTGTCCACTGCGGCTGAGTGGACTGCACCGAATTTTCCTGCCCCCGAACCCAGCGGTACTGTCCTTCACAAACTGGCACTGTTATCCAACACTGCATATATTCTGCGGTTGAAGTACGAGTATATGAAGAACTATTATATTAGTTAAAGTTGGTTTTGTAGGGAATATAAGCTCGACCAGTGTAATAGTAAAAAGGTCTATATGCAATATATCGCTGCAAATAGGTTCAGAGCTCATTATGTTAATGAGTAAATCAAATGAGAGATTTTTTCAATTATCTTCATGTTAGCGGGTTAAATAAATGTACATTGAATTTTAATTATATTTATTTGTAGCTGTAGAATGTAATTTAACATGGTTTTATTAATATTTTTATTTTAGGCTTTCTAGTGTAGTTACATAAGATTAATCTACGAATTCTCTGAATTCATTGAGATGTTACGTCCTCCATCTCCGAAAATATTCATCAGATCTTCAGCAAAAATGGGACCAACCTGATATGTCCTTTCAAATGAAATAAAAAAATTATTGAAATCGGTTCAGATTTGTCGGAGTTATGGAGTAACATCCCCTAAAAATCAAACTAATATTATAAAGCCGGAAGTTTGTATGTGTATGTGTGTGTGTTGTTTGTTACTCCTTCACGCCCCAACGAATGAACCGATTTGGCTGAAATTTGAAATGGAGATAGCTCAAACCCAGTATTAAAACATAGGCTACATTTTATCCCGGAAAATTACAGAGTTCCCATGGGAATTGAAAAACCTTGATCCACGCGGACGAAGTCGCGGGCATCGTCTAGTAAAAAATAAAAACAAAACACGCGTCGAATTGAGAATCTCCTCCTTTTTTTGAAGTCGGTTAAAAATTTGCTGTAAATGTTATTCCAAGAGCGTCTTAAAGCTTTAAATCACATAAAGCTTTGTATTACTTTGCACGACTTTGGAGTGTCTCCGATTCGAAATAACAATAGAGTATAACGAACTTATTATCTTGGATTGTTCAATGTTCAAATAAATGATGTCAAGTCTTTCGTATTGACTTGGCACACCTCTCTGTGTTTTGATTATATCAAATGTAAGCAATTCATAAAGTATCTACGCTCCATTAAAATTAACGATAAAGCATAGGTAAATTGTATTTAAGGAAGTTATATTCTTATTTTCTTTGTGATAAAAATAAGACTTGTAATAGTACATTGTTACCTTAGGGATGAAAGTAACTTATTTAGTCCCGAGACGGGGTTTGGCGCCCGAGCGTAGCGAGGGGGCCTATAGTTCGAGGGACTAAATAAGTCTTTATCCCGAGGTAAACACTGTGCTTTTCATTACGAAATATAAGGAAAGTCAAAATAAAAATAGAAATTAGCTAAAGAAAATTGAGTGAACTTTATTTTACATAAATCAACAACTTTGGTATAGTCAAGTATTGTCTATGATTGTCTATGAATGTCTATGAATCAGTTGTCTTTACTTTATGAATAAAGTCTATCTTTCTTCTTGTCTATGGATGCACTCGGGTATGTCGTGTTTCATTTGAATTCCAATAAAAATGTGACAACTAGTTTTTTTTAATTATTTGACAGCTGTAAGTTGAAAACGATTCTCCCTAGGGCTGAAAAGTATTACTTTCAACCCGCTTCTCAGGCAACTTCAGACCTACTTTCCGTGTATGAGTAATGAAAAAATATTTTTGTACGTTACAGTTCTCTTTTTTTAACTTTCAAATTAATTTTATTTACATTTAATAATAATACTTAATATAATACAATATTAAACTAAATTAAAATAAAAGCTAAATATAAAAAATATCATTTAAACCACTGGAACGAGGAAAAGTGCCTAGAACGCTGGCTGCGTTACCCAGCTGAATGGCCAAACATGGGCCAAACATACCATTTCATTTTGTTCTATCTAAGACCTAAGTATTTATTTGTTGGCTCATTAGTAGCCGTTAATTTACTCAAATCTCAAATTGAATGCTAATTTAGGTTTAAGTATCTTGCAAGTGCCATAATATTGATCCAAGAATCAATGCTTATTCAAAAATTATAACAGTGAACATTTGGGATAAGTAGAGAATGATGTAAACGACTGGTCGTTGAAATAGATTTTTCATTACTCATACACGGAAAGTAGGTCTGAAGTTGCCTGAGAAGCGGGTTGAAAGTAATACTTTTCAGCCCTAGGGAGAATCGTTTTCAACTGACAGCTGTCAAATAATTAAAAAAAACTAGTTGTCACATTTTTATTGGAATTCAAATGAAACACGACATACCCGAGTGCATCCATAGACAAGAAGAAAGATAGACTTTATTCATAAAGTAAAGACAACTGATTCATAGACATTCATAGACAATCATAGACAATACTTGACTATTAAAAAGCTAAATGCATAGCCCGCCGGCTAGGCCAAAGAAAAAAAAAGGCGGTAAAGTTCACTCAATTTTCTTTAGCTAATTTCTATTTTTATTTTGACTTTCCTTATATTCGTAATGAAAAGCACAGTGTTTACCTCGGGATAAAGACTTATTTAGTCCCTCGAACTATAGGCCCCCTCGCTACGCTCGGGCGCCAAACCCCGTCTCGGGACTAAATAAGTTACTTTCATCCCTAAGGTAACAATGTACTATAAAACACCTGCTTGGTATTACTTCGTTCAAGATATTAATTTTGAATTGTAAATGAAATGAAAGCAATTTATAAACTGAATACTTACTTAGTCTCCCTTTTTCAAGCAGAAATATTGGCGTCATCATGTTTTTCTGTTTGTAAGTATAGAAACACCCAATAGGTACTTACGTTTTTTCGTCGCAATATGTGAAAGCTTTAAATTTTTATTAGGACGTAGATAACTACGATGTATTTGTGTAATTAGAAAGAAAATGAAATTTATTTAATAACAATTTTTATTATTATAATTACTTATTTGGATTGTAGTTGGAACTGTCGATATTTCGATTCAGTTGCATCGACCGTGGTTACGATGCGATCTTTCGTATTTAGAACGATGTAGTACGTTTATCTCACGAAGGTACGGGCGCTTTACTTGTGGTTACGTCGTGTACATGCACATTGCGTAAGTGTGCGTGCCTGTCAGGAGCTTAGGTGGGAGCGAACAGGCGCGAGCAAGCTCTCGCTCACACTTATAGGTACAGATACGACACACACACAACCATGAGCCAGAGCCCTCGTGAAATGAAAAAATATAACGCGTTGCGAGTTGCGACACCACATATAGTAGTGATACACAACACAACGGTATCACTACGTTGTAAATGTACAACGCCGTTTATCATAGCTTTTACGTGAAAAAATATTAAAATTTTGCGGAGAAAATATTTGTAAACATCGCATGCACGAGATTCTAATTTCTATTGGTGTGAACACGACCTTAAACTAAACGTATTACGTATCGCGTACAAACTTTTAACGTTAATGTGCCATATTTTACGCTTAAAGCCTATTTTTCTCAATGTTTGTCTTCACTTTAACTAGAAACGTGACCTCGCATTCCACTCGCGCTCGTCTCATTTAAAATACGACTATTGGTAATGTAACTCAGTAATTATTCACACTTAACTTTTGGCTTACCTGTGAATTTAGAAACTGGAGCCATTAAATTCGGAAAATGGTATATTCTTGTGTACCTAACATAAATGCAACTGGAAGTTTTATTATTCAAATCAAATCAATCAAATATCATTATTTATAGAAAAATATCATTACATACAAATGGATTTTGCCAACAGCTAAGCTATAATCGTTAGATTTTGTGATTTAGCTGCTGGATCTATTCGTGATTGAAGATTCAGTTTTGATATTATACAAATTTGATATCATGCTTCATAATACAGATTACAAATATTATACCCACTAAAAATTAGTAATTGTTTGAGAAAAAGACAGCGATAAACCTCTGGAAAGCGTTTAAATATACCTTTTAATAGTAGCCTTTTTTTTTCAAAGAACTCGCACTCTTAATGTATAAAAAAGTTAATGACACGATACCTCTTTTTATGCTAGTCTATCTTTTCACGACACACACATGTTCCCAGGTTTATTGTAGCACTCAGTATCTCATTCTCTAAGCCGGGCATTATCCGGCCGAGGGCCCGCACAAACGCGTGTGTTCTACATGGACCATGTACTTACGATGATTGATCGACTCGAGCCGATCGTGATTGATTCCACAGGATCAACACATTGAGAGGTGTAAGGCATGAATCAAATATATTTAACGCCAAGTTCCTATATTGTTCAATCTATCTGTGATCTGTCGATAATATTTTTTGTAGGAAAGTTGTTTTATTGTTTTGTCGAATATGGTATTGACTTTTTGTCAATAACAAGGTTGCTGGGTTATTTATCGACAATTTACAGTTCCGTGGTAATGTGTGTCATGTGGGAGGCTTTGGGCGTGGCTAGTTACCACCCTACCGTCAAAGACTTGCCGCCAAGCGATTTAGCGTGTCGGCACGATGGCGTGCAGAAACAGATTAGGGGTGTGGGTTGAATGTAGACTGGCATACCCCTTCCAAGTTAGCCCACTACCATCTTAAACTGCATTATCACTTACCATCAGTTGAAATCGCAGTCAAGGGTTATCTTGTCAACAAATAAAAAAAAATGTGTTAAAAGTGGCGAATCTGGTTGAGTCATTTATAACAGCTATAATACCGTGAAGTATTACATAGTATTCCGTTATTTATTACCGTAGTTAATACCTTATAATACTCGCAGCAAAGTGCGGTGTGGTGAGCGAGCGACTTCGTGGGCGGGTTATATTAAAGAAAAAAAAAACTATATCCTGGACACGAAGTGTATGCAGATTTGGGAATAAAATTATTGTAAGGGATCTATTTCTCTTCTTAGAATAGAATAGAATAGAATAGAATAGAAATATTTTTTATTCAAATAAACTTTACAAGCACTTTTGAATCGTCAATGAATCTGCCACTGGTTCGGAATGCCTTTCCTGCCGAGAAGAGCCAGCAAGAAACTCGGCGGTTGCTCTTTTCAAAAAAATAAAAAATTTACAATTGTTATTGAAACTATGCTATGTATTCAGTGCTTCCACGATGAATTTTCCTGAGTACAATACAAGTAAAAATAAATACAATACAAATACATATAAATACAATTCAATACATGTTAACACAGGCAGGCAAAAGCAGACCCATTCCCGTTGGTGGCACCCGTTCACGAGCATGACACATGATCCAGCCATTGCTTCTTAGAAATCTATTTCTATTGGTGTTTGTAATGTAGGTACAGTACGCTTATCTCACCAAGTTACGGGCGCTTTACTTGTGGTTACGTCGTGTACATGTACATTGCGTAAGTGTGCGTGCCTGTCATGAGCCTAGGTGGGAGCGGTCAGGCGCGAGCAAGACTTTTACAGATACGACACACACACAACTATGAGCCACGCGCCGTCGTGAATTGCAAGAACAGCTATCGTCCTGAGGGCCTAGACAAAAATACATTCCATTAGTGATATCGCTAGTAGAAATGTCCAAAAATGTATGGGATTTACATTAGCTATCGTAGACGAATGGAATAGGCGATCGCTAATCACATGTAACTTTGTCTAGCAGTCGAACGTCGCTTTCGTTAAAGCATAGCGAATTAGGAAATCGAATCGCTTCGAATCGAATGCCACTTATCTAGCCCCTCTGGTTACGCGGTGATGTTAATAAATCAGTTAGCGATAATCCTTTGTTTTATTCAGTACATTAAAGTGTTGAGAAGAGATGACATATTCTTTTGTTTGTTGTTAAAGTTTCGGATTGTGCTCACAAATTCAAAGCTTAGTAATAAAAGTAATAAATGAGTTTGCTGTGCGGATGTACACTGCATAGTTCGCTCACGTAAACGCGTAGGAGAGCTTTGCATTAGCGTACTGAGCTTTTGAAAGCTTTCTTGAATAATCACTTCATGTACCACTAGTGTTTTTTCTTTGAATATTTCACAGTTACATACACTAGGTACATACCTACTCTATCCGATGCTTGCAACATAACCATCTTGTATTTGTTAGACTCATTGTCTATAGCCCGCTGCCATTTTAGAATGTATCGTCACTTACCACTAGGTGAGAAGATAGCAGTCTAGGCCTAGATTGTTTTATTTTAACTTTTTCTCTCTCCTCTGACAATAAATTAATTCAATCAAACTTATCTGGGTTGTAACTTTGAAAGGTACCAACTTACGTGGGTTGAAATATTGTAAGGTACCAACTTACTTGGGTTTTATCTTTGTAAAATAGTTGTACTGCTTGTCCCCAATTTAAAAATTCCCCTGCAATTTAAATAAAACATACATAGGTATACGCGGACGAGGTCGATATGTCAGCTAATAGTCTTTTCTAAACGAATAAATGTCTGTAACTTTTTCACGGCTCAAATGTTGAATTGATTTTAAAGCAGCGAATGAATATTGTAAAGCAATTGGGGTACAAAGATAGCTTATATCCTGGAGACTAAAACATGTTTACTTTTTATTCCGGAATATAAGTGCTTCCATAATATTTTCACCAACCTTTATCCACACGAACGCAGTCGCGGGCTTAAGATTGTACGAATATAATACAGAAACCAATTCCACTGTTTTATTATGTGTCTAGGGAAATCGCTTATGTTCTGTTTGGAGCATTATTGGTTGTAATAAAAAGTGATAGCAGGCTCTTAGATAAAAGTAAATAAAATGTTTCCGTCTGTGATTTCGAAATATCTGCTTTTTATTAGGCTTTTATGTTTATTTCAACTTATATATTTTTAAATTTTTGTATACCTGTCTGTTTGTCCGAGCTAATCTTCGAATTGCCGGAACTGATTTGAACGGGTCTTTCACAGGCAGCCAGGAAGTCTAGATACAAGATGTAAATAGACTATGTTGGCCAAGCTTCCCTAAGTAAAAAAAACTGTAGATATTAGAGATAAATACATCTTTACTAATATTATAAATGCAAAAGTTGTTGGCTTTTTCATCAATCACGTCGTAGCATAGCTCCGGATCCGGATAGGTATACATAATTATGTACTTTAGGACCTGGAGAGTGACATAGGCTTCATTTTATCCCGGACATTAGCTAGTAGACTATGCCTATGCTACTTTCTGTCCCGGGAAATCAAAGAGTCCTCAAGGGATTTTAAAACACCTAAATCCACGCGTATAAATTGACGGGCATCAGTCGGTAGATAAATAATATAAACCTAGCTCATCGTTTTATGACATGCGATCTCGTAAAAAATATGTAAAACAAATCCCTTGATCGCGTATAACTTACTGAGTACTTTAATAAAAAGTGTCTGGATAATAACGGCACATTCAAAATGATTAATCGAGCTCTTTTGTGATAGCATTCTTTTGTTAGACAAACAAGAGACAAACGGAATTTCCAATTTTTATATAAATAAAAAAGATTATATAAATTATAATATATTGATCGTTACAGAAATTGATAGCAAATAAAAATTCAATTTATATTCTCTGCACAGAACAAAGTCTCTACTATGAATAAGAATTGGAATCATTTATTTCAAATCTAACTTTTGCCAGCGACTTTGACCGCGTGGAATTCGATTTTTAAAAATCTTCTGAGGACCATTTGTTTTTCCGGGATAAAAAGTAGTCACACGCCTGGTTTCAAACTATTGCCATTTCTACCATTATTTCAAATCATGTCGGATCTGTCACTTTGTTGCTGAGTGATTAAAGAGCAAACCAACACACTAACAAACTATCAAATCAATAAATAATAGTCATTTAAGTTCCGAGAGTTCTAAACGCACCCTGGTTTTAGAAGAGTCCAGAACAAATCCTGCCGGATCTATGTAAGAATGGATTTTAAAATTGTAATATTTACGAGACACTCACAAAAATTCTACTCGTCACAACTCACAAGGGGCAAAATGTACAATGTGAGTGACATTTAGTGGACGCGAAATTCTTAAGGGACATCGCGTCAGAGAAAAATAATAATTTTGTAACATCTATAAATATACTATGAGAATATTTTCTGTTACGTAAAATGTAATATAATACGTACAAAAATAATAACATAATACCCACTTTTGCCTTACTCAATCTAAACCAGTTCATGACCCATTCAATATGGTGAAAATACGAGTAGTCTATTAAATATTTTTCGCAGAATACATAATACTATTATACTCTCAGATGCCTTCTTGACGTAAACATAATATTATTATGGGAGAGCTCAGGAAAGCTTATAAATACACTAGCTGATGCCCACGACTTCGTACGCCTGGATTGGGGATTTTTAATTCCCGCGGCAACTTTCTTATTTTCCGGGATAAAAAGTAGCTTATGTTTTATTCCAGACTATAATCTATCTCTGCGCCAAACGGCCAAATCGGTTCAGTCAGTTCAGTGTGATAGAGTAACAAACATCCATCCATCCATCCATACATCCATACATCTAAACTTTCGCATTTATAATATTAGTAGGATACATGGATTTGATTTTGTATTTGAATTTCAATATTATCACGAATAGTATAAGTACGAGAAATTGGACGCAATCAATAGCTCTTGTTGTGTTTGTCAGTCTAATAAAATAATTAATACGAAATAAATTGGTTAACTTCTTTATTTATTGTGTAGGTAATTTATATGTATTAATTTATTAATTAATTTAAATAAATCGTAGTTATTGTAAAGATTCTCTGATTTCAGCATAAAACCGGCACGATGGCGTGTAGAAACCGATAAGGGGTATGGATTGAATTTACACTGCTATACCCGTTCCAAGTTAGCCCGCTACCATCTTAGACTGCATCGTCACTTACCATCAGGTGAGATCGCAGTCAAGGGCTATCTTGTATCTTGTCATCGAATAAAAAAAAAAAAAAAGCGTAGATTCTAAAATGTAACGTAACGACACACTGAACTTTGTCTCTTTCAATTTTTAAACATGAACGGACGCGAGCGAAGTTGCGGGCATTAGGTATGTTAAATATACTCACACATCGACAAGTTTCCACTCTTGGCGTCTGAAAACGCGAGATAAATTTAGAAGTAGAGATTGTTTTGAATTAATTTAGATTTATGTCCATTCCGCTCGTCGAACTGTTGGCTCGGAAGGTAAACATACGTTCAGATATTATCCTGTTTACTTAATCGCCGCCTTGATTATACCACATTCTATGTAATAACAATTATAATTATTCATTAGCGAATTAGGCTGTAATCGGAATATAATATCAGTAATGTTATCTCAATTAAGTAGCTACATAATTCATGTATTATGAATGACTGTCTCAGACATTTATAAGATTAATAAAGTAGCCATTGTAGTAAATACGACTATTTATTGGACCGTTGCTTGGCCGGAGAGCGATAAATTGCCAGAGAATTAATGATACCCACATTATTATGTAGCAATAAATAATTGTTGTACGGATTCGGCAGAAACATATCGTAGTGAAACAAATCGAACCAAAACGAACTACAGTCATCATATTTCATACGTCAATTGGAAATGTGGAAATGGAAGTAAGGTATCACGCGCACTACGCGGCCACGTTTGTTTAATAAAACAAACAAAATAAAAACTAATTTTATCTACAAAATCCTGATATAAAAGTACTGGCTCCCTCGTTTGCCCGTTCTCTCTTCTTAGACGCTAATTAATAAAGACCTGTTCATAACGACTAACAATAAGGAAACAATAAAGCTTTATTATTATACTGCATATTTTATTTACTCTCACACCCGCGTACAAAATAAATACATATATAGCCAAAGAGTTATATAGTAAACGTAAATATATATACAAATAAATAAACTTACATATACTCTACACAAATAAATACTTGTAGCGGGCGGAGGATTACGCCCCGGCAGGGGAGACCAAACGGCCGGGGGTCAGGGCGACAGGCTGAGAAACCGACGGACTATCCTAGCCGAGTCTAGCAGCACCGCTTTCTGCATCTTGGCCGCGAGCGAACTGCCACGGAACCCCAGTCGCCTCAGATGGTGAGCGAGGCTGACTGGGATCAACCCATTCGCAGATATAACGATTGGGATGGTTTCAGTGGACTCCACATGCCACATGCTGGAAACCTCGTGAGCCAGATCTAGATACTTTCGTTTTTTCTCTGTCTCCGCTCTCACGAGGTTTTCGTCATGTCGGATGGGGATGTCCACTAAAAACTCCCTCGACTGCGCCCGGTCCATCAGCACGATGTCAGGCTTATTCGCTAGAATCGTCCTGTCCGTGATGATGGACCGGTCCCAATAGAGCCGGACTCCGTCACGCTCGAGTACTGGCACCGGTGTGTACCTATAGTACGGCACTCTCTCATCCAGGAGACCGTACTTCAGAGCAAGCTCTTGGTGAAGGATTTTGGCCGCTTGGTTGTGTCTGTGCAGATACTCAGTGTTAGCAAGAGCTGAACATCCCGAAAGCACATGCCTGAGTGACTCACCGGGATGGCGACAAGCTCGACAGATGTCTAGAGTGCCATCCTTCAGGATGTACTTTCGGTAGTTCCGCGTCTTAACCACCTGATCTTGTATCGCACACACAAACCCTTCGGTTTCCCCAAAGAGGTCACCGAAGCGCAGCCATTGCACGGACGCTTTCTTATCCACGTGGGGCTCATTTAGAGCTTTAAAAAAGCGTCCGTGCAACTCCCTCTCCTTCCATACGGTCTCCCGGTCAGAGGTGCTTAGTACCACCGGTTTCTGCCACTCGGGATTGGCCAGAGATAGGGGAGTAAGTCCTTTATCACATTCTATGACGTCTCTATGCATTGGGCACTCCCTCTTCGTCTCGAAGTAGGTTCTGAGGTTGGATACCTCCCGATCATGCATGGTCTTGACGCTTAACACGCCTCGGCCACCATATTTTCGGGGGATATACAACCTCATAACAGACGATTTCGGGTGGTGCATGCGATAGAGAGTCATAGTCGTGCGGACTTTTCTGTCCAGGGCGTCTAATTCGGTCTGAGTCCATCTGAGTACGCCAAAGGTGTACATGAGAACGGGCATGACCCAACCGTTATAAGCTCGGACCTTATTGGCACCCGACAAATAGCTTTTACAAACTTTTGTCAGGCGTCCAAAAAAGACCTCGCAAACTGACTGTTTCATGTCCGTCTCCTTTACCCCTACGGATTGTGACATACCCAGATACCGGTACGACTCAGCCTCAGAGAGGGTTCTGATGTTAGTCGGCTCGAGATTGATTTCGGTCGAGTGCGTGACCTGTCCCCTCTCCACATGTAGGACCGCACACTTGTCTAGTCCAAGCTCCATCCTGATGGAGCTACTGAACTCAGTGGTGATATTCAGCAACTCCCTCAGGCGGGTGGCATTGGGTGCTAGCAGTTTGAGGTCATCCATGTAGAGAAGGTGAGGCACTTTTGTCCCTCCTCTCCGAAACTGAAAGCCTGTCCCTGATCTCTCCAGCAAAGTGCTGAGCGGGTTCAGGGACAGACAAAACCACAGTGGACTCAGACAGTCGCCCTGGAAGATACCCCGCCGTATCCTTATCCGGTCATCCGCTGTTGCCAACCGCTCACCATGGAGACAAAGGATCGTGCTCCATTGCCCCATACACTCTCCGAGGAAGTCTCGGACTGTATTATCAACTTTATACAGCTCGAGGACCCTCGAAAGCCATGTATGGGGCACCGAGTCGAATGCCTTCCTGTAGTCAATCCAGGCTGCGGAGAAATTCCGGCGATTGCGTTTGACCAGTTGGCCCGCGACGGAGTCGATGAGAAGGAGCTCCTTAGTACCACGACTACCGCCCCGACATCCGTTCTGAGCCCAAGACATTATGCCATTCTCGTCTACATGACGTGAAATCTTAAGGCTCAGAACGGATGTCAATGTCTTATAGATGGTAGTAAGACACGTAATGGGGCGGTACTTAGCCGGGTCAGCGGTGTCTGTGGACTTTGGAGCTAAATGAGTGATCCCGGTGGTGAAAAGGCTCGGGAGTGCCCTTTGCTCGAGAGCGTCCTGGAATTGTCGAGCCAAGGTAGCATGGCAGAGCGAAAAACCCTTCAGCCAGTAGTGATGCAGCCCGTCGGGTCCCGGACTTTTCCAGTTCGCGGCCCGGCGTACTGCACCAGCTACATCCTCCGGAGAGATGGCGACTGGGTTCATCGGCTCTATCGAGGCACATGCTTCCTCTACCGCCGCAATCCAAGGGCCCTCCTCATGCTCCACCTCTCTTGACCATACACTTCGCCAAAAGGCGACGAGGTCAGCCGGGCTCGGCTGCTGAGAGGTAGAACAGACTGCTGGGCACTCCAGTTTTTTATAGAACCTTTTCTGATCACTCGAGAAGAGGCGATTTTGCCGAAAGCGCTCGACTCTTTCGGAGTATCGTCGAATGCGATTCCCCCATGCAGCGAT
The DNA here is from genome assembly GCA_038048805.1 of Hipparchia sbordonii. Lineage (NCBI taxonomy): Eukaryota > Metazoa > Arthropoda > Insecta > Lepidoptera > Nymphalidae > Hipparchia > Hipparchia sbordonii. The sequence goes on from CM076102.1 coordinate 11,799,972, forward strand.
TTTCTGCTTCAGGTCGTCGATGCGCTCCGTTAGTTTTTGGGCTATATCGGGCTGATCTAGCCTTACCCCTAGCCCATTAAAGGCTATCCTAACGGAGCGCACAATCCTTGGCCTGGTATTGCCCGACCTGAAGCTCTGCAGTCTGCCAATGAGAGCTCTGGCAAGGGTGATACGGTTATTATTATTATTATTATTATTATTATTCAAAGTTTTCTGATGTTTTAATTACAAATTAAATAGATAAAAGCAAGATCGCTACATAAACACGGGGATTGTGAAATAGTGAGTGCCTCGGTCGCAAGGAACAAAAAATAAAGGTGTCCCGCCAATCTATCTCCGATACCGACTACGACCACATCACGACTGATCGTACACTTGCTTGCAGAAGCTCATACGATGAAAAGGATGCGCAAAGTTTATAAAGTTTGGTCGCAACGACTAGTCTTATGGTCGTTGGAGTTTCAAGGTGCGGGATAAGAGTGACAATCCCGTACAAAAAATACTGAAATCCACCAATGCTGAAATCTATAGAACGCACTCTCACTCTGCTCAGACTGAAGACAGAGTTAAAACGAGACAGATTTACGAGTGTATGAGAGCGTATTTGCGTCTCGTTTTAACTCTATCGTAACTCCGAGCAAAGTAAGAGCACACTCTTTTAGAGCTCAGCATAAGTGGACTTATGACATCAGACGAGTCGCAGGGGGTCGCTGTATACATGTGGTGCAAGATAGCAAGTGAAAGTTCATGCAAGAGACTTTTGTCATATATATTGGTTGATAAGAAGAAGATTAGATTAGATTATTGCACGTTGAACGGCCAGTTGGTCGTGGTTTGGGTAACGCGGTACTTTCTGGACACATTGGCAACAACGCAGTCGTGCCCGCGTAGTGCGAGTAGTACCTTAGTATGTTATGTGTAAATGTGCATGCTCGTGTAGATGCTCCGACGATAGATGCCAATCCGTTCCGTATCGATTTGGATTCGGAAGATATTATTAGCGCGATCTAGAGCCTTGTTTACTTTTGACGAAACATAAAATCTAGGGTCGGCAGGCTAAGTTGCAAAAACTTGGATGTTATTGGTTAAATAATATTTTTTTTATTATTTAACCAATAACATTCATTTATTTTAATACACTGTCTGACTAAAGCACATAAAATCCGTTCGCTTCAATTTGAACTCTTAAAAAACCCCAGTTGACTTTGAATCTCTATCTTATTAACTTCGAGTGCGTGTGTCCACATCACTACAATAGTGCGTAACGATAGAACTCACATTAGCAGTACATTGCATAATTGCACTACATTTGCACTAGCTATTGCGACAAAGAGTGGGGCGTGACATCGTGGATTGAACTATCTATAACAAGGAGGAATCAAAAAAAGACGTGTGGCACTCGGGGACTGCCGCGGTAAAGCTATTGCATAGCATTTTTATCAACGCCATCTAGCGGTGAGAGGAGTCCCGTGTCAGGTTATTTTCGTTACGGAACTCGGATTCGGTCTCCGCGCTCAAGGCCCGCGATAGAAGCTATGTAATAGCTTAAAAATTTGATCTATAACCATGGAGGTACCAATGCACTTACAACGTTAAAAATATTTTAACAATCGGACGTGACACTGACCCTAAGTATACGTAGGTATGAACTATGAAGCTTACAATATCGCCCGGAGTTTTCCTAACGCTTCTCAAATTGCTCTTTCAAGGGTGACAAAAGACGTAACAACTAATGCGGTTGGAACAACAGTAAAAGCTGGTGTGGGATGCTTGTAATGACCGCTCTTTGCGGTAAATATAGGCTAATTGAGATAGGTACTTGGTTAAATTCACCATTAGGAAAGTACTTGATTTTTATACGCCTTTATATTAACCTTTTCTACTCTGGATTAACCTTAACATTGCAAGGTTAATTTTATCGAAGTGAGTTGCTTCAAATATAAAGCTCGGGTTGCTTATTCCGTTGTATACAATTTCGTAGGTAAAAACTAAAAAGTGGTATTTTTTCCACAAGAAACAGTATGAACTATTTTTATTCGTCTATAACTCTATATCAAAGCCAAAAGGGAGGATTATGATTGTAGCAGTCTATGTATGTACGTATGTTACTATTAACGAATTTCCCATCGTTATAGTGAATAAAGTAGGTACTGAGCCGATTTTGATAAATGAAGTGTCAATCGATTTGTTCGGTTGCAGCTTCGATCCCCACCCATTGCAATATTGTCGTACCCACTCCTAACACAATATTTCTGCTTATTTGTAGGGGAGAGGAAAATATAAGTCAAGTTCACCTTGGCTAACATTCTTTATACAAAAAAAAAAGACGTGTGGCACTCGGGGACTGCCGCGGTAAAGCTATTGCATAGCATTTTTTATCAACGCCATCTAGCGGCTCACCGTAGAGGAGTCCCGTGTCAAGTTATTTTCGTTACGAAATTTCTGGATTCGGTCTTTACGCTGGCCCGCGATAGAAGCTATGCAATAGCTTAAAAATGTGGGAGATCGGAAAAATAATTTAAGTACGTAGGTACAACGATAATTATTTTTTTTGTAACAAATTATGAAATATGAAGTAGACAATCAGGGACTAATAGTTCAGTACCTAGCCTTTACTATGTACATAGCGTTTATTACAACGCTGGTCGATGAAACAAGCTTACGACTTGTTATTGATCTGTATTGTTGTGTTGGACTCATTGAATGACAAAGGAGGAGGAAGATACCTAGCTGGCTTGTGAAAGTCGTTGAAAAATAATAAAGTTGTTTTATACCTACAAGCTAGCTTTAGCCCGCGGCTTCGCTCACGTTTTACAAGCCCCTGTTTTATCCCCTTAGGGGTTGAATTTTCAAAAATGAAAAAGACGTGTGGCACTCAGCGACTGCCGCGGTAAAGCTATTGCATAGCATTTTTTATCAACGCCATCTAGCGGCTCACCGTAGAGGAATCCCGTGTCAGGTTATTTTCGTTACGGAATTTCTGGATTCGGTCTCCACGCTGGCCCGCGATATAAGCTATGCAATAGCTTAAAAAGTTGTAAAGGTAACAGACATATAGTTAATTTCGTGGACACAATTTCGTATCTATAAAACGTTAGGATCAAATGAACGCAAGGAACAACCGTCTTATCAAATCAGTGATCACTAAATTGTAGAAATAAGAATTTATGTAAATCGATGCTTAGGTGCCAGCCAAAGACGATTCAATATGTAAATGTGGAGCGTCGCAGATCGGCCTGCTTCCGGTTTCCTGTTTTATAATATAACTACCGGACGCCCGCGACTTCGTCCGCGTTCTTAAATTGTTGAAATTTTTCCTGAATTTTCTTTGCTATAAGCCTCACGGAGCCCGAGAACTTTCCAACGAATGCAAAACCGTGGAAATCGGTTCGTGCGTTCTGGAGTAATAGCGTCAGGAAGGAAAACCCGACTTATTTTTATATAATAGATAACATATATTAATATTACCGTTTCTCAGATGCTCTCCATTACTCTCTAAAACTAAAATGGCGATGGGCGGGTCACGTGGCGCGGATGGGGGACAACCGCTGGACGTCTAGGCTGACGTCGTGGCCGGGTCCTGCAGGTCACAGGAAAGTAGGCAGACCATACGCAAGGTGGACCGATGATCTATTAAAATGCGCTGGCAAACGCTGGTTTCAGATAGCACAAGACAGAGATAAATGGTCCTCTCTGGAGGAGGCCTTCACCCTCACCTAGAGGGGTTCTTGTTCATTTAGTTATTATTTTTTTTAATTTTTTAATTATTGTTTTAAGTTAGTGGTAAGATTAATAAAAATAAATTAGGTAGATTGTAAGATTATATAGCTTATTATAAAATAGTTAACACATTATGTCAAAATTTTTGTTAAACAAGAAATAACAGGCTTTTTTATTTTTATTTTATTTTATTTTATAATATTACCGTTAAGATCGGTTTTATTGCGAGAACAATGCCTATAATGTTGAATTAAGGTTTTGGGATGGAATTTATGAAAAAATGTGAAACACGCTTACCTTTATTTTTAATTGAAAGTCAAAATACTAAGTTTCATGGATATTAATTGAAAAATAAGTCATTCTACAGATTTTTTCTAGTTAAGTCAACAAGTTGAACTCGTCTCTTCTAATAATTAATTGTTATAGCTTTAAAGGAAAAAGTTTGGGCGAGAATATTTTTCTTTAACTACCGCCTTGCTTATTTTTATAAGATCTTCCATTAAGCGTACTCCTTTTTCAAAACTTTTCTAGAGTAAATTAAATTAAAGTAGTTCCGAACGCGTCCCGACAGGATCTGTGCTTAGAATTTTAAATAAGATCTTAAGAGAAATGGTATCTGGTGTCTCTACTGGGACAGCGTGCCGCTGGTATTTAAAGAACTCTGATACGGAAATAATTTGAAAGCACAGTTATATGTCTAGCATATTAAAATAATATATGAAACTGCAAAGCTATGAAAACAAGTTTGTTTTTACGTTATCGCGGATGTTTCTCTACACATCTACGCGGTGACAATATAATTTTCCTTGTATCCACTTCTTTAGTTTTTCTGACATCTGTGGATCTGAGCCTCATGCTAACTAGCTCGTGAAAGAACGCAGTATTTATTACACTTTAAAAATAAATTAAAAATTAAAGGCCTCCACTACTAAAAACGTGTTTTTTTGGCTTTTTTGGTTCGGAACTCTCGTCTGATTTGACCGATTTTTTAGAATAGTAGTGGGGATAGGCAAAAATAAAGGTAAAGATACACTCACTTATATTACAGGCTGTGAAAAGTTAGTAGTTAGTTTAAGGTCAACAACGTTCCGAGACCTAGGGTTAATAGTATTAATACACACAAAGGCCGGAGGGCTTTCCCAAAATTAATCTGTAAACCAACACACCAACGGAAAATCTTTATCCATTCAGAATAAGGTGTATTATAGTGTGCCTTTCGTAATGAGTTAAATTCTACCGTATCTGACGTGTACACGTTGGTTTAATCTTCTAAAGTACCTACATCTAGAGATGAAATTACTTCCTGTTTGTTTAGTTCACAACAAAATGTCCTATTTCGCAGGAATGATTGTAACATGACAGACCCTTCGGGGAAATGGACCCTCGGGCGAGAGACCCTTTGAGGGACATTACGTACAGGCGAAGTTTATGACACTTGTACTAAGATATAAAACCGCTACGTACAAAATGTTTATTTAAATTGTTTTGTGACGTAATAAAACTGAAGGCCTAACTTTCGGACCGCGTTGGGGATAAATGTTAAGATAGGTACATACCTATGTGGATAGGATTTGGTTGTGTGGTTTAAGGCGATCGTTTTTAGGGTTCCGTAACCAAAGGGTGCAAACAGGACCCTATTGCTAAGCCTTCGCTGTCCGTTCGTCCGTCCGTCAGCGGGCTGTATCTCATTATCCGTAATAGGAAGACAATTGAAATTTTCAAAAAATGTGCAATTCTGTTGCCGCTTTAACACATCAAAGTAGAAGAGATGCAATAGTAAGTCGCGAATATTTTGATATCGTTTAAAAAGTCTGGTAACAAAATAAGTGTTCACAAATAACAACCTACCTTCTAATATTATCCTTAATCCAAAGATTGTGTTCAGGTGAATAAATATACGTGGTCTTTGTGATCGTGTTGTACTTACCCTTCGTGTGTGTTAAAAGCCGATAAAGGCATAATGTACCTACCATTAAGTATTCTGTGCTCATAGTGATTTTATTATGTTTGCTACAACGGGATAAGCGACATAAAGTAATAATCTCTCAAGAATATGAACTGGGCTTAGCGTTTAAAACTATCATAAAGTTTTGTATACACTAATTTTATTGCGCGTAAGACTAACGACGACGTAATCTACAGTAGGGATATTACGGGCCAATTTCAGCATCGCCGACTAACGGTATCCGAAAAATAAATTTGACATTCTGACAGTTATGTATTGTAAATCTGTCTAAATATCGAACTTCGTCGATTAAACGTTACTCGGCAATAGTGAGATTGGCTCTAAGTTGTAGAGAAATCGAGTCTCTGCATAGTTTGAATCCGCCGCATGAAAATAAGTTAAGTCATGCAGAATGCAGCATCGGATGACACACTCAACCCAGCGGATGTAAAAACTACGTGGATGTACGAAGAGTTTCTGTAACCATCTACCTACTCCATCATCACACCCTGAACAGATTAGGTACTCATCAACGCACGGACTATGGACGGACTACTCATCTGGGCCAAATCAGTGAGCTCAAACTCAAAAATAAAAATAATAGTTGAGTTTCTATAGGAAAGTGACATAGGCTACTTTTTATTCCGGAATACCAAAGGAATCCCGCGGGATTTTGAAAAAACCTAATTCCACGCTGACGAAGTTGCGGGCTTAGGACAAACCGAAGGGGTCATGACTTTCAGCAATGAGGAATAATACGTGGCCGAGAGTTGTTACATCATAGAATCACTTGAAGACGGGAATGGCGAACCTGTTGCACGCGGTAAAATATCGTCAGCACTTTATCAACACTGATTAGGAACTCCGACGAGCCAATACGTTGTGCTTATTACTGAAATTGATTCGATTTGAACGTGATATAAATTCTTCGGGATTGGAGGCGCTACAGCAAAATTCAATCATAACTTTTCGGGCAAAGATTAGCGTGCCTACATTTTTGTGACAAGGAAAAGAGAAGCAAAAGCCAGACGCTTTTGGTTTCTCCGAAAGATTTCCTCAAGGTTTATTTAAATTACTTTCATTCTCTCAAAAGTACCATAGAAACTTCCATAGCGGAAGACACGGGCTGTAGGTTAAAGCACTTAATTCAACATTTCTGAAACTATTCGTTTCAGAAATGTTCGCTAAGGTGTGGAACGCTCTTTCAGCGACCGCGTTTCCTGCCACGTGTAATTTGAGTACTTCCAAGAATGAAAAGGCAAGATACCTTTTCATTCAATGCCTTGGCAAGCGCATTTCAACTTGAACGGCTTGACCGATTGAATATATATTTTTTTGGTTTTGTTCGCTCTAATACAGGGGTGGTTTAAAAATAAAAAATAATAGGGAAAACTCAAAAGAACGGCTGAATAAACTGATTAATAATTTTCCACTTCGGATTATTTTAAAACATTAAAAACAGCATATAAATAAATCAAAGCAATAAATTACTTATGATACCAAAATACTGTACTAAAATAACTACGATACGAACTGAACAGAGTTAAAAATAACCATAATGTGGTAGCCGAAACAAGTTCAGGTGTGCGCTATAAAAAATGTTATTTGTATCTTATTATATATTCAATTCTATATTATTGTGTCGATAAATTTATTATAACGATGTTGTTATATCTATTCTTAAAAAAAAATCGTCTTACGTCTGGATATCTTTCGTAAGCAACGGAATGGAAAATTATAATTTGGTGTATTATTAGAAGGATATTTCCGTTTCATTTTTTGTGAGTCAGGTGTAATAAAACGACTGAAACTCGAAGCAAAATTTAATTTTTACCCGACTTCGCCTTTAAAATTTTTATGTTTTCTTATAATTTGTTTTTTTTGCATTGCGTATGTACCTTTTTTTGCATAGCTTCTATCGCGGGCCGGCGGTGGAGACCGAATCTAGAAATTCCGTAACGAAAATAACCTGACACGGGACTCCTCTACGGTGAGCCGCTAGATGGCGCATTTTTTATCAACGCCATCTAGCGGCTCACCGCTAGATGGCGTTGATAAAGAATGCTATGCAATAGCTTTACCGCGGCAGTCCCCGAGTGCCACACGTCTTTTTTTTAAATGTCGATGATAGTAAGAATTATGTACCGAAGTAGCGTCTTCAAAGTCATTAAAGAATATACGTGCTGAACCTTACTAATATTCCCCTTTCCCCTCTAATTAAGCGTAAAACTTCTGCTAGAAGAGGGTACGACAATAGTAAAACGGGAGTTTAAACCTTTGATACTTTGAGAAACTTTCATGCTTGGTAAATATGGGACTTAGGTATAAAACTTCAGACGGAGAGATGTGTGAGATATGTAACTTTTATTTAGATTCATGAATCTATTTACATATTGACTTGCTGGTTAATTTTGTATTTATTTAGATTAAATAAGGAAATTATGGGGAACTCTCAGGCATGTGTTTTCTCACGATGTTTTCTTTTACTGCTAAAGCAAGTTCTATTTAAACACATAATAATACAGAGTTACTTTAAGTTCTTTACACTCTTACACACTCTTCTTTACACTCTCACACTTTACAAAGCGTTCTACTTTCTTAGGGCGCAATTCTAAACAAATATGGATTTGATCCTTATACATATTTGAACGAGCGAAGCGAGTTCTCTGAGTCAACTAGGGCGCTTGCCTACTAGACAGAGAAGTGTGTCCGTCTAAATGTCTGTCAGAGCCCTATAACTTCTGAATTACTGAATATTAGAACGTGAAACTTGGTTGAAAATTCAGTTATATCCTGTACTTGAACAACAAATACTAAAATTTGATAAATGTTATAAAGAAACGAAATTATTTAATTTTAATGCGCCATCTATTAGCATTATTGTGAAGCTAATAGCTTCACTATAATGCTAATAGATGGCGCTGTGTCAGTAAAACAGTTTTATGTCAACTATTATTTTTTTTATTGCGTCTAATGTTAAAAGTTAATTATTACAATATATAATTAAAACTTTTGGGAATTATGGGATATCGCGAGGTCTCAGTTCGGGGCGAACCACTAGTATATGCTTATAAAGACATGTGTAGTTAATGTTGAAATAAATAAAAGGTGGAAATAACGTATGAAATAGTGGAAAATATTATAAGATATTTTGTTAAATTTTATTAGACCAAATTACGGTTAAAAAGATTTTAATTACAGAGGAGGTCAAATTTATACACAAACTTGTATTATAGTCTACTCTTATGGGCAAAGTTAGCTTCACAATGTAATATTGTGAATTCATAACATAAGAAAGTTTTCGAACTTGGTGTGTGTGATACAATGGAGTTACACGTAAAACAATCTTACACTGTGATTCTCTCTCTAAACTAATAAATTGGAAGTTTAGAAACTATATTGTTTTGTATTAAACAAAGAGACATTTGGTGTATTTCGAATTAAATATTGGTTTGCATTTACTAGCGAACTCAACTTGGCATAATATATGCACTTACGACTACCTTATATTGGTACCATGAAAAAAATCTATATATATAAAATTCAAAGTCCTGACTGACTGACTGACTGGCTGAGATATCAACGCACAGCCTAAACTACTGAAGTTAGAAACTTGAAATTTTTACAGTTGGTTCCTTTTATGACATAGACGCACACTAAGGAAGGATTTTTGAAAATTCAACCCCTAAGGGGGTAAAACAGGGGTTTGAAAAATCAAACTTAACGTGAGCAAGGCCGGGAGCAAAAGCTAGTATATCATTAATATAGTACTTTTCAACACAGATTTGTTCAGTCAATATTAAAATTTCAGGCATCTTCCTTTTGCTTTTAAGTGTCGTAATTATCTTAATGCACAATCGTAACTCTATACAAAAAAACTTTTGATTCCTGAAAGCTTTCCATTTTCATTTTAACTAACGGTCATTGTATTACTCCACTCTGAAAATGAATAATAGAACAATTTAAAGTGGTTGTATTCAACTTTATTCCGTTAAAGCCAGTTCCCCAAACAATCCGATTAATTCGGATGAAACGCGAATCAAATAAGAGTCATTTATTAGATGGCTTTGTTAGTGAACAAAATTCACCAAAATGAAATCCAGAATCAAAATTATTGCGACATTATTATACCTACCATAGTCCATTCACGTCAGATGGTTACTGGTTAGTGTGAGATTACGGTTAGAGTTAGGTATATTTAACAACCAAAAAAATTGCTCTTTTTTTAATAGTACATTATTGCAAAGGCAGGGAAGTAGGCAATTGCCATTTCCCGCCGAGGCATATATAGTGCTTTTCTCAAAAGAATGCAGGGAAATAAAACACTTTTTATATTAAATTATACATCCAAATCCATCCGCCATTTTGGTTTAAATCTGGTGGAGTACAATCATTCTCCATTTCACTCTCTGAACCGTTGGAACTGATTTTAATTATTATTAAATTTATATTTATTAAGTAGGTATGTAAATAACAAATCAAGACGAATTTTCAGCTTTGCCGCCAATTTTTTTTTTTATAATCTGTGCCGACAGGCAAACGCATTTATGGCTATACAGCCACGTAAACGCAATTTGTACTAAGCAAAGAGACTATGGTATGCCAAGAATGACAAAAGAGATCCGATCAAAGAGTATTTAGTAACCCCAGCACGCCGTTTCATACTGTTGTATGAAACGGCATTACATTACAACGCTCCTGCAATATTTAAAAAAAAACAAAAAATGTTTTGCAGGAGCGTTGTGATGTTCCAAATTCAAAAAACGCTCCTGCAATGGATTTGATTTTCCTTGTCCGACAATTCGATACTTCGCATGTTCTTTTTTCGAAAATAATGACAATATTTCCATGCATGTTTGAGAAAAGAATATTAATCATGGTTAACATTACCAACATGTCTCTTTCCTTTCCAAATAAGTGAAAGTAGCTTAAACGTGTGTGTTACCATGCGCACCACCTATTCGTAAAATCTCATACAAATTCACGAGTAAATGGATAGACAAAATTTTCTCGTAGTCGACCTTTCGGTTTTCAGCCCGCGCCCAGACCGTTGTGTTATTGAGGTATCTTGAGGTAATTTTGTGTAAAAAATTCTGGTTCTTAACTTTTTACAAAAAATTTTCCCTCAATCTTAACCATGGAGGAACGAATACTGACTTATGCAGCCCACTTTACTTGTGCTTGTGTTCGTACGTCGCCAGTGCCCTAGCATGGGCAACGTACGAACGGGGCGCAATTTACGCGATAAAACTTTTTAAGCACCTAATTTTGAATTGAAAAGCCAACAATACCAATATTCAACTAAGTAAGTAACAAAAAAGTATAGTTGAACGATATCATAGTGCAATGTACAAGTTTTGTGTTCTGATGTTCGTGTAGTATGTGTATCTATGTCGAGGTGTACGCAGCATTAAAATAAATATTGTTATTATAAGAAGGGTGTTATAAACTCTAAATAAAGATAGGCATTAAACATGGATTGGCGTATTGTATCTGCACTATTATATTTTACGAGACTGTGAACTCGTAAAAGCCATAAACTGGAATGGCGATAATACAACTATCATCAAAGGCACTATCCTCGAATGTCGAGGTCGCCCCAAACCGCGGTAGGTATCAATTACTGTCCTAAAATTGGGTTCAGAAGGAGATGACTCTGCACTAGAAACAAATCCTCTTATGCTTGCTCTAAAGTGTCCCTTTGTGAATATCCTTATTTATACAAATATAATAAAGCGAAAGAGTTTGTTTGTTTGTACGCGCTTATCTCTGGAACTACCAGTTGGATTTGAAAAATTCTTTTGCATTAGATAGATAGAATATTTATATTCATATAAATATTCTAAATAAGTCTAAAGTCAGTCAGCTGAACTTTTATATTATTTTTATAAAAGAAAATATATGCAAATTCTAAGTTTCCCTTTTGAAGTGTACTTAGTACATTGATTACATATAGGTATCAACAAAACAAATTATTTTTAATTTAATTATAGTTAATAAAGATTTTGTAGAGTTGATTATTAATTATTAATTAAGATTATTAATTATTATGTATCTTTTGATAAATAATTATTATGGTGCAAGGTGCAATAAAAATCAGATAGACCAAACAAACCGTGAAATGGCTATAACTTTTGTGTAAAGCGGGGCGATTCACTCGCAAGCTTGTACGAATGTATTTCAGTCTGGTCTAAATAAATCAATCTTTCAGTCAACCAGGACATGTAGATTGTAGGAACCGTTCCAACAGGCTGACTGGCAATTTATATGTCAATAGCAAAATGTAATTTAGTTGCAAATAACCGCAATCGCATCCATACAATATCAACTGAAGAATATATAATCAATGATGAACTGAAGAATAAAACTGATCACACATTGACTTGCGCATATGCATGTGTCGCATACGTTTATGTCTTTCGAATAGGAGTATGTTTTAGGAATTACTTAAAATGTTTTTTTTTTAAATATAAATAGCGAGGAAATGGTCAGGCGGTTCACCTGATTAGCACCGTCGATGAACATTTGGACACCAGAGGCACCACTAATCTTTGCCGGCCCATGAATAACGCACAAACCTGTATTTTAGATGGACTGAATTGCACAAGATTTGCTGAACTCCATACTGACACTTTCACTTTCATAGGCAGGCCTCAATGTCAGATAGAGCTTGAATTTTCTAAAAAAAAATGTTTTATGTATGTATATCATTATAATTTATGAAAAAAGAAATATCTACGTTATTACCTAAATTATCCTGGAAAATTAAACAGTTCCAGCGGGAATCAAAAACCTTTATCCACGCGGACGAAGTCGCGGGCATCATCAAGTTTAATGTATAATTCTTAGTAATTCCGTTTGGTATAAAATATTTATAAAATGTTTTGTATACAAGAGTAAGCATAAAACATGAAAGTCAGGGAATTTGCAATTTAACCCCAACGAAAGATATGATGAAATTCTTGAACCTTAAAGATGCATTTAATAATGTACTGACTAGCAAGAGGAATGCATCGCTGCTGAATATTTTAATATTGACTAGGTCCTTATAAATTTTTATTAATTTTCACAGAATGCTAGTTCTTTTTTAATATCTTTCAAAAATCTTAAGAACTAGCTTTTGCCCAGGACTTAGTTTGCGTGGGGCTAGCTTTTAAAAATCCCACGGGAACTATTTGTTATTCTCGGATAAAAAGCCTATGCCACTCTCTAAGTCTTTAACTATATTCCTCATGGAAAAAATCACGTTGATGTGTTACTCCGCTGTTGTGGGACTAAAAGACAAACCAAGAAACCAATAAACAAATAGTTATTGTGTTACATAATATATGGGGCCAAAGAAATTTTTTGTTCCCCGAGGGCGTTATTTTGAATTCGAAGCGAAGTGAAGGATTGTGAAGTACAATCCTGAGCGTAGCGAGGAATTCAATATACGCTGCCCGAGAGCAATGGAATGAGCGATCGACAGGTTTCTGCAACGAACGCAGTAGTAATAAACACATACTAATGCACGAACGCGGACCAATCAGAAGGATTCTAAAGTAGAATCCTTAGCGTAGCGAGGAATTCAATATACGCCGCTCGAGAGCAAAATATTTTGGCCCCGAGTGACACACATTATTCTTCATCATTACCTTTGAGAAACAGCTTCTCCAACATTTTTGAATTTCGAACAGAATGAGCGATCGACAGGTTTCTGCAACGAACTCAGTAGTAATAAACGTAATAAACACATACTAAATCACGAACGAATACCAATCAGAAGAGAGAAATTAAAAAACCCATGGGTCTAAAAATTAAATTTTGTTCCCGCTATCCTCTGAAGCCGAATATGTATGATGAAAACACGATTTCACATCTATAATATTAGCAAGGATTTCTGGTAATTCTTTCCAATGTATACCGCCGAACAATAGGTACCTTTCTGGAAAAATTTTCTATTTCGATTCAAAGAAAATTTCTCTTACCTCTAAGCTGCTTCTTTCGTGACACACCATATAATAATCCTTTCCTTTTTATTCTTCTATGAAAACAAACGTAGAATGCTTAGTCTATGAATAAACTTAATCACTTCGCTTCATCGATTCGAGATTGCTTACAACTGTAAACCTCAACGTGACGCAATTATGGTTAAATTTAGGCGGATAATTACTAGCTAAATAAGATTAACAATGTTGCCATAAGTATTTACGAGTATTGCGTCCGCAACCTTCGGTTTGGGAAAACGTATATTTTGTTAAATATGTGTACACAATTCACGTTTTAGACGCAAAATATGTTTGTTACTGTGTAAAAGCCATTAGTATAAATAACTAGCTGATGCCCGTGGCTGCGCCCGCGTGGATTTAATTTTTTTTTAATTCTGCAGGAACTCTTTGATTCTCTTTCCGGGATAAAAAGTAGCCTTAGATGTCACTCTCCCGGTCCTCAACTTTACCCATGCAAAAAATTACGTCGATCCGTTAGGGCGTGATTAAAGTCAAACCAACAAACAAACACACTTTCGCATTAATACTATTAGTAAGGCTAGGGATATTAGGGATAGATAGTATATTATGAATAGCAATCATGGATTTATAGTAAATGAAAACCTGAAGAAACCTATACACCTATAAAATATATAAACAGAATTTTGGGAAATATTTAATAGCTATTATAAATCTGCGGTATTGCGGCCTCTGTCAGATAGCTACCTGAGAAATTAATAACATACATTCCTTTTAAATTATTATTGCACAGTATCTTCTGAATATTATGTTACTTTTACAAAGCGTAAAAGGAAATGGAAGTAATAGAAAATTGAGTTTTTTGCATAACAATGGATGTCTAGCGTCGTCGCAGTCGTACTCGGGCTATTGTAAAAATGGTACTCAAAGGAAAATCTCGCAGCATCTATTTCTATTGATATTAAATATCGCATAATGTCCTGTAAAATACAGATACTAGTAATAAGCTTTTATTACAAAATTCCATATACATAGTCCACCATGCTGGCCAAGTAAGGCTTATACAATCAAATTATTAAACCTGACTGCTTTCTTCTTCTTTATCAACCAATGGACATCCATTGCTGGACATAGGTCTCTTGCATGGACCTCCACATGGCTCGGTCTTGCGCCGCCTGAATCCAGCGGCTCCCTGCGACTCGTTTGATGTCGTGCGTCCACCTGACTGCTTTAATAATATCAACTGATTTAAAGCCAGTGTCACTCGTGATTATGTAAGGAATTAAGGATAAACACATACCTATATCCAAATCTGAAATCCAAAATCCTAAAATGAAATTTGCCATAAAGATAGATTATAGATTGGAATAGCAAATAGGTTTTTTATCCCACAAAATAAGAGATTTCCCGCGGGAATTAAGAAACCTCAATCCACGCGAACGAAGTCGCGGGCATCATCTAGTGTTACATAAACTAGCCGATATTTTTACTTGCCTGGGCTTCGGTTCCTAAAACGCTCCCGCTGATTGTAATATATGGGGTATCCAGCATGAAGTAAATTTTACTTAGGTACAAGGCATCTGGCATACAGCAACTGCCTCATTTAGTCTAATTGCCTTCAAACGAATACGGCACGGCAAAATGCCTCATAGCGTGGAGTGACTCAGGTTGAGCTAAGTGGGAGTCTTGGCATCTCTAGGCACTGCGAGGCAGCATGGGCACTACCTTACCTCTGAATACAAAGAGAAACATGTATCTTGGTTGGTAGCTATAGCGCTAAACTGCGGCTTCAGTTTGTCGAGACACTGTACCTAACTAAACCAATCTGAAAATAATTGCATCCTTTTCACAAAATTCAAAGCAAGAGTATTCTTTCAGATTCGTTGTGTCGTTAGTCTGCTATTATTTGTTTGTGAATCTTTATATATAAATTGATGTGTGTGTGTGTGTGTGTGTGTGTGTGTGTGGGTGTGTGGGTGGGTGTCCTCTATGGACCCCAAAACGGCTGGAACGATTTTGAAGAAATTTGCAGTAGCCCAGCAGATGGCCATGTGAAGTTTGGTAGCGATATGAACAATTTTTTTTTGTTTTTTTGGCCATAGATAGTGCTACCCGTGCGAAGCCAGGTAGGGTAAAAATATTCTACCGATAAACCCTGATTTATATATGACACATTAGGTATGCATAGAATTTTGCGTTTTTCGTCACGAATTTAGAGGTCCCATTAATTTTGCAGTAGGCACAAGAATTAAAAGCTAGGGATGAAGGGAATATTATTTTTGTCATGCAAATGAACGGCCACGGGTAACTTGGAAAGTAATTTTCACGAAAATGACTTTTTTTATTGTAACTCGGTTCCCTTAACTGGTTCTGAAAATCTGATGGCTTTTACTCTTCGCTATATCAAAAAATACCTTAGCTTACTAGTTTTTTAATCGACGTTAAAAAAAGGGTCTTCCCAATCCGACGCGTATTTTTTTTTGAGTGTTTAACTGTTATCACTTGTTATTTGACTGTTCATTAATTTAAAGATTTATTTAATACAAAAAGATACATTAATACATAAACAAGTGTCGATAAAACTGCAATTGAAATCGAAAATGTAACACGTAAGAATAACCTTTGTAAAAACAAAATAAATCGGTCCAAAAACAAATAAATTATAAGCTGTTTTACTGCGAATATATCCGTCTCTTTCTAAAACGAATTTTAATATGAAGAGTGTATTGTATAGAGCTACTGAATCGTGATGTCAAGTTTGCAATAGCGCTCTCTTTTTCTAAAAGGAAACTTAAAAGCTCTATATTTTCGAGACTAGTTAAGATGTTAAAAAAAGAAAAATGACACTGTGTTATTGTGTGTGTTAAGTGTATAAAAAAAATTAGTCAAATACTGGAACTGAAGATGACAGGGCGCCTACCACCGCTTGAAGCGGCACCTATTATTTCAAAATCGTGTTGACATGTCATAAAATAACGTCCTTAAAGTAAATCAAATAAGAACATCATTGTATGACAAAATTATAATATCAGCACGATATTGAAATAATTTTAAGCTTTGGTGGTAGGGTCCCAGTTCTTGATTCTTTCGCGAGAAACGTTGGATGAAAATATAAAATAGAATCGGCGGCCTGCGTAGGTGCTGATTACCTATTTCCCACCTAACGCTACATCAAAAAACACACCTGTTTTATATACTGGTGCTATTTTGATCCACTAGCTTTGAAGTCACTATTTGGAAGTAGTAAATAAAATGTAAATTGGCTATCGGTCTCGAATCGACGTGACGAATGCACACGATGCATGACGGACTGTTGACGCACTGGGCCACGTCACGAGGAAAAACGAGTCTTAAAATACACTGTACCAGACTGTACCTAATTAAAACACTGCTCTAGCTGAACAACATAAATTGTATTTCATCAGTGGCATAGTCACCAGTCACCACTATTATCTCAAGCGATAGGCGTAAATTGCTGGACAAAACTCAAGCGATTAGACGTCCACTGCTGGGACATAGCTCTATTGAAAGAGTAATTAGTGGCATAGTCATCACCATCATCTCAACTGGACACTGAACAAGGGGCATGGTTCTATTGAAAAAATAATTAGTGGGATAGTCATTTTTTTATTCGATGTCAAGATAGTAGGTACTTGACTGCGATCTCCCTAATGGTAAGATGGTAAGTGACGATGAAGTCTAAGATAGTAACGGACTAACTTGGAAGGGGTATGGCAGTATACATTCAATCCATACCCCTAATCTGTTTCTACACACCATCGTGCCGGAACGCTAAATCGCTTGGAGCACGTCTTAGAGCACGTCGCCATGTTATGTAATTAGGGTGGTAACTAGCCACAGCCAAAGCCTTCCACCTGACCAGACCAGCGACAATTCAGAAATTATAATAAATTCCCTAATTGTCCCCGGGATTCAAACCCAAGATCTCCCAGTTATAAAACCACAGCGTTCATCACTGCGCCAGGAGGGTTGTCATTACCGTGAGGTAAGTGATAGATGTCCACTGCTGGACATGATTCTATTGAAAGGATCGCCACAAAACAAGAACTGCCTGTGTGAAGCAGCTCATAGTGACTCGTTTGAGATCGTTCATTCAACGCTGCGCCTTCCCGTGTGGAATCGCCATTCCACCACCTTGGGACCCAACGCACATCGGTTCTTCGAGACATAGCATGGTATCTTAGCTCCAGATTATATAATTACCTTTATACATGCAATCTTGGATAGAATCAGGCGTTACTTTGGGGAAGTTCATGAGCAAGAAAAGGTTATTTTTTTTTTTCATATGAATAGCGGGCGATATTTTAGTTTGATTTTATATCAATACAAAAAACGTTCAGATATCTCAATTTGTCACTAGATCCAATGTTGATTGTCGTTGATAAATTTATTTATTTTATTTATTATACGTCACTTGACTGACGCTGGTGAAATCGGCATTTAATAACAACGCGATAAAATAAATGTATGAAAAAAAATCGCAATCATAAAGCATGGATAAAAATATCGGCCGATAAAAACGATATAGGAATGATTTAAAACAGGAGAATAAACGAGCAGCCAGGTTAAGAATAAATTATTTATACGATGAAGTCAACGGAACATTATGATTCCCGCGAGTTCTAATCTAGTTTCAAATGGAGGAAGTTGAAGGCAAAAGCTCTGCTCATGCCATGTTTTATACCATTACCAGCCCAGTAGTAAGAGGGTTAAACAGAGAATGAAAGTTTGTATAAAATCCAACTACTTAATATATTTTTTGAAACCCCCAAAAAACGCAGACCATGCGAACAAAGTCGCAGGTATCAGCTAGTTATTTATAAGCTGACGAGTAGGTATATCTCATATATTTACACCCTACCTTAACCGAGATCGGTCGCGTAATTCATTCCTATCCCTCTTAGATCTCAGCCTCTTAAGGTTGCTTAATCCCGTTATAGAACTCGAGGCTCTACAAACTAAGACAAATTAGTTAAAGCAAGCTGGAGACCGTTTATCCTTTTAAAATGCCAATAGGAAAAACTTATCTTACAAGAGTTGACATAAATAAGATTGCATCTTAGCAAGAAAAGTAATTTTATTTTGCTATAATCCACTAACATGTTGTAACTGCATGTTCGACCATACAGATTTTTCTGTTGGCAGATTATAGCAAAATGTAAGTGTTCCCACTTAATTACAATATGGAGTTATTCAAGGGGCGAACCAATAAGTTCCTGAAAAGCCGGCAACGCATTGGTGGTGCCTCTGGTACTACAAGTGTTCATGGGCGGCGGTAATCACTTTACATCAGGTGACCCGCTATCAAATCAAAATATCAAAATGCTCGGATAAGACGTCTTAATTTAAGTTGGTGTTATCAGCTCTAATACTAGGATCATTCGAAAAGTCAAACTCTACGTAAGTAACTATGTAATTACTCAGTTACTCTATGAGTATTACTTATTCGTAAAGTAAATACGTAGAATAACGTGCGACATGTTGGGTCACCTTCGTTGCCATTATAGAATTCAACAGACCGTTTTATGTCACCCTCATAACTCGTTACTTACATCGTAATATAACCTATGATCATTTTATACGAGGTACGATCAGACCCAACCAGCTTAAGACACTTTAACGTTAAAGTTATGATCCATCAATAAAACCTAATAGCTGCCTGTACGGCTTATAGGAGAGTGGATTAAATTTTTGACAGCACGAGCCGCTTCTATTAAACTGCGACCTCGTCACTAACTAAATGAATTCACCCCTCATTACGCCTGATGGACGCCGTTAAATAATAAAAGGATATTAGACTTTATAGAGGCCAACCGCCAGTAATTAAGCTACGTTCACTGGTATTCTGTTTAGTCGGAAGTTCAATTTTGTTTATTCTGCAAGATTACTATCAAATTAAATGTCCAAGTCTGCTATTAGGTATAGGCAAAAAGTAAATGGGTAAGACCCTAAGGGGTAAGTAATAGTTTTTAAGGTTCCATACCCGAAGGATAACCAACGGGACCCTCCAAGAGAATATAATCACTTCGTTTTGGGATCCAGCACTGGTAGCATGGGCAGGAGATAAAAGTTTTATCCCCCGATTTTATCCACTGACAGGGGATAAAATTACCTAATGCTAAAGCATGGCGACAAAGGAGAAGGCGATGTATATTTCTATAAGTATATCCACTGAGTGCTATTTCCACCGCTGTGCCCATGCTTGACGGGTGGATAAAGCTAAGCGAGGGGATAAACGTTTTATCCTTTTCCCGGGGATAAAATTTCTCCCGCCCATGCTACCAGTGCTGTTACTAAGTCTCAGCTGTGCGTTCGTCTGGCCGTCTGTCTGTCAGCGGGCTGTATTTCATGGTCCGTAATATGTAGACAGTTGTCACAGAATGTGTATTTCTGTTGTCGCTATAACAACAAATAATAAAAATAAAAATAAATTAAAAATTAAAGAGGGCTCCCTGTGGCACCCCCACTGAAATGTTTTTTATTTTCTTGCATGCCTCTATCTGAACCATTTTACGACGTAGTACCAAGCTTTATAGAAAGATGGAGCTGTCCTAAATTCATTTCAAAGAGTCTTCGTTTTTGTCTATGTGTGCGACGATTCTATTCTCCTGTCACAATCCTACCAAATAAGTATATGATCCAATTTACCTCTGTTCAATAATTTAGTGATGTGAGATGTGTACGATACAAAGTGCACGACAGTCAATTTTTTTATATATTTATCAATGGATAGCATAGCCCTTCTAAGCAGAATCTGCATTCCTAAGTCCGAACCGATGGTAGAGTCTCGACGTGTCATAAGAGGCACGGGTTGTTCTACATGAATATTTTTGAATTTGAAATTAAATTAAAAAATCTTGAATGTTTTATTTCGATTACTCCCCTCCAAGGGCAATTTGGTATTGTAAATAAACTTTCGATCCCAATAACTTCATTCAATCCTCTACAAGTATAATTGAATCGTTGGCAGTGGGAATATTCGATTTGAATCCCGTTCTCAAAGCCCCGAGGCCTGAGTAGCAGTGCTATGAATGGGATTTAAAGAAACAAGCAGCTTTTAATAAAGTCAGAATATGAAACTAAAGCGGAGGGCTTAGGTGAGATGAAAAGTTGGAAAATTATTTGACCACTTTACTAAGAAAAGTTGACTGCAATTCTGCCCTTGCAATTTGAAGTTTTGAATCTCTGGTGGATTAATTTGTGTGACTATCGCAATTTCTGAAATGATTCAAGTCACAGCATCATATCAGAGGATAATTTTACACTTTACAAATTTTATTATTCATCGATAAGAACTAGCTTAGCTTTGTTGATTTAATATTCCCTGGGTTAAAGCAATAATATAATAATTTAATAAGGCTAATGAATGTTATATTATGGAATAAGAGGTGATGGGAAGTAATTATATGTTGAGAAAAAAGAGATAGAAGGGAGATACATATAAAGTAAAGTGCAACCAGCTTTTTCTCTCGGATACAAATCACTCGTTCATATGTTAAGAAAACTGAAAATACTGTGTTTAGAATTTGAAGGCTAATCGTTTTTTTTTTAATACATTATAGGCACACGCTTGACCACTCTCACACCTGATGGAAAGTGATGATGTGTTCTAAGGTGTAACGCGTTTGCCTAGAAGATGCCTATTCACTCTTGTGATTGCAATTTTTTAAGCATGTTACAATAATAATGTAATGTAACTCGACTACGGTTTGGATTTATTAACATCTGCCATATTGATTTTGTTAGTCTAAAATGTAGGCTATATCACCCATGATAACCAAGCGAATGGACACCCTGATGACACTCCATTCATCCAGATCGGGCCAGTAGTTTAGGCACCCCGCACCACTGTGGCAAATTCGTAAGTAGCCACATACATAGGTACATAGATTGCTAAAATCATAATCCTTTAATTTTTCCATAATGTGGTAAAAAAGAAGTGGGGATAACTATTCTTTTTACATCTGATTTAGGTCCTCAGTGCAATACTACCCTCTCCCACCCCCACTCCTTGGATCAGCTCCTGAATACGCCCATGTTATCCACCCTGTTGCATAATAGATTAAAAGTTCCCCAGCGCAAGCTACTTGTGTATATTTATCACTGAGTAAATTAATTTTACCTTCATTATCGTTGATGAATGCGGTTAAATAATAATAGAACGATATTAGATTTTACAAAGGTCATCTAATTAAGTTGAGTTGAATGTTGCTTCGTAAACAAGAATCTTAATTTTGTTCGTGTTATTTCAAATTGAATCAAATCTTTATGTAATTATTTTAATACAGGATAACTCGGTCAAGTATCAGTTCTTATACAAATTACACTGAATGTCACCAAACGTCCTAAAGTCTCAATTCAGACTTGTAGTCGTCTAAGTTACTTACCTTCTGAATGCTGGTGAAGTTCTAAATAGGTACTAGCTAGAGTAGGTAAAGGTAGATACATAGGTACTAAGTAGATTCTATGAGCTTAGTGTTTTTGGATTAGCAGGTAGTTAGATTTTTAGACCCGATTTCATCAAGGTAGAATAAGTCTTATCCGAGCGTGATATTTTGGCAGATTTTTAATACAACGCTTGGATAAAACTTATTTTACGTTGATAGAATCGCCCCTTAAGCGTCGTAAAGACACGACGAGGATTTGATAAATATCTTTGCTTCATAGTTATATAATACGGGCTTGATAAAACTTTTTATTCATGAATCCAAGTATCAGCCTTCTAATGTTCTTACATATTTCATTAGCTTTCAGAACCGGAAATAGTATGCAAATAAATAATACATCTCTACTAATGCTAAAGCAAATAGGATAGATGACACAGAGCTTTTGAAAACAACAAAACGCCCGTATTATCGTAAGTGGATCTGCTATTTGTGGAAACCTTCCGCTGTTTGTGAAACCTCAATTTGTTTGATACAAGGAAGATCTCTTAAAAAGTCAGTGACGCGGAAATGTACTAGAAATCTTGGAAAGATTCACTGAAAACGAATGCAAAAACGCAAGTTTCATAGATTTTATTTAGTTTTTTTCTTTCGCTGCCTCGACAACTTCCGTAGGAACTTGGAATTTATTTGTTGCAGAAACAAATGAGCGGGCATCTTCGTCTGTGAATATACTTTGTTATCTGCAAACTTCAGGCAGTCTCGGTGTTGCGGATTTTATCATAATATTTATGTATATCTGTCTATTGCACTTTCCGGGGCGAGGTCATTCTTCCAGTACCGCATCCCAACGCTTACTGGTTCTTGAACTACGTACTGAACCTGAACCGGCTTAATATTAATCTATCTTTGCCATTCGTGGAGCATGCAGGTATCTTTGATTCTTCAAAGGATCTACAAACTTTTGCCCGCGGCTTCGCTCATATTAAATTCAATTCTTCAAATCCTTATTTTACTCACTTAAGGCTTTTTACAAAAATCTTTTCTAAGTGGATGCCTGCACCATAATTGCTATCTATATGCCAAACAACCGGGTGCATGGGTTGATTGTACACTGCCATATCCCTTCCAAGTTAGTCAGCCTACCATCTTATACTGCATCATCACTTACCATCAGGTGAGATCGCAGTCAAGGACTATCTTGTCATCGAATAAAAAAACAATATAATGTTTAAATAAGTATTAACAGTGAGTTCCAATTTCAAGACGGATATATGCGAGTATATATATATATATATATATACCAATATAATAAAGTGCAAGAGTTTGTTTGTTTGAACGCGCTAATCTCTGGAACTATCAGTCGGATTTCAAAAATTCTTTTTGTATCTGATAGCTCAATTCTTGAGGAAGGTTATAGGCTATTCAATATCTCGGTATGACTCTTAGAAGCCGAGCAAAAAGAAAAAATAGCGCGGGCGAACAATGCGATGCGGTAAGTCGGTGGTCGAGGGCAGTCACCCGACGAGAATCGAACAAGAACCGAACCGAGACTATTTATTAATCTGGAAGATGAAAGCGTTCCCACGGGAATATGAAAAACTAAATCCACACGGTTGAAGTTGCGGGCAACAGCAGCTAGATTCTAGATATTCGCCAAATATGTTATTGCTTAGTCAATTTCACCGTTATTCTCTAGAGGATAACTGAATGCGACATTATAAATGTTTGACCTTATAAACTCTATCCATTAGGTACGAATAATATGCTTTGATCTAGCTCTGCCTTAGGCCCTGCGGTCACCGCTAATCTATCGAACGCAACGAGGATTAGCAGGACGAGAAAATGAACGTCATTTTTAATTTTAACTTACTATCTAGAGAACCTAGATTATACTTATAGATTATTTATAGATTGTATATTTTTATAATTACATGTGTTATAAATATATGTTAGTACTAGCTTTTGTTCGCGGCTTTGCTCACGTTAAGTTCGATTTTTCAAACCCCTATTTTACCTCCTTAGGGGTTGAATTTTAAAAATCCTTCCTTAGTGTGCGCCTACGACGTAGGCGCACACAGTTGTACAGTTGTACACGTTTACAGTTGGTTCCTTTTATGACGTAGGTCCTACGTCATAAAAGGAACCAACTGTAAAAATTTCAAGTTTCTCACTTCAGTAGTTTAGGCTGTGCGATGATATCTCAGTCAGTCAGTCAGTCAGGACTTTGAATTTTATATATATAGATTATTGTTTAGATATAATTATAAATACCTTTTATGTAATTTATATAAAATGATGCACTTTCCCATATCCCTCAATAAAAATTTTTAAAGATAATGAAATTATTAATATCCATCGGGAATCATACCCAAGACCTCCGACATTAAGACCGTAGAATTCACTAATGCGCCAGAGGAATGTCCAATAATCCCGCCATAAATTGTGTAAAAAACCGACCAATTGCGAGTCGGGCCTGCAAACGAAGGGTTCTGTACCGTCCTACAAGATTTAACACCAGCTATTATTTAGATCGAGCAATAACCAAAAGTTTATTGTATGGAGACCTCCTTAATTTTTAGCTTTATTGTTTTTTTTAGCGGCAATAGAAATACACATTCTTTGAAAAATTTCAAGTAGGTAGGTATATATCTACCTGTTATGGTTCAGGACTTCAGGAGATACAGTCCGCTGACAGATGGATGGACGGTAGGGCCCCATTGGCATCCTTTGGGTACGGAACCCTGAAAAACCTGGCAATTATATGTTTTCAAGACGAATATTTCACTGTCATCAAGGTTGTTCAGCTCGAAAAATCTAAATCTAAAATTAATTCTCTCACGTGCTAGTAATAAAGTTGACCAAAATATCATTTTTTTGGCAACAAATCGTTCTTAATAAATTTTATAAGTTAATCTTTACTTATAATTAAACTGTAACGGGACGAATTCTGTGTATTAAATATATTTTTGCTTTATTATCGATACTGAGCACAATTTTTTTTTTTTAATTTTTTGTCTGTCTGTGCATGCATCACGCAAAAACTATTGAATGGATTTGAATGAAAGGTATAGTGGTAGCTCATACTCCGGGTCAATATATAGAATACTTTTTATCCTGATAAACAATAAGGTTTATCCGGGATAGAGGATGAGAGTTTTTGTTGATTTTGCATGCTCCATAATTTCCTCAAATCTAAACCGAATTTGATAATTCTTATTTTATTATAAATTGTGTACCTACTATTAAAAATATTTTTGTCCAATTTTGGTGAAGATCTACTAAATATTATCTGAGATAGAGGACATAACTTCTCGCGGATTAAGCAAGTCACTCCAAATTTTTTCCACGCGGACGAAGTCGCGGGAATCAGCTAGTCTATAATAATAATATACAAAATTCTTTTGTTCGTTGAGACGTTTAGTTTGACGCTGATTTACACGTATTTGCCTCAGAGCATATTTTGTAAATGCGCTAGTTAACTTTCCATGTTTATATAAAAGTATATGTAGTAGAAAGAAAATCCTTACTAACATTTTTAATGAAAAAGTGTATTGTTTCTTGGTTTTTCCTTTAATCACGGCGCAACAGAGCTACGGATTGACGTGATTTTATGCACGGGTAGGTATAGTTGAGGACGGAGAGTGACCTATGCTACTTTTTATCCCGAAAAATCAAATAGTTCCCATGGCATTTTAAAAACTATAAAAACTAACTCGACGTGGATAAAGTCGCGGGCATCAGTCTAGTAATAAGATAATTGCATTGCTCTTACATAGAAATGGATGATATTTAATAATACATAATCAGTGCACGTTACGTCAAACTTCATTACTTTCTCTTTCTCTACCTTTTCCTACCCCGATTAAAGTTCTGTGCACGCGATATTCGCCCGTGTATGAAATTTAGGTCAAGATCACGTAGGAGTAAACTGCATTCACGAATAAAAATTGTTTGAAATATAATTGCCGTGTACATACTCGTAGGTAGCTTGCTAAAATAAAAAATATATTACCTAGATATACCTACTTTGCAAAGTTTCATTCATATTTTAGGTAAGATCTATTTCTGTGCGATTTATGAATTGCATTCTTCTTTTGTATTGACAAAATAAAGGTGAAAAGAAAATGTTGTGCTAGTGTAAAAATTCTGGGTTCAATGTACCACTTTGAGACAATGTGAACGGCGAGACAACTTACAAAATAAGTAAAGAAAAAGAAAAGACTTTCAAAGATCTTTCTCTGAATAGGTATTGTACGCGTATATTGTACTTACCTACTGTACTTATTTATCTATTTAACTTGACGTTAAAACTTGTTTTTGTTTCTTGGTAATTACATACTATTATGTAGAAGAATAGGTAATTTTATTGCTATTATATCCTTCCATTTTGTTTTTATACATTATTATGATATTGTGCAATAAAAAAACTACCTCTTTGAAATAACATTGATTAATTTACGTGGATACAGCATGTCGGCAGAAAAGTATTTTTTGTTAAAAGGAATTAAACATTAACTTAACAGCGCCATCTATGTAAAAGTAGCGATACTACTTCGTGAAAGTGCCTGAAAATTGTGATTTCAACTGAAAGACGTCCCTGTTTAGGTTTAGGTAACTGATTTAAGTGACTTTCAAGAGATGTCGCTCTATTATTATTAAAGGTTAATTTTAATATTAAATTAAATGGAAACACGCCTTTCACAGACCCTAACCTACCACCATTGCTTGGTATCATCCAGTAGGTTTATTTCTGGCTGTACATATAATTTACACGACATTTGGATACCTAACGGTCTCTGAAAGAGTCAGAATCCTGTACTCCATCAAAGAAAACTCCTTCCAGTACGTCATTAATGGAACAGGTTCACGACATCAGCAATGAGGTATATGACGCAAAGAAAGATGTTATTTAGATATTGTATGCGAAGATCAATATCATAAATAGCTGCATACATTCCGAAGCGAACATTAAACCAGATGTTTATCTCTCGACTCAGGCTTCAGCTTATCTGACACTATAATCATAAATTCTTAAGTTACAGGTGCTAGCGTACTAGCAGTTCATTGATATAGATAGCAGAAACAACAACCAGAGAGCATTGAATTATTGGCTGCCATCCAGAAGTGGATGATTACCCTTTCTCTTGGTCAATGGGGCAACAAAATATTTAAAGTTATTTGTTAAGGTTGGTGGTTTTAACAAGACTAAACAATGAAGAAATATAAAAAAATAAATGTGAATAAAATTCAATTTACGCAATGTTATGGCAGGTAGGTACTTACAGATTAATGATTTAGTATCGGACTTATTGTTATACTAACAGATGTATATACTGCTTGCAATATACATCGCGCGCGAAAGTGTTTTATGTGTTTCTAAAAATAATCATAAAAATTGCTCAAGTAGAGCATAAAAAGTACTTATCAATGATTTTATGGGCCTACTCTATACGTACTCAGTGTGTAAAGCTGTCTCAACAAAGAGAAAGATTGTAAACTGAAATAACAGGAGACGGAAAACTTTATGGAGTTCTTTCACTACATTTCAAATAAAGTTCCTTCGTCACATGTCATAAACTCTGTTTGTGTTACGACCGTAACATGCTCGTATTATGTGTAAAGTATTGATTTTGGATTTACTCAGACCACATCTTCCTTATCATTGCCGGGCATACGTCCACCAAGAAATAGTAAGTTTTTTCTTTTTGCCCACCAAAAAACCGACAAGCTTCCGAGAATTACTTTTGCCCACCAAAAATCGGCAAGCTCATGAGTATTATTTTTATCCACTAAAAACTGATAAGCTCACGAGCATTGCCTTTACCCACCAAAAATGAGAATTCTTTTAGCCCACCGAAAAAGGTAAAGCAAATTAGATTGCATTTCAGTCACACAAGTCGTTAAAGTAATAATAATATAAAAAAATATTTTAAAAAAACCGACTTCAAACGCCACTTAAAAGTATAAAATAATTTTAGTTTGTACACGTATGTTGAAGTCGGGCCAGCGTCGCGCATCGGTTTCATCGTTTCTATTTAGGTCCGTCCGTCTCACGGGCTAATTCAACAAGTATACCGGCCTAATAGTATTTACGATTTAATAATTTTAGTTTGTACACGTATATTGAAGTCGGACGGGCTTAAAATATAGAAACGATGATACCATTGCGCAACGCTGGCCCGACTTCAACATACGTGTACAAACTAAAATTATTTTATACTTTTAAGTGGCGTTTGAAGTCGGTTTTTTTAAAATATTTTTTTATATTATTATTTTAAGCTTTTTAGTGTAGCTTCATGGGACCAATTCACTAGATCATTTGTTTTTCTCCTTAAAAAAAATTAAAATAGACTTCAAGTTCTTGCGATCTACTACTTAATTTGAACAATATTTGATGGTTCAACCAGACTTCAGTTGTCGGCCGATAAAGCTTACCTCTATTGGTGATAGTGTCAAAAATTTTAAGGCTTATTAATATAAGGCATCTCTAATCTGCTAGTAGGTAGCATTTTTGTCTGTGATGCAGCTGACCTGCTTGCACCTTGGTCCTTACGCCGCTTACGGCTCTGTTAGAGCCGTAAGAGACAGTTATACGTATAGGTCGGGTTGTAGTGTGCGATCATCTTGAATAATCTACTATATAAAAATAAGTCGGGTTTTCCTTCCTGACGCTATAACTCCAGAACGCACGAACCGTTTTCTACGGTTTTGCATTCGTTGGAAAGGTCTCGGGCTCCGTGAGGTTTATAGCAAAGAAAATTCAGGAAAAATTTCAACAATTTAAGAACGCGGACGAAGTCGCGGGCGTCCGCTAGTGCTTAATCATTATGTTTTGACAAAAAAGGCAAATTCCGATATTAAGTTAAACCTTAGTATCGGACCATAAAAGTTTGACCGGTATAAAGTACCTAAGTAGCTTGGTAACAATATTAGATACGAGTTAAGATAAGGGCGGCAATATAAAAAGGTTAATTTACAAGGTTAGAAGAATAAATTAATTATCCTAAAAGAGTGCCTTGAAAATAATAGCCCATTTTGCCACAAAGTAAAAAAATCCTTAATGAAAACTCGCTGAGGGCGTAACTGTAATTGCATTAGCACGATTCTGGACAAGTTTTTGTGTATGAAAGTTACTTAATAGTTATTTTGTTTCTCTAATAAAATTGTGTTTGTTGATTTTAGCGCCATAAGTCATTAAGCGCCTATTGGCTTAATGACTTATGATAGGCCGCACTTTTTATCCAACTAAATCGTTCAACTTTATAATTGGACATATATCGTATCAGAATCGAAATTCACTTCCGATTACGCAGAAAATATTATATTTAAATTGTGGAAGTACGCAATTTAGTTGTTCGATAGTCGACCAACTTGAAATTGTATGTCTGCGGTCGCTCTAACGCTTTTCCATGGAGTAGATATAATATAAATTAAAGTCTTTCCACCAAGTAAACTTTAAGCATAAAGTTAGCATTCCTAACTACCGTAGTAAGTAAATGCTAACTTTAATAATGACTTTAGGCAACGAATAAATTAGACATTTTGACAAAAAGTCATTACTAGATTATGCCCGCGGCTTCGCCCGCGTGGATTAAGGTTATTTAATTCCCGCGGGAACTCTTATTTCCCGGGATAAAATGTAGCCTTTGTGTTCGTCCTGGATATGAGCTATCTCCATTCAGGTAAATCGGTTCATTCTCTGTGGGTGTGAAGGAGTAAAATACACACACACTCAAACACACACAAACAAACTTTTGCTTTTATAATATTAGTGTGATAGAGTGATACTGCGGCTATAATATCGGGATTTGGCGAATATTCGTATTATCGCGACAAGTGTGGCCGAGTAGATCGTTGAATCGCGACGTATTTGGGTGAACACGAAAAGTTATGCGGCAATGTCGGTAATGTAAATAACAAGTTGACTGTTAATGTAGACAAAAACAAAACCGAACACGAAAATTTTATCGTGGAAATCGACACGAATTTTCGCATGATAATCATGTAGCCGCAGCATTTCAAATAATGTATTTGCAGAAATGATTAGGTACCTATTATTATTATGGTAAGTGCAGACGATTATCACAAAGTTCGTCTTTTGGGAAAATTGGAAGGCAGCGTTTTCATGACACAAAGCAGACGAAAACTGTAGTAATAAATCAACATTTTCACAAAAGCTTTTTGATTTACCATTCATAAGTTGTAAAAAGTATAACAGTAATAAGTTCCTACTCGGATAAAATTCGAATACTGAACCATTTTCTATATGCTATTTATTTACGGGTACAAAATATATGCCTACTTCATAAAATAAAATAGAATAGAATAATTTTTTATTCAAATAAACTTTTACAAAGTACTCTCAACCTTTTACAAAGTACTCTCAAATGAATATTGGCTGTGATTGATATTTTCTGAAAACGGAACGCAGAACTCTCAATTTGAACCGTGCACAGTGGAAACGATGCTTTAATAAAAATAATTATCGCCTATTAAAGTTGTTTTGCTTTTTAATGAATGTTACAGTTTGTGAAATATTAAGTTTCGGGAAAATTGCAAGCTGCTATATTGATGCTCCCAATTTCAAGTTTACTTTCTAGTTTTTATTTTCACTATCATTTGTTTGAACTCAAAGTAAAACTTGGCAAAGCAACAATAATTGAAAGTGTCTCGTCTGACTCGTACATATATACGTAGGGTGTTCAATAATTATTGTCGTGTAGTGTTGTACAATTATATTTTGTCAAACTAATGTCATTGACTATTACTACATTTCATCATATCCTTAAACCAATCATCAATCCAGTTCTCCCATTTTTATTTAGAAATTAAATATAATTTTTTTTTCGAAGAGGTTGAGTTGGTTGCTCCTCACAATCAATTACCAATATCTTGCTTTGTGTTTTTAGTAGGTACCTCGTAATAACACATCCAAGTTTCGTCGCCATTCACAATCGAAGCTATATCCTTAGATTTGCCATTGGCAAAAAATAACACGATTTTACACCATTCGACGTGACGTTTCTCTTGCTGTTGCGTTTAGCGTAAGGGGTACCCAAAGCGTACAAGGCTTTTTTACATGTAAATGTTCAGTCCCAATTTTGTGTAACGTAGCTACAGGAATGTTTAAAAGCTGCTCTAATTGCCGGTAGGTTATATGACTGTTTTTTCATATAGCTTTTTCCACACGAGCTACCGTTTCTGGCACTATCACTTCGAAGCGTCCGCCTAGACAAGAGTCATCGTCGAGTCCAAATTCGCCAGGCTTGAATTGCAGATACCAGTGTTCTATAGTCCTTGAGGATGGTGCTTCTTGACCAAATATGGAAATCATCTCATCCATACATTCTTGTGTGCTTAAACCACGTTTGAAATTGTACTACGGAATTACGCGATAATCAAAGACGCCGTAGTTAAATTAATTAAAAAAATACTGCAACCAAGTTATACTTCGTAGAGCAAAAAAACAAACTGGTAATGTTTTGTTGAAAATAACACTTTATAAACATACTATTAGTTTTACTGCTACCCTTAAAAATAAGTGGTACGACAAGATTTACTGAACACCCTACGTACTCGTCTACAATTTCGAGTGCAGAGTTCTCAACAATTACTGGTAAGTAGGTGAATTTATTTAATTTCCAATTCCATAAATATACAGTAATAAAGTTTCTGTGGTGTTGTCGTGTGGTGCGGGTTGTTACGTTCCCTCAAATATGGTTGAGCGAAGCAATGGCTGGATCATGCGTCATGCTCGTGAACGGGTGCCACCAACGGGAATGGGTCTGCTTTTGCCTGCCTGTGTTAACATGTATTGAATTGTATTTATTTGTATTTGTATTGTATTTATTTTTACTTGTATTGTACTCAGGAAAATTCATCGTGGAAGCACTGAATACATAGCATAGTTTCAATAACAATTGTAAAATTTTTATTTTTTTGAAAAGAGCAACCGCCGAGTTTCTTGCTGGCTCTTCTCGGCAGGAAAGGCATTCCGAACCAGTGGTAGATTCATTGACGATTCAAAAGTACTTGTAAAAGTTTATTTGAATAAAAAATATTTCTATTCTATTCTATTCTATTCTAAATATTAAAAAATTCATTTTATTATGTTCATTTATTTCAGTCATTCACGTAAAACTCTACGTCTAACGTTGGAGCGATTTAATGAAGAAAAAACTTTCATGAAAACAACTACATAAAGGTTTGTTTTCAAGGTTGAGAGCCTTATTACTCTTAGTTAGTAAGTTCGTTTGCACGAGGAGCGCTCAAAAAATAACAGCCTATTTGGTGGCGGCCATAGTAAAGGTTTATTAGAGCTCGTTGGACCGAACCCAAACATTGGTGCTTTCCCAGTTAATTATGTATGAAGTTACAGTTTGTAGTTCCTCAATATTAAAGTAAAACAAACAGCAGGGCAATCGGCTAAAAATATATCAATCCTTAAAGGACAGCATCAATGTCAAAATATGGCTTTTGGCCAATCCCATTGGCTAAAAACCATATTTTGACATTGATGCTGTCCTTTAAGGATTGATATATTTTTAGCCGATCGCCCTGCAGGTCTCTCAATCTCTTTCTGCCTTGTAAACTTCATTGCGGAGGATAGTGACCTATTCCATTATTGCTACATCATATCACACTAATATTATGAAGAAAGTATGTGTATTTTTGTGTTCATATGTATGTGTATTTTTGTGTTCATATGTGTGTGTATGTGTGTGTTTGTTACTCTTTCACGCAAGACCTAATGGATGGATTTAGCTTTAGAATGGAGATAGTTCATACCCAGGATTAACACATAGGCTACATTTTACGCCGAAAAATGAAAGAGTTCCTGCAGGAGTTAAAAAACTATATCCCCGCGGAGGAAGTTGCGGGCATTTTCTAGTATAATATTTAAATACAATAGTTTGTAAGGATGGATTGTTGGATATTTGTTACTCTATCAAGCAAAAATGACTTGACGGATTTTGGTTAAACTTCACGATGTAATAGCTTTCACATCAGGATAGCATACAGTATTTCATCCCGGAAAATAAAGAAATCCTGTGGGAATCACAAAAACTTAATCTGCGCGGACGGAGTCGCAGGCATCAGCTAGTGCCTTAATATTGAAGGTTTTCTTGGGATTGTAATGCTCCCATATTAGTCTGGATAGGTATTATTTGTCTAAAGGGCGAGTTGCATGCCACGAGGTTAGTCTAAGGTTACAGTTAAGGTTAAATTTTACGACCGATGAAATGCTATCTGAGGTTGAACGGGTCATAGTTCATTTTATCACTTTTTATTCTTTATGCTCAGGAATAAGAGATTTTGGAGAGATTAGGGCTAATGTAATAGTACGATTTCGACTCTAAGTTGAATAGTTATTATTAGAAATCATAATTAAAGCTAACATCGCCCACTTCACGTGCTTTCCGAAGTACGGAGAAAAGGTAAAATCCAAAAGGCTGAACCCATCCAGTAATCGACTGGGATCAAATTTGCTTAACCAACACAACTGATACATAAACGTCAACCCTCAATTGTTTAACATCCCTAAGGAAGTTGATAAATAAATCAATATAGAAAATTCATTTTCCAAAATAATATTATAATTATTTAATCAAAGTCATAAACGGAAATATAGCTGAAAAAGTAAACTATAAAACCTATGAAAAGTAACGCAACTGGTTTTTTAGCCAAAATAACTCTAAAAAGTTTACAGTTTAATCGATCGAAAACATCAGACTGATAATAGTTCTTAGAGTGGAAAAGTTTGCAAATGGGGCCGTAACAAGGTAGCGAAGGAGATCTAGACTAGGAATTTATCTTGAAAAGTTAAATCTTGAATGATGTGAATCGACTCTGAATTAAGGGTACTTTACTTTTAGAACTAGGTCACCAGCTGCCCTAGCCATATTACAGACGTGTCGTATCTGTTCTCTTTGTATGATCGTTAACACCGCTGTAGACCAGGGGTTCCCAATGTTTTTTTTAACCCCGCTTCCCTACTGAAAGGGTAGGACGTCTGATAAAAAAACTTTGGGAGCCCCTGCTTTAGCGTTAGCGATCTTAGAAAACGAATAATTGGTAGCCAAGTCGACATAACCAAAGGCGATGTCGATGACAAGATAGTCCTTGACTGCGATTTAACCTGATGGTAAATGACGATGCAGTCTAAG
Source organism: Hipparchia sbordonii (assembly GCA_038048805.1). Taxonomy (NCBI): domain Eukaryota; kingdom Metazoa; phylum Arthropoda; class Insecta; order Lepidoptera; family Nymphalidae; genus Hipparchia; species Hipparchia sbordonii. The sequence continues at coordinate 11,834,158 of CM076102.1, forward strand.
ATGGTAGCGCGCTAACTTGGAAGGGCAGTGTAGATTCAACCATACCCCTAATCGGTATTCTCCTCTCCCCTACAAAGCGAAAAGCTTGGAGCAGGTACGACAATAGTGCAACGGGTGGGGCTCGAACCTTTCAGTTTTCAGTCCGCACCTTTAACCGTTGGGCTATGAGGCGAGTCATCGTAAAATTGCAAGGCAAAAGCAAAAGAGGGAGGGTCTGTGGATCCCACCCCGCTTCGTGCAACAATTACGTAAACGCGGTCGATACGTGCTGCCGTGCCGCGCGGGCCGCGACAATAGATAAGTATCTTTATTGATACGTGACGTTGTGGATAGTTCCCATTCAAAAGAAAAGAAAATCCACAGAAAATCCAAATGTTTGGGAGACCATACATCGCATGGAAGTAGGTCTAAAGCATGGAAGTAAGATTGTCTATGTAGTTTGTAAATTGTCGCTAAAATTTCAAGTGACGGTGTCCCCACTAAATTACAACATGCGGTTATTCAAGGGGCGGACCAACAAATTCCTAAAAAGCCGGCAACGCATTGGTGGTGCATCAGGTACTACAAATGTTCATGGGTGGCGGTAATCACTTAATATCAGGTGACCCGCCTGCTCGTTTGTTCGCTAAAAATATATTTTAAAAAAAGTGCTATAATATTAAGTGATAAAATTAAGTCTATGGAACGACCATGGAATTAGGATTAAAGCATGAATCCCTAACTGAAAGAAATACCTACTGAGTACACCTATATTTTATCCAATTTTTAACCCTCGACTCAAAAAAGACGGAGTGTTATAAGTCTGTTATAAAGGCGAAAGTTTGTATGTATATGTGTGTATGTTTGTTTATTACTCCTTCACACCACAATGAATGAACCGATTTGGCTGAAATTTGGAATGGAGATAGCTCACACCATAGCCTATATGTTAATACTATTAACATATAGGCTATATGTTAATACTATTATCATATAGGCTATGGTGTGAGTATTAATATTATTAACATATAGGCTACATTTTATCCCGGAAAATGAAAGAGTTCCCGCGGCAATTGAAAAACCTTAATCCACGGGGGCAAAGTCGTGGGTATCATCTAGTCTGAAATAAGACGAAGTCGACGACACTCGCATTTAAAATGTAGACGTGCAAACTTGTAAACGATTATGGGAATAACATCTGTAGGTAGGTGGGACGGCGTATGGTGCACGAAGGCACAATGAAATACATTTGCTAGATATGGCTGCTAACACTCATAAGCGGTAATAAACTAACGTTAGATATAACATGAATCCATACTAGTATTACTTATATATAAATTTAAATGTGAGTTTGTTTGTTGCTTTGTCCTTTAATACGCAGCAACAAAGCAAAATATTAATGGGATTTTTATCAGGTAATTAGTTAAGGACCTGGAAAGTAACATAGGTTATTTTTTATCCCGTCAGAACCCCGTGGGATGAAAAAAAAGATAGCTTGGACAAAATCGCGGGAAATGCTAATAAAAATAGTACATGTAGTTGATTAAAGGCTGAACATGTCCTGATAAGGAAACATTTGGTCAACGACTGAATTTATAAATCAATTTTAATTTTAAAAAATCACCTTTCATTGACACATGATTTATTATTATGTTTGCAAGTTTTCCTTATTAGGTACTTAGAAATCGCGTGTCTTATCAGTTGCGCTATTGAAGCTGTTAAAATCCTTACGTATAATATTATAAATTCGAAAGCGTGTCTGTTTTTGGATTTGTAGGTTTGTATTTCAATCACGCAGCAACTGAGCAACGAATCGATATAATTTTTTGCATGGGTATAGTTGAGGAGAGTAACATATGCTACTTTTTATCACGGAAAATCAAAGTTCCCGCAGTATTTTAAAATACTAAATCATATTCATTCGCTGACTAAATCCACACATAAAAACATTTGAAAATTTTGAAGATAACATTGTTTTTTTTTAAAGAATATTAGCCAAGTTCATCTTGATCTCCAGATGAACTTGGCTAATATTCTTCTCTCCCCTCCAAATAAACAGAAAGCCTGTGTTAGGAGTGAGTACGACAATAGTGCAAGGGGTTCGGATTGAGCCTGCGACCTTTCAGTTTTCAGTCCACATCTTTTACCGTTGGGCTATTACAAAGACATTAAAAAGAATAAAATTCTTCTAGTGGAAAATAATTCTGCGGCAGGCATGGAAGAGCGCCAAAGCAATTAAATCGTGAAGCCGCACGCGACCGTCTTGTCAGTGCCGCTTTCGCGCCAAGGGTTCCCGTTTCTCGTCTTAAGCCGGCCACAGATTATATGCAACACAACGTGTAATGTAACACGCAATCACTGACCTCTATCTTTAATCTATGATTAACACTGGACTTGATGCTGTGATTTCTTATTTGGAACTCCTTGACTGACGCCATTTTGGGTTTGATCGACGCCATCTTGGCGTTGTGAGCATAGATATGTGTCTCTGGAACTAATAATATTGGCAAATGGCGCACCAACCTCTGTAATTAATTAATCTATGATTTCATAATTAAACTCTTTATTTAAATTATGATTTCAAAATCATAGATAAATAATAGAGGTTGGTGCGCCATTTGCAATATTATTAGTTCCAGAGACACTCGTATGTCAAATGTGGCGCTTCAAATTGATCCATAATTGCATAATTATGGATCAATTTGAAGCGCCAAATGACAGCATTGTCATTTGGCGCTTGACATGCTGTGCTTATACAAATGTATAAGCACAGCATGTCTAGTGTTAATGCAACATTTATCATACATATTAATGTGTTCGCCAGCCCACTTAAAACATACTGCACGCACCATGTGCGTACGTTACGTGCATTCGCAGCTCGGGTTTATTCTCGCCGATTATTATCACTTTTTCGACGAACGCTTTGAGTGCACGCAGCTTGATTTGTACAAATATTCGCTACGGATCGGCGCGTCGCGTACAAGCGTCTACGTACTCTTTCGACATTAATTTGTAAGCAGTGAAAATAATGAAGATAATGAGCGTTCGTAGATGAGACGTGCGTGTGACGTTCACATAGCGTTGGTGTTACATTCCATGTTGAGTTGCATATAATCTGTACCCGGCTTTAGATTACACATATTCTCCTAATTGAAAGAAAGATGCACTTCATGCCATCATTATGAAGCATGGTTTTCTACAGGGATCGGTCTTGCGCCATCTGAATCCAGCTGCTCTCTGCAACTCGTTTGATGTCGTCGGTCCACTTAGTGGGGAGTCTGCTAACACTGCGCTTCCTGGTGCGGGGACGCCACGCCAGCACCTCGGGATCCCAATAACCATCAGCTCTTCGAACTTCGTGCCCCGCCTATTTCCATTTCAGTTTTGCTGAGCTATTTATTTATTAGAAAAGTAATAATCAACAGCGGTATATCTCATTAGTGTACAATTAATATAACAGTGGCATTGGCTTTGGTTGATTATTTATTATTTATGACGTATTTATGACTAAAATATGTTATTTAGAGTATAATCCACTTACAAGCACCCTGTAGGGAAAAGTTGCAAATCCCTTTAAAATCTATAAGGCCGCTTTGTAGCCAAATCATGCTAATCGAATGAGTAAACTTCCATCCGTGTGCAAAGATTAAGATGGTAGTTTGCACACGGATACAATGTACGGTATGCTACAATACGATATTGTGATATTAGCATACGAGCGTCTGACGATGAATCGAAAGTTAGTCGTAGAAACATAACCATAGTCAACAGTTAAGAATAGTTAAATACAATACACTATACTATTCACTGTAACGTACCTTAGAGCTTTTATTCTTCATTCGGTCGCAAAGCATGACGTCACGAACAAAAAAGATTTAAAAACAGAAAACAAAGGCATTTTTAATGTGTTTTCTAGATTGTAAGAAAATACTTCCGATTTCAACGACCGTACAATTGTCTGTGATATGAAATAGAGACAACGAAAAAGAATGGTTATTTTCGCCGATGGTAGCCATTGGAGACTAGCGAATAATGCAGGAGATATTATAGTGTGCGTAAACCCAGGCGTATCACTGAAGCTAGAGAGCTTTGAAAGATCAGGCGCAATACCGAAGGTTTTTCTATGGTATTCTGTTTATTGTTTTCAAGACGAAGCATGTTTTTAAATACCTAATATAAGTACTAGTAAATAGAACAAAAAGGACTAACCGAGAACCGATCCTCGGTTTTACATTTTACTGAGACGTAACAGGAATAATATTTTATTACATTGTACTAAGTTATACAAGCTAAAACCGCGAATATTAATTTACATTTTACCATACCTGCACTCGTTGGTTTCACACCACAGCGAAGATTGTGTTACTTTGTATTGTTGTTATGAACCGACTTCAAACAATGGAAGAGATTCTTGCTACTCTATCACGACATGATCTTATATCCTTGCTAATATTATATTATCCCACAGTATTTAAAAAAAAGGGGGCACCTGCTAGCTACAGATAAAAGAAGTACCTTTATGAATTATTTCCATCTTTAGTTTATTTTAGTTGTACTAAAAGTATTTATGTTCTTTATTTCATTTTCCTTTAGTAACTAGTGTACGAGTAGTGTGCCAGTTGAACGCAGGAAGTAAATGGGTAGACATTTCCGCGCTGGACAGCCAGACTGATCCTTTGCGAACAAAATTAACCAGCCCTTTTGTTACTACATGAGACAATTATTCGCGGAGAAATGTGTCGTAATCTTTTTTTTTCTACTTAGACTCTATGGCCCCAGGGTCTCCACAAACGGAAATATGTACCTAACCCTCGATCAGTTGCGCCACTTATAGGGTTCAGTCATTACAGCTGCGACTCCCGGTCTTGATGCTGTCTCCCTGAGACATCTCCAAAATAAAAAATGAAATTTTCTCGGCTCAAAGCATTCTTTTGCTTGTTCCTGGGTTAAATTGAAATAAGGGGAAAAGTTAAATAATTTTCGAAATCAGATTAACGGCAACACAACGGGGCGAAAATTGAGGTTTTGTTATAAATTTAGCGATTTAGAAGAGCGCGAGAAATATTCTATTATGAAGCTCTTAATTCGGAAGCAATTGCTGAAGTTTGGTGCGAGGGTCTGCCGCCTGTTACGTCACAGCCGGTCGATAGCCCGGCGCAGCCAGCGGCGCTGTACTCGTACGTACGAGCGACCAAAACTAACTTTTGAATACTTTTTAACACATTTTGCATTTTGTCATTTAAAATCCCCGTGGCAAGGAGTCAAGATTGCGGACTAACTTGGAAGGGGTATGGCAGTGTAAATTCAACCCATACCCCTATCCGTTTCTACACGCCATCGTGCCGGAACGCTAAGTCGCTTTGCGGCACGTCTTTGACAGTAGGGTGGTATCGAGCTACGACCAAAGCCTTCCACCAGACGAACACACAAATATTAATTTCGACGCAACGATTAGGTTTAATCCACTAGGATCCACTGATTCACTCTGGAGTTCACTTGAATCTACCACTGGAGTCATTGAAGTAAGGTAGAGTGACATTGAGGTAAGGTAGACAATGCGCTGTCATTATATATCGTTCAACTCTTACGGATGAAAAAGTATGTGGTTGATATTGCTTTTCATTTGAAAGAGTTTGCTCTGAAAAGGTTCTAAAATCTCAATATGAAACGAAACTAGTAGAGCGCACTATTTCTAGTTTCTACGTTCCATTCGACTGAACGATTCAGTTGGTGCAGCTACAGTGCCGCAAGTACAAGATGGCGGTGGCGTTTTGAGGAACTAAAACACCACCGTTTTACTATAGTCATCACCATCATTGAGAAGATTTCGGCCATTAATAGTCCACCACTCTGGCCAAGTGCAGACTGGCAAACTGCACTCACCTTTGAGAACATTAAGGTGAACTCTCAGGCAATGCAGGTTTCCTCACGATATGTTTCTTCACCGTTGAATGATGTGATTTATAACGCACATAACTCCGAGAAACTAGAGGGGAGCGTGCCCGGGATCAAATATGCGACCTCTCGTATACTAGACCGCATTCCCAACCACTAGTCTATCACTGCTTCGTTTTAATACGAGAATATGTTAAATAAAAAAAGATGTATATTTACATACCTACTTCCTGTTAAATTCTGAACTCTTTAATTTTCCGGGATAATATGTGGCCTATGTGCTAATCCTGGATTATAGCCACGCCAGGTTATACTAGTGGCGCTTTACAAAATCGCATGCCTTCCACACTATCCTGTCAAACGAAGTTTGTGCGAAGTGAAGTCTGCTTCCAATGAAAAGCCGGCTTAAGTATCCAAGTGTCTGATCTTACCTACTGGGCTTACTCCTTTGAAGATTAGTATCAAGTATTACAATGAGCTTATGGATTAATGTTAAGATAGATTTTGAGACAGATACTTGGGTGGTGACAGTTACATACCTACTGCTTTCTATAAAAATGTAGGTATGTAAAGAATTTGAGGAAAGCATCGATGGAGGAAAGCGATCGTCATAGCTAGCAGTCGATGGCGCGACTTAAGTGTCGCAAATTGCGTGTTGCTATTGCATATCCTAATGTCTTCTATGGTCTATATATTTTATGTGTTACTATGGATTTAAAAACGTTTTACCAACCGCCCTTGATATCAACTAGCCGATGAAATGAACGAGTCAGTTACGAGTATAATAATATGTTTATAACTCATAAACTAAATGCAGTGCCGATTGTAAGATTAAAGTAGGCGAAGATAATCTTAATTAAAGTGTAATAGCTAGCTGATAACTGCTCACGCGATTCTCCCTACAAACAATACGCTGATTATTCTGTTGTTTATTGTTTGATCTGAAACTAAGCTATATATACATATATCGAAACGTAATATCAAGTTATTGTGTTGTACAAACATGGTACGTTGCTTTTGAGTATGCCATTTAAAAATGCGAATAGAAATAGCATATTCTCACGCACACGCTCCAATTTTTAAGAGAAACAATAATAACTTCTTCACATCATTGTCTCAACCAATTGGTGTCTTTTGCTGAATTCGCCACAGAGCACGATCCTGTGACTCTTATACTCGTTCCCAGCGGCTCCCAGCAGTTCCCAATGACTTGCATGAAATAGAAATAGAAATAGAAATAGAAATATTTTTTATTCAAATAAACTTTTACAAGCACTTTTGAATCGTCAATGAATCTACCACTGGTTCGGAATGCCTTTCCTGCCGAGAAGAGCCAGTAAGAAACTCGGCGGTTGCTCTTTTCAAAAAAAATAAAAAATTTACAATTGTTATTGAACACAGGATAGTTATTACTGTCTAAGGTTCGTACTACACGGGCGGTTCTCCCGCTGCGGGAATCCGCTCGACAAAGCTGCCGCAGACCATCAAACTACACGGGACGCGGTTTACCGCTGTCTTTTACGCGATCTTGGCGCGGTTTACCGCGCTAAGATCCCGCGCAGAATGACGTAATAGCGGGAAACCGCCCGTGTAGTTTAAAACGGCGGTTATCAGCGGCGGTTTGACGCTGCATGCGGCGGTCGTATTTCTCCCGCCTGCAAACCGCGGCGGGAAACCGCGCCGTGTAGTATGCAGCATACAACTTTCATATTAAATAGTGACTAGAGCGGTTCAGAAGCGGATTCCCGCGGCGGGAGAACCGCCCGTGTAGTATGACACTTATGAATCACTGGAGCGAATGAGATTGTCCGTCCTACAGGTGGTTGATCTTCCAACGCTGTGTTTTCAGGTCTGAGGTCTCCTTTTGAGCACATTGTGACCCTAACGTCTCCCCACAGTTCCTCGAGTTATAAGCCCCACCCTATTTAAATAACTGCTTTCAAACGAACATACCCACTGCGTGTTTGTTAAGGGACAAGGGACATTTGTCTCGCGACCTTGTCGCCAGACACATAAATTCTACGAGTAGGGTAACGTTAAAGAGGAGATCGTCCGACAATGCAGGCGACAACTTGTATCGTGAAATACTATGTCTCATTTGGGCTGTCTCTGAGCGTTGACATATACAGGATTGAGTGACGTCACATGTTATTTTGTATTCCGCGTATATCGCAATTCGCAGTAGTACTCTACCTCCTCCGAAGACATCTCAACCACAAATTGGGAATTGGACGAGCGAAATGTCTGTCGACATTGTTCCCGGAATATCGCACATAAATGTGCTGTTAATACCTACTCGCGACTATGTCCCTTAATGAATACAAAGCTTTAATTGTTTCTGTACACTTCCAAATTATTCTCACAATGTTGTTATCAAAATTCGTGGTGCACTATTTTTAATTAAGGTTATTTGAGTTCCGTACAAATAGTAATGTTCTTTATATTTTATTAAATTACGAGCAGAGTATCTATTACCATAGTACAACTATGTACTTACTCTGCTAGGTACATTTTAAATTAAAAAGCAAATGGATGGAACACTCTTTAAGCTGGATGCCAAATGCACTTTGTGTTTATGTGATTCCCGGTAATTATTCCTACTGTGAAGATGGACGGAACAAGTATGTAGTTCTTAAAGAGGACGACGAAGATGTTATAGTGAATGAAGTACAGGCTTCATGGACTTTGACTTAATAGTTTACATTATGATGTTGCCAACGCCATATGTTGCAGCAGCAGTTGGTAAGGGACAAGGCATTGACGGTTGTTGTTCTGCGGCTGCTGTCGCCTTATATATCCGTCATTTATTACTTTAACCTCTGACATTGGAAAATTGCAGTGTGTCTGTAAGAAGCTAAGGTATATTTTACTGATGACCACGCCTCATCAGTGTCGATGTAAGTTTTAAAAAAAATTCTTCATACACTTTAACTTTTCAACGCTTTAGGGTAGGAACTTCAAAAAAGCCTTCCCTAATGCACCTCTAAGGTATTAAATGCTCGAAGTTACCACTGGTTTAGGCTGTGTGTATTATATTATGTTCTCTAATTTTATTTTTTAAATCATTTTGCCCAGTTTCTCCAACCATAAAATTAATCCCAACATCAAAAAGATCTTTTTGTTGAAGCTTGATAATCATATTGTGTGAGTATTGGTAGGCTGAATATCATGTTCCGTCATCGTTTTTCATATTTCATCGCAATAGCTATGATAAAATATGTAATTCGACTGATAATGTGAACGTGTCACGCAATTCGCGTGCATTTGTCACGTATATTAACAGCTCCAGTGATTTATGTGGCCCTTAAGTCATCAATAACCAAACATTCCGATTCAGGTAAGAATCCGCCGGAAACATAATTATAATAATACTCTTTATTTTATTGTTCTTGTACTAAAACACGTATTATGCATAATATTAAATGAAGTGGACAAAGGTGAGGTGAGGTTTACGAGATATTTATACTTACTAGCTTCCAGCTTCCCTCGGATGTAAGATAAAATTATGAAGTGTATGTATAGATATGGTTTAAATGTACTGACATAATTATTATATCATAGGTAAATAAATAACTAATAAACTACATCAACACTAAATACACTTATGTTTACTTTTATATAAAAATTAAAAGTCATTTATTTAAATAAAGTTCAAACATGATAAGTATGGGGTGTGCTTTGGAATTGGCTCAATTTATGACTTTCTTTCCGCAACAACAATGAGAGAGTAAGCCACTAGCCAATCAGGGTTGATTGCGATCTTTAAACTGCAGCAATCATTTTTAAACAATCCATGGCTGGTGAGTGTGAAGTACGTTTGATATTTGTGGGTGTAACAGAAAACCGCAGAACATATAGCACTGACACTTTTTTATTGTTCTGAACAACAGTTATGAACACAAAAACGATTGTACAAGGCAATATGCGGGCTGTAAAATCGGGAATTGGATTCGTTGGAAAGCTCTAGTGTTATTTTGGATGGGTTTATTATTCCTATTATGTTTATTATGGACGAGTAAAATTTCAAGTCGAACTGCGAAATTAAGCATTGAAGGCCTGTAGCAGATCTTCGCCGCGTAATAAATATAGCAAACCGCTGAAGCTTCGGCATGACTTGTCCGTTGTGTGACAAAAGGGAAACCACAGAAAATGAAACTGCCTTTTTAAATACAGCGAAAAACTCTGAGCTTTATAATATGACTTGTGTCTGTGTGCGATAAAGTCACAGTCAATAAATCTCGCCGTAAAAATATACGTAAAGTTGCTTGTGCTCCGATTTTTTATTAATTCATGACAAGATAGTCCCTGACTACGATCTCATTTGATGGTAAGTGACGATGTAGTCTAAGATGGTAGCGAGCTGATTTGGAAGGGAGTGTTTTTACTAAATCGTTTTCTACACGCCATCGTGCCAGAATCTTAAATCACTGGCGGCAACTAGTCAAGGCCAAGCAAACCAGACCAGACCAGAGACATTTCGGAAATTACTATCGGAATTTTCCAGAATGTAACCGGAGATGTCCCAGTTGAAGACCACAGCGCTCACTACTGCGACAGAGAGGTCGTCCAACAAACGTCAACATGTTTTGCCATACAACGGATAAGTCATTAATCAGCGGTTTCGCTGCTACGGTTTGGTGGCAGAGATGTGCTGAAGGCCTAAACATTAACGGTTTAATTATTCCTAGACATTAGCATTAATATAAACCTACAATTATTATTCACGAAGGTAAAATTTTCTTCTAAATTCAAGAGAATAATTTATTATTATTTCGATTACGTTACAATATTATCGAGGTACTTACCTAGTCTTTACAACGTGGAAAACTATTTCATGTTTCAATTAATATTGGTGTGTTTTTTGCTCTTTCTGATTTGTTTATAAATGTTATTCTTTATTAATTGTAGAACAATAATATAATAATATATTTTTCTTGTTTACAGGTAAGTTAAGTTGAAGAGTTGCGTACATCCGTGTTTATACCGGTAAGTACGTAATATACCTACTATATTTACTGGATCTATTCCAAATTTGATTATACGAGAACCTATTACTTTTATTATTGCCTACTAGGTGTTATACCTAGAAATAATAAAAGTAAAAGGTTCTGTATTTGTTTCTGATCAATTCAATATTCCCCTTCTAACAATAATAATAGGTAATCAAGTTTTAAATTTATTTTGCTCATACTTACGAGCTATGAGCGGAACTAAATAACAAGCAGAACTAATAATAGTTTAAACGAAGCAGTAACTGTTTGCAGCGTATAAGTAACGAGTATTTATTATGTTAAGGGCATTGGCCGGAAAAACATAAAAAAGACGCTAAACGTATGTGTACGTCTACGAAACATTCTTTTATCTGTGTGAAGAGTATTTCGGTCACGTAGTTTTATTAGTCGGTTTAAGGGACTCCATCGGTCCAGATTTTAGCAAAAATGTGAGAGGGATAGATTTATTTACTGTCGCAAAGAAAGAGATGGCATTAATGTAAGACTATTAAGTAGGCAAAAAGTTACTTATGTCATTTTAAAAATAAATAACAACGTAAAAACATGACCGTTTTGAAAATTGTGACGATGTAAATAAAACAAATAACACAAAAATAATAACAGTTTCCGATTGTTAATATTTAAAATGGAAATCTTTTTTGCGAGAAAATTGTTTGGAACCATTTTTATAATAGCGAATCCAGATTAAAAACTCAAAAAGTTTAAAAAACATGCACTATTATATTTTTATGAAAGTCATTTTCTTTAAAGAGATTAAGTTACAGCTTTTAACGTAGCTTGATTACGTACTAGCATTAAGTATTCATATTATTTATTTATTTTTATTTTTTATGTAGGTACATATAAGGAATTACAAGACAAAACATATATTAGAAGAAGTAAACATAGGTGAAGCTTATTTCTAAAAAAATAAATTTCTTCCAGCTTCCCTTGAAAGTGAGTAAGGTGAAATTATTAAGAGCAACCGCCGAGTTTCTTGCTGGCTCTTCTCGGAAGAAAGGCATTCCGAACCAGTGGTAGATTCATTAACGATTCAAAAGTGCTTGTAAAAGTTTAAATGAATAAAAAAAAATTCTAATATTTCTAAAATATGGAGTGGTATGGGTCAAAAATGAGGTATTAGGTATATTCGGTACTTAAAGTAATAAATGCTTGAGGGAAATTTGTTGTTCATTGTGTAAAGAAAATTGACTGCTCCAGAATTTTTAGCCGCAAAGGAAGGCTCTCGGGGCGCAGATTTCTAAAACGCATTCCATAAAACCCGCATAATAAAGGGATCCATTTCCATTCTACATGGATGGAACGCATTCTGAGAGCTTGAGATTTCTACAACACATTCCATTTCAGCGAAATGGCTTTGCTCACGCTTGCGGGATGTCCCCGCAAGGTTTCTAATGATAGTATCATACCAGTTAATTTTGCTGTTTATCGACCGGGTCTTTTTTTTTTAAAAAAGGATATTAGCCAAGCTGAGGTTGACTAATATCCTCCTCTCCTCCTTTTTTCGTTATTGTTGTGTGTTTCAAATGGAGGCGTGTCAAAGTCAAAAGTAATTTATTGCATTATACATTGCCTCTTCGGGTGTGCAACATACATATATACAGGAAAATATAAATTAATTATTATCTTAATTATAGTCACATATATACATAGTACATACATAGACTGCTAAACTGAAAACTTGCTTTGCCGTAGTCGGGTAATAAAGGAAAATTTGAAAAAAAAAACCAAAAAAACATTCTACCTGGAAGAAGTCACGCGTCAGAGCCAATTGGCAATAATAAGTTTATGCAAAAGCTTCGGTTATTTAGTCTAAAAATTTAAGCAAGTCGCGCCTTCCAATTTTATATTATTAAGTCACAAAAGGTTCAAACGACAAAGAAAATTAGGTTCATAATCCGCGAGAAAATACGCAAATCGCATAATTTATTCCCCACTCGAGTGAACAACGTTGATTATAATATCCAAAGCATTCCAAACATAAGCATTCCGCCCTTGACGTTCATAATTTACTAGCTTATGCCTGCGTCTTCGCTCACGTTAAGATTTTTCAAACCTCTATGTTACCCTCTAGGGATTAAATCAAAAATCCTTTCTTAGCGGATGCCTACGTCCTAATAGCACTTTTTTTTAAGAATATTAGCCAAGCTTAAGTTAACTAATATCCTCCTATCCCCTCCAAATAAGCGAAGAGCTTGTGCTAGGAGTGGGAACGACAAAAGTGCAATGGGTTAGAAACTGCAACCTTTCCGTTTTCAGGCTGCACCTTCAACCGTTGGGCTGTTGAGGTTGTATTCATTTAATTTCAGCCCAATTCGTCTAGTGCTTTTAGCTGTGCTGTTGATCAGTCAGTCAGTCACATTTTCCTTTTATATATTTAGGCGGCTTCGCTCGCGTGGATTTAGTTTTAAAAATCCCGCGGGAACTCTTTGATTTTCCGGGATAAAAAGTAGCCTATGTCACTCTCCCGGTCGTCAACTATTCCCATGCAAAAAATCACGTCGATCTATTGCTTTGTTGCAGCGTGATTGTAGGAAAAACCAACAAATCAATAAACCAACAAGCACTTTCGCATTTATAATATTAGTAAGGGAGTAAGGATAAGATTATAAATTAGATCATAAAAATATTATGGATTTTACTTTGTAATATTTGAGACAGTAATTTGAGTAGCTGTAGATACATTCCTTTGTTGTCTACAGGTACACGTAAGCAGTCATACGTAAAAGTTACTTGAGCATAATATTACAAAGTGTACCTAGTACCTACAATATTGTACTTACTTCTTATACGTCCCTATTTCTGGCTAATGAATACGAAGACATTTGGAGAATTTTCTGGTGGGAGGCTTTGGCCGTGGCTAGTTGCCACCCGACCGTCAAAGACGTACCGCCAAGCGATGCGTCCCAGCACAATGGCGTGTGGAAATTGATTAGGGAATGTACACCTCCATACACCTTCCAAGTTAACCCGCTAGCATCTTAGACTGCATCGTCACTTACCATCAGGTGAGATCGCGATCACGCACTATCTTGTCATCGAATAAAAAAGACATCAAATTATTTATAATTAGGTAAGTAAATAAAATTCACCATTACCGGTTGAAGGTCTTGACGTAGTTATATTGACTATTTTTAGTGTAGCCGTAAAAACGCAGCAGTGGCATATTATAATATACAGGATGATTTTTTTGGTAGTGCACAATTTTTTTTTATCTATATATATAAAATTCAAAGTCCTGACTGACTGACTGACTAACTGAGATATTAATGCACAGCCTAAACTACTGAAGTTAGAAACTTGAAATTTTTACAGTTGGTTCCTTTTATGACGTAGGCGCACACTAAGAAAGGATTATTGGAAATTCCACCCCTAAGGGGTTTAAATAGGGGATGGAAGTTTATATGAAAGTCCGTCATTTTTCAAGCTGTTTCCATCAAAGTTAGTATTAGAGCTTTCAGTTAAAAATAAAGAAGTACGTGTGTCACAGTTTTTGAAAATTCCACCCCAAAATCTAATTCCACGCGGACGAAGTCGCGGGAGCAAAAGCTAGTCTTGTATAAAAACAAAATTTAATCAACACGCATTTTTTAATTTTACTTAAGAATACTAAAGCTATCTAATAGATTTATAAGTTAAGTGTAGGTTAACACTTCAATAAAAAATTAAAAACTAAAGTTATCGTTTATCAAAGAGATCCACTTTTACACAGATGGTTAGGGTCACCCTACAAACGTAATCTATCAGCTGTTGATACATTAGACGCGCGCGGCGGCCGTTGATCTCTGAACGCGTATTTTAATTTCGTCGAATAGTATGACTATGATTTGCTTATTAGTTGATTTGCTTATTAATTGACCATAAAGGTCAAATATGATAAAAAAAATATTTCAAAAAAGGTACACAACTATTAATGGAAATATGTTCTATTAACGATATAGAACCACAAAAAAAATAATTTGTGCACTACCTAATAAATCACCCTTTATATAGTGGCATAGAATTGATGTAATAAAATTCGATTATAATATTATATGCAACTAAAATTTAGATCAAGATAATACTTAAGTGCAAAAATTTTCCAAAATCAAGAAATAACTGAGATATAAGTAATCAAAGTGGAAACATTTCACATACCTACCTACATGAAACGATTATCGCAGATGTAGATTATAGGTATGTGACGTCACGTGCCCATAATTCAGTCTGCCAATCAAAGCACATTGTAAAAGCCACGTAAAATTTTATCATCATTGAACGATTAGGTACTACCGATGTTTTCCAAAGAAATTATTTCTGGACAAAACCATGTCATACGTTTTGTCTTAAAATATTGTTTTTGTTGAAAACAAACCCTGTGAACTGATTTCAAACCGATTTAAAAAAAAAGGAGGTTATCAAGTCGATACGTATGTATGTAAATTATTGGAACTGCAAAATATTCACATATGATAATCTATTAGGGCTCCCAACCCAGAGAAATATACATTTTATAGGTAAACGCATTTCTCAGAACTCATTAATCGGATTGTAATCATTCTTTTTTATTTGCTTACATTCACTTCAACTTAGGACACAGCAAAGATTTCATAAAAATAGGTTCAGTAGTTTTCAAGATATGGACACTTCCCTTTTCAGTTATTCTTTTCGGTATATTGAAGCCAGTTTAATTTTTATTAAATTACTGCTTGTTTGAAAACTGTTGCACTGTGTTGCAAATATCGTTGGCACGCGTGTCCCACCCTGTTTTCCGTTTTATCAAATGAGCAAATACTACGCTTAGTGGGAGGGGGAAAGACAAATATTACTCAATGTTTAATTTGGCCGACCTGCCCTATTTATTTGATGACGTACCTACTATCATTTTCAGGTAAAGGCCGATTCATATGAAAGGATTTACCGACATGTAATAACCAACGCAATATTAGAAAACGACTGAAAAGACTGAAAGCTCTTTGGCCAATGGCTCGACTCACATCCGTTGCACTATTGTCGTTCCCACCCCTAACATTAGCTTTTTTCCCAAAGGGAGGGAGGAGAATATTAGTAAAGTTCAGCTTTTCTTTTTTATTGGATGACTGCTATCTCACCTCATAGTAAGTGACGATGGAGTCTAGGATAGTAGTGGGCTAGCTTGGATGGGATATGGCAGTGTACATTCAATTCACACCCCTAATCGGTTTTTACGTTAGTTATATACTCAAAGGTTTCTAAACGCTATCGTGCCTGAACGATAAATCGCTTGGCGGCACGTCTTTGTCGGTAACTAGCCACGGCCATAGCCTCCCACCAGACAAATATAATATCCTTAAAAAAATGCGACACTCAAGCTATGTGTCTATTTTTTCTCTTTTCACACCTATACTACGGAACTAATTTCGACAAAAGGATGTTGTTTGTATCCTGAGGAAGCTCATTACTTTTTATTCCGTGTTATCAAGGAGTTTCCACACGGTCCGAAAGGAATTTAAAAAAGGTAAACCACTTAGGCCCAGCACACATGGTGAAACGCAACTGCAACGAAACTGCAACTAGTAGTTACTTTTGAGTTTCATTTGAGTTTATGCCATAGATACCTTTGAGAGACAACACACGTCGCAACTAGTTTGAAACCGTTTTGAAACGCGTTGCAGATCAGTTGCTTTGAAATCAGCGTGCAGGAAACTCGTGTCGAATTTGGCGTCTTTTCTGTTCGACAAGGTATGTCTTTTTGCTCATACGATAACAATCCATGAATTTTCTGTCAGTTTGTTGAAATTCTTTAGCAGCCACAAACATACGGCAGTTGATATTCTTCTCAATGTAGGGATGCAACCACATACTTCTTCTTTTACGCCTCCTTCTTTGTCGAAGATACAAATACAGAACCACAACTTCTTCATCACTTGAACTAGACATTTTGGAGACGTCTGTCTGGTCTCAAAATCGGAATGATTGTGACTAATTTCATCATATTTAGGTTGCGGCGTGTGTGGAAAACATTTGAAACTGGTTTCAAACCTATAATTTCAAAAGGGTTTCGTTGCAGTTGCGTTTCACCATGTGTGCTGGGCCTTAGCTATTGTGTGACAGCTCTCGATGTTTCTCTAAGGCCCAGCACACATGGTGAAACGCAACTGCAACGAAACCCTTTTGAAATTATAGGTTTGAAACCAGTTTCAAATGTTTTCCACACACGCCGCAACCTAAATATGATGAAATTAGTCACAATCATTCCGATTTTGAGACCAGACAGACGTCTCCAAAATGTCTAGTTCAAGTGATGAAGAAGTTGTGGTTCTGTATTTGTATCTTCGACAAAGAAGGAGGCGTAAAAGAAGAAGTATGTGGTTGCATCCCTACATTGAGAAGAATATCAACTGCCGTATGTTTGTGGCTGCTAAAGAATTTCAACAAACTGACAGAAAATTCATGGATTGTTATCGTATGAGCAAAAAGACATACCTTGTCGAACAGAAAAGACGCCAAATTCGACACGAGTTTCCTGCACGCTGATTTCAAAGCAACTGATCTGCAACGCGTTTCAAAACGGTTTCAAACTAGTTGCGACGTGTGTTGTCTCTCAAAGGTATCTATGGCATAAACTCAAATGAAACTCAAAAGTAACTAGTAGTTGCAGTTTCGTTGCAGTTGCGTTTCACCATGTGTGCTGGGCCTTATGGTTGAGCTGAAATGAGATTTGCGATTTCACGCCAGAGTTATGTAGTGTGGATAATGTACGCCATCGAGTTCTTTGAAGTAAATCAAGTCGCGTATATAAGAATTGCAATAAAAAATTAATGAAAACAATTTTCTCGACATAAACTTTTTCCAAACACTGATTAAGATTTTTTTAGTTTTAACTGGAAACGAATATTTTCTGTTTATTTATTTTTTAACTTGCGTCAATATTAAAAATTTAAAATTTTGTCACTTGTTTTTTATATTTTATATTATATTAGCGTTTTTAACGCTTAAAATAAGTATTTTTGTAAAGTTTTTAATTGGTTTGCTTCTGTTTGGTGTTACTGTTATAATATTGGAAGATACACTTAATGGGAAGCCTTTAACGTTCCCTAGGAATTAATGAAGCAATGATAAAATAGTTGTAAATAAAATATCAAAAAGATTTATAGTTTTCAATTTGTTACTTCTATTCCTAATATTATCATAAGCTTTTCAGATTATTTATTATCAGGCGGTTTAATTTAATTGCCATGCAATTAGCGTTCTTGGAATATAATTTGAGCGTTGTTCGTGGTTTGCATATTTTGTTTCTTGGAGAAGTTCTTAGGTTTCAATTGTTGGCTTTAGTATGAACGTGTTTTTGTTCTTTGATAATAATATAAATTCTTTCGAATAAAAGTAGGTATTCGATAAACGTAATATCTTGCCTAGTGAATCTTATGTTGCTTAAGTTATTCTCTTCCTTTGTAGCGATTCTAAGTTAAAGTTATATCCATTCCACATTGCTCCTAAGAGCAGTGATAATTTAGTGGTTAGGACTGCAGTCTATGCTGTTCAGGGGGTCGTGAGTTCGATCCCGAAAAGTTAAAGGTGCGTGACCTTTAACTATTCGGAGTTAGATATAAAATATCACATGCTTCAACCGTGAAGGAAAACATGGTCAGGAAACCTGCACGCCTGAAAATTCTTCATAATGTTCTCAAAGGTGTGTCAATATGCATTGAACCAGAGTTGTGGATGACTTACGGATCGCTAACTATGGGCCTCAAAGAAGGCTCAGGATCACTCAGCGGGCGATGGAGAGAGCTATGCTCGGAGTATCCCTGCGAGATCAAATCAGAAATGAAGAGACCCGTAGGAGAACCAAAGTCACCGACATAGCTCTGCGAGTTGCGAAACTGAAGTGGAAATGGGCGGGGCACATAGTTCGAAGAGCTGATGGTCGATGGGGTCCCAAGGTGCTGGAGTGGCAACCCCGCACCGGGAAACGCAGTGTTGGCAGACCCCCACTAGGTGGACAGACGACATCAAACGAGTCGCAGGGAGCCGCTGGATGCAGGCGGCGCAAGACCGAGGCTTGTGGAGGTCCATGCAGGATACTTATGTCCAACAGTGGACGTCCATTAGTTGATAAAGAAGAAAAAGAAGAAGAGTTGTGGAATACGGCCTAAAACCCTTCTCTGAGAAGAGACATGCACTCGGTAGTGAGCCGTTGATGCGTTGTTAATGATGATGATTCCACATTGTTTAAATTGGTAAGCTGATAATATTATCAATGCTTGGCGGCATGATTTCAACGGTAACTTTAGCTACTGCCTAAGCCTACCACCAGATTAAACCTCCTACCAGAGGTTGGCAAGCGTACCTAATAGCTATCAGTGTACTTGGTGTAGCTGTCGCTTGGAAAAAAAAATAAAATATCCAGTAGGTAGTCCTCCCGATTTAAAAAAACCTAAATGTGGATGAAGTAGCGAGTATCAGTTAGTACTTCACTGAGTTTTTTACGTAATTTTAATCAGTGAACCGAACAAAGACATGATAAAAACCTAGTACTTAAATTATAAACTGCTCATTGTTCTAATTATAAATAGTTATAGGTACGTGAGCTAAGTAGGTACAACTGACTCATAAAATAGTCGTAAAAGGTTGATCCGTGTTTTCATTTTTAAACGTTAAGTTTTATGCTGTAAGATATAAAATCGAATAAATATTGTAATACGTACGCAGTTAGTTTGATTATTATCATTTGTATCATGCTGTCTAGCTATTACAAAGAGATATTACTTATAACTCATTGTAATAGCTATAAGATATTTAAGTCAATTGGAAGAATATGAATTAGGTAAGCATAAATGAATAGGTATAACTTTATTCCGCAAAATTTAGGTCAAAATAACGTTGTTATGCAGAAGTTCACAATTTTATTTTTGCACCTATACAAGTATCTACCTTACTTTTTTAATTTCACATGTCGGAAGTGTATTAAATTTTCAATTTACATTTGTTGACATTTCCAGTGGCTATGGCATGAGCTATAGTAAACAATGGAAAGTTGCTAACTAAAAACAGTCTAATTCACATTTTTAACTAATTTCCAAAAAAGGAAGATCTTCTCAATCGGAGCGGAATCTTTTTTTTTATTTTTTATGTATGTTCC
This sequence comes from Hipparchia sbordonii, assembly GCA_038048805.1. Taxonomy (NCBI): domain Eukaryota; kingdom Metazoa; phylum Arthropoda; class Insecta; order Lepidoptera; family Nymphalidae; genus Hipparchia; species Hipparchia sbordonii. Next base: position 11,854,147 of record CM076102.1, read on the forward strand.
CCAATTACTCGAAGACGCCTGGACCGATATGAAATTTTTTTTTTTGTTTGAAAGGGTATACTTCCTAGGTGGTCCCATTGTGATCAGTTCATGATCTGATGATATCTAATGATGGGAAGCTGGCGAAATCGAGGGAACTCTTCAAACTTTATAGGCACAATTTATATATTTTGTAGTGGCGTTAGAAGTCGGTTTTGTAAAAAGAAATTTCACGTTTATACCCTGTGTATGACGAATTGCGGATTTGACAGTTATTAGTTACCAACTTTCCATTGTTTACCATAGCCAATGCCATAGCCACTGGCAATGTTAACAAGTTTTACACATTAAAACACTTCCGACATGTGAAATTAAAAAAATAAGTCAATTCAAACAGTATTTTCCAAAATTGATTGTCATCAAGCGCAAGCCTATCTCATAAAAAAATCTCTTGCATACAAACATTAGGCTATAAAAAATAACTAATTCACACTGTCCATGACAGCAATCACTACAAACGCCACAATAACATATTAAGTTTAGTAAGAACACTTCGCGGCAGGTAGCCACTTCATCGTTATCAAAGCATTGTAAACACTCACTCCTACATGATATCGAAACATCAATTTGTGGTGTTAAGGCTTCCGACGTACCTACGTAAATTTGCACTTAATAGGCTTCACCGTTTCAACACGCAAGGTGTCGGATGATCTCTATGGGTCAGTATGGGAGGAAATTAAAATTATTTATTCCGGTGGAAGGCTTCGGCTCGTTACCATCCTACCGAAAAAGATATATCGCCAAGCGTTAATACATATTATATAGTGCTCCGTTAGAAAAACAAAATTGTATGGGCTTAATTTAAAACTGTCAATAATTTAATCGTCTCTTACCACGGGAGATCGCAGTCAAGGGCTGTCTTGTAACTAAGAAAGTATAGCCTGTATGTGAAATACGTCAATCTACTGAGCGAATTGTTATAACTTTTACCAGAAAAAGTGAACCTTTTAAGGTAGGTCAGGAGGTACAAACTACTCAGAAAGCCCATTCAAAGTAACAAAAGTTTTTACAAAGTATGTAGTAACTTTGGCTGACTTTGTTTTATAACAACGATGAACACAAAACCTTTGGCGTACAATACAGCTAATCCATACTAGGTATTAATTAATTAGCAAAGGTCGAGCTGGTATTCCCTGATAAATGTAAAGGTTCAGCTACAATAGGTCGTGTTGTGAAAGCAACAAATGAATTGTTACAAGCGAACGACTGGAGATGACGATCGGGATAGCGATTTAGGTTATTTACGAGCGGGGGATGATCCAGGTCGGTGCGTTTCCCCGTCAGCGAGGCGAAGTGGCCGCGTAACATCCACGTCCGCTCCGCTCCAGTGGTCAAGCCGCTCGCTCCGCCGCCCGCTGCGCGCTCCGCTCGTGGTCCGCTCCACTTAGCGGAACTCACCCACAGTCCTCTCTTAACCGCGAGTGAGCGCGCTGCCTGCCGCGGCGCGCCCTCCGCACATCGCAAGAGGCACATGCCTACGAAATGTCACCTACCTACATACATTTCCCGATAACGTCCGATTAGCGATTAGTACCGCTCAAGAGCACGCCGGGTGCCGCTATTGTTCAGAACCTTTCCGGTATCAGAATTTATCCTTAGTGGAATTTGTTTGAGAGTGTCTATTGCATAAATGGAATGTGTAGTTAAAATTCGAAACCTTGAAACTATGACATGCTATTTTTTGTGCGCCTTCTACTAGTTGATCGCGTCGCGGTGGTAATTAACATAGCCGCGTGTGTATGTTGTTTTCGTTTGACACAATCAGTTACCAGAGTAATTGATGCAGGAAATTGCTGTTATTGTTAAAATAAACGCGTGTTCTTCCAGCATTTGCCCATTTGACGGGATTGGATATGATTAACTTGCTAGTGAGTTCTTCGATGTTTGTATGATCGGGAGCCAAAACTGACCTTGACGGTAAGAATACAAACAATGAAACATAAAAAAGGATGATAAACGAATTCAAAGACCTAAGTAGATAGCACCTTACGTAATACATAAGCATTACTCTGGTTTCAGACTGCTTCCAGGCACAGTTAAGTACCCATCTATAGCTAACGTAGTTAATATTATTAAATTAAGGCATTAGTTTGTAAAGCATATTACGCCTCAGGGTATAAAAATAAACAATCTCTTCACACATAATATAACTTAACTCTCAAGTTACATTGATATATAAATGAAAGTGTAAAATTCTTACACCATAACTGTAATAAATATTCGAAAATGTTTTGGAACTCTGTAAGACCACAGGCTACTTTAATAATTTTCAAGGATTAATAAAAACTGTGCTATAATGTACTTTACATTTTATAGCTCTAATATTTAAGCCTGTCTGAGAGCGTAGCGAAGTGTAACGGGTATCTCCTTTTAGTACAAAGGGACGTTGGTATGGGACGTGTCAATAAGATAGGGACAAAGTTTTCAGTGTGCGCTATTCAAATAAAAAGCGCGATCCTACTTAAATCTATCCATCAAAGCAATTTTATTGAACAGATTCACTAATAGATAGAAATTAATTCAATAGTACATTATGGTACAAGTGTCAAAGTTGGTGATTACCGCTGAGGCGCTATTGAGACCCGAGCCGTTAGGTGAGGGTCTTAAGGTAGCCGAGGACGGTAATCATCAATACACACGTGTATCATACGACGTTTTTCAACACACTTGTGAAGAAAATAATACTAAAATAGTACATGGTACAAAACAGTGAAAACGAGTTGTGAAAATTTTTTCGCAATGGCGGGAAAAATTAATGTTGTTCTTTTGTTCGCCCTCTTGAGATGCTCTTGAGGGCAGGCAAAGATCAACGACCATACAGCCTATTCAGGTGTTTATTTGATTTAATCAGTTTTCCGGAATGCGCGCGCACCTTTAATGGCCATAGACTAAAAGAATGAGGTACCTTTTTTTTTTGGCTTTTCTCTTATAGCCGTACATACGTACAAAATGGGGAATTTCCAGTTTTCTTTATTACAGAAAAAACAAAAGTTATATTTGAGTGACAGTTTTATTTATTAAACACGTACAAGTTGAAATTATCTATTTAAATACGAAGTTGTATGAAATGAGCAAGCAATAGGTATCTTGGCAATAGGTAGGATCTTTTTTGTAATAGAAACTTTTTTAAGAACAAAGCAACTCAACCAATAAAATTAAAAAAAATAATTCTATAACTCACATTGTGAATAATAGTAATCAAAAGTCACAGTTTGAGTTAAAGGTGTCATTGTGTGCCTAATTGCGGTGAACCGGGAGCCATTTTATGAGCAAATGTGTTGAAAAATATTTTATTTACCACTCCAATTAGTAGAAAACTTTAACAAAGGCAACCGCCAATTTTACGATGTAAATAAAGTGTAAGTAGTCTGTTTGTTAATATCACTAACACTACAATCTTGTTGGGCCCACAATATAAAGTACTAACATTATTCAGATTAGATGTGTAATGCATTGTTCCACGATCGTTATTCTTGTATTCATTTATGTATTGTTTTATCTTTGTCCCATTAAACATTATAATTATTCAAACGTGCTCAAATTCGATAGCTATTCGCTACTGAGTCAACGCTGGCGTTGAGATATTAATTTTTTTAACAATATCAGCCAATTTGAACTTGACCGATATTCTTTTCTTCTCACCAAATAGGCGGAAAGCTTGTGTAGGAGTGGGTACGATTAAAACGGGTGGTATGAGTGAAACTATTGAGGATTTCGTATATTTAAATTGTAGGTTACCTTTGCATCTCTACTTATTTATGGTATTGTTTTATTTTTTAAACGTTAAAGGTGTTTAATTCATTGCTTTCACACCTACCGATAATTTTGCTACAATCAATGTGCCATAAAATATATGCTACAATCAATGGGCCATAAAAACCACAATCGGTTTTGTGTGTGGTTATTTCTGTGAGGTAGGTACAACAGCTACACTAATCTATAGGATTATAAAATCTGCGATACTGTATTTCTGCCTGTCTATCTATATATTATATGTCTTAAAATGTATAAAGCATAAATAACACAAAAGTTTGCTTAGCAAAAATTTGTATAATATTGATGATTTGGTTATACGTTCAAACTTCAAACTGCTGCTTTAAAAAAATTTATTAAATCTTTATGAAGTCACTGTCAAGTTTATTTTTCAAATATTATGGCTCGCATAAACTGTAATAAAGAAAAATTATGTTCATTATGGTTTAGTAGGTATCTACTAGTCAAAGATATGAAACTATTATATCTGACACTTGATAAATATTATGTACGTCTGTATAACGACTATTTTAATATTATAAGTAGTAGTAATACTAATATATAAAGCTGAAGAGTTTGTTTGTTTGAACGCGCTAATCTCAGGAACTACTAGTTCGAATTAAAAAATTCTTTTTGTGTTGGATAGTCCATTTATCGAGGAAGGCTTTAAGCTATATAATATCACGCTGCGACTAATAGGAGCGAAGCATCAGTGAAAAATGTTGTAAAACGGGGAAAATTATCCATATTTAAAATATATTCTTTGAAAAACTTCCAGAAATTGACGCAGACAAAGTCGCGCGCAACAGCTAGTAATAACATAAAGTTAAGGCTGGAAAAGAAAAAACTTATACAGATAATAGTGAAGCAGCCGATGAAAGCACGTTTGCAAAATAAATAATTTCACAGGCAATACTCTCGCAAAATTCCAGTGTGTTAGGGCCCTAAAATGCCTCAGGACGACGTTTATGTAAGGGATTAAAGTTCAGCCGTTCAGAGAATGCGTTCCTGACACCTATCAGTTAGTCACGACTAGTGATGGGCACAACATAACACTGAGTTCGTTACCGTTCCTCCAAAATGAACCGGGGCATTATTTTAAGATTATTTTCGTTTTAAATTGGCGGAATCATTTAAAATTTATATTTTAGTTATTTAAGTAGAAACCAAAAAAAGGTAATATTCATATAATAAAATTGTTTTATTTATTCTTTGTTACAAAGTTACTTACAATCTGTATTTCTATGCAATAAAGTAAGTACATTGAATTGAATGTGCGTACAGAATATTAATCAGACTCCGATTCGCTTGAAGAAGTGGTGTCTTCATCATCTTCGCCTACATGTATAATTATATTATTATCAATAACAGAATCAATCCTCATATCTCGGTCAAAATGTTCCAAAATCAGATTTTTAGTCTATTATAGTATAGTAGTATATTATAAGTATAACTGTATATAGTATAGTAGTATATTATAAGTATAACTGTATAACAGATTACGATACTTGCCTGTTATTTTTAGCACAGCACTACAAATATAAAGCGCTGACATAACCTTGTAATAGCGCAGTATAGATTTAGAAAAATATTGTTTACCAAGTTATTTGACACTCAGTTTGGCACAAAATTATAACATTCATTGATTATTGATATAATAATGTTGTTTTAATGCTCATCAATTGTTAAAACGGTAAACAACCAGCAAAAATATTTTTATCGTAACTGCAACGCCATTACAAAGCTACGTCGTCAGTTCAATCGCGACGTGTCAGGAACGCATTCTCTGAACGGCCGAATTATAGGAAACAATAGGGTACTGTTCAAGTACCATCGACAAAGCACTGGATGTCAAGAAATACGACCTTGATACGTACACTGTCCCTACTAAGGTTACTACCCTATAAAGACTGACTATAAATATGCGAAACCTAACGCTATTCTACCATGCCATGGCAATATACTGTATCTAAAAAACAAGAGTTTTTCGGAAATCACGATTTCCATTTGAAGTTTCTTAGTATTTTTAAGATTTAATTGAAATATTTAAATGCAATGAATATAAATGTAAACATGTGCGAGGAAAGTATTTATCGCTGTTACGATAAAACACTGTATCTGAAAGTACAGTGTATTGTCTTAGCACGACCGTAGTATAAATTGCTTTATTTAACTTATTGCAATTGTAATTATAGTTCCAGATTATATTAATTTGTGCTATGTCAAAGCTTAGTTTTGCATGATATTTTAAGGATAAAGATATTATCGTTTATAAGAAAAGTTAAAGCCAAAATATCAAAGAAAAATTCAGTCCCATTCAACAAAAAAATAGGTCATGACGTTTTTATAAAAGTTGAATGCCGCAAAACTCATATATGAGATTGACGTCTATTGCCACCGAATGCGACTATTCGTTAGATTTAGCCTGGAAATACACGTCAGGTTTTTTCATCCGATAGTCTGATCCGGTAGCCTGATCAGGCTACCGGAAGGCATTGAAGCCATTACTTTGTATGAACAGTCAATACACGTCCGATCCGGTGGCCGGATCGGACGTCCGAGTCGGAAACGGGCGCGAGGCGTTTCCGATTTTACTGCCGGTCCGATTGTCTGAAGGCGCGGTCTACATACTTTTAGTATGAGACAAAATAGACATCCGGTTACTCCTTCCGATTTTGCCAGTCAGGGTTCCCAACTTAGGGCTTTTAGCCCCAAATTTAGGGCGGAATTTTGCTTATTGGGATTTTTTAGGGCCCAAAAAATCTAGCGCTGACACTGTGTGGACGCATCGTTGTGGTTCGAATATTATGAAAAAAAAAAAAAATAAAAAAAAAAAATAATTCATAATAATAAAATTATTTTTATTATGAATTATTTTGGATGTTTTAAATAGAAATGACTCTCAGTAAGTCTTGTCAAATTGATTGGATGAATCCAATAGCGACGTTTTTTCTTCTTTCTCTTTCCTGTCTTTAAAATTTCTGTGGTGGAGTCGTGTGGTGCGGGTTGTTACGTTCCCTCAAATATGGTTGAGCGAAGCAATGGCTGGATCCTGCGTCATGTTCGTGAACGGGTGCCACCAACGGGAATGGGTCTGCTTTTGCCTGCCTGTCTTAACATGCATTGGATTGTTTTGCATTTTTGAAACTTTATTGTGGAAACACTGTATACATAGCATAGTTTTGTTACCTATTGTAAAAAAAATTTTTTTTGAAAAGAGCGTCCGCCGAGTTTATTGCTGGCTCTTCTCGGCAGGAACAGCATTCCGAACCAGTGGTAGATTCATTGACGATTCAAAAGTACTTGTAAAAGTTTATTTGAATAAAAAATATTTCTATTTCTATTAACTCGTCATCCATCTTCTTTTCTTCTGCTTTGCTCCAAACGCAAGCACTCGGGATGATAGCTCGGGAACGACTGAGTTCAGAAAAAGCCTGACGGAAAAATCGGATGTGTATCGAGTAAATACGATCCGGTTGCCTGATCAGACAATCGGAAACAAAATCGGACGTCTATTGCCAGGCTTATTGTACAGGGAGTTGATAGAGCCTTATAACTTCTGAATTACTGAACGTAATTACTTCAAATTTAAATGTAATACGTAAACTGATGGCCTTTAGCCGAACATTGCATAAAAAAATATAAAAAGCTTTATTTCAGGGGGGCTCTCATTGTAGCGTGTGTGAAGTAAAATTTTTTTTGTTGCGTTACATAGACTTGCGATATATCTTTTTAAAGACGACTTTGAACAGAGTACAAAAATTTTTTTTTTTTTAATTTTTCCCTTAAAATTGACGAAATAGGGGGCTTTTAAAGTGGAGATTTAATTTGGGCCATGGCGTAAAAATCATATGATTTTGATGATTCTTACGTCAATCGATTCATGTTAATCATGGGAGTGTCACTAAAGACATGACTGTAATCAAAATTCATTATTCAATATGGCGATATAGTGAAAAAGAAAAAATGAAAGTCGATGACCTATATTATTTCTTTGATCATTTTTCATTTTGTAAGACAGTTTTGGATCTATGACAATTTAAAGCAAACATTTTCGCTTAATTTTTTTTTTCAGTTAACTTCCCGAATGAAATAATAAGATTGTGAAATTTACCGTCTTTAATCCTAACTAAAAAATGTAAATGAAAATATTAAAATTTAAAAATCAAAAACCCTACAACTGAAAACTGAATTTTAAATGAAAACTGGAAAGGGAAAAACAAGTCCTACTTAAACAGTCGGGAGTTCGGAACCCATTAGAAATAAGAATTGGTTCAAATCTTTCCAATAATTCAAATGAGATGAATAATGTGCTACATAATAGATATTAACCGTTTGAGAGGAGCCAACTCAAACTAAACGTAAACGTTTGTAAATAACACTATATTTACTCGTAGTAAGCATGATAATTACAAATTAGGTAGTTGTCACGTGATGAATAAACAATTCCAGTGAAATGTTTTAATTAAGTATTATATTATTATACCTTGGTTGGAAACATCAACTTTTGCCCCTTCACAAAACTTTCTAAATATTACGCAACAAATAAAATTACAATTGAAGAAACCCACGTTTAGGAAACTTGGCAGTATAAATAAATGTCTTAGAAAGTGTAATAAATGTCTAAGAACTTTAGAAGTCCCTTCACGATTTTAGGTATGAGAGTCGTTTATGTTTTCATATCGCCAGTTGCTATCTCACATATCTACACTAAGAACAACAAACTTTAGATGAAATCATTAAATTTTGACACCAATAAAAGTATCAAATTAGAAAAGTTTAAGTATTATCCCTGCGCGACAAATTGAGATCAGCCCTGGTAGCATGGGCGGGAGAAATTTTATCCCCGGGAAAAGGATAAAACGTTTATCCCCTTGCTTAGCTATATCCACCCGTCGAGCATGGGCACAGCGGTGGAAATAACACTCAGTGGATATACTTATAGAAATATACATCGCCTTCTCCTCTGTCGCCATGCTTTAGCATAGGAAAAGATAATGTTATTCCTTGTCAGTGGATAAAATCGGGGGATAAAACTTTTATCTCCTGCCCATGCTACCAGTGCTGAAGGCGGTGCGGTGACGTCACAGCCACGTAGTTGTACAATGCGAAATAAAAATACGTCATATTCACTGGCTTATTCACCCTTCATTATAAAAACAAAGGACAATAAGAAATTAACTATGAAAAAAAAAACTTAACAAGAACTATAATAAAAAAGTAGCTAAATTACACAAAATTCTGAGCGCGTCGTTACGCGACTTACGTCGTCCCGTACGAGGTTTAACAGCGCTAATTTACAGTGCCAAATTAATAAGCCTATACTGTACAACATGGGCGCGTGCAGGGAAATGCAAGGTAAAGCGGGCGGGGGGAGTCGAATAGGCTATATTTTAACTATTGCCAAAATGTTGATAATAAATTAATTATAATCGAAAATGGATCCGAAACATGGCCGCTAACAATGAACCTCATAAGAAGGCTCAGGATTACTCAGCGAGCGATAGAGTGAGCTATGCTCGGAGTATTCCTGCGAGATCAAATCGAAATGAGGAGATCCGTAGGAGACTGAAGTGGAAACGGACGGGGCCAATAGTTCGAAGAGGTGATGGGGTTCTAAAGTGCTGGAGTGGCGACCCCGCACCGAGAAGCGCAATGTCGGCAGACATTGAATGAATCCAGCCCGCTGGATTCAGGCGGCGCAAGACCGAGACCTGTGGAAGTCCTTGCATGTGCAAGAGACTTTTGTCCAGCTGTGGAAGTCTATCGCTTGATAAAGAAGACGAAGAAGAAGAAGTTTTCAATGTTGTGACTATTATAGTCACGTCGTTATAGAAGCAACTAAGTTGTTTAAATCGCGATGTTTGTTTGTTTGTTTGTTTGTTTGTTTGTTTGTTTGTTCTTATATGTTTGTGGTTTGATCACGCTTATCTCCTAGAAATATCACTCGGATTTGAAAAATTATTTTTGCATTTGATAGCCCAATTCCTGGGGAAGAACCCTTAGAAGCCGAGCAAAAAGAAAGAAAGTAGGAAACTACGTAACGAAAACGTAAAAGATCTAAGTAGTAGCTCAGACGGGAACGTCGCTGGGAGTGTTCACCCGACGAGAACCAAACAAGAGCAGAAACGAAGGGTAAATCAAAGAGTTCCCACGGGATTATTAAAAACTAAACACACGCGGACCAAGTCGCGGGTATCAGCTAGTCAATAATATAATTAATTCTTTCACTGTGACGCTCGTACCTATATTATTCTGCCGAATACCAATTTAAAAAATAAATTAATATTCACACAAGAAGATTTTGTAGCGTGGGACGATTCCATTGTTGAACATGGTTAGCGGGAATTCGAAGAATAATCATAAAAAAAATACTTTTCATTCTAATAACATGCCTATGGGCTTCGTTATTTTATTGCCTAGAAATTGTTTTGCCTTGTTTTAATGTCCCTTACATTATTAAATCGGTATGTTAAGGTACTCTTTGAACAAATAAAATGGAATATTAAACTGATACAGGTAACTTTGAATTAAACTTTTTTTTATTCATGCCAAGACAGATAGATGAAATTTTTAATTTTTCCATGAAACAGAAAAATATGCTTACATAATATAGCCCCTGACTGCGTTCTCTCCTAATGTTAGAATAGAAACAAGCAATTAAAAGAGATTAAAAAAACCCGACTGCTTTAAAAGAAATCAACTGAAAATTTACAACTTTAAATTGTCATAGATCGTAAGAATTGACGTAAGATTTTTTTTGAAATATATAGACTAGCGCTTGACTGCGATCTCACCTGATAGTAAGTGAAAATGCAGACTAAGATGGTGCGCGGTTGCCTAGAAGATGCCTATACACTCTTGATTTAAAGACACCCAAGTTAAAGTTAGTTGGAAAAACGGAAGCCTTTACGCTCGGATAAGTCTTTTACGTTGGTGAAATTGGCCCTTAGTATATAATTATAATATTCCGGACATTTAGTAGAGCTAAGTCGAGTGGAAAGTGATTTGAAAAACTATTAAATTGAAATCCCATCAAAAAGCAATTCAAACATTTCTGCTTGATTTCAGCATTTCCTTTAACATAAATATTTTCTTCGCTGTCAAAAACAGCTTCTATTGTTTGGAATAGTTAAAAAGCGGAATTGTAAACAAAAGGTTCAAGAAATGTTAAGAAATGCTTTGCTTGTTGTGTACATCAAAATATACAGAGCCTATCCGGCAGTATGGTGAATTTGGACTCATGTAAAAATAATACTTGTAAAAAATTTAAACTAAGCAGTAAGACAACAGATAAGCAATATAAAATTAATCTTGTACACCAAAATATACAGGGCTTATCTGGCAAAGAACATGAGATTGAGCTTTTTATTAAAAAATTTGATATTGAAATCTTATGCTTCACTGAGCATTGGCTCAATACTCATCAGTTAATTGTACACCTTAATAATTATTCACTGTCAAGTGCGTTCTCAAGAAAGACTGCTATACGCGGGGGATCATTGATAGTAACGCGAAATAACATTAATTATAAAGAGCGAAAAGACGTTGTTAGTCTTTCTATAGAACGCACTATTGAGCTGTCTTGTGTTGAGCTGGACCGATATATTGTAGTTTGCGTGTACCGCCCACCCTCGGGCGACTTTGTTGTTTTTGAGGAGGTAATGGAGGATGCCTTAAGGCGGCTATGTAGGTCATCAAAAAAAATAGTGGTCTGTGGAGACTTTAATATTGATATTTTGCTTCACACTCCTTTTACTGGTAGGCTACTTAACTTATTTAAAAGCTTTAATTTAGAGAATATTTTTGATGAACCTACAAGAGTAACTGCAAACTCAGCTACCTGTATTGACAACATTTTTTGTGATTGTAACATTATTGAAAAATCTGTTATCACTTATCTCAGATCTGATCATTGCGGTCAAATGATATCTATTCCAAGCAGTCAACAGAATACAACAAAAGTAATAAAATACAGGCCAGTTACCACTAAAAAAGTAAAGCATTTTAAACAAAACATCTCAGCTGGATTGCCGACGCTTGACCTTGCACAGGATGATCCGGATGAAATTTATACAAAGTTTTTTGATTTGTTAAGCTCACAATATAACTCTATCTTTAAGGTGATTGAGAAAAGACTGTTTAAAGATCTTAAGTTTAGTGACTGGGCAACTGCCGGCATCTATAAAAGTAGAAATAAGCTGTTTGACTTGTATGCAGAAAAAAAATATAATTATTCCCCCGCGTTTATTGAATATGTAAGAAATTATTCTAAATTGTTTAAAAATGTGTGCATACAAGCAAAGTCACTTCACATAAAACAAAAAATTGTCAATTCTGATAATAAAATTAAAACAACATGGGGCATCATCGGCGATGAAATGAATAACCATAAGGTGCATAATAATAATAAATTGGAGCTTAAAATTGATAATCATGTAATTAACTCCGATATAGAAGTTGTAAATACATTTGAGAACTTTTTCAAAAATATTCCAATTACCACAACCAGTTCTCTAAATTCCTCGCCGGCAGAAGCCTATCGTCTTCTAAGAAGCAATGTCTCTGAGTGCAATAAGTTATTTAGGTTTGAACACGTTACCCCATATGACATAGTCAAAACATTTAAATCTTTACAAAATAAGAAAACAGCAGATCTATGGGGGATATCAGTTAAAATAATTCATAATGTAATTGATATTATTGCGCCGTATCTTGCTTTAATTTTTAATAAATCAGTAGATTCTGGATCTTTTCCAGATCTTATGAAATGTAGTAAGCTAATACCGCTTTTTAAATCGGGCAGCAAAAGTGACCCGAATAACTACAGGCCAATTTCAATTTTGCCAACTCTCAGCAAGATATTCGAAAAAATAATGCTCAACCAACTGCTTTTACACTTTAATTTAAATAAACTCCTACACACTGAGCAGTATGGTTTTACAAAGGGTCGATCAACAACCGATGCAGCCGCAAGGCTATTACAACACATATTCGATGCGTGGGAGAACTCACAGAATGCCATTGGTATTTTCTGTGATTTGTCAAAGGCATTCGACTGCGTTGATCACGAGACTCTTTTGCTTAAACTGAGCCACTATGGCATTAAAGATTTTGCACTTAGTCTCATTGCGTCTTATCTCAGCAACCGAGTCCAAAGAGTATGTGTCAATGATGTAAAATCATCCGGATCAGCCTCAGTAATGGGTGTACCCCAGGGTTCTATTCTAGGTCCATTCATGTTTTTGGTCTACATAAATGATTTACCACATTTTGTCCAAAATACTTGCGATATTGTACTATTTGCTGATGATACGTCTTTAATTTTTAAAGTCGATAGGATGAAAGACAATTTTGACGATGTAAATAATGCATTATCTCAAGTTTCTGAATGGTTTACGGCAAATAATCTCCTTTTAAATGCTAAAAAAACAAAGTGTGTTGAGTTTTTATTACCTAACACGAGAACTGTCAGTAAAAATTTAAAGATAAATAATGAACCTTTGAAAACTGAGGACTCCACAGTGTTTTTGGGGTTAACCCTGGATTCAAAGCTACAATGGGGCACCCATATAGCAACGCTTGCTGGCAAACTTAGCTCTGCTGCTTACGCTGTTAGGAAGATTCGACAGTTGACTGACATAGAAACTGCAAAAATTGTTTATTTTGCATATTTCCATAGTATTATGTCATACGGAATCTTAGTATGGGGTAAGGCAGCCGATATTGGAAAAATTTTTGTTTTGCAGAAGAGGGCAATCCGCGCAATCTATAATTTGAGGCCGCGGGATTCCCTTCGAGAAAGATTTAAAGAGATAGGCATTCTTACAGTAGCTTCACAATATATTTATAACAACATAATATTTGTCAGACAAAACATTTTGAGTTACAAAAAAAAGAGTGATTTGTCCGATAGACCAAGTAGAAATCCAAATAGGCTCATGTTTCCTGGGCTGCGCCTCAAGAGGGTCCAAAAGACATTTGTGAGAATGGGCGTGACGTTTTACAATAAAATTCCACAGTCAATCTTAGACTTGCCTCTACACAAGTTTAAGAAATCAATTAAATCTGCTCTCATGAAAAAAGCATATTATACAATTGAAGACTATGTAAATGATAAAAAAGCGTGGATATAATTCGCTCCAGTGATTCATAAGACAGTAATAACTATCCTGTGTTCAATAACAATTGTAAATTTTTTATTTTTTTTTTGAAAAGAGCAACCGCCGAGTTTCTTACTGGCTCTTCTCGGCAGGAAAGGCATTCCGAACCAGTGGTAGATTCATTGACGATTCAAAAGTGCTTGTAAAAGTTTATTTGAATAAAAAATATTTCTATTTCTATTTCTATTTCTATTTCTATTTCTGTAAAGAGAGATGTGGTTAAATAAACTGAAGGAACGTGAAAATTGGTCATTTCGTTTTTATTTTCTAAGACTATTTGTTCTGGTTCTAAAGATCCTAGTGATGATACGAAGGCTATTTATTATATTATATTGCATACTGAGGCATACTGATTAAAGCTTACTAGAATATGGACTCGAACCAAAACTAAAGTAGGTATAGTTTTTTCGATTCACAAGGGTGCGTGAGTTTTACTTGTGGTTACATCGTGTAAATGCACATAGCGTTTATGTGCCTGTCAAAAGCCTAGGTGAATGCAGTCAGGCGCGAGCGAGCTTTCGCTCCCACTTATATAGATACGACACACACACAACCATGAGCCACGCGCCCTTGTGGATTGCAAGAACTATACCTACCTCTTAGATAGTTACAAACCTTCATTGTTTTGTTCTAAATATCGTTATTAGGTGAGTATCATTACTAGAGATCAGCCAAAGCATTTTCATGGTATTTGCGCTAGAGTTATGTGTGAAGGCATTTATGTAACATATTACAAATTTCGCGGATGATCGCAGAGTTCCAAACAATATTGCCGTAACATTTGCTGATAATACTCGCACACGAATGTGATTTATGGATTAGTATAATGCCACTTTTCAACAAACTATGTTCAAATAAATAAATTCATCAGAAGGCAGAATTTTGAGAATAATCAATGAGGGAAATTTAGAGATGAATTAATTTGGTTTAAGAAACATCTTTTACAATAAATAAATATATTTTTTGTGACAAAAATATATTTACGTTTTGTTGTTTGTTGTTAATCAAAGTTACAATGTTCTCATTAAATCGTTTTGTTAAACAAAGTTCATTAGTTCATGGAAAATTAAGCGGGGAAAAAAGTTTATAGAAAGTATTAGTTATTTTAAATAGAACTTGTGAGGTGGGTACCTATTTAAATCTTTCATTATTTTGTGTTTTCGTATTTAGCTAAATGCTAGCTTCTTTTATTGCTGAAAGTATTGTTCAATGTACCTCCGTAAAATGAAATTGTGAAAAACTAATTAAGCTTATCGCGTGAAATTTCTGATTAGATCTGGCAAGCCGGAGAACTTGGAGGTTTGAGATCCATTCCCATGTATTATATAAAGTAATTTTATTTTACTAGCCGATGCCCTCGACTTCGCCTGCGCGGAAATAGATTTTAAAAATCCTGGACAAATCATCAAAGAAACACACGTTCGCATTTGTAATATACGCGATACTTAAGTCATTTTATTCTGTATACAAATAGATAAAATTGGACTGTCCGTCTGTTTCGCTACGTTAGTCTCACAATGGCTTAACGGATTTTACGGGACTTTTACTGGCATGTAAAGGGTTATTATAAAAGGACTGATTTAGCTTCTAATTTAAATCCCGGTTATATTTAAGGCTACTGCGAAGGAAAATAAAAACTGTTGATACGTGAGACAAAAAACTGTACCTCATTTTCACAGCCCTCAGGCTCTTGAAGAAAAAATCACAAATAACTTACATCCCGGAGACGTGTTTGTATCTCAGAATATAAAATATAAAAAAGGATGTATCTAAAATATAACGACATGGTTTTAATAAACCATGAATAGAATAGAATAGAATGCAGTATATTTTAAATACTTACTTACTGTTAGTCTTCGCACGGCAGTGATACTAATAAATAATTAAGGTTTTGATGGTTATTGTGATAAATTACCTTTCATATCCATATTCATATTCATTTATTTGTTGCATTCCAATGTCATAGGTACAATGATTCTTAAAACTAGAGACCACCCTTTGGAAGACATTGGAACCCCGTTGGGGCACAGCAAAATATTGGCTTAGTAGAGAGACGGACGCCAAGGCCTTTCACAGACCTTTCACAGTTCAGTAGGTTATTTTTTAAGAATTGTCTCAAAGCTCGTCATACTAACGCAACATATAAACGTAAAAAATTTTTTTACAAAACCGACTTCAAACGTCACTACAAAGTATATCAATTATGCCTATAAAATTTGAAGAGTTCCCTGGATTTCTCCAGGATCCCATCTTCAGATCCTGACCTGATGACAATGGGACCACCTGGGAAGTATGCCCTTTCAAACAAAAAAAAAATCCAAATCGGTCCAGACGCCTTCGAGTAATCGGGGAAAATGTTTTATACATTATATAAATAAAAAAAAAGCTTCCGACGAATTGAGAACCTCCTCCTTTTTTGGAAGTCGGTTAAAAATGGCTTATCACCGCGTCGACTATTGCGTTTCTAGTGTTATAGTTCGATGATCTACGATTTCCATTTACAAAACCGTTTTGTCACTTAATAGGTAAAATACCTAATAGTTTTTTGAGTACAGCCTTCGAAGTCAAGTTCACGCGAGAATTCGATTAAAGCTAAGAACATAATCTTTAATCAAGATCCGATTAGCTGTTATAAAGAAAATCGGATACTACATCTATCATTACTAATATTATGAGGACGCGTGAGCTTTACTTGTGGGTACGTCGTGTACATACGTGAGTACGTACGTGTGTGTGTCTGTCAGGAGCCTAGGTGGGAGCGGTCAGGTGCGAGCAAGCTCTCGCTCCCATTTTTGTAAATACGTCACACACAACCATAAGCCACGCGCCCTTGTGAACTGCAAGAACTATACTTGGGTTGCGACTTCTGCGAATGGAATTAGGTTTTTATAAAGAAAAGTAGCCTATGTCATTCTCCAGGTCCTCAACTACACTCTGCTCCTATGAAGCACAGAACCAGACAAACATATTATATAAAATTAGTAAGGGTCCGAAAAGTTGCGGGCAATAGCTATTAGGTACTATACCTATTAGGTACCTACTAGCTTTACTCTGCTATTACTCTAGTTTTTGTCAATTGAACATATTTCCCACGACAATAGCGAGTAATATAGGGAAGCTAACACTATATAATACGACTCTTTTTAAAAACTTTGTCTGTCTGTTTGAATACGTTAATCTCCAAAACAATTAGACGAACATTCATGGGATTTTCACAGGTAACTTAAACGTAGTATAACCTAACCTAGATCGAAGCTTTATTTGGTAAAATCGAGGAGTTTTTAAGAGACTGCTCATTGCTCAGTTTAGCATAGTTCGAACAGAAATCGAAAGATGTCACTTCTTTAGTTGATTTGTAATTTTAAACCTAAAACGCGTACAAAGTGGTGGGCATCAGCTCAGCAGTCGATAATATCAGCTCTAAAAGCTTAGATTGGGAATGTCAAAGGCTAACTTGTTACTTATAATATCAAGGCTATAGCCGAATTGTGCTTCAAGGCTCTCAAAATCTATAAAATAGGCAAGCAACGTTTGAAAGGGGCAAGCACAAGTTCAGAGTTTAGAACCCGAAGTTAAATTCACATTAAAGGCGGCAGGAGTTTATCGTAACACGCTGACTAGTGATGTGGGTTAGTTTTTGTGACAAAAACGTTGAATGATTTAGATAGATTTCATTATCTTCTAATAAATATTTTTTTAATTATTTGCAATATGGAAGATGACCGTTTTTAATGTTCTTTAGTAAAACAACAAGGAATCTTATAGCTAACGATGATCATTGATCATGATCGTACTGATGTGTACGTGAATTTTAATGTATTCTTAGTTACTCATAATTTTCTATTAGCGTAAATGTGGGCGGCGCTTCGACCATAGAAAAAAGAAAAGCGCGGCGTTGGAGAAACCTTAATGTTTGTCAAAAAACATTTCTCACACATTATTATATATTATGTCCG
Source organism: Hipparchia sbordonii (assembly GCA_038048805.1). Lineage (NCBI taxonomy): Eukaryota > Metazoa > Arthropoda > Insecta > Lepidoptera > Nymphalidae > Hipparchia > Hipparchia sbordonii. The sequence continues at coordinate 11,872,058 of CM076102.1, forward strand.
GAGCAAGGATTTTGTATATTATTATCATAATATCTAGAGGCAAAATTACTCTATACATTTGAGGTATTCACGAATTAAAAAACATAATAACTGTGAATTTATAGCGAGTGAGAAAGCGAGAGTGATGTTCTCACTACGCCTCCATTGTTTTCCATATCTTCAAGTAAAATATTAATTACCGCTTCATTTTACTATAAATTGTTATTATGTTTTCACAGAAATATTTTTATTTCTTCTATTGTATTTTTTGATGCATAATAAATAATGGTCAAAATCAAATATATGCTTCTAACATATTATAATCCTTATGAATGTTCAAAAAATTATACAAAAAATCGGTAAGCTATTCATGCTAGTGCTCTGTACCTTTTATGGTCTCCCAACTAAATCATTATGAGCCAGTTGCCGGTTAAGGCTATCGATTGCACATTACTACAACTGTATATTAACCTGTCCGAAGAAGGTATCCCAAATATATTTCTATGTGAACTAGATCTTAAATCAGAGTCGGCAACGCCCCGTTAGATATCGAAAATGTCGGTATGAAATTTAGGGTGTAACAACTTGATCACACGTATCTATGTCATACTAGCTGATCCCTGCGACTTCGTACGCGTGGATTGAAGTTTTTTAAATTCTCGCGCGAACTCTCTCATTTTCCGAGGTTAAATGTAGCCTATGTGATAATCCAGACTATAATCAATCTCTGTGCCAAACAACCAGGTCGTTGTGGCATGATTGAGTAACAAACATCTATCCATATATCCAAACTTTTACATTATAATACTAGTAGAATTGATTAATTTAGACAATATCTTAAAGGACAAAAAATTGAGCAAAGAATTTGGAATTTGTTACCTATTATAGTACTTAATATAGTTAGAATGAGTGAGATGTTTAGATCAAACGAGAAGGTACATTATCCTTGTTCAATTAACCAAGTTTTATAAAAACTTGTCATGGAGCAGGTTTTTTAACTGAGTCCAAATTTTCATTAACCAAACAAAAACTATAACTATTACTATTATCTAGCATTTATTTTGTTGTCAAATGACTGTCGTATGTTGGTACTAATGGATAACTATTATTATTATAGCGAAAATGTATGTTTATTTTAGTACATATTTAACAAATTCTGTTAATAACTGTCGATATTATTTTCTACTCTAGCATGCAATGTACATCCCTAGCGCAAACGATTTAAAAGTTTGCTATGCACTTCACAAATGGCCGCGCAACTCAATATTGAAACAGACAAGTTATATTTATAATCCCTGATGCAAAACGGAAGGTCTTACAAACTTTGAAAGTATTAAGTACTACTTCCAACTTCCTATAGTATTTGCAACTGCAAGAGAAAACTAATTTTTTTGAGACATTTGTTTTATTTCAAGAAAATCTTCTAAAAGAATGTAAGCAATTTATTGTGTCAACAGAGTTTAATACAATTTTCTTGTGTGATTAATGTGAAACCAACTTACTATTTTGAAGGTCGTAGTAACTTTATGATCGATAGATATTAGTTCTACCTACAGTTGACTGGTCTGTGGCTCCCACAGTAAATTATTACGATGAAGTGGACTTAGAAATAACACAAACTCGAACAAACTAATCAAACAATATCATTTCATAGCCAAAGTTACTGTGGTCTTTTAATTTTTCCTACATAAAATAATTTTTTTCATGACTTTTCTCAAGTGATTTACTTATTTAGTTTTAATTCAGAATTTAGTTATGTATTATTTTATGTCATATTGAATAGTGATTAAAAATAGTTATCAAGTGATTGTAGACATTTTTCTTTACTTTATTTCTTAGTAAGTAAATAAAGAAGCTTCAATAGCCCAACGGTTAAAGGTGCGGACTGAAAACAAAGTTCGCAGGTTCGAACCCACCCGTTGCACTGAGAGGAGAATATAAGCCCAGTTCAGCTTGCCTAAAATTCTTTAAAAAAAATACGTAGCAGGTTATCATTTTACTAGTTTTGCATATGGTAGTAAATATGAAAGTGTGCCTGTTACTTTTTCACGGCTGACCCATTCCTGACTAGTTTTGCAACAAAATATGCTGGCATTTGTCATACGATTCTTAAGTATTCTAAAAGTTCCCACGGGAGTTCCTAAAAAATCTAGAGCCATTTGGTCAAAGCACGGTCATCAGCTATTCTAGTATTAATGTAATAATTAACCATGACCTAGCATTAAAGGAAGTATACTGCTTTGTGGCTTAAAAATGTTTTATATCTGGTTTATCAAAGTGAATGAGCTTGAATTACGATTATATGAGATGTTATGTTTTGTTTGCTAATATTAAAGTAGGAATATTAAAGTACGTACATAAATATAAAACCGGTTTCATATCTCGAGTTTTAATTATTGTTAGAACAGAAAGTTTATTATTCACCACTTAAACGGCACCCAGCTCGAAACCGCAAGAAAACATTGAAAAGGAAAAAGTACTAGGATTTATATCACGTCTTGATGAAGGAGTTCATTTTAAAAAGACGTTATTTTCTCAAGTGTCTTATTTACTAACGTAAACGTACATAATACTAATATAAACGTACATACATTCTAAAACCGTTGCATGCCTCGAGTTTCAATTACAAGAACAGAAGGTCTACGAATAAATAATACTTATCACGACACAAAATTCAACACCGCAAGAAAATATTATAAAGGAACAAGAAAAGCGTTTAAAAACTGTTACCCGATTATGGAAAATTGCATTTAACATCCGTTATAATTGTTGATTTTGTTCGTATAAAATGTAAATAATTATGTCACCCGGACCATAATTAAGAAACGATTATCCAAATCGGCTCAGTAGTAAAGGCACTACGGTAGAACATACGTAAATCTATATATATAAAATTCAAAGTCCTGACTGACTGACTGAGATATCAACGCACAGCGTAAACTACTGAAGTTAGAAACTTGAAATTTTTACAGTTGGTTCCTTTTATGACGTAGGCGCACACTAAGGAAGGATTTTTGAAAAGTCAATCCCTAAGGGGGTAAAATAGGGGTTTGAAAAATCGAACTTAACGTGAGCAAAGCCGCGAGCAAAAGCTAGTAGATACTACATACAGAGACTGCTAAAAATCTTCCCTTTTGGCTTTGGGTGATAAAAAAGTAGTAAGATTTATAAATCTCGCGTCTTGGGAGAGATTTTCGTTTTGAAAAGGCGTCATTGCCGCAATCGTCTCGTTTCTGCATATCTCACTTTTACTTGGTTTACGCTTCAAGTGGGCGACCTAGCTTCCGAAAGCTTTAATTAGATAAACAAGGCTGGTTACTTTGGTACATTTCTACATTAACCTAGTTCTTTTAATCCATTTCCGGAGTAATGTGGAAAGCAAAATTTTACTAGCTTGGTTATGTAAGTATCAGCATCAGATTTTATCAATTTCGATAAGTGGCTATGATTTGGATGAAAAATATTTTATGCATATTTTACGGCTATCATAAAATGACGTTTTGAAACTAATATTTATCATGTTACTATAGTTGATAGCCGCAGATCGCTCACGTGGATTTAGTTTTCAAAAATCCCAGGGAAACTCTTTGATTTTACTCTACAAAAAATCACGTCGATCCGTAGCTCTGTTGCAGCGTTATTGAAGGACAAACCAACAAACCGACAAACAAACTTTCGCATTTTAATATTGGTAAGGATATTAGTAAGGATAGTAAGGATTTGAATAACCTAGGGCTCTACCACCAACGCTTAAATTAGCATTATTTCAGTATTGGTTTGACATGTTACACAATGACGACCTTATGTTACTTATTGTAAGGCCGTCATTGTATGACCCGTCAAAGCAATATTGATATAATACTACTTTATAGCGTTGAAAAGGGCATTGATATTAGGGCCGTGCTCGTATACTTTAGCCGGGTCATCTTTAATCAAAAAATGTATGACAAAAAAGCTGGCAAAAGTTAAAATAAAGGTTTCCTGAAAAGTGATAGATGCATGAACCAACATGACGCGCGGTAATTCCATAAGCATGCCGTCCCGGGTCCCTATTCACTGACGAGGGTTGGCACTGAATCTTCGAAATAATAATATATTACATCCTTCCCGTTTGCTCGTGACACCGTTAAACATAAAAACAAATCAAATATTTCATTTTTCCATGGACGAAATGCGAAATATTGGCGAATTTTGCCCTGATAGCAGACGTCAAGTCGTAAATCGGGCGGGTTCTTTGATGGTGTCAAACCTGACACGCATTACCTGCAGACCGTAGCGGCTTTATGTTCTGTAACCCCTACATATTATGTATGTCGGAACTCGTAATGGTTTTTTTTGATGATTTTGTCCGCGGTCTGCCAATTTTTTGCGGTCTAGTTATAGTCATTATATTCATATTGGTTTTAGACTTGTAAATTAAAATATTATTCGTTTTGATTTTGCGTAATAAATGCAAGCTAAGATAAAAAGACAAGGAAGAAATTATCCTTGATGTGAATGAGGCACTTAAATATTTGTCATCTTTTGGCAATTAAAATATTCACCCAATTTTAAATGATTGACAAATGCAACAAAATGTTTCACAGCCCTAAACCCCAATTAGTAAAAATGTAGAAGAAAAAATAAAGGTAAAAAATTCAAATGAAAATTAGGTAGGAAAAGTAAAGACAAAATAACATAGCTCAAGTTACCTAAATCTTAACAGAGAGCAGTTCTCAAGTAAATTGTAATTAATGTTTTAATCTTGGATCGGGTCATTAATCTAAGTCTAGAGCACAAAAATTAGACGTTACAGCTACGATGTGTAAAGGGAAGCTGAAATGCAAAAGCGACCTGCTAATGATAGTGATGAAGGAAAGAGTTAATAATTATTTGCCTTTGTCTAACGGTCCAGTAGTTTAATCTGAAATGACTCTCTGGTAGATGCAGAGGTATTTTTAAATTTCCCAAATGAATGCCGAATGAAAAACATAAAAGTAGTAGAGAACTCATTAACATACAAGTAGTTGCATGGGAATGATGTTGTATTGTAACATTTTTGTTTTGAAAAGAGCAACCGCTGAGTTTCTTGCCGGCTTTTCAAAGCAGAATCAGCTTTCCGAACCGGTGGTAGATTCTCGACTTGTCATTAGAGCCAACTTTTGACCTGCATAAAATAAATCATTTTGAATATTTTAAATCTTTGCAAAAAAGTGTGATTGGTCAATTCTCTCTTTATTCAAAAGATAGAAAATGAAGAAAGCTTTAGAAAAACATTTGCGATTTAATAACGAAAGCTATTTAAAAATATAGCTAAGTGATTTTGAATTCCTCTGTGTTAAATAAAATGCGACTCCATTCCAACAAAATTGATTTATAGGTTTACAAGTAGGTAGCCTCTGCCAAGTTTGCGCGTTCCATTATGGATTGCATCTTACTTTCTACTCAACAGGTATGATTATTGTCAGAATTCATACAAATTTTACTGAAGATTTTAGACGTTACTTTTTCTAGATACCACCAGAGTATTTCATTACACTTTTTTGAACTTACTACTACACCGACAGCGACATACTGCTACACCTCTTTGTTACACTTCTCCCTCGTTATGTTTCACTCACTTCTTATTAAATAGCTATCCAAAGTCTCAAAGACTCACTCGCACTGCTCCAGTGAACAGGAAGGGTATCTGTTCATTTTAAATTATAGAAAATCCCTATGTGTGACTTGTTTTATTTTATCAGATAGATTGTTTACGTCATTTAGGTACTCGTATGAAACTCGTTGTTTACGCGGCATACATTTGAATAATTTCGTTCTGGAGTAAGATAAATTCACCTGTCCTTATTGCACGTGTTTTGTCTCTTGCAACACCTACAAATTTATGGAAGGCATTAGATTAGATTTATTGCTCGACATTGAGACAGAGGAGCTCACTCGTTCTGTTATCCTACTATGCGGGCTGTAGCAATTTTTATAATTCGAATGGACTGTTATAAAATTAAAAATGTTATGAAATTGACATCAATTATAGGTGATCCTTCTATTATACTTTAAATTGTAATCAATATGCCTTTTTTTAAGCAAAGTTAAATTGGAATTCTCGTACGCCAGTAATAAAATATGTAGGTCGGAAATGAATAGTAAGTAATCTTCACATAGAGATCCAACTTCTTATTCAACGAATTCGTCTGAATTAATTAAAAACAGGAGAACATTTATACATATAGTAACATAACTTGCAAATGCAACTAACAGTTATTTTCTTATAGCATTATAACATTGCTTTGACTTCTTATAAGTTTAATTTCAGAACAAAACCTTGAGAACCTCTCAAGTTGATTCTAATCTCACCCATTATTGTAAAGTGGATGTATACAATGGAAATATACTGCGTTTAAATCTTTGCCCCAGATACAATTCAGCAGCTACTGGTATTATTAACTCAAGTTATTTTCATAGGATGCAAAATAAAATATGCTGATGATTGCGTATCGGCATGAACAGCATTTACGTTGCTTGCGTCAGGAATTTAGTGTAGTCAGCGTTCGTAGTTCGCAAAAGTGATACTTGCTGACATGCTTGCTGAAATTAATGAAACCGTAGAATGCATTACTATCTAATTACTATTAATTAACCACGCTCCAGCCGCATACTCGTTCATATTAATCGCTTAAAGTCCACTCATTATTGTGCTCATTGTTTACAGTATCTTTTGACCGTTACGAAACAAAAACAACTACTAAGCGCTCCGCAAATAATAAATTGAGGTCAGACAATGGCTGTTCCTATTTAAAAAGCCCTGGAGTATTTAAAACTAGAAAATATTTTGGAACAAGAATTGCAAAATAAATGCAACATTACGTAGGCAACTCGCTGTTATTAACTGTTTTACAACTAATTCTAGTTTAAAAATTAAAGTATAAGATTTGCATTGAGTCTAGACTACAAGTAAGTCTGTGATACTTCAATCAATATTGAACCAGACATAACATACCCATTCCACATTTATAAAAAGTGACCATGATGAATAACTTAATACAATATATATCTTTAAACCTTATAAACAGTTGTGTTAAGAATTTTACGACTTTTAATATTGAATTCACGCACTGAAAATAGTTTCGGATTCTTAGGTGTCAACTTATTTTTAACTGACGAAAAAAGGAGGTTCTCAATTCGTCGCGTATATTTTTTTTTCACGATTTTTGAATAGGTAGGGTCATGTGTTCAACAATGAAACACAAAAAATTCAAAGTCTCATGCACCTTTTGTTTTTACAGATAGAAGTCTAATTTTTTACAGGTGTGTAGGTAATTTTATTCGGCATCGGATTTCATTTACAATTTTTTTAATTAATATGTAATCAATCGGCAAAAAATTATAAACTAAAAAATGGGAAATGTTTCATTGTGTCCACAGTGGTGGTACACAATGAAACACCACAAATTCAACAATGAAACATTAATAGTATTGTCTCGACTTTTGTGTAATTTATGAAGTAGGTGAATAAAAAAAATGCTTGAGTTAATAATCACAAAAGGATTTATTTTTAATTAACTTTAATCAGGTTACCAGTACTATTACTGGTATTATAAAAAATTTAATGTTAATAAGATTAATTTGTGAATTTGTAGCCACAAAAATTATTAATTTGACCGGAAAGTACATGATATTATGTATGTACAATTATACGGTACACAATAAAATAAAATGATACACATTGAAATAGGGTTTCATTGTGTTACTGTGCAACTGTTTCATTGTGAACTACCTAAGGTTTTTTTTTACTAATCTCAATTTTTTACCCACTAAATTGTAACACTTTAAGATATAATTTATTGCACATTAATCTACGAAATGTGTGTAATGCTAATTAATCATGAAATTTATGAAATTTTCAACCATACTTTAGTAAAAAATCTATAAAGAATGCTAAAAATACTTACTTTTTGTCGAAAAAAACCAAAAGTGCTCCGCAAATACATCTTCTCGCACGCGGCGTCGATGCAAATTGGGCTAGGGAGGGGGGTTCACGAGAGTGTCCTAACGCAATATAATGCACGAAATGGCAACACAGAATTTTAGAAATATCACAGTGTTTTATTGTGTACCACTGTTTCATTGTTGGACATCTGACCCTACGTGTCTTGAGATCTACGAGAAGTCAATGGAAATAAAGTACCTAGAGTTTAAGTGCATAACATAACTGTGCATAACATAGCATAGTGCATAACTAATAGGATAATTTGTTACTTTTTCTCTTGTTTTGATGTACATAGTGTATGTTCTGTTGTTTTGTTTCTTCCCTTAATTAATTGGTGTACCTGACCAAGGCGCCCGTGCTGATTAACTTTAAACAAAAATATGATATAAAAAATATAAAATAATATGATATGAAAATATTTTATAACTTATAGTTGTAACTTTACCCGTTGGTAGGTTTTAATAAAGCCATTATTACCGATGCAATATAGTCCATAAATTTAATAGCGTTCTATATAAATTTTAATGAGATTGGTGGGTAAACGTTCGAAGCAGTGAAGTTTAAATTAAATATTCTTCAATACAGTGAAAAAAGGATCTCTCATAGTATCAATATAACCTTATAACACTATAGTGACGTCTTGAATGAATTTCGCAATCTTTTCGCAAACGCGTCGTAAATGTCGAAATTGATTGACGTATCTTTTGAGGTTCAATAACTACTCAAACAAGGGGTGGAGCGGGCAAGTGGCAGAACTGAATAATCATTGGGCGGGTTACTGCCTATATATAGCCTATTCATTTGGTGCTTAAAAGGGGGGTTACGAAGTTTTAGGAGAGTTTTGAAAATGAGACCCCGAAAGCTCTACGAATTTTCAATCATTAATCCTTATTTTTACTAATATTATGAATACGAAAGTGTGTTTGTTTGTGCGTTTATTGGTTTGTTGATTTGTCCTTCAATCACGCAACAACGGAGCAACGGATTGCCATGATTTTTAGCATGGGTATAGTGCAGGACCTAGAGAGTGATCGAGGCTACTTTTTATACCGGAAAAATAAAAGAGTTCCCACAGGATTTGTATAACTTATATGAATAAATTGATTTGAATAAATCAACGTGGACGAAGTCATGGACATCATCTAGTGTTACAATATAAATACGAAAGTCTGTTTGTTGGTTTGTCCTTCAATCAAGCAGTTACGGAGCAACGGATCGACGTAGTATTTTTTGCATGGATATATTTGAGTAATTATATTTAACTCACACACAACTCAGAGTTTTGATGATGATGCATAAAGTACGTGGTCTGCCACGTACCTTATGCATCTAAACCATAGATAGTTAGTTCATCATGTCATCCAGGTGTGCTCTTTTCAGCTCTTAAATCTTGGGGAAGGCGATGAATATATAATGCGCTCTATGTATGTATAATCCTTACTGGAATCTTCATTGAAGTGAAGTCGATGAATTTTCACGAGTTACTACGAGTGAATTATACGATCTTAAGAGTATATATAGGAGAGTCGGATTAAAGATAAGTAAGATGAAGTTTACAAGCTATCACAGTTTTTGTTTAAAGCTGGCAAAGATTTTATATCTCTCTTGGATTCAGTTGACTTCTTGTCTTGAGTTTTCGAGGAAACCCGTAGATAATATAAGATTTCTTAGGTTTAAATTCGTGTAAGCCTAACTTTTCTTGAGTCCGGTCATGAACCCATAGGGGTCTTTTTAGGGTTCCGCACCGAAAAGGTGTCAACGGAACCCTATTAATAAGCCTACGCTTTTCGGCTTGGTGTGCGGGTGCGACTCGCACTTAGCTGGTTTAATTGTAATATTAGCAATGCTGATCATGACTAATATTTCCCTTTCCCGTCCAACTAAACGTGTCTATCTTGTGCTAGGAGTAGGTGCGACAATAGTGAAACAGTTGGGGATTGAACCGTTTACCTTTCGGCTTATAGTCTATCACCCTGGCCGTTACGCCATTGATGTTACATACTTAGGGATTTTTCATAGATAAATGACGCAGAGCTCATTTTGTTTGACAAAATCACTGCGTTGTGACGCCGCCACGCCACATGTGACATCGTTCCCAATCGACGTAGCACTTCCGGAACCGAACCCTTATCAAAGCGGTTCAACAAGTTTTCTGTATGCCTAGATACATGTAAAAATATATTTACCCGTCCTTAAAGCTGGGACGGTAGGTATTTGAGCACGGGAGCTTTTGTTTGCTTTGATCTGTAGGAACATTAACGACTTAATCATGCCAGCTCTGTATGTAAAACAAGAAACGATGTAGCATAGCAAGTCTCTTTGATAAAATTCTAATATTAACCTGTAGTTAAGTAGGTTCCATGTGTATTTACTTATAAGGTATAATATCCAGGTTGGCTGATTTTGTACATCGCTGAACTGTATGGATTTTCCTTTCAGTTTCAGTTTCAGTGGAAAATTCCAGTGGGACTAAAATATATTCCGAGAAACAAAGTAGCCTATTACACTCTTGGGTATACAAAGCTGAAGACAGTCTATGCCAAAAGCCAAGAGAGCCAAGAAACTACAGACGTAAGAGCTTGAAAAGGTAATAGACAGAAATACACGTTCTCAATAATAAATTATAATATTAGTATGGATTAATTGGCTAACTCGTGACATCAGTGACCTAAACTAATTAAGAAAAAGTACTGATTGATCAATTGACCCGTACGATCGAGTCAAACCCGAGATCTAATCATATCCGAGGCCAGTTGCGGTAATTTTCAAGGTATTCTTCGATTTTAGATTAATTGGAGCAATGATAGCTCAACAGCTCGGTAATCTGATTTAACCGATCCAATTGACATCAACAGGACATAGGTATCTTGTAAATGTAATAATTAATCTACACGCCATCGTGTTGCGTAGCTTGTATCCATGGTGTCCTGCGACTTGCCCGATGTCATCGGTCCATTGAGTGGAAGGTCGTATAACACTGCGCTTTCCAGTTTCCATTCGCTATACCATATTTTGGAATCGATATCGATTTATTGAATTTTGTATATTAACTAGAATTTAACGTCAGGTCAGGTAGTTAGGCAAGCTAAAGGAGTTTAAAGAACTACAAAAGGTGTATATTTTTTATTTTAACAATACTGATTAGATATTAAGGAATATTTTGTATTGCATATTTAACTATTTAACATGCTTCATTATTTAAGTTGTTTCGTAAAGAAAACATTGTCCCCCAAAATACAATTTTCTTTATGGGACCAATTGCTCGATCAGGTACGAACTCCCCATTTTCCGACGTAAAAGTTAAGATAGCAATAAAAAGTCGCCGTCACGTAGTCACGGGGGTCTGTAGTGAAGGCATTCCGAACCGCGTTTCGGAGGTCGTATAAACCTTGGTCTAAAGCCCTTTGGATGTAAAACGTCGTTCTGTGGTAAAGAATTAAACATAGTATCAGAAGAGATTTGCGTGAATAAGGGCAAAGTTTTTGTTTTTATTTTGAAAAGAAATATTAATTTTTGATAATGAGTTCTGAATGTTGAAACAGGGAAATTCACGGAAACATAATAATATATTTACTTAAGGAAGTCTCGTTGAAACGAGATCAGCGGTTTTATAGAAAATCGCAAATGACGTTTTCTTTTCTTCAAAAACACATGTGAAAATAACGTTAAAATTAAATTTGTTTGCAAAAGTGAGTATTCTATTTTCATAAATTACTAAATATTACTTACAAAAGTAGATAATTAACTTCAAGCAATCCAAGTTTACTGGTATCATGATATTACCAGACGAATATCTACATACGCACCAAATATACGGAGATTATCCGCACGTGATAGTATCCAGTAGAGTGGGATTAATAGGATCGGTCCAATATAAAAGTCTACGCCACGGGCTAACCGGTCGATCGGCTATTAGCCGAGTCGACCGCGGCATGACTTTGAAAATCTAGCCGAAGAAGCTCAGGCGCAATGCTCACACTAATATTATGAACAAGTATAGTAACTAGTTACTAGTAAGAATTAAATTTTAAGTTTTCCCTTTTAATCAAATAAAAAGTAGTACTTAAGTAACTTATACTGTTCATTTATCAAGAAGTATGAAATTGGTAGATCTCACAGGATTTCTTTAGTAAATCTAATCTTAGGCAGAATGAATATAAGCCCTTAGGTCTAATCAAGTTGGTGACCCCTGGTCTACGTGAATGCATTTGAATTTACTACCTGTTCTTTACAAGTTGGCCGCTATCTTGCTATCCCCGCAACGCACCTCAAGTCAGACCCGCTTATTACAGATAGCAACGTACATCTCGCGATTGTCACTACCAAATTTTTTCGAAGTTTTCTAATTGTTTTAAATGTTTTTGCTAACTTTAAAATAGTTTTAATTTTTGTTTGGTTACTATTGTTCGCGTGTCGTTTTGTACGACAAGTGAAAAAGGAAAAGTTTTGCACAGCGCAGACTATTACTTTGATTAATGACTTTTTTATAAGCGGAGAATTTAAAAATCACGCCTTTCGACATTCAAGACGTCATTGCCATGAAAAATATTGCCAGAGAAGAAAACTTCCGTCCCAGTCGTGTACAATTATTATTTTCTTATCACGGTATGGTATGACGTCATTTTGTAACGGTCGACGATGGCCAACTTGAAGTGAACAGGTAGTATAGTTAAGGCAGACTTTAAGATACGCGATCGCGTCATGCGACACTAATGTCGCACGTCGCAGTCGCTTAAAGTTCTCGCCATACATTTTTATACCATGCAGGGCGCATGTGTAACATTAGTGTCGATACTTAGGGTAATGAACTTCAAAGTAAAATCTCTTGTCTGAAAAATTTTAAAATACAGAATTACAGACAATATTATAGCCTCAATATAGCCTAACTTTTGAGCCTAACGGTTAAAAATACGGAATGAAAACTGAGAGGCTCAAATCCCACCTATTGCATTACTCTCGTGCCCACTCCTGGCACAAGTTTTACGCTTATTTGGAGGGGAGAGGGGAATATTTGCAGAGCTTGTCTAAACTGAAATGACGCGTCCCACTACCGCATTTACGCATAACGCACACAAGACACTATGTATTGTTACAACTACAAGCTCTACCTGGATCGTTGCCCTTAGTTCTAAGATCGTGAATCGCTATAACGATGCCACTCATCTAACGATATTCCTCCATTTTCTCTGTTTGCAGCCGCGCAGTTGCAATCGTAACAAGTCGAATAACTAACAAGCAATACCCGACCAAAATAACGTGTAGTTGCTTCGATGCCAAATTGGAAAAAACACTAGAGATTATTCAACAAAAATAACAATTTTGTTTCTAATATCCCTTGCTTCAGTTTTAGGGGATGATTTTTTCTTATGTACGTGTAATAATACACGTATACATATTACGTACATAAAAACAATAAAAAACTTATATCACGTCACTTTACAAACACACACATTATACAAAAAACACTTTGTCTTATGAAAATTTAAATGACACACGATTTTTGTTACTCGTACATTGATTTACTACGAGTACTGCGTTGTGACCCGCCCCAAATTCACACGGGTGCAATTTAATATTGAAGAAATTGAGATTTTCATACCAGCTGAACGATCGAGCCATTCTCAAATTGCGGCACACGGCAAATGATTTTTATTTATGTAGAAGAAGAAGATAGATAAGGGTATGTTGAGAAGTAAAAGTTAAATACAACCTCATGTGCAAATGATTACGAACGTAGATCACGTCTCGTAAGCTCGGTTCGAAGGATCCAAACTCGATGGAAAAGCGCCGACATGAATGAGAAGTATATAATTATATAAAAAAAATACGTACTTACATATTTCTACAGCTGAATTCTGTTTTTTTTTTCTGTTGGTTTTAGAAACAACTAGCTGAACTGTGCCCACTTCGCTTCGCTGTTCAAATATTTTTACTTGTGATGAAATTATCTTGCGTGGTTCTTATTTAGTAAATTTTTCTGACTGAAAACTTATTATTACTAAAACAAAATATTGCCAACTAGCTGATGTCCGCGCTTTGGTCCGCGTCGATTTAGTTTTTAAAATCCCGCGGGAACTCTTTGAAATCACGTCAATCCGTAGCTCTATTGCAGCGTTATTGAAGGACAAACCAACAAACAAACACACTTTCGCATTTATAATATTATAATAAGGATGTCAGGAGGTTAGTAAGGATAGTAAGGATGACACTCAGGAATAATATAGCTTTCTACAGGTGGAAGAATTTTCAAAATTGGTTCCAGTAGTTCCAGAGATTAGCACCTACAAAAAAACTCACAAAAACTTTTCTCGAATACCTAACTTCTCCTTCTTATCAACAGATGGGCATCCATTTATGCTGAGATCGTGCTTCGAGTAAGCTCAGACTTAAGCTAGAGTTAAAACGAGACACAAATATGTTCTTGTTAGAGAAGGGTAGAGGGTAGGCTGATATACATGTGTCTCGTCTTAACTCTTAAGTCTGAGCAGATTGAGAGTGCAGTCTACAGATTTCAGCCACAGAGTTATTAACAAAGTTGTAAAGTGACATACGATACGTCGGCTACAGTAAGGCTACAGTTTACGAAATGTGCATACGTTACAGCGGATATAGGTTACCCATTAAGTTCTTTGTTCCAAGATTTTCACAAAAACTTACGACACTCGTTTAATTCTTTGACCTCAAAATATTTTTTCTGGTAAACATGCCGAAATTCCGTTTTCATTACATGGCGACGGGAGTAAAAGAAATTCGTCTACTTTTCGGCAGCCAGCTGTTGTATTTTTCTTCTTAGCAACAGTAACATGTTTCAAAATTAGTATCTTTTATCATGTCGTAAATGAAAAATGCTTTTATAATTTATACTTTTAAGAGGTAATGTTCGCTTATTATAATAATATTCAGATTTCAGGCTTATTTTTACATTTAACATCTAAATAAATTAACTTCCTGTAGGTACTTTACACAATATTATGCGCATTATTGACTTAATTTCTTTTAGCTTTCTTCTCCTTTATCAACCGATAGACGTCCACTGCTGTACAAAGGTTTCTTGCATGGAATTTCTCAGGCCTCGGTCTTGTGATGCCTGTATCCAGCGGCTTTCTGTGACCTGTTTGATGTCGTCGGTTCACCTAGTAGGGGGTCTGTCAACACCGTGTTTTCCAGTTCTTGTCGCCTCTCCACCTGGGACCCCAAGGACCATCAGCTCTTCGAACTATATTACAATGTTTGAAAAGCTTCTTAGCGTTCATCTTCTTGTGCATATTTACCAGTGTTGTTTATTTTGGGGATAAGTACCTTATTGACTATTAGAAATCTTGGAAATAATTAATAATAATTAAAGACTTTTATTATGAAAAAATATAACATCTATAACCTTAAAAAATTGAGTAGCCGTTGTTATTTCGAAATTACTAAGTACCTTATTATGGTTTCTTAATTAATTTTTTTACAATTCTGGTTCTAAACTCTTTATCAATAGGTGTCTCAACACCTGTTTTATGTGTATGTTTATTCAGGATAGATATACTTTGAAACAGTTTAATTGATTTGACTGGAACTTGGTATGCAAGTACGAGTAGAGGATAATGCTCGGAAGCTCGGAGTAATCTATGATAGGTATCTAATTCTATCTCGGAAGAATTTCATTTAAAAACTTAAATCCACACTGTCAAAGTCATAAACAAAAAGTTAGTTTAAAATATAATATTAGTGAAGATATTTACAAGTTAATCTAAGAAATTCAATATTGCTAAAGAAACATTATATTCACCTGCTTGTGCCACGCATAGATACTAAGATAACATAATTTTGCCATTTGTCTTGTCTGACACGCGCTATAAATTCTTTTAGGTGGCCTTCGTATTCGAATGACATTATATAAATAAGCAGCAATGGTATCAACTTGCTGATCGAAAATTCAATTTGTTAGAACAATATAAAAATAACATTTGAGCGTATTTTGGAGGCCTTTGAAAAAATGGCTATTGACAACTAAATTGTACACACTCTTAACTGATTTTTGTCTCGGTAATCAAGGATCCACAATATTAATATTCCCGAGACCTTGCTTAAAACGCTTGTCCCTTTTTACCAAATTTCGATCCCTTACTAGCTATAATGAACGGATATTATTGAACGGAGGCCCTCACGAAACTCCGCAGTTCCCTTGCGTAGCGACCTTATGTCGGTTAATAAAAAGTACCCCATTTTACCCTTCAGAATATAAAATTACCCTCTTTAGTACCTCGGAAACTACCTATACCACTTAGACGCATGAAATTTGGAATGTTGCTACAGCTCGGAATCCTTAACTACCCTAGGAATTCTGCCCTGTAACGTAACTAGTTTCGCAGAATATTGGATAGAAGCAGGCGTTACTTTGCGGAATTCCGAGGTGATACTGGAAGAAAAAATAATATTTTGCTGCACCACCAACGCGTTGCCAGCTTTTCAGGAATTTGTTGGTCCGCTCCTTGAATTACCTCATGTTGATTTATCACTATAAATACAGATGCTTTGACGTTACAAATACTATCAATTCTACCGCGATGCCTTAACAAATAAACAAAGCCGTCTTCCTTCTTCTCTTCCTTCTCTTTTGAAGAGAATTTAATCATCTTGACATATTAACTTATCTCGATTACTTTTAGGTAGGTTAAATATACTATATTTGGTTTATTGGAATAAAATATTTTTGGAGCATAGCATACTACGCCTGTCTACGAGCGTGCAAACTGTAGACCCACTGAAAATTTTCAAGCACGAACAGTTTACTAAGCGAATAAAGCTGTAGAATAATAAAAGTTTCATTTTGCTCGAAAATGTTTTATTTTATGTGCTCCAAAATACAAACTTTTATAAAAGTCTCGAATAATTTCCTACCCTAATTAGCATGATAAATATTCAGCATGTCCATCTCCGAAAATTGGAAATTGATTTTGTTTCAACCTTTAATATACCTATAACGAAAATAGGTATAACTAGGACGTAAGCTCTCTTTGCGTCCTCTATCGGCTATATAACGGGGTTTGTTTTGAAGAGCTGTTTGATTTTATTACGCCCTCTAACTTCTACAACCGCACCGCACGTCACCGAACGCAATTTCACCCTCACCACCTGGGTGCCTGGAGCACTTCGACCATCCGTTGCTCCAGATCTTTTTTCCATGTACTACCAAATTGTGGAATCTTCTCCCTTCGACAGTGTTCCCACTTAATTACAATATGGGGTTATTCAAGGGGCGCACCAATAAGTTCCTGAAATGCCGGCAACGCATCGGTGGTGCCTCTGGTACTACAAGTGTTCATGGGCGGCGGTAATCAGGTGACCCGCCAGCTCGTTTGATCGCTATTCATATAAAAAAAAAGGTATATTTTGTTCTACATTTTTGCCCATGCATGCGTAGGCAGCTGATGCCCACGACTACGTCCACGTAGAATAAGTTTTTTTTTATAATTCTAAGGGAACTCTTTGATTTTCCGGAATGAATAGTTTAAAGTAGCCTATTCGGTTCCCGTCGGGTGATCGTCCTCGGCCACCGACTCACAGCACAACGAATTGCCCGCCCGCGCTATTACTGCGTTTTCGCATGACGTTTTTCTTACTTTCTTTCTTTTTGCTTGGCTTCTAAGGATCGTAGCAGGATGTTGAAAAGCCAAAAACGTTCCTCACGAATTGGGAAATTCGTGAGGAACTCAAAAAATAATTTTTCACTTCCGACTGGTAGTTCCAGATCCAGAGATTAGCGCGTTTGAACAAACAAACTCTTCCGTTTTATTATATTAAGTATAGATTTATTCATTATAAATATAATATAATTGTTGTTTATAATCGTTATAATATAATTTATATTATCCCAAATTCATTGTTACGGATTTTAAGTAGTCTAATAGTGTGACATTGTTAAAGCACTCATTAAAGGCGGTAATTTAAATTATATTATAATGATTATAAACAACAATTATATTATATTTATAATGATTATAAAACAGTTTTAATAACTGTTACTGCAATTAGGTATCTATCTACCCTATCTACCCAATGTTGTCAAAAGCTGTTTCAGGAAGCGAATGCTCTATATTCATCAGAATATGATTGAGAAAGTTCAGGTGGCAATGTCTTTACAATATCCAATACCTTTCCAAGGTTAAACCAAATCCGAATTCTATCAGTTTGAAACTTTGAGTATTTATACTCTTGGTTTGAAGTGCGGATTAAAGCGGATTTCGTATTTGGCAACTCGTAAACTTACTTTGACAGATTCCCATTAAACTAAATAGCACTATTTCGGCCCGATCTCACCAACCTAAAATTAGTATTATCCGAGTGTAAATTTGAAATTTTGACAGATTTTCAATCTCCAATTTATTCTTCGCTTAAATGTCACTCCACATTTGTGAAATCGGCACTTACTCAATTTTGGATAATCCTGATATTACTTTGGCTTTTTCCTATACAGACTAGAGTTACCTCGAGTTATCTAGAAGAGATTGCTTCTGCAATAAGACCGCTTATTATAACTTTTTCATACTATTCTTTTTTATAAAGTAAAGTCAATATATTATAATATAATGCTTATGAGTGAATTACCTATATTTATAACATTTATGTAATATTATATAGTGTACCTACACACTCTAATGTACTTAGAGTTAATTAGATTTTTAATACTTATACTACACGACAGTAATACGCATTCTGTATGCAAATAAATATAAATGGAGTCAATGTAATTAATAAATAAGTGTTAAGTTTGCAAACTGCTTGAATCTTCATAACGGCACGTACGCTTGGTCAGCAGAAATAGCAACAATACTTACTAAGTATAGCAATATATGGGTATGTTTGCACATTTTTTGCTCGAGTGGCCTACTAGATAATAATATTCACTCGCGCAAAAAAAGTAAGTACTAAACTACAGAGCTTAGTACTTTTAGAGAGTAGTAGGTATGTTTCTTGCCCTTATTATAGCAGATGGAACTGTTATTTCAAGTTAATCCAAACTTAACAGATGTAAAAAGCATTTAAATATTAGTATTCAATTCGATGCCCTAACATGGGTAGCCTAAGTATGTCATGCTCTCTTTAAACATTTCTGTGGCGGTGTCGTGTGGTGCGGGTTGTTACGTTCCTTCAATTATGGTTGAGCGAAACAAAACGGCTGGATCATGCGTCATGCTCGTGAACGGGTGCCACCAACAGGAATGGGTCTGCTTTCTGTCTACTCGTCTTAACATGCATCGGATTGTATGTTTTTTGAAAAGAGCAACTTGAAAAGGGCATTCCGAACCAGTGGTAGATTCATCGACGATACAAAAGCACTTGTAAAAGTTTATTTGAATAAAAAATATTTCTATTCTATTATATTTATTCAGCAACTTATTTATTTATTTCTTTATCACAAAAGGTTTCATAGTGCAAGCGACAAGCTCGGCCCAATTTCATCCATCTACTTTTAGTTTTATCGATAGTAAACGATCATAAGCGCTAGAATGGATCCTTTGTTTGCGAACCAAACTGATTTGCTGTTATATTAAACAAATATTTACACTATGTTTCAATCAGACAGTTTTCTCGAAAATATAGATTGCTTTAAACTTAGGTATACCAGCGAACAGATTCTACAACGATTTTCTGCAATAGTTTTATTTGACTTTGTGTTCGCATTTTGATTTTCAGTTGTGAACTCTACGAAGTTCGAAATTTGCACTTTCATCTCCTCCATGCATGAAGCTATAGCCATGGAGTGGTAATAGGCTCTGTAAGTTTTTATTTGACGGGTATGCTCAACGGTCATACCCGTTATATAAAACTGTTTGATTTTTGACTCGCATCACGCGCCTGTCAACAACGTATGGTTAGTGGAGGTGTGCGTGTGTATAGGTGTGTGTGTGTATAGTGAGTGAGCCCCGGTATAATATATCGACTATGAGTGATTTTACTTCTAAAATAAACACCAAAATATCCAGTTTTTGATTCCTCCTTGCCTCCATGTGATTATGATGATCATCGAAGCCTGGAACTTTTCGAGATACGGTCTCCACTCGAGGACCATGCGACTCTAGAAACCCACGGACCTCCAATAAATATAACCAACTCACTACCTGTTCAACATTCTCGCCTTGAAAGCTTTAATTTGAGCATGAGACTTCACACTAGTTATAACGTTAACTAGTGAATGTTCTTCCTTTATAAGTTTTCAGTTATCATGATAGGCATGCAGAGTAGCGTTCTCACGAGGCGACTTTAAATAATCAACTTATTTTGAGTTAAAAAATGAAGTTAGTGTAAAGGTATTCATGCTCACGATTTCACCACTGTAAAATTCTGGACAAGATGTCTTGGGTTCGCCGTTCGACGTTATAATATATTGCAATCATTTATTGCGTCAAGTATTTTTACACGACTTTTCTGCCATTTGTTCAGTATTGTATGAGCGATACAAGCACAAACAAATAAACCTACAAAAAGTAATTTTACGGTATAATTGTAGGTAAATATTCTGATTAAACAAAGGTTTCTAGTAAAGTCAGGTATGTACAGCAACCGTACGTAATCATGTTCGAGTAATAATTCGATTTGGAAAGGAGAAGTGCGACTGTGATTGCATTTCAGTGTAACAGTGCAGTGTTTGATCTCATCTCGACGCGCTATTAGGGAGCTACGTAATACCTAGACTCTGCTTATATGTAGATACAGTCAGATACAGTTCCTATTGATTACTCTTATCACTAACTTGCCTACATATACGTCATGTATGTACGGGTATGTTCAGTATTTATTCATGTATTTATTGAGGTTTTTAGAACTAAATGGGGCTACTCGTAGAACTACTAAAACATTATCTTTCTAAATCATTACTACGTTAAAGAAAATATTATACTTCATCATCAGAATGGGAAAATGTGTCTTATTTACTTTCACAGGTCTTGCGCCGCCTGTATCCAGAGGAACCCTGGGAATTGTCTGATGTCTTTGGTCCATCTTTATCAATAAGCTACAAAAAAAAATCAATTTTAACAAAATTTTTTTCTTCATTGCTTACTTAGGCTCGGTTGTTTCAAACCACTTGTTATCGTTACATACATTCGATAAAATCTTGAAGTATTTTTTTTCCTCCGAGGATAAAATGGTTTTCTTTGACATTTTGTTTTGTAATGCAATGTTTAATGGTTACATATCTGTTAAAATTTGCTGAAGCAAGCGTGTCTTAGTGTCCTTCTTAAATAAAAAAGAGACAAAATTGAGAACCTCCTTCTTTTTTTCGTCGGTTTAAAATGCGAGGGGGTTTCATTAAAGAAAGAGAACATAAAGCAGCATGTGTCGCTGTTACAATATATGAACTGAAGGACAAAAGGATCGTTTACATTACGCGTGTAATAGTCATAGCTTCTTTTGTGAGCAATAACATTTACATGTTTTTCAAGCAAATAACGCTTAGCAACTTAATATCTCAGGTTTTATGGGCAGAGGCGCGGAATTCTGTAGATAAAGGTATCTTCTGTAGATTAAATAAAATAATGAATGCAAATGACCCCAGAGAAAAAGTTTCTCGTACTTGATCTTACCTTACTCCTGCCATTTTCCACTTTAAAAGTTTAATCTTTTTTTATTACAAAAAGTTTGACTAAATTATGGAGACTGTATTAATGGATTAGATACCTAGACGTTCGATGTAACTTATTATTTTTTATTTTCGTTATCAAACGAAATAAGTATCACAATGTCGATAGGTACATTAAGTGAAATAAAAATCCATAAATATCCATAGTCAGTTTTACTGTGCACTCTATTATACTAAAAAATAAGGTTAGCAACTTATTCGTAATTAAGGTATTTTATAATATCATACTCAGAAAAAAATCGGTATTATGCTATTCAGTATTCAGTGAAGGGTTACTTAATAACCAAAGTAAATAACTTAATCCTGCGTACGTTGCGTACCGATATGAAGATGACTGATAAGACGTCACGTTTGAGTTACCTATCAATCTCTCATACACCAGAATATATTCAAGATATAAATATTAGACCAGCGGTGGGATTGTTTAAAAATGCTACAGTATGATGATTGCAATCACCTTTGCTTGGTCGTTACCGTTTTGCAACTAGCTGCAATGCATTGTTAATGATAACTCTAATAACGCCATAAATTCATTTATTCAAATCAGCATAATTGAGACTGTCGCAATGATAAATGTTGCTTTGCTGCCATTGACTAGAAGTCTATCTTACCAGTAACGAACTATGGTCCTGAAGTATTTACACTGACTGCTAAGCTACATATTTAAACTCGCCCAACGTGCTATGGAAAGAGCTTCCATATTTGAACTCGCTCATGGAAAAAAGCTATGCTAGGAATTTCTTTGATTTGACCGAATCATTTCGATCCGGTCGCATATAGACCGAATCAAAATGATTTTCCAAAGAACGTTAGCAAACCGACATAGCTCTTAAGGTTAGCACATCGAAGATCTTGTGGGCAGGCATTAAGAAAGGATAGGATTGGATAGATCGTTGAGTAGAGATCGCGTCTTGACAAATGGAATTCAGAGCGCCAACTTGTAAAGTAGAGCAACGATATCTAGAAGATGGCTGGCATCGATTGAATGTGAACAATAGAAATAACGCCTAAATACCATAAAAGCCTATTATTTTCAACAGAGAATCCATATATACTAGTGGTTCGCCCCGAACTGAGACCTCGCGATATCCCATAATTCCCAAAAGTTTTAATTATATATTGTAATAATTAACTTTTAACATTAGACACAATAAAAAAAATAATAGTTGTCATAAAACTGTGTAGGCAGCATACATTTATTTATTACAATTTATAGTATTTATTTATTATACAGCACACATATTATTTATTTATATATATAGAATAATATATTACATACAGGCATACATACTTACATAAAAACATTTATAAATTATATATTTATCTATTATAATCATATCCACAAACACAAAATTTAATCCGCAAGCATACTCGGGTGAAACCCGTAGTATGCTTAATCGGGTGATTTTGTGAGACCGGGCGAGTGGTGAGCGAGCGCGAATGATCGACAGCCGAACGTCTGCCGACGCTAACTTCGCGCGGCGGCCGCGCACGCAATTGTTAGGCGTGAATGGCGCTGTAGTCGCGGGCGCTGCCTTCACACCGTTCGATAGCCTGGTACCAACCGTAGTGTACCAACACACAGATAACGATTTGTACCAAGTTCAGTCAAGTGATTTTTGCTGACTAGGTCTGCATTGTTTACGCTAATTTTATAACTTTCCTTTCCGCTTATAATTGTTTTACTGTAATATATTAGTGCTTGTATCTTTCATGCTAATTAGACTCCTTCCTAGTGCTATCGTGTTTTCTTCTCGTTACTTCCTTCTGTACTTTCGAAGTTGTTGGACCATACTTGTACCAACGGATTTCCTCACCGAGAACAGGTAACCACCGGTCCTTCATTGGTGACCCCATAAAACACGTCAACTGAGAAGATGAGCAGTGAAAGTGACACAGCTGGTTCGCAGCGTGTAAACACGCGAACCCGTGTTCGAAAAGCGGAGAAAGTAAGCAGCGTTGACAACCTTTTGACTACGCCACACCCAAAACAAATCAAGCCACCGCCATTTTGGGCAGAAAAACCTAACATCTGGTTTCGGCAAGTCGAAGGTCAGTTCAAGACATATGGCATTACGGACGACGAGGTAAAGTTCTATCAAGTACTTTCGGCTCTCGATAGACAATATGCTTCTGAGGTTGAGGACATTATTACGGGCCCCCCAGATTACAATCGCCTTAAGACGGAGCTTATAAAGCGATTGTCTGCGTCACGTGAGAACAAGATCAAGCAGCTTTTGACTCACGAGCAGATGGGTGACCGCAAACCTTCACAGTTCTTGCGTCACCTTCAACACCTGGCGGGACCTGACATCCCCGAAGATTTTTTAAGGACTATATGGTCAAGCCGATTACCTACGGAAATGCAACCGATAGTCGCGTCACAGCCGACTCTGACCCTTGACGCGCTAGCAGATCTCGCCGACCGCATACACGACATCGCGACACCAGCCAAACAAGTAGCCGTCGCGACATCATCTACGTCGATAGACCTGCTCGCGCAACAGGTAGCTGAGTTGACCAAGCAGGTTAGCACCCTCCTCGCGCGTGACAACCAGCGGCCGCAGTGGTCGCATTCCAAGGAACGTGGACGAGCCCGTGGACGTAGTCGCAGCCGCTCTCGCCGATCAGAGTCGAATCACCGACGGTTCCCCACTTGTTGGTATCACCATAAGTTCGGATCGGCGGCTAAGACCTGCATTCAGCCCTGCGACTTCAGTAAGTCGTCGGGAAACGGGCGAAGCAATCAGTGATGGCGGCCAACGATTGCAGGAACCTAGGTCGCCTCTTCATCACGGACCGCGTTACCAAAGTGCAGTTTCTCGTTGATACGGGCAGTGACGTGTGCGTGTATCCTATAAGTTCACTTCATGAGCGTCGTTGTAAAACTTCTTTCACTCTCCGTGCAGCTAATGGTTCGACTATCCATACCTACGGCTACATTCAACTCACGTTGAATATAGGTTTACGCCGCAATTTCCCATGGCGTTTTGTCATTGCTGACGTCACGAAACCAATCATCGGTGTAGATTTTCTCTCATACTACCGTCTCATCGTTGACATCAGCAATCACAAGCTCATCGATAGTCTAACCAGTATCAGCGCGGCAGTATCTGTTTCCACTTCTGACAGCCTTGTAACGAGTGTGAAGGTTGCGACCGGCGGCAGCAGCAGGTACCACAACATCTTGTCCGAATTCCCGGATATCACTCGCCCAGCCGGTACACCAGGTACAGTGAAACACACCACACAACACCACATTCGCACTACACCAGGCCCCCCAGTGTCGTGTTCACCCCGAAGGCTGGCTCCAGATAAATTGAAGATTGCCAGACAAGAGTTTGACGCTATGCTGGCGAACGGTACCGCTCGTCCATCCGACAGTCCGTGGTCATCCCCACTCCACCTCGCGACCAAAAAAGACAATGGCTGACGTCCTTGCGGGGATTACAGATTGCTCAACGCAAGGACGATACCAGACAAATACCCAATCCGTCATATCCATGACTTTTCCCACAGCTTATCTGGATGTAAGTACTTTTCGGTTATAGATTTAGTCAAGGCTTACAACCAGATTCCTGTAGCTAAGGAGGACATTCCGAAGACAGCAATAACAACCCCCTTCGGATTGTACGAGTTTCCTTTTATGACGTTTGGATTGCGGAACGCGGGGCAGACTTTTCAGAGGTTCGTGGATGAGCTCACGCGTGGACTTGACTTTTGCTATCCATACCTCGATGACTTCTTGGTATTTTCCAGGACTCAGGAAGAGCACGAAGATCATTTGCGCCAACTCTTCACACGTATACGTCTTCGGTGCACCTGAAGTTACGTTCCTGGGCTACCAAATTTCAGAGAGGGGTACAAAACCTTTGGATAGCAAAGTCAAGGCCATCGCTGATATTACCATCCCCAAAACCGTCAGAGAGCTAAGACGATTCTTGGGCATGATTAATTTTTACAGGCGATTTTTGCCCAACGCTGCCCAGATCCAGGCTCCTCTGAACGCTCTGCTAACCGGATCTGTCAAAGCTTCCCATCCTGTCGTCATAAAAGGAGAGTCATTGCAAGCTTTCGAGGACTGCAAAAATAGTCTGTGCAACGCAGCCCTACTAGCGCATCCTAATTCCGATGCTAAGTTGGGACTTGTTACGGACGCTTCCGACAAAGTCATCGCAGCAGCTCTTCAACAATGTGTAGACGGAGCTTGGCAGCCCCTAGCATTTTTCTCGCGCAAGCTGAGCCCATCTCAGGCCAAATATTCGCCATATGACCGAGAGCTCCTTGCGATATATGAAGGCATCAAATACTTTCGCCACATGTTAGAGGCCAACCACTTCACTGTCTATACTGACCACAAGCCGCTATGTTACGCTTTTCATGAGCGAAAAAGTAACTGTTCGCCACGTCAGTATAGACACTTGGACTTCATCTCGCAGTTCACGACAGACATCCGACATATCGCGGGTAAAGATAATGTCGTAGCTGACACTCTTTCCCGTATATACGAACTGCAGATGCCGGTCGATTTAGAAGTTCTCGCTAAGTCCCAAACCACAGATCCTGAGCTCGCAAATTGCCTCAATGGCGAGACATCCCTTCGCCTCACCAAAATGAAAATTCCTGGCAGTCGTACTGAATTGTACTGCGACGTCAGTACCCCGACTCCCAGACCCTTCGTTCCCGAGAGTTGTCGTAGGCAAGTCTTCAACTGCCTCCACTCTCTCAGTCATCCTGGTCCAAACGCTTCGGCTCAGCTCGTTGCACAACGTTTTGTTTGGCCGCTCATGCGCAAAAATTGCCGTGAATGGGCTAAGGCATGTTTGGCCTGCCAGCGCACGAAGGTAAGCCGACACGTGTCGTCACCTTTAGGTACGCTTGCATTACCTTCGGCGCGATTCAAACATGTCCATATAGACCTGATAGGCCCACTACCACCTTCAAACGGTTATCGGTATTGCTTGACAGCCGTCGATCGCTTCACGCGATGGCCGGAAGCTGTCCCCATTACAGATATAACCGCGGAAACTGTGGCCAAAACGTTTATTTCCACCTGGGTGGCCCGCTTTGGAAGTCCGATTGACGTGGTAACTGACTGCGGAAGGCAATTCCAATGTGCGCTTTTCCAGCAGTTGGCCAAATCTATCGGATTCGAGCATCGCAGTACAACTGCTTACCACCCACAGTGCAACGGCTTAGTCGAACGTTTTCATCGACAGCTGAAGGCAGCTATAACGTGCCACGCTGACGAGCATTGGACCGAATCCCTACCCCTTGTACTTCTCGGCATAAGGAGTGCCATAAAAGAAGACCTCAAAGCTTCATCAGCTGATCTGGTATACGGTGAGCCTCTCCGACTACCTGGCGAATTCTTCGGCCATAAAGTCGTGAGCTACACCACCGATATCACTGACTTCTCAGCTCGCTTGAAGTCCTTTGCTGAGAAGCTACAACCAGTCCCAACTCAGCACCATTCCAAACCCAAAACCTTCATATTTAAGGATTTGGACACATGTAGCCATGTCTTCATTCGCGAAGACACGCTACGTGGCTCCCTCCAGCCAGCTTATTCCGGGCCATATGAAGTTTTGAAGAGAGGTGCAAAAACTTTCAAGTTAAATGTTAGGGGCAAGGACGTCACAGTATCTATTGACCGGCTAAAGCCAGCCTACATATTGTGCGAAGAGACGCTCCACCAACCCTATCCTCCCCAACCCAAACCTCCAGATTCTCCCCAGCAACAAGCTGGAGACAGTACTGGATTTCGGACCACACGTTCGGGAAGACAAGTACGGTTCCCAAATTATTATCGTCCGTAGACACGGCCTCTGGAGGGGAGTGATGTAGGCAGCATACATTTATTTATTACAATTTATAGTATTTATTTATTATACAGCACACATATTATTTATTTATATATATAGAATAATATATTACATACAGGCATACATACTTACATAAAAACATTTATAAATTATATATTTATCTATTATAATCATATCCACAAACACAAAATTTAATCCGCAAGCATACTCGGGTGAAACCCGTAGTATGCTTAATCGGGTGATTTTGTGAGACCGGGCGAGTGGTGAGCGAGCGCGAATGATCGACAGCCGAACGTCTGCCGACGCTAACTTCGCGCGGCGGCCGCGCACGCAATTGTTAGGCGTGAATGGCGCTGTAGTCGCGGGCGCTGCCTTCACACCGTTCGATAGCCTGGTACCAACCGTAGTGTACCAACACACAGATAACGATTTGTACCAAGTTCAGTCAAGTGATTTTTGCTGACTAGGTCTGCATTGTTTACGCTAATTTTATAACTTTCCTTTCCGCTTATAATTGTTTTACTGTAATATATTAGTGCTTGTATCTTTCATGCTAATTAGACTCCTTCCTAGTGCTATTGTGTTTTCTTCTCGTTACTTCCTTCTGTACTTTCGAAGTTGTTGGACCATACTTGTACCAACGGATTTCCTCACCGAGAACAGGTAACCACCGGTCCTTCAACTGTTTTACTGACACAGAGCCATCTATTAGCATTATAGTGAAGCTATTAGCTTCACAATAATGCTAATAGATGGCGCATTAAAATTAAATAATTTCGTTTCTTTATAATATTTATCTAATTTTAGTATTTGTTGCTCAAGTACAGGATATAACTGAATTTTCAACCAAGTTTCACGTTCTAATA
This sequence comes from Hipparchia sbordonii, assembly GCA_038048805.1. Taxonomy (NCBI): domain Eukaryota; kingdom Metazoa; phylum Arthropoda; class Insecta; order Lepidoptera; family Nymphalidae; genus Hipparchia; species Hipparchia sbordonii. The sequence continues at coordinate 11,900,321 of CM076102.1, forward strand.
TTCAGTAATTCAGAAGTTATAGGGCTCTGACAGACATTTAGACGGACACACTTCTCTGTCTAGTAGACAAGCGCCCTAGTTGACTCAGAGAACTCGCTTCGCTCGTTCAATAAGGCTCTTTCCGTAAGGCATAAAGATAAGTAAGTATATAATGATGATGATGATGCCTCTGGTGGCAGAAAGGCGTGCTTATTTCTTGCACAAAGGATCAGCCTAGCTGTCCAACACGGAAATACAGCCAGTATTCTTGGCACCATTTCACGCGGGCATGATTTGTATGGTACTAAATTAGATTAGTCGAGCTATATAGTTTTATAGTAACACTAGGTAACGCCCGCCACTTCGTTCACGTGAATTAAAATTTTTTAAATGCCGCGGGAACTTTTTCCGGGACAGAATGTAGCCTATGTAATTTACTCCAGGATATTAGCTGTTTTCATTTCCACAGCCAAATCAGTTCATTCGTTGCGGTGTGAAGGAGTAACAAACATCCATCCATACATCCATCCTCACAAACTTTCGCATTTAAAGGTTAGAAGGATTTTATTAAAAACAGAAGATTATTTATTAGAAATTAATTAATCCTCTCCTAATTCACCAACAATACTACCCTATTTATTGGTCATGCGATGTTCTTGGCTAATTGAATAAAGTGAGGGATCGGTTCGTTGACGTCATCCATCTCTAGGGTTGCTAGGGGTAAACTAAGAAAGCATAAATCAGGTCTGATAAAAAAATTGTACGTATGATATTAATAGATATATGTATAATTTATTTATATTTATTTATAGCCTCAATAGCCCAACGGTTAAAGTTGCGAACTGAAAAAATTGAAAGGTCGCAGGTTCGAACTCTATCCGTTGCACTATTGTCGTACCCACTCCTTAGAATATAAGTTAATTTCAATTGTTATTAATTTAATTAATTAAAACAAGTAGCTAACCTAACTAAAGTTTTTTAGAGCAGCTAGCAGCTAGTTGGGAAGCTAGTCCTTTTCATTTTCAAAATGGAAGAGTTCCCGCGGGATTTTAAAAACTAAATCCACTAGGACGAAGTCTCGGGAATCAACTAGTAGTTAATTAATCATATGCCAACAAGCTAATAAAAAACTAACTATACCAAAGTAGTAGATAGATACCTATTGATCTTATCGAATGTAAATAAGGTACTTCAATTAAAATGTAATTTATCGATCTTATGTAACTTTAATACTGTGATATTTTAAACTAATTGGACAGTTGGTATAATCAGTAAAGTAGCCTATAGAATAAATTAATTTATTTAATAGCTTTATCCGTTAGTAGCTACTTTATAACGGATCACGGATAAGGAGGCTAATATTTTTCTGGAGTATGTACCTATGTAATTAAATTGCATCGCCAGTAACACCAGGTAAGATCGCAGTCAAGGACTGCCGTAGAATAAAAAAAAAGGCTTTCATATTTATGCTTTTTGGGTAGTTCATCGAAATTCCTCTTATCTGAAAATATACGTACATACAACAAATATTTTTAACCAGTTACCCGTTATACCTTCACGCAACTATAAATCAATAATCCAGGATCTTTGCACCCACCTTAACAAGGAAGTTTAAATAGTTATTGTTTATTGTCATTGTTGCTCATTGGAAATGCTATGAGCAGTTTCCTAATTTATTAACGACATCCGGAACTGCCCTTTTGTTTACAAAGCCCGTCGTTCGGTTTGCGAAATCCGAATTAGACAGGGCAGTCTTTTCGTGTCAATGATTTGCGAATAGTGTTTTGAATAATAACTGCGATTTTAATAACCGTAGGAAAGTGGCGTGTCCATCCGGCCTCACGTAAACTAGTTATTATTAGTTCTAAAACATAGAGCACATACGACGTCACACATTATGAGATTTCTAAATCAGTTTTTCGAAAATTAAAACTACCGTTTATAAAATGTGTGTATCCGTCTCTCGTAAACTGCCAAAGTGGCAGTTTTATGAAAGTTGAATTGATGGACGAATGGACGGATAAATTAATTATTAATGACTAGCTGATACCCATGCAAATTTAGTCAAATACCCAATTATTCATTGGAGATATTACAACAATAATATTATCTCATGGAAGATATTATATACTAACTTTTGCCTTTCATACGCGCAGATTTAGGTAGGTTTTAAAAATCCCACCGGAACTGTCTACCTTTCCGTGACCAAAGATTGCATATACATATGTCACTCCAAATCCTCAAACAAAAAATCACTTCAATCGTCAATGTTGCTGCGTGATTGAAGGACAAACCAATAAACAAACAGGCTTTCGCATTTACAATATTAGTAAGGATTCGTTTTCTCTCAGCAATTAGCCGCATAATGACTTACATACTTACTATCCCAGACAAGAGTGACGTGTGTAAAGCGTGTAAAGGGAAGCGCCTGTCGACTTAAAATCGCATGCAGCGACGGCGTGCGTGCAGCTGTCCGCGAGGCGCTCACGCAAAGGTCGCTCGATTACTGAACTGCGCCCTACTCGACTTATTGCCCCAATATCTATGACAGGCGCTTTCACTCACAATGTTAAGGTCATAAGCTGCGGGTCGAGTGTAACTTTTCACGTTCTATCTTGAATTGCGGCTATGCAGGTCTCGAGTACTTGTAGCACGTCGACCGTCACCGATCTATTTTATTTATTTTTATTTTTTATGTGCATATAAAGAATTATAAGACAAAAACATATACAGACTATTATAGTATATCTATTGTGCTCGCCACTATTTAAGTTTCTTAAATTGAATATGGCAATTTATAAGAAGAAACAAAAGCAACCTAGCGAAACTGCACGTAATTAATACGAATTTGATAAATGGTATCGGTAAATGTCTTTAATTTTCAGCCTTGGTGTGAATCGGTTCATAATGTTATCGTCCAACCCCGAAAAACCAGATCGCGAAAACTTAAGAGGTCTTACTCGCCCAGTCAAATAATTGTTTTATTGGGTTCTAGTGTTGACACATCATCTTAGCGGCTACGACCACTCTGTCAAGAGTGACCGATTAAGAAGAGTGTTGACCTAGCCTATAGGCTAATATTGTGTAAAGTATTACATTATTTTCACTTATACACTATTTTTACTTGTTAATAATTGTTATTTTTGTTTAAACTTACGATAGTTTAAAAGTCTTTGGCAATCGAGTAGTTGGGTTAACTTTTAATCGTTCTACGGTTACCCGGATTTTCATTTTATATTCTTACTCAGTATAATTATTCAACAAGTATAGAACAATATTCTATACTTTTGAATAAATAAATAATCATTGAATTGGACAATATCACATAATATTTGCACGCAATGCTTATTTGACAAGGATGAATGACAAAGTTACATTTCAACTGCCTATTTATTCAGCCTCGTGTGATTATGAGTTATGACGTCATTACAATATACCTACGTTTGTTATTGTGTGATAATATTATGATGACCTCGTAACGACTGCACCCTTCTCGCCTTTATTGCCCCGATTTCTATGTCAGGCGCTTTCACTAACAACGTATGTAAAAGGTCGTAAACACAAAATAGCGAATCCACATAATTCCCATTTAAGATATTGATATAATGTCATCCTAATTGTCGACATTGAAAAAATTCAAATGGAATTTGAATTTTCTGTCCATGAATATTGCAAACTAAATTGTATTTGTAATTCGTTTCGATTAAATTTTAATACTCATTTGATATAGTTTCACTAAGGCTAGTATGTAAAATGATTTGAAAAATATAAGTAAATAACTACAACGTGGGTCCTACCTACCTTCAAATTAAGGGTGGATAGGCATTTTTGTGCTCTATCTTAGGCTTCATTTTCGCCTATCTATATCTTATTAAAAAACTACTTAAATATGCGTCCCGAATAAAATAATAGTAATACGATATTAGTGACATTTTTATTTATTCTTCACAGTCTAGAAAGAATGAAGTTTGGTCCACGTTTTGTACATTCATAGAAGTTCGGAAAAACCTTCAAAATGTTTGTAACTGTAAATGTTACGTTTCTGTTGAATAGGCTCAGGTACGCGCTATTTATCTGTTTGAATATTTGCGACAGACGCTTTGAAAGAAAATGTCAAAGTGATCGGGGGACACCTGGGAACACATATTGCTTTTTATGGAACGAAATAGTCGCCATTTTTATCGATATATTTTGTCCATAATTACAACTGATGCACACCTCTTTCTTCCCATGTTAAACTTCTATGTAGATATTTTATTGATACTTACCTAGGTATATTATATAGATACTATTCCATATTTCCATTTCATGTATGTAAAATAAATTGACGAGACAAATCATTGTAAGCTTTTCTTTTATTCTAGAATACACACTTAGTTAAGAACACACATGGTTTGAAAGAATGGTCCTTCATCATAGTTAGGATCTATCGATGTGCGAGAAATATTTGAGACCTCCTTCCACCGACTATATGCGTCATTAATATGTCTGACAGAAAACTAAGTACGATAGAATACGTAAAAAGTCGGTTAAAAATGAACGCATACTTCAACAATTTTTCATGATCATACTGTAGCCTTAGCACGAACATTTTAACTTTCGAATATTTGAGGTAAAGTTGACTTCAATGTATGAAAATGACAGAGACGCTCCTGTTATTTTCATACAAAATTGCTTGCTGGCGTTAATTTGCCTTTACTATTCAAAAGTTAAAATGTTCGTGCTCATGTTAGGCTATTGTTCTTCTACATCACTTATTAACCGACGAAAAAAAGGGAGGTTCTCAATTCGTCGTCGTATATATTTTTTTTAGTTACCAAATGCAAGTACCATTACGAAGAAAAAAATTTAAGTCCTACTCAATAAATTAACATAATTTTAGCCAGAACTTGAACAGGCTATTTTTTTGGAATAAATAGTAAAAAGTACAGCTTTTCTATTAAGCTTACAATTAAATTACTATTTACAGGGCACTAATTACCATGATCTATCTCACACAACTCATCTAATCATCAATCAGTAGGCTGGTTCTGTAAAGGCTGCATTAATTATTGCTACGTCAGTCTCAATTATGGTGATTGGCTGAATTTATCGCGTTCTTCTGCAACAATGCATTTCATAGCCAGTAGCGAGTGAGTATCGGTCAAACAGGGGCGATTGCAATCTTCACACTATAGCCATTATTTATAGAGAATCGCAAAGCAGCTTTCACGCGAATGATCGGTTTAAAATCAGCCTTTCAGCTTAAAATGCCAATACGCTCATCGGTTCCGCCCTTGTTTATAAAACATCGATATTCGAGGTTAACCATTCTATCCCAGTTCCCATTTGCCATAGATTTTCATTAAAGATAAGCGGATAAATGGGATTGCAATAAAATTACACGTATCCGGTTTTACCTATATAACATTCAAATCTATCTTCTATCTAAATACATATTATATACATGTATATATAACAAAATCAGGTTAATTACACCATTTAGGTATAACTCAAAAACAGCTGTTGAGTTTTTTTTACCTTCGATTTGTTGGTTTTATCTCCGCTGTAAATAGCAGAACAACTATATGAATAACTATATAACCGAAAAATTACCAAAAAAAAAAAAATTATGAAGAAAAAAATATTATGCATGAAACGGCTTTTCTCGCTCATTGGAAAAGTAAAAAAATCGCAAAAAATTTAAATCCGTATACAACACTTGTGACACACTTTGCATTTAATGCAAAGTGTGTCCTTTAGTCACCCCATTAATTTAGAGCTATGTATCGATTTGATTTTTTGCATGGCTACTTTTTATCAGGGAAAATCAAAGAGTCCCCGCGAGATTTTAAAAACTAAATAAACGCGGACGAAGTCACGCAGGCATCAGCTATTATATTATTAAAGTATATCTCAGAGTCTGTCTAGCATCCGCATTAACTTCCATAGTCAATTCAAAAGACAAGACTTCTGAACAAATAAAGAACTCAACCAAATTAATAAATTAGGGGATAGCTTTCCAACTTGTGCAGTGTAACAAAATCGGCGGGGATCACGCCCACCTGTTCTGTTAATTATGTCTATTTGCTTTTACGATCCGACGTAAAATATTGCTAGCCCTGAAGGCAGGGTCGCGGCGCTTCGTATTAGGCATGAAGCCAACAGATGCGACAACTTTCGTATAAACGTATAATAAATAAGTAAAGTCAACTTCAGTTATTATGGGAACTGTCGAAATATATTACAGTGAATTTATTCTGTCTTTTTAATCTCACTTCTATTTGAACTCTAGTTTAGTGGATACTTTATTTTAAATTGTTTTCGAAAAATGTATTTACGTGTAAGTTATGTAGATAAACCTGCAACTCTCTATTTTCTGGGATAAAAAGTAACCTATGTCACTCTCCAGGTCCTTAACTGTACTATACCTATGCAAAAATCACGTCTATCTGAAGATTCGTTGCAGTTGCAGCAAGGTTGAAGAACAAACTAAAACACTTTCGTCTCTAAAATATATATGATATTAGTAGGTATGGATGTCGCGATTTATCACATCGTCGTCGTTGTCTTAACCGATGGATGTCCACCGTTGAACATAATATGTAGGTCTCTTTCAATAGTACACGATCTAGTGTCGTTTGAGTCCAGCATCTCCCAGCGACTCCCTTGAGATTCGTCTTCCATTTAGTTGGGGTCTTCCAACGCTATGTTCCCCTTGTGTGATCACTATTCGAGCCAATCAACGGGTAACAAACAGTTCTACGAGCTAAGTACCTCGCGAATTTTATTTGATTTAAACTCGATGAGCTACGCAGTTTGCTATGGTTCTCCTGTTATGTGGATCATTTCTGAAAAAGCTCAATTTTCCCCTACCATAAATAATATCTATAATGATATATATATATATAAGGAACAAGATTGTTATTTATGCTCAACTTCTTGCATTTTAGGCTCTATACAGAAGCAAAGTCATTATGAAAGAACTTTGGTTTTTATTTTTTAAAGTGTTAACCTATACTTAATTTATTCGGAAAGAAATCCATTTCAAAAGAACTATATATTTTTGGCCGACGACCCGTTGAATAACCGGCTTCTCACACCAGTGGGTTCAAGGGTAATTCGCATTTCAAAAATAGTTTCGATAATAATTAGTACTATTAAAAAATAGATACAACGTTGATAATATAATTTCTCAATCTGATTTACTATTTTCACAAAACTAGGACACGGCCCACGGATTTCATATTTTTCAATAATTTTGAACGAAAAGCGTCGTGATTTATTAGACACTTCCAAGGAAAAAGCTATTCTGAATTTATTGGAGCTTAATAATTTTTACGCTTCGACTGAATGTTTTAGATACAAAGGCTAATCCTCTTACAAATTAACTTAAATGTAATGAAACCTTTAATGTGCGTTTTATTTTATTCATTACGTAGGTAGAGTAGAGCACGACGCAAGGCTTAGGAAGTAATTTGATTAAGACTGTTCTAACTCATTTTAGTCGTACTAGCCATTTTTAAATTATTATTAACATTTTTTTATTGTGTTTTTTTTTAATGGAAAAGAATATTATCCAAGTTGATCTTGACTTATATTTTCCTCTCCTCTCCAAATAAGCGGAAAGCTTGTGTTAGGAAATGGGTTCGAAAAAAGTGCAACGGGTATGGATTCAACCTGCGACTTTTCAGATTTCAGCGTGCACCTTTATCCATTGGGCTATTGAGGCTTTGTTAAGTATTGCTACTTTATTATGTATGAATTCTTTAATTCTGTGTTTTATTATTTACGTGGGGTTTCTATTAGCCTCAAATATATCATATTTATTCATTTTTTAACTCCCGCGGGAACTCCTTGATTTTCTGGGATAAAAAGTAGCCTATGTCGGTCTGTAGCTCTGTTGCAGCGTTATTGAAGGACAAACCAACAAACCAACACACTTTCGCATTTATATATTAGTAAGGAAAGTACGATACGGATAAGGATTGTTTATGTTGACGCTAGAGTTCGTAAATGTCGACAATTACCTACAATCATTACTAAAATTATAAATGCGAAAGTGTGTTTGTTTGTTGGTTTGTCTTTCAATCACGCAGCAACGGAGCAAAAGATTGACGTAATTTTTTGCATAGGACTAGTTGATGGTGTTAACTTTTAAACTGATATAGGTATACCTTTTATTCCGGAAAAAACATATTAAAGTTTAGGATTTTTAAAAAACTAACTCCACGCGGGTGAAGTCGCGGGCATCAGCTAGTACCTATTTATATTATAAGTAATAATTAACATTAACGTGCAAATACGTATTATGTAAAGCTAGAAGTTCGCTTTGTCCTTCACCTAACTTCATGTAATCCAGCTACGCTCTTTACAAAAACACTAGAGGTATAGTACTGATAGTATAAGACTGTAGTCCAGGCGGTGAGTTTTTTCTTGGGGTCATTATCGACCTAATCTTACACATTATTTATGAACATCACGATGTTTTATTCCAGCGAAGAATATATTTTTTCACGTAATTTATTGGAATTTTGATGCCTAAAAAAAATAGGTTATTTAAGATCTTTATCTTAAGTAACCTATATTTTTAGGCATACAAATTCCATCTGTCTTATCTTTATAAGACAGATTTAATTCTATAAAGATAGAATAGTCTAACGATAAACTATTATTCGTAGTAGATTGCTGCAGATTAATAATAAATATCTGAAAAACTAACAACTTTTCGTACTTTAGCGGGCTGTGCCATATCTCAAGTTAGGTTTTCAACTCATACCTACTAGTGTAGGAATATTAGCCTGGCAATAGACGTCCGATTTTGTTTCCGATTGTCTGATCAGGCAACCGGATCGTATTTACTCGATACACATCCGATTTTTCCGTCAGGCTTTTTCTGAACTCAGTCGTTCCCGAGCTATCATCCCGAGTGCTTGCGTTTGGAGCAAAGCAGAAGAAAAGAAGATGGATGACGAGTTAATAGAAATAGAAATATTTTTTATTCAAATAAACTTTTACAAGTACTTTTGAATCGTCAATGAATCTACCACTGGTTCGGAATGCCGTTTCTGCCGAGAAGAGCCAGCAATAAACTCGGCGGTCGCTCTTTTCAAAAAAAATTTTTTTTACAATAGGTAACAAAACTATGCTATGTATACACTATACAGTGTTTCCACAATAAAGTTTCAAAAATGCAAAACAATCCAATGCATGTTAAGACAGGCAGGCAAAAGCAGACCCATTTCCGTTGGTGGCACCCGTTCACGAGCATGACGCAGGATCTAGCCATTGCTTCGCTCAACCATATTTGAGGGAACGTAACAACCCGCACCACACGACACCACCACAGAAATTTTAAAGAGAGGAAAGAGAAAGAAGAAAAAACGTCGCTATTTTTAACCGACTTCCAAAAAGGAGGAGGTTATCAATTCAGCCGGTATCTTTTTTTTTTTTTTTTTTCTATGTATGCCCACCGATTACTCCGAGGTTTCTGGACCGATTCACGAGATTTTTTTTTAATCGACAGAGAAAGCTCGCGAAATGGTCCCATAAAATTTTTTACCTTCAACTCCTCAAGCCTGATGCTGCAGGGGTATTTCCCCCCTAAATTATGGGACTTTAGGAATCGTCGTTTACGAATTGATATTGTTGGTACCAAGCATATACTACATCATAATGCTCAAGGTTCTAGCTCCTCAATCCTGATGCTGCAGACTTGGAGGAATTACGAACTGACGCTTTCGAATTGATATTGTTGGTACCAACCATGGACTACATCATGGAGCTCCTAGTCCTAGGTCTTGTGTATTGTTAATAAGTACTGTAGGTACCAAGTGTAGAACTACATTAGTACCGTAGCGTTGGAGGGAGGGGAGAAAGAGAGCAGGAACAAGCTACACTAAAAAGCTTAAAATAAAAATTCTTTTCAAAAAACCGACTTCAAACGCCACTACAAACGCCACGTTTGTTGAAGTCGGGCGGGCTTAACTAGAAACGATGAAATCGATGCGCGACGCTTATCTTATGGTGACATATAAGAGACACGTTTATTGAAATCGGGCGAGCATCGCGTATCGGTTTCATCGTTTCTATTTAAGCCGCCCGACTTCAACAAACGTGTACAAAATAAAATTATTTTTATACTTTGTAGTGGCGTTTGAAGTCGGTTTTTTGAAAAGATTTTTTATGGATTCATCCAATCAATTTGACAAGACTTACTGAGAGTCATTTCTATTTAAAACATCCAAAATAATTCATACTAATAATAATTTTATTATTATGAATTATTTTATTTTATTATTTTTTTTTTTTCGCCCATTATTCGAACCACAACGATGCGTCCACACAGTGTCACCGCTAGATTTTTTGGGCCCTAAAAAATCCCAATAAGCAAAATTCCGCCCTAAATTTAGGGCTAAAAGCCCTAAGTTGGGAACCCTGACTGGCAAAATCGGAAGGAGTAACCGGATGTCTATTTTGTCTCATACTAGAAGTATGTAGACCGCGCCTTCAGACAATCGGACCGACAGTAAAATCGGAAACGCCTCGCGCCCGTTTCCGACTCGGACGTCCGATCCGGCCACCGGATCGGACGTGTATTGACTGTTCATACAAAGTAATGGCTTCAACGCCTTCCGGTAGCCTGATCAGGCTACCGGATCAGACAATCGGATGAAAAAACCTGACGTGTATTGCCTGGCTTAACGGTAATAATATATCCACGACTTTAAATACGATAAAATAAATGTTTGTTTCTTGTTTTTCTCACCAGTCACTTTCATCTGCAACCCAATGAGTTAAAGTAGGTAAGTGTAAAGTGAATTAAAATGAAGTACAAACACATTCTATTAATTCCAAAATAGGAAAATTTTCTAATAAAAATTCTATTTGAAGTCTATTTCGCAGACGTGTGCATAGAGCGGTCTAACAATTTTTTTAAAATACATTTTCTTAGTGAGAGAAGTTTCGTATGGATTTTATTAGTGAATTGTGGGGAAAAGAGTGCAACCACATTCCATTCATGCAAACTATGAAAATTTTATAAAACAAATTCTATTTGAAGTGTATTCCGTAGACATGTGCGTCTTAAGCGGTCTAACAATTTTTTATACTACATTTTCCTAGTGAGACAAGTTTCCTATGGTATTATTGGTGTTTTGTGGTGAAAAGTGTGGAAAAAAAGTGTTTAAAAATGTTGTAAAGAGGCGTTGTGATGAGTGGTCGCCACCAACTGCGGGTGCCAGAGCTAAGGGTGAGCGGCGCGCCGCAAGAGGAGCCAGACACTCCCTCCGCCCTGCCGCCCTTCGCGCTCACGCTCGCCTCCATACCGAGGCGCAGACATTCCTGGATATGTGGGTAAGTCAGATATGGATTTTCACGATGCTCTCGTATTCTTATCCCTCATTGTTGAGGGACATTTACTATTAATCATGGTGGGATTTTTCTTTAGAATTGAGATAATAATGCGGCAGTTCTACAATTAATTCTGAAATCTATAGAACCCATTCTCACTCTGCTCAGACTCAAGATAGAGTTAAAACGAGTCAGATTTATGTCAGAGCATATTTCTGTCTTCTTTGTGAAGATGATACTGCCATTGGCGCAATTTGAATACCATAAGCCTACTTTGTCATATTAGTTTACAAATTGCGAAAAACCAAATTAAATTTGAATTTCGCGGGCAGACCCGTCTCTTGGGCCTTAAATATTAAAACTAAGGAAATAAAAACACATTCTTCATTGGCATTTATTTGTCCATCAAAGCCAAGAACAAATTAATTTGTGGAAAACCCCTGTACCAATCAGAAAATCAGTGTGCGAGTAAATTACATCTCTATCAATTTACAGAATAGGCCTGTCGAAAGCCTGCGCTTAATCTAGACCATACAGTTTCTCTCACGCGATTCTGAAGTGTCTTCAATAAACTTTGATTTATTCTTGTTTGGTGAAAACGGATATTAGTCACTCTCCAAACCCTCAACTATAGGTATAGAACCTACAAAATTAGGTCGATCCATTGCTCCATTGAGGGGTGATTGAAGGAAAAACCAAAGACGTTTTCGCATTTATAATATTCTAGCTTTTGCCTGCGGCTTCGCTCACGTTAACTTAGATTTTTCAAACCCCTATTTCAGCCCCTTAGGGATTTAATTTTCAGGAATCGTTTATCCGTCCAGGCAGTGGTATTGAGCAGTGCGTCGATAGATCATTCAGTCAGTCAGTCACTTTTGTCTTTTATATTTATAGAAAATAGAAGATAGAAAAAGAAGACTAAATATAACTTTGCTTGATTCCACCACGATCAAATGACGCAGTTGATCATTTTGAAATTGGGTTGCGATTAGAACTGAAATAGCTATCACTGTTAATAATGACAGTTATTTTGGATATCAAAAGCGCGGCTGGTACCGGCGGTCAATTAATTATGTGCATTATGTGTGTTGGCGTTTTGAACGGTCAACTGACAAGGCTAGTAGCGCTGTGGCCTTATAACTGGGAGGTCTCGGGTTCGACTCCCGGCGGGGGCAATTTGGGAATTTATAATTTCACCCACACATGCACACATACTTCTTCGTAATGAAGCAAACCAGGAGGTACTTTCCGAACAGGTGTAGTTTAAATTAATACTATCAGTGTCTATTGTGGCTTGAATGAGGTTGAAATGGGATGCGCATTGCCCTAGGCGATATCTCGTCACATCTACGGCGAACTTTACATACCATTATGCAAAAGATTCATTTTACAGGGGAGCGTTTTGAAAGCATAGATAGATTTTTTTACCAATAGCGATACAGTTTTTTTTTCTTTAAGAAATTTTCTTTTTATTTCAACAAAATATTTTTTTATTTACCTTATTCTTCAGAGTCACCTCGAACACCACTTCTCTCAGGTGTCAATTTTGTGGCGGTCTTGGAGTCTAAGGGACCAGGTTTTAGCTCCGTAGAGGAAGATTGGAAAGACAAGGAACCTCATAACTCGAACCTTAGTGATCCTTCTGTCCTTCCAAATCTTATTTAGCTTCTCCACCGTAGACCTGGATACCTCGTAGGTAACTAAAAGTGTGGGTGTACACTGTACAATATTTGTACCTACACAGCTTACAGCTGCTGCTTGCGAGAAAATTGTAATGGAATTGGATATAATATAAGGATAGATACACTGCTCCAAAAGCCAATACTGGACAATACCTATCTTCTAGAGCTTTTATTGCACTCTCAATACCAGTTACCCACCTAGTACATTATGTAAGTAGAAACACCGAAATAGCCCTGCTGTTTTCTCTCTATTAGAAAGATGAAGTCTGAAGTTTGTATGCAAAGGTTTAAGTACCTTTAAGTATCCTTTTTATATTTATGTTTGAACTCTCTCTCTCTCTGAGTTTTTCTATAATGAATATTGTTATGTGAGTACATTATTTAATTTCTAAGAAAATAATGTAAAGAACCAGATTTTTCGTTATTTTGTATACGAAATATAACGCTTTGTTTCTCGTTTCTTAGGGTATTCGCGTTGTTTTGGAATGTCAGCCTCGAATTTCATTATCTGTACAGAAAAGAGGCAAATAAGCCCGAAGGTCGATTTAAAACAAATCTGTATTCTTCCAGTGCGCATGAGGGTTATATTTTCTGCTTATTTGGTTACAAACGCCGGCGGCAATGAGTACAAATTATCCTTGTCATATACAAAAAATATGAAACGACAATATGTCATGTAGATATATGTATGAAGAATAGTGATATTTTCTTAGTATAGTTCTTTCATTTCACGAGGGCTCGTGGCTCATGGTTGTGTGTGTGTCGTATCTGTATAAGTGTGAGCTAGAGCTTGCTCGCGCTTGACTGCTCCCACCTTGGCTCCTGATAGGCAAGCTCATTTATGCAATGTGCATGTACACGACATAACCACAGGTAAAGCGCCCTTAACTTCGAGAGATAAACGTATTATAAAAGAGTTTATATTTTTTTTGTTAGTTTCAAATAATATGGACTATTTCACTCGAGTAGTTGGCGCTCTACTCGTTAATTGTTTTGATGGTACTTAGCTTTGTTCGATAGATCAGTCAGCCCATCGACGAATCAGCCTTTTAATAATTATCAACTGGCGAATCTCAGTCATTGATCACATCACATCACACTATCACACTAATCACATCACATCACATCACATCACACTAATATTATAAAGCCGAAAGTTTGTATGTGTGTGTGTATGTTTGTTACTCTTTCACCGCAAAACTACTGGACCGATTTGGCTGAAATTCAAAATGGAGATAGATTATACCTTGGATTAAAACATAGGCTACTTTTTATCCCGGAAAATCAAAGAGTTCCTGCGGGATTTTAAAAACTAAATTCACGCGGACGAAGTCACGGGCATCAGCTAGTATTTTATATCTTTTACATTTGTTTAATTGACTTGAAATACACTTAGGGCAATTTCACCAACGCCGACTAACGTTTAACCGAGGAATAAGTTTGATTATATATTGAAAATCTGTCAAAAGTTGTATTTCTTTTTCGGATAAACCTAACTCGGCGATAGTGGATTAATCCTAAAAGAGTGTGTGGAGGGGAAAGGGAAATATAGTCAAGTTTCGAAAAGTTATTAATATTCTCTATAAAAACATTTACGTGTATCTTACCTTATAAATTGATTTGGTCTCGATGAGTATGCATGATGAATAAGTTTAAATGTACTCGTATAATGAGCATGGTCTAATAATGGAGAACTGGCGAAGGTTTAGCGTAACCAGAAGTTGTAACGAGTACGCTCCTTAAAACTTTTGGATCACGCAGCTTCTTTAAAATAGAATACGGAACTAGGCATTTTATTGACACGCTTTATTACGTGGTTATGTGCAGTTATTCTCCAAAATTTGTAAAATAGATAATAGATATAAATATGTATTATCTCAAGTGTTTTTGTAATTTCCCCACGACATTGGGAAAATGGTAATGTGTTAGTAATGGTTTAAAATATATGTATGTTATTATTGCTGTAACATGACTCAAGAATATTATGTCGTGCCGGTTTTGTGCTGGTGTTTTCAACTGTCCGTCTGTAAAACAATTAATAACATCAGATATTCATGAGGGAAAACGCCTGTCGTGAACATTAGGATAACAAAGGGGAGCTAGCTTTACGTGAGCGTCATCGCAACCTCGGCTATTGTATAGAGAGCGATGTCTTCAATTATATTATTGTTACTGTCATCTATTATATCGGCGTAAATTAGAAGATAAGTTTTGCTTAAAGTCAATCCACAGTCAGTTCTGTGACTGAACGATAATCTATCGTCTAATACAAAATTGTCTGGTGGAAGGCTTTGGCCGTGGCTATTTACCACCCTATCGTCAAACTGTCAAAGACGTGCCGCCAAGCGATTTAGCGTTCCGGCATGATGGCGAGTAGAAACCGATTAGGAGTATAAGTTGAATGTACACTGCCATATCCCTTCCAAGTTAGCCCGCTACCATCTTAGACTGCATCGTCACTTACCATCAGGTTAGATCGCAGTCAAGGAACATCTTGTCATCGAATAAAAAAAAGATGTTTGCATGACTTTCTCTGTCAGTCATTCATCAATTGTGATTACGAAAATCGTTGCTGTATCAACCAACTTCCTTACGTCGTAAAGCGAACTTGTCGGCATATGGCCGTATTAGAGATATCTGCTTTTACAGATATCAAATGTTTTTTATATTTTGGTATTTGGTATTGCATAGCATAATAATTTAAATCTTGTCTTAAAGAAAATCCCTGAGTCATTTAAAATTCGCAAAGAATGGCAACTGAAGGGTTCTGTGTGAAAATTCCAATCTCTTTCTCAAGAGACGAAACTTAAGATTAGGTAAGGTCGTAAGGACGAGGTCGCTAAGGATTTTAAGGTAGGTAGTACATAGATGTAGCTAGTTTAAGATATTGAAACCGTGAAGCGCATGTGCAATGAATGCAAAGCAAAGAAGGCAAAGTAGGTACAACGACTTTAATTTACATTAGGGGATATTACAGTTGGGATGGAAATAATTCGTGCTGACTAGCTTTAGTAGAAAACTAGGAAATGAGTCAATCTGTAAAGAAGGAAATAGCAGTTTGATTCCAATCACTGTTTTCACGTCCCGATAGCGGAATGCCGTATTGCCGACTCGCGGATCATACTGATTGGCCTCAATTCTCATACTCTGAGATTAATTGGCATGGAATTTCGATTCCGTACTTTATATTATTATATTCTGGATCCAATGGTTTAATGCTCTAGCTGAAGCAGCTTCTGTATATGATGCCCGCGACTTCGTCCGCGTGGAATTCTTTTTGAAAATCCCATGAGAACTCTTTAATTTTCCGGGATCAAATGTAGCCTACGTCACTCTCCACGTCCTCAACTATACCCATGCAAAAAGTCACGTCGATTTCTCTTGCAGCGTGATTGAAAGACAAACCAAAAAGAAAATATACAAACACACTTTCACATTTATAATATTAGTAAGGGAGTGTTCGATCCTTGCCTATGTGCAGATGGGTAGGTATAAAACTAATGGTTGCAAATATCTACGCATCTGTCATCGAGCTGGTAGGTACCTACATGCACGAGCAGCGGCGCGCGCGCGGGTGGATCACGTCACTCACTCACTTGTCAATAAGCCGTGAACGTTGCACGTTGTGACGTAGGTGTGACGTAGCCGCGAATTATCTTCTTCCCTCTGAACTCTTCCCTGGAGTCTGCGCCGTGCGTGGTCCCCATCCACTCGAGGGCTGCGAGGTAAGTGCAACCATTTTTGCTACCCTTCTGCAGCTCGGGCAAGAGATCGATATTACTCATCATTCATACAGTCCACTACACATACACACTGTGCAAGAGAACCGCACAATTTTTTGGTTCCTTCGACCAGGATTCGTATATTTTTTGGTTTTTCAATCAATTCTATATTTTTTGAACATTTAAGTGTAAAAGTAGCTTACGAACAATAGCCCGTGAGTACCTACTGACGTTCAGTGACCACGTAGCAGTTATTGCGTAAAATATTTTAAATTACTTGGTGTTTAGTAAAAATATAGTAGTAATAACGTTTATTACACTTCTCTTGACGTTCAAGAGTATATATTTTAGTAAAATAATATTAATTTTCGTGAAAACAGAACATTTTTCTTAACTTGTAGGTAGTAGGTGGGTAACATCATGCCTCCTAAGCTAGATGTAGAAGCCGCGAATGTACCTATTGCGTTATCTGTTTTAATAAAACGTAAAGAAAGATGTTTTGAACAAATGCAATCAATTTTTGATTTATCTACAAAAGTTAACGATGATCAAGTTAGGGAATTATTTTTATTGCGGGTTAATGAAATTGACACATTAAAGTCAACATTTGAGAAAATTATTTTTAGTATATTTGAAAAGGAACTTGAGAATGACCAGTCTTCATTATTACATAGTCAAGATTTAAGAAACTTTGAAGATTTATATTATAGAACGAAGTTAGTTGCATCCAAATATGAACCTAGAAGCACTAAGAATAAGGGTGAAATTCCTTCGACAGAGTCGAGGCCACGTCTTCCTAAGTTGGAGTTGTTTAGTTTTGACGGTGAAATTGAAAATTTTACAACCTTCTACGAGACATTTTGTTCATTAGTTCATAATCAATCGAGTATATCTAAAATAGATAAATTTCATTATTTATTGTCGTGCACAAAAGGTTCTGCGCTAAGTATCGTCAAGAGCGTTCCGATCTCCGCCAGTAATTATGATGTTGTTTGGCAAAGCTTACTTAATAAGTACCAAGATAAAAGAATGTTGGTTGGGAGATATTTAGATAAAATGTTAAATTTTACGCCTTTGACTAAAGAAACTTCCGCACAGTTAAATTTATTTATCGAAAACTTTGAACACTCGTATAAGGCAATCGAAGCGTTAAAGATTGACAACCTAGGGAGTTATATTTTATGCCATATTGCATTAAGGGCCCTAGACGCTCAAAGTCGAAAGTTGTTTGAACAACAAATAGATCAAAATTCTATTCCTGACTTCACAGATTTAGTCTCCTTCGTACATAATCATATCAAGGTTCTAGATCATTCAGCGTCATATTCTTGTTCAAATAATTCTACTAATCAGAATAAAAAACAATTTCCTAAAATTAAGCAATCCAAGGCTGAACAAAGTTCACTTAAAAATTACTCTCATGCTAGTTCTAGCTCTAAAAGCGTTATTTGTGTCCACTGTGGGGAAAATCATATGATTTATAGGTGTAGTCAATTTCGTAAATTGTCTAGCGCTGAACGACTCAGCCGTGCTGTAAGTCTAAAGCTCTGTAAATCGTGCTTAAAAAATACCCACGCGGAAAATGAGTGCAAGAGTACTTTTTTATGTGCTATTTGTGAAAAACCTCACCATTTTTTATTGCACATTGATAGCGGAAGTAAACCTGTTACTCCGTCAGCCTCGAACGCCGCGACGACTGTGCCGCCGCGACCCGCCTCGGTCTCCGATAACCAAGCGCTTATGAATCACGCGTCATCTATGAATAGCTATACCTCAGTCGTACTAGGGACGGCTATAGTCCGCGTTAAAGATAAGCATAATTCGTACCAACCCTGTCGAGTGCTAATAGATTCCGGCGCTCAGTCGAATTTTATTTCTATAGCATGCTTGCAGCGTTTAGGATTGTCTCAAAGGAAATGTTCATTTAATATTTTCGGTCTTGCTGGCGAAAGTGTAAAAAATCATGGCATGACGTCATTTAACTTAAGGCCGCGTCATAATGAAACGCCGAGTTTTAATATTGACGCCGTGGTTTTAACTAAGTTGACTTCCGATTTACCTACAATTAAAATCCCGCAAAATACAGTCAAAGAATACAACAATTTATTCTTAGCTGATCCTCAGTTTTATAAATCGTCACCGATTGATATAATTTTAGCTGGTGACATTTTTCCTCACGTTTATGATGGAAAAAAGATTATTTTTGATCGCGAAATTCCTGCTGCTTTAAGTAGTGTATTCGGATACGTTATCTCGGGAAAGTTAGCGATTCAACCATCGAGTAATAATGTTGTAACGTTTACAACCTCACTCGTGTCGTACACTTGTGAAGACGATCGTCTCAATGATACGCTCAAGACCTTCTGGGAGGTGGAGTCTACGCCGTGCGAGACTCCGATGAGTCCGTCTGAGGAGATCGCCGAAAAATTATATACAGAGAAACATTATCGTGATGAAACGGGGCGTTATGTTTCTCCGATTTTAATCAACCCCGACCATGAACAATTAGGAGATTCGTATGACATAGCCTTAAAACGACTCAATCAAATTGAGCGTAGATTAGCGCGTTCGCCCGACTTGCGTTCCGCGTACGTCGATTTCATGCGAGAATATGAATCATTAGGGCATATGGAGTTATATACGGGTACGGAACCCTCCAAATATATTATCCCTCATCATTGTGTCTTGCGGCCTTCTAGCAGTTCAACCCCATTGAGAGTGGTTTACAATGGGTCCAGTCCTACGACTAGCGGTATTAGCCTAAATGACATTCTTCTGACAGGTCCTAAACTACACAATGACATCTCAAAGATTGTTTTAAATTTTAGGCTACATGACGTATGTTTCACAGCCGATGTGTCGAAAATGTATCGCGGGGTTCTTATTGACCCTCTTGAACGGAAGTATCAACATATACTTTGGCGAGACACTCCGTCGGAACCGGTACGGATTTATGAATTAAAAACGAATACCTACGGCCTTCGGAGCGCACCGTATGTTGCCGTACGGACTTTACATCAGCTTGCACTCGACAACCCGCAATGTCGTGCATCAGCCATTCTTACGCAGGGCTTCTACGTCGATGATTTGTTATGGTCGTGCCAGACAATCACAGAAGCTTGTGCCTTACAAGACGAACTTATGTCTCTTCTCGAGAGTGGAGGGTTTGATTTAAAAAAGTGGGCTAGCAATAGTCCAGAATTTCTTCTGAGACTAAACTCAGAAAACGTTTCAAATATTAACTTCGAAGAAGATACGTTATCGAATTCGTTAAAAGTTTTAGGATTGACTTGGTTACCGTCTGCTGACTGCTTTTCTTTTAATTATAATTTGACCGACGTTAAGTTCACGAAGCGCTCAGTGTTGACATTACTCGCGAGTATATTCGACCCGGTCGGATTTATTTCACCTTGTACTTTTATCGCTAAATGTATAATGCAAGACTTGTGGAAATTAAATCTCGGTTGGGATGATTCGTTGCCTATTGAGATATATGAAAAGTGGAATAAATTTATCCGTGAGTTGCCAACCCTAGCGGACTTAAGGATCGAGCGACATTTATTAATACCTAACTTTTCGAACGTGCATGTGATAGGCTTTTGCGATGCGTCATCGCGCGGCTATGCAGCATGTTTATACCTTCGCAGTGTAGACGATGACGGAAGGGTTAAGGTTCGATTATTGACCAGCAAATCTAAAGTTGCGCCTTTAAAACCAATTTTATCAATACCTAGACTTGAATTAATGGCGGCCGTGCTGCTAGCAAAGGTTTTACGGTTCGTAATCAGTAATCTTACTGACTTTAACTACTCTATAGTAGCTTTTAGCGACTCCAGTGTCGTTTTATCGTGGTTACAAACACCGCCGTATCAACTAAAGACCTTTGTCTCAAATAGGGTCAGTGAAATTATTGATGTAATTCCACCAAATCGTTGGTATCACGTAAGCAGTGAAAACAATGCTGCTGATTTGTGCTCACGTGGTACATTGCCCAGTCAGTTTCTCGCCGTCGAGAAAACTTGGTTTCATGGGCCGGACTGGTTGGTAGAAGACCCTAGTGACTGGCCAACTAGTACATTTTTCGTAAAAAATGTAACAAATATTCCTGAGATGAAATCAAATGTAGACACGTTCTCATTACCTTCGAGCGACCGTAAGATTTTAACCAACGATCTCGAAGAAACCTTTGATAAATTTTCCTCTTTTAATAGACTTCAACGAGTTATAGGTTGGTGCCGTCGGTTCATAAACAACTTAAGGTCTCGGTCAAACAGAACTTCGGGTCCATTGAAGACGGTTGAATTAAAACAAGGTCTTGACACGATCGTGCGTGTGATTCAAACGAATCATTTTGGGTCTGAGGTTGAAGTCTTAAACAAGAAAGGATACGTAGCTTCACTACGTAAACTTTCACCCTTTATTGACCCCCATGGGTTTCTTAGGGTGGGGGGTAGACTTTCACAATCTGATCTACCCTATGATGCCAAGCATCCCTTGTTGCTCCCTAAAAAATGCAATACAGTTAATCTTTTAATTGAATATTTTCACAAGGTGTATTTACACTCGGGTCCTCGCACACTGCAAGGAATCCTAACCAAAAACTTTTGGATTATAAACGCTCGCAGCGTTCTTCGCTCGGTGTTATCAAAATGTGCTAATTGTTTTAAATATAATCCAAATATCATTCAACCCCCAATGGGTTCATTACCCGCTTCTAGATTAAAACCCGGGAAGGTTTTTGACCACGTCGGTTGCGATATTGGAGGTCCTTTTTATGTTAAGGAAAGTCAGCGCCGTAACGCAAAAAGTCGCAAGTCGTACTTGTGCCTTTTTGTTTGTTTTTCCACCAAGGCCGTGCATTTGGAGGTACTAACAGACTTAACATGTGATTGCTTTCTTGCGGCAGTAGATCGTCTAGTGTCTCGCCGAGGCCTCTGTAGATGCCTTTATTCTGACTGTGGCACAAATCTCATTGCGGCAGCTAAGCATTTAAAAGAAGTAGGCATTTTCTATCGCGATAAAGCCAACCGTGATGCCATATTAGATGGTCTTGCGTCGCGTAGCATTGATTGGCGCACCAATCCACCGAACGCGCCTTCCATGGGAGGCCTCTGGGAATCGGGGATAAAATCAGCTAAGCGACACCTATATCGTACTATTGGGTCTCGCATTCTTACCTTTGAGGAGCTTAACACTATCTTTTGTAAAATAGAAGCTATGATGAATTCACGTCCATTGTGCTCGTTGTCTAATAATCCGAACGAGTTTGACGTACTTACTGCAGGGCACTTCTTAATTGGACAAAGCTTGCTAGCTGTCCCCGAATACGACGTTGAGGACGTTCCTCTGAGCAGACTGTCTCGGTGGCAAGCAATCCAAAAGATTACTCAGTCCTTTTGGAAGCGTTGGTCAGATGACTACGTTCACACACTCCAACAAAGGGAGAAGTGGTTTTCTTCAACATCTAATGTTAAAGTTGGAGACCTGGTGCTTCTCAAATCCGACCTTACTAAACCGTTACAATGGCCTGTAGGTCGGATTGTCGACGTACATCCAGGAGTAGATAATATCGTGCGCGTGGTCACTGTTCGTACGAAAACAGGTCTTTATAAAAGACCGGTAAATAAAATTTGTCCTTTACCTTACGCAAATTAATTAAACTTAATTTAAAGTACCTATTTAGCTCATAGTTTATAGTTAGCTTTTATTTTACTTTCCTTAGTTAGGCATACTAAACTTAATTATACATATTTACACTATACATGTAGATGTAGGTACACTATTCACTCAGTTTCGTAAACTGTAGTTAGTTGTTGACTTCACATGTCATACATACACATAATACAATACCTTTCACATTCATTTAAGGGAAATCATCATACTGATTTCGATGGGGGGTATGTTCGATCCTTGCCTATGTGCAGATGGGTAGGTATAAAACTAATGGTTGCAAATATCTACGCATCTGTCATCGAGCTGGTAGGTACCTACATGCACGAGCAGCGGCGCGCGCGCGGGTGGATCACGTCACTCACTCACTTGTCAATAAGCCGTGAACGTTGCACGTTGTGACGTAGGTGTGACGTAGCCGCGAATTATCTTCTTCCCTCTGAACTCTTCCCTGGAGTCTGCGCCGTGCGTGGTCCCCATCCACTCGAGGGCTGCGAGGTAAGTGCAACCATTTTTGCTACCCTTCTGCAGCTCGGGCAAGAGATCGATATTACTCATCATTCATACAGTCCACTACACATACACACTGTGCAAGAGAACCGCACAGGGAGTAAGGTTAGCATGCAAAAGAATCTGTCATCTAATGTTTAGTGAAACGTGGGTTTTACTTGGTTTTACTAAACATCAGTGTGTCGATTCTCTAAAAATGATTGCATCAATGTAGCGTTACCAATGACCTCTGATTGGCTCAATTTATGGCGTTCTTAGTGCATCAATGCATTTTGACCAAAAGCGGCAGGGTACCAGCCCCTTTCTTTCCAGCCAGATTCTTTTGCAATAATTGAATGAGTATATTTATATTGAACATCTTTTCTCTTAACTAAATTCTATCAGGTTTTACAAAACCAGTCAGGACTATATCATAAAAAGGTGCAAACATATACCAACAAAGACTGTTAGAAACACAAAATAATATAAAACAGAATTCCTATTCATTCAGTAGTTGCTACAGCCTACGGTATTTTATAGGTCAAGTGAAAAGGTTCTCTTTTAAACATAATATAATTACTAGCGCTTATGCTTGAAGCTCTTTAAAGCGATCCGTTTTAAATTGGCGTATGGTTTAAACATCGATGTCAGCTGCATAATTCGATTTACTTGCTAGGCCACGTCTAGTGGGTTCCATCCACGTTGTGCGCGTATAAATTCATTAACTTGGTAAAACTTTGACATGGGTAGGATGAAGTCACCTTTTCACGATACGAACTTAGTTAACAAGTTAAAATATTGAATTGCTTTCAGTCTGTAAGTTAGTTATGTCCATTTAACTGCCTCGTTGGTCCAGCGTTTAGCATGTTCAACTGACTGACTGAAAAAAACAGGTCCCGGGCTCGATTCTCGGGTCGAACCGAAAATATGTATTGAGTTTTTCTGACCAGAAATTCTCAGTACCTGCCTAGAGTGCAGAAGTTGGCGGTGTGACACCTAGTGTCTCGGAGAGCACGTAAAAGCGTCAGTTCTTCAGTGGTGTTGAATTCCGTACCATTTGACTTTGAGAGTGAGGGAATAGAGAGAAGAGCTGTATTTGCGCACACACTTGTGCACACGAACACATTAAATTTCTTCTTAGTGGCTTGTATATAATGTACATTAGATATTTCCTCGTTTCCTTTCCACAGCAAATAGAATATTCATGAAAATTCTCTTTACGAATGAAATCTTGTAAGATATAAAAAAGCTTTGAGTCTAGAACCCATTTGTCAAAATGCTCTCGTCGCTTTTGATGCCGCTGATTTCTCAACAAAAAGACTAAAAAAAAAAAAGGTGTAACAAATTCTTGGCAAATATAATTTGTCGTAAACACATCCAAACTATTTTTTATGAGAGCAAAGAATTCAAAAAATCTTTTAAGACGAACAATGAGATTTCTTTATTATTATTAGCTTTACAATGGTCGGCTTATTTTACTCTACAAAGAGTATCCTTTCATTGCGGTTATAGTGACACTGTGAAAACTTTCTACGAGAAAGTTCTGATATCACACAGTGAGGAACAATTTTCTCGGATGTCCGTTAATGGATTTACGATAACGTTAGTTATTAATAATAATATAAAAAAATATTTTAAAAAAACCGACTTCAAACGCCACTTAAAAGTATAAAATAATTTTAGTTTGTACACGTATGTTGAAGTCGGGCCAGCGTCGCGCATCGGTTTCATCATTTCTATTTAGGCAGGTCCGTCTCACGGGCTAATTCAACAAGTATACCGGCCTAATAGTATTTACGATTTAATAATTTTAGTTTGTACACGTATATTGAAGTCGGACGGGCTTAAAATATAGAAACGATGATACCATTGCGCAACGCTGGCCCGACTTCAACATACGTGTACAAACTAAAATTATTTTATACTTTTAAGTGGCGTTTGAAGTCGGTTTTTTTAAATATTTTTTTATATTATTATTTTAAGCTTTTTAGTGTAGCTTCATGGGACCAATTCACTAGACCATTTGTTTTGCTCCTTAAAAAAAGTATTGAAATATATTATTCCAAATAGAAATTTAGCATATGTATGTATGCTATGAAGTTTGCATGGTTAAAATCCTACACACACTCTGATCACGAGCGATTTGCTCTTATTCAATGAGGAGTTCCATCCTATATCTCCGAAGATATTCATCAGATCTTCACCAAACTTAAATGGAACCAACCTGACGATATGCCCTTTTAAATAAAAAAAAATTATTGAAATCGGTTCAGATTTGACAGAGTTATAGAGTAACATCGTCAAAAATTCGGTTAGAAAAAAAATTATATTGAAATGCCGAATAGAAAAGCATTATGTATGTATGCTATGAAGAATGCATGGTTAAAATCCTACACATACTCTGATCACGAGCGATTTGCTCTTATTTATTGAGGAGTTCCGTCCTCCATCTCCGAAGATATTCATCAGATCTTCACCAAACTTAAATGGGACCAACCTGACGATATACCCTTTCAAATAAAAAAAAAAATATTAAAATCGGTTCAGATTTGACGGAGTTATGGAGTAACATCGCCAAAAAATAAAAATAAAAAAAATAAAAAAAAAAAAAAAAAACATACGCGTCGAATTGAGAACCTCCTCTTTTTTTTGAAGTCGGTTAAAAAAGACGTGACACTCGGGGACTGCCGCGGTAAAGTTATTGCATAGCATTTTTTATTAACGCCATCCAGCGGCTCACCGTAGAGGAGTCCCGTGTCAGGTTATTTTCGTTACGGAATTTCTGGATTCGGTCTCCACGCTGGCCCGCGATAGAAGCTATGCAATAGCTTAAAAATGTGATTGTCTAAATTAGACTAGTATAAATGACCATAATTGTTCGGGGATCAATTTATCAATGAAGAACTTTCTTAGTGTATCATATTGAGTTGACTAAAGAAAATAAATCCGTCAAGAAAGGATGGCCAAATCTTAGGTGAAATGGATGATCGGTTGCGTATTTAGCGCGGTATCATTTTCGCGTGTGTAGAGACATCACGTTTTCAAATTCAAGTATATCGAGCGTTAGCTTTTATTTTTGATATTCAGGTTTTAGTTTTAATTTAGAATTTAGTTTTGTATTATTTTTTGTCATTGTTAATTTACAAAATATTTAAGAAACTATTTCAATATTTTTTGGAACGAAGTTCCTTATCGCGCGTTGTGAAAGGGGGCTAGACGGAAAAAATTCTTACGAAAAGTTGTCACGACACTTTTTGCTTTAGTTCTCTCTCATGTCTGTCTCTTTCTCTCTTATAGAAAGCAAGCCAGATATTTTCATTTCTATTTCGCATTGAACTTCGTTCCATCCGGGTGTCCCTTGACACCTCTCAAGTTTTTTAATTTTTAAATGGTATTTAAGGGTCGATACGAAATGTATTGCTGCTATTACGACATTTTGGAAATTGATGGTTAGAAGTTTAGGACAGTGCGACATATTTGAAACTCTGCCACCGGCTATTTTCGTCCCCCACTGCGTAAATACAACGCACGTCGACGATTATATGAATAGTACCATCTTCATATCCAATATTCATAAAAGTAAACTGTCTATACATTTGTGGGATAAATCTTTTTATACAAACGTCTGTCTATATTTGATGTGTGAATAATGTACGATGCTATGAGTTTCGTTTGCACTATTTTCCTTATAGAGAACACTTATTTGAATTGAGAACAATCTTCTTTTTTAAGCGACGTAGGCAAACTGAAATTGATTATAGCTATCTATGTATGTTTGTATGTATGTTTATATGAATTTAGGAATGTTCCACCGTAGCGTCTAACCTACTGAGCCGATTTTGATGAATGATGTGTTAATCGATACGTTATTCATATGGACAAAAATCTTCATGACGTATATTAAGTACATCCAATTTTCCGTAGTCAGTTTATACTTGTTTTTTGTTCGTTTGTTTGTTTAATTTTCTTATTGCACAATAACGTATTAAATATTCTAAGTATTTTGTACCTTAAAACTTCAAAACTGTAACTTTATAGGAAATACGTCAAGTTTTGTCGAATGATAATAAATAATTCGCACGTCAGATAGATAGGAATATATCGATATATTTCAGTTGCATATTTGAAAAGCTGTGGACTGTAAAATTTAATGCCGATATCCCTTTTATAGGAAAGCAACCTACCGAAAAATCGGTTTCCAACATGAGCGTTTTCATCCCCAATTTACTTCTCGATCGTAGTTCAAATAATGCCTGCAAGGCAATCCTTGTAGACGAGTTCCACATGCTTCGGCAGGTTTGATAAACACTTTACTTTAGGTATATTATTAATTTCGTGTTTAACTGCGAATTATTTAAAAACTTCGTTAAAGATGAATATGTAATATGATAAATAAGCTGGTAATACTTACCTTATCCTTACTAATATTATAAATGCAAAGGTGTATTTGTTTGTTGGTTTAACGGTTTGTCTTTGAATCAAATGAATTAATCAAATTTCATTAATTTTTTCATGGATTCCAGTGAAAGGAGGTGACACAGGCTACTTTTATCCCGAAGACACAAATGGTTCCCGGGGGTATTATAAATGCAAAAGTTTGGATGTATGTATGGACGTTTGTCACTCAGAAACGACTGTATCGATTTGGCTGAAATTTGACACAGAGATTTGACACAGAGTCTGAAATAACACATAGGTTAATTTTTTATCTCCGAAAATAAGTTCGTTAAGCGTTAATAAATAAGCGTTCTCGCGGAAATTAAAAAACTTAATCCACGCGAACGAAGTCGCGGGCATCAACTAGTTAATAATAATTTTATTTGAGATTTTAACCAAGTATTACTTGAGTAGCTTTGGGTACCTATCTAAATGGCGGCTACAACACTCGTAAAATTATTTTGATTTGAATGAATGATTAAATTAATCTCTGATTGTATACATTTTCGAGTTTTGATAAAGTATTGGTTTCTTGAGAGTCATAATGGCTGTCACTGTGGAACTATATTTTATAACGAACTAGCACGTAGATACTAGATTTTTCCCGTGACTTCATCCGCGTGGAGTTGGATTCTTAAATATCCCACGGGAATTTTCTATTTTTCTGGGATAAAAGGTAGCCTATGTTGCTTTCCCCTGATGCGTGATTGAAGGTTCTCCTTCAAAAAATAAACATTTTGATGTTTATAAAATGATTAGCATTATCAGCCGTCAATTTCTCAAATCTTTTGCTACCCATCGTGTAATGATTTATTGAAATTTTATCCATTGCGTCGATATCGTTAGTAGAACTTTACTTATACTCAATTATTATGGCATCATTATATACTTAAATTTCATGCTCTAAAAAATTAAACAGGTCGTTGGCTGATAAAGAGAAGAATAATAGAATCCATTTATAGAATTGCACTCTATCTTTGAAATCTAGTAAAATGCAAATAGCAATAAATTGTACCGCAAGAATATTTCAAAATATGCCAATTCGAGTTTTGGCTTGTGAATGTGTTTGGTCGGTTATAACGTGCCTATAAATAAATAACCTATAAACTTGTGAAGGTGTATTTTTTGTTGGTCTATCCTTCGATCACGCTGCAACGGAGCACCGAACCGACGCGACGGGGTCTTTTTCTTTTCAATGAGTATAGGTGAGAGTCTGGAGAGTGACAGGCTATCCTGAAAAAAAAAAAACAAAAGGTTCCCGCGAGATTTTCAAAAGAGCCTAATTCCACGCAGATGAAGTCTTAGAAAAAAGGTATTTCACACTTACATAATAAAGGCGAATGTTTGTAGGTTTGTCTGTGTGTTTGTGTGCGTGTGTATATGCGTGCGTATGTGTGTGTATGTTTGTCACTCCTTCAGGCGATAAATAATGAATTGATTTGGCTGAAATTGGAATGGAGATAGCTCATACCCAGGATTAACACATAGGCTACATTTTATCCCGGAAAGTTAAAGAGGTCCCGCGGGAATCAAAAAAACCTTAATCCACGCACAAGAAGTATTGAGTATCATCTAGTAATCTGTAAACTTTAAAAATAATGAGATTTACACAGAAAAAAAAATTATTTTAAATGTTCTTGATATGAATGATTGTATACTAGGTGCACTATTGAGGTCATTAACCGAAAAATGCTCACATAAAACAGTTTACATGCGTATGTTTCAAATCTTTTGCTGTAAAACGCACACACATAAAAGTTTTTTCACACTCTTGAGTTTTTTGCGGTCGGTTCCGCAAGAGTAATTGACAGACGTTGATGTATCGCCGTCAATTTTTCCGATTTTCACGGAAATTCCTGTGGAGTGTTTGTGTCGACGACTTCGCTCGTTCGTCGCCCGAGCCTGCAGTACAAACGTCGAGACGCGCTCGCAGTCGGAACGAAGCGCCGGCCAATGAAACTTCGAAACTGAAATATACTGAAAAAGTATGCTTATTAATTGACTGATTGAGATAAGTGTGTGAAGTGCGTTAATTGGATACTCTGGTGCTACTATTACTGGCTATAAGAGCTCCTTGTGACAGTGAACTCGCGATGTGGCGACTTGGATGTTAGTTTCGTAAAGTAGCAATTAAATCTAATAACGTGAGTCCAAATAATATATGTAATAAATAAATAATAATTCATAACTTTAAAAGAAACATTTTAGTTGTTTCATTAGTAACAATTAAACAATTTTGTATTTATTATTATGAATATTTTCAGTCAAGACAAAAATAAAATTCAAAACTAATAAAACTTCACCATAGTAATTTATACTATTAATCAATGATAAGAATGTCTAATTATCAATCTAATATTGTTTACAAAAAACTTTTCATTTTTGCAATTTGAAATATTCTAATTCTCAAAACTTAATAATATTATGCCACGTACTCGTAAACCTGTAAATGTCTTCTGCATTAAAAAAATCTTTTACTTCATTTTACTTTGACGCTAATATCATCGAATTCTTTAACAATAAATCGAATTAAAACTTAGCCTAAGCATACTGAAACACACACATACTTGAAGCACCTATGAATAGAATAGAAAAGTCTTTTATACTAATAAACTTTTACAAAATGCTTTTGAATCAATATATCAAGGGAATCTACCACTGTTGACAATTCCTTATTTTACAAGGGAACCTAAAAAAAGCTCTGTGCCACAAAAACACCAAGATGTGGTTAGGGAATTGCTTGCTCTCGAGTTTTCGCCAACTCTCGCTGAATAAGAAGAATATAGAAAATTTATTACGTCAGTAATATTTTACATGAACCCGCCCACCGCGTTCTGAATATTAAAATCGGAAATGCTTATACTTTTGGAGGAAAACGCACTTGTCAGCCTTGTTATCATGTATTTTCTTTTAAAGAAAATTACTTTTTAAAGCGCCTTGTAATAAAAAAGCACTTATTCTTAACGTAAAAACTAAACTACAATCAAAATAAACCATAATATTTAGCTACCTGTCACTTAAAATATTAATTTTCCCGTACATATTTTAGATAACTGTTACTTCGATGGCTTGGTAAACTAATTTATTACTAGAAGTCATGAAGAATTATATCATGTCATGTATGTCTAACATGCATTCATATATTAAATACTATTAATATTAGGTATGTTGCAAGCTGCAGCATCCAGCTGTTCTTGTCAGTATAACGAATGAATTCTACTTGTATCTTTAACCGTACACATGTCGTAGACTAATCGTACAGTTTCCCATACTTAAAGCACCTGACATTTTATTTCATGGCATTTCGTAATAATATGGCCAACTTGAACTAGTCATATCGACAGTAAACATTATAATATATTTCATGAAATGTCATCCTTTCATGAAATAGCCGGCCGCTTCGTGATATGGTAATTCTACGATCGGTCCGTTGGTTATATACTCAAAGGTCCCCAATACATAAATAATAATTACATATATTTATTATGTATGGCATATATTATTTATTATGTACTAGTGGTTCGCCTCGAACTGAGACCTCGCGATATCCTATAATTCACAAAAGTTTTAATTATATATTGTAATAATTAACTTTTAACATTAGACGCAATAAAAAAAATAATAGTTGACATAAAACTGTTTTACTGACACAGCTCCATCTATGCTAATAGATGGCGCATTAAAATTAAATAATTTCGTTTCTTTATAACATTTATCTAATTTTAGTATTTGTTGTTCAAGTACAGGATATAAATGAATTTTCAACCAAGTTTTACGTTCTAATATTCAGTAATTCTGAAGTTATAGGGCTCTGACAGACATTTGGACGTACACACTTCTCTGTCCAGTACCCTAGTTGACTCAGAGAACTCGCTTCGCTCGTTCAAATACATATTAAACTAGGTGATGCCCACGACTTTGTCCGCGTGGATTAAGGTTTTTTATTCTGCCAGATCTCTTTAATTTTCCGGGATAAAATGTAGCCTATGTGTTAATCCTGGGTATGAGCTATCTCTATTCCTCAGCCAAACGAATGAACCGATCATTCGTTCTGAAGGAGGAACAAACATACACACACACACATAATTACCATCGTTTGCCTTTATAATATTAGGTGATTGACTTGAAACGTATGACAGTAATGTGTAGACATATGAAGAGTTATGTGGCGAGTTAAATATATCTAAACTTGATTATTTTGGGGCTTTTTATAGCAACGCCAACTATTAATAAATATATCTCATCAGTAATGGTGTGACAGCTGAGAGTTATTCTTGGATTGTTTCAAGTTTGTTTGGTGCCAATCTTAGAAGGGCTATTACGATTGGCACATATTTTAAAGCTAATATTAATAGTATCCCATACCTACGACTTCGCCTGACTTTTTATACGTATCTTTAACATTTCAAAAATACTGTGGCATTCCTGTTTGGTTTCACGGGTTACATAGTTTAAACATTATTTTTGAAATCTGGAAAATCTGAAATATGTCGTACAAATGTCTTCATTATCCAAAATGCAAGCTATATTTGTGACTTTTGTCAAAATCGGTTCAGCAATTGAGCCGTTGCAAGATAACAAAGAACCAGCCAAATGAGAATGAGATCCACACACGAAGGGTTCCGTACCATCATAATGTAGATATGTAATACCAGATAAAACAAAGAACCTCTAAGCTAAGCTGTCGAAGTTCCAATAATTTAGCTTCTTCAGGAGTTCTTTAAATTTTAACCTTACAATGCAGGGTTGCAAGATATATTTGCGTTAATTTAATACACGGTTCACATAACAAATTGCAAATTCAAATTATTCTCCATATTACACAGAGTTGCCAGATAATGAAATATATGTACAACATTCTTGCCTACAAATGAATGAAATTTATTTTGTTCACGCAATAAGAGCGTCTTTGACATATTTATATCCATCGTTAATTATATGGAACAAAGGCTTGAACATTTTGAGCTCAAAAATATTTTGGAAACGGGTAGGGATTTTTCATACTATTTTTACGTAAAAAAGTTCTGCGTGATAAAACATTGCAATCGCAGTATTCTATTTTATCAGTAGGACAGTGCAAACTGTATATAAAAAATATATACTTTTATCTGAAACTAGCTTTTGCTCGCGATTTAATCCGGGTGCAATTTTTTTTTTATCCTGCGAGAACTCTTTGTTTCTTCGGGACTTTCCAGGTCCTATACGTTGGGCGAAGGACAAACCAACAAACAAAACCTTCGCATTTACTTACTTATTAGTAGAATAACAATTCCTAACGTTACATTTATCCAACACCAAAAATTAGGAATTCAAAAGTTTGTTTGTGTGTCTTTATTTTAAACAAAATAGTAGAGCACTTTAATTAATCTTTAATTAATCGCGGTTAAATAATGAAAGTTCCCAAATGTGCCAAACACAGAAGACGCTTTTGGAATATTTAAAGCCACCATATAAAAAATATGTATTGTCTGTAAAAATGAAACTTTTACGACCAAATCTTTATAAAAAGTTAAAACTGGAGCAAAATTTTTTATTTTGTTTGTACTCAGTGAAATCAGGACAGACGCAATTTATTTTCCAACTTCTTGAAAGGCAAATTTAAAAATACACAAGAAAATAATGCTCTTGGTTCTTTGTTCATATAATTTTACGTCTAAGCCCTTAAGAAGCTGTCAAAACGGGCGGCGCCAGATTGGGTATTAAAAAATCAAAACCGATTTTAATAACATCATAAATCCGCGCTCAAATCAATTATATAAAATACGAAATAAAAGTAGGTACCTACATATGAAATCAAACAGATCGGAACAAGCTATAAATCAGATATAACTAACATAAAATTGGGGAAACTGATCCATTTTAATTGCTACTTTACATTGCAGTGTTAGCAATTTCATTACGAAAATAAACAATTCGACATACTTCCGACAATGTGACCGAGGGTTGTAATCAGTGGTGACATCTGACCAGTTTGATGAACATTCGTTTGATTGCTTGAACCCGGAATAATGTTGCCAATTGCCGAGCTGGAGGAGGGCGCCACTGCTCTGCTAATGGCCAACGCGAACCGGCACCGGAAAACTCGAGACCGCGTGGTTTCAGCTGAAGTCCGCGCCGTCCGACGCAGGCGAGGTTGGACCGTGGTTGGTTCTGAAACGAGGTAAGACCTGTTTTAATGATTCGCTCAGAGATGTCGCTGTTCCTGAATTTTGGTTGTATATTATCATATTAAGTTAATTTCGTAGTATAATGTGACGGGAGATTCATCCATATGCATGCTAATCAATATAAATGCGGAAGTACCTCTGTCAGTTTGTCTCTTACCTCTTATTCCTAAACACTGAACCAATATAATAATAATTAATAATAATTGCAGATAATATAGCCTAGGGAAGGATATGAGGAAGTTTTATGCCGGAAAATCAAAGGATTGTATAAACACAAATCCATTCGGGAGTTCAAAAGGCTATTATAAGCTAGCTTCTTACACTATCGCATAGGTATATAGGTCCTTAATTTGTTGATACCTACTTAAAAGCCAGATAATAAATAATAATAAATAATTAATTATTGGAACTGTTGCAGTGTATATTGAATTGTTGTCCATGGCTTCGGATTTTTTTTTTCTTTCACCAAATCAGCGTGGCAATCTGTTTTAATGAAAACAATAAGCCGTTCTAGTGGCTTATAGCTAACTGAATTAGGCTTGAGCTTGAGCAAATTGTCCATTGACGCTTGACTCGCATCGCATTTACAAACAAATGGCTTCGGATTACGTGGATTAAGTTTTATCAATACAAAATAGTTTTACAAAACTCCGTGGGAACTCTTTGATCTTCCGGATAAAAGTTCTATAAGCCCTTCCTGCGAGGCAAGCTTTATTTTCTTAGCTTTTCGCATTTATAATATTGAGCACGGATGAAAGTAAAATTTTTTTTGCGACGCATATTTCATGTTGCGTGGGTCAAATTAAATACATAAATAAAAAGGATTAGGCCTGAGTAAAAAGACAAATTGACCAGGGTCAGAGCGTTCAAAGATTTATTATTTACCACTTTATGGGCGCATGTGTACCGTCGTATATTGACATTTCAGTGGTTCGAACCGATTTTTCGCGACAACAATCCTCAATAAAGAAAGGGTCTCCTTGTGTAATAAATCGTTGCCAGACGGACGCGAATACTGATTTATTTTACCGTACTTAACTCATGTGATGCAGAACAGAGAAAAAATCCCCTGTAAACTTACTTGGCCTTTTAGATTAGGCACCGTAACACTATTATTCTATTGCGTTTCTTTGTAGTCAGTTATTGTAGTAAGCGCTTGATTAACGAGGGTGTATTCAAGGCATGCGTAACACTAGAGTTCCATTTATGACATAATAAAACATGTGTTTCATTGGAACCCTACAGTTATAAAGATGATCAGCCTGAAAATCCTGCTGAAAAAATATCGTTTATGTTCAAACTATAATGTCATTGCTTAATTATCTGATTGGTCTGAATACCACA
Organism: Hipparchia sbordonii; assembly: GCA_038048805.1. Classification (NCBI taxonomy): domain Eukaryota; kingdom Metazoa; phylum Arthropoda; class Insecta; order Lepidoptera; family Nymphalidae; genus Hipparchia; species Hipparchia sbordonii. The sequence goes on from CM076102.1 coordinate 11,935,142, forward strand.
GCTCTTTCTTCTTTCTTGTTTATCAACCGAAAGACCGCTGTTAAACAAAGGTCTCTTGCATGGACTTCCACAGTCTTGGTCTTGCACCGCCTATATAAAGCAACTTCCTGCGATGTGGACGGTCCACGTTATGGGGTCTCTGCAATACATCGCGCTGCTTCAGTAGATAGGAACTTTGACTAGTTTCAAAATAAGAAGTAAATATTACAAATCGAGTCTTCGGAAGGGACAATCGGTCGGCATAAAGTCCGTACCGTGTGGTTTCTGTCGCCAATGAAATATGAAATGTCTTATGGGTATGAGTTATACAGACGACGTCGCACGAGGCCGGCCCGGCCGATTTTTTATTTCTGGGGCTCAATATTTACAATCGGATAACTTATGTGTACATGTCAAATTACTAAGTTTTCCTGTCATTTAATACTAAATGAAGATTAACACCAACGCTCATGAGACTTTATGTCACAAGTGTGATTGAAACGTTACACTAGGACCTCTGAATAAACAAAGAAGAAGTACAAAGGTGTCTTATTTTAAAAATAAACTTTCAAGAACTAATGTAAGTTTGTCTGGACTTACTTAAGCTTCAACTTCGCCATTTGAATTGAATGATTTTCTCCGTAAAGCAGATCGAGATAGAGCACGTCAAAGTTGATTACTTATTCAAAAGTTCAATTTAAATAAGACAAAGTCTAAATATTTCCGGTAAAATATTTTGCTGGCAGTGGACTTTTAATTTATATATGAAGAGATTTCCCGAGGGAATAAAATCTTATCCACGCGGACAAAGTCGCAGGCATCATCTAGTTGATACTTAAAAATTAGACAAACGAAATAAGCTTGGTTTGCATTAATTTTATAATAATAATACATTTAATAATAGGTATATAAAAATTATTTTAAAAAAACCCAACTTCAAACGCCACTACAAAGAATAAAATAATTTTAGTTTGTACACTTGTGTTATGTCGGGTGGGCCCAAATAGAAATGATGAAAGCAATGCGCGACGCTAGCCATAGCCAGGTATACTTACCTACAATTGTTATATTTTCTCAACGGAAAATAGGTCTTGTTTCACATAAAATATTGTAACTGATCTTAGTAATTAGTAATCGGCCGGAAAAGTTCTTTCTCCTGAGGGCGCATTTTCGAGGCCAGTTTTAATTTTTTGCGTTTATAATTTTCCGTTATAATTATGTTTGCTTTGATATTCTCAAAAGAATTAATATTTACTTTTATGTCAGGACCATAAAATTGTTATACTAACCTGTGTGATTTTTTGCTTAGGTATTATTTAGGATCAAGGAGAGTGACATACGCTACTTTTGACCTCGGAAAAACAAAGATTAGTAAGTATTTTAACGCCGACGAAGTAGCGGGCAAAGGCTAGTTTTGATATATATTTTTGTCAATTAATCTACAACGTACAAAAAATTCACAATAGTTTTAATACATTAGAGTAGAGTAAAAGTTAACAAATCTATATCGATACGGGCAGTATTCTTTCACTATTTATAAAAATACTGCAGCCATGTTAGTTTATTCAAAACCTTTATTGACGCGAATTCATCGAGAACAAACAAGCAAATAAATCTCTGTAAATAAAATAAATAATATAATATAAAATAAAAAAGCCTTTTTTTCTAATACGAAGCAAATAGTCATAATACATATTACATAGCATTACATTTCATATAATATCTTCTAGCATCAAATAATAATAATTACTAATAATATTTAATACAATTAATAATACATTATTATTGCTAATAAAGTTATTTAGATTATGATCATGTCAAAAATAATATACTTAGGTCAAATCAGTATAAGTACACTTAAAAATTACAATGTAACCCATATATGCCTAGGGGGTCGCTAAGGACCCGAATGTACTTAATGACTTCAAATGCATCCTGATTGCAACTTATTGTATTAATTCTAATTAAAGCACTATTTTTTTTCTCAACAAATCTCAGTACTAAACATATTATTCGCAACCAATTTTCGTTCACCGTTATCCCAAGGGTCTTGTACCTAATGTTGGCAAGCGGCCCAGGAATTCATTAAAAGGCTCTCGAAAACTGTCATGTCACTCGCACAATTTACTTACGTCCATGCTCATAAATTGAAGTTAGGGCACACCACATCCCTCGGTTAAGTATATGTATAAGTCACAAGATTCTTATTCATTCTATTAGAATCTTGGGCCTTTCATAATCACAATAGCGTTGACGATGTTGTGACCTTTATGTTTATAATACAACTGTGATTAATGATTGTTTGATATTGTAACAAATATTTATTTTAAACTAGCTTTTGCTCCAACTTTATCCTTTTATCGTGCAAATCGAGATTTGTCGTGCAAATTGATAGTCACATACCGTCAAGTCTGCCGCGGACTTGACGCGGCATCATGCAGGCTTGACGGCAAACTTGATCGTATGTGCCCTCCCTAAGCCACTTTCTTCTGGTGGGTGGCTACCACCCTACCGTCAAAGACGTGCCGCCAAGCAATTTAGCGTTCCGGCACGATGACGTGTAGAAACCGATAAGGGGTATGGATTGAATGTACACTGCCATACCCCTTCCAAGTTAGCCCGCTACCATCTTAGACTACGTCATCACTTACATGAAATAAAAAAAAAAGCAATGTGCGCGGCACATAGATTAAGAATCGATAGATGCTAGGGTCGCAAGGTGCTGCAATAGTAACCTCGATTAAATGGACAGACAAACATATCACAAGGTATCTAAAGGCTTATATCCAACATCGATTGATGACGAAAATGTGTTACAAATAATAATAGACGAACATTCTTACTAAAAGTGTAAGTGAAAACGTTTTGTTTGTTGGTTTGTCCCTCAATCACGTAACCATGGAGCAACGAACTGCGATGATTTTTGCATGGGTATAGTTAAAGACTTGGAGAGTGACTTAGGCTACCATTTATCCCAGAAAAACGGAAGGTTTCCGCGGGATTTAAAAAAAACTCCATAAGGACGAAGTCGTGCAAAAGCTTAGTACAAACTCGTTTTTCCGTAGCTCATATTTAACTCTAATTAATTAATTCTAAAATATTATTGTAAACTTCATGTAGCAATAAAGAATTTTCTTTCTATCTTCTATATTTCACCGAAAATAGTGTGATTAATGATTAAAACTAGTGGTTCGCCCCGAACTGAGACCTCGCGATATCCCATAATTCCCAAAAGTTAATTAACTTTTAACATTAGACGCAATAAAAAAAATAATAGTTGACATAAAACTGTTTTACTGACACAGCGCCATCTATTAGCATTATTGTGAAGCTATTAGCATTTAAAATTAAATAATTTCGTTTCTTTATAACATTTATCTAATTTTAGTATTTGTTGTTCAAGTACAGGATATAAATGAATTTTCAACCAAGTTTCACGTTCTAATATTCAGTAATTCTGAAGTTATAGGGCTCTGACAGACATTTGGACGTACACACTTCTCTGTCCAGTACCCTAGTTGACTCAGAGAACTCGCTTCGCTCGTTCAATAATTATGGTGAATAAAGATAAACTCCGATCAACTAGGGCGCTTGCCTACTAGACAGAGAAGTGTGTTCGTCTAAATGTCTGTCAGAGCCCTATAACTTCTGAATTACTGAACGTAATTACTTCAAATTTAAATATAATATGTAAACTGATGGCCTTCAGCCGAACATTGTATAAAAAAATATAAAAAGCTTTATTTCAGGGGGGCTCTCATAGAAGCGTATTTGAAGTAAAATCTTGTTTGTTGCTCTACATAGACTTGCGATATATCTTTTTAAAGACGACTTTGAACAGAGTACAAAAATATATTTTTTTTTAATTTTTCCCTAAAAATTGACCAAATGGGGGGGTTTCAAAGTGGAGATTTTAATTTGAGCCATATGTCAAGAATTACTGAATATTAGAACGTGAAACTTGGTTGAAAATTCAGTTATATCCTGTACTTGAACAACAAATACTAAAATTAGATAAATGTTATAAAGAAACGAAATTATTTAATTTTAATGCGCCATCTATTAGCATTATTGTGAAGCTAATAGCTTCACTATAATGCTTCACTATAATGCTTCACTATAGATGGCGCTGTGTCAGTAAAACAGTTTTATGTCAACTATTATTTTTTTTATTGCGTCTAATGTTAAAAGTTAATTATTACAATATATAATTAAAACTTTTGGGAATTATGGGATATCGCGAGGTCTCAGTTCGGGGCGAACCTCGCGATATCCCATAATTCCCAAAAGCACAGCGCCATCTATTAGCATCACACTTACGCCATCTATTAGCTTCACAATAATGCTAATAGATGGCGCATTAAAATTAAATAATTTCGTTTCTTTATAACATTTATCTAATTTCAGTATTTGTTGTTCAAGTACAGGATATAACTGAATTTTCAACCAAGTTTCACGTTCTAATATTCAGTAATTCAGAAGTTATAGGGCTCTGACAGACATTTAGACGGACACACTTCTCTGTCTAGTAGGCAAGCGCCCTAGTTGACTCAGAGAACTCGCTTCGCTCGTTCAATAAACTCTCTTAACTAACTAGAGGGTTAATCTGAAAGAGATAGTTTTCAATTGATAAAGTCAAACCGCAGCGTCTTCGGTCTCGCAAAGAGCGATGCTTAACTTGCAAGCTTTGAAAACTATTCCTTCTTACTCTGCCATACCTAAAATTCAATGAGGTTCTCTGTACACCATCTTTAATCTATCCCGCTAATTAGTATGTATAAATGTGAAAGTTTGTGGGGATTTGTTTGTGGAGTGGAAATACCTCATACCCAGTTCCCGCGCAAATTAAAAAACCTTCATCCACTCCAACGAAGTCGCGGGCGCATCTAGTCCTTTATACAATTTGAAGAATCTTAATATTTACTGCAATGTTGTAGAGTTGGGTTCTATATGCATTTTTAAGAAACCTAATCCGAGGTCGTGGGAATCGGGAATTTGGAATACGAATACAAATTTTTTTGGACCAATTTCATAATCTCCGAATAATTTGTAATCGACAATAAATAGTCGACAGGAATTTTTTTTATTGAAAATCCGTTAAAATCTCAATCTTTAGTAGTCCACTTGGCGATGCTCAAATAGGCGCTTAGTATAATATGGGTTAATGTTTTTGAAGTGTAGTAATAAATACCACATTAATGAATCGAAAAGATATTTGGAGTGAACATAGAGAAGAATGTGGATGCGTCAGCGAGACTCAGTTCAGGTGACGCTTCCCGGGCTGCTTGGCACCATGCCCTTACGGATATAGACGGGGACATTGCGTCTCTTACATGCTTTTGAAAACGATGAACCACAAATATGAGCGCAAGCGAGAGCGATTTGATAAAGATCCCTTTTTAAGCGACTGGTTCTTTCAGATGAGATCGCAGTCAAGGACTATCGTGTCATCGAATAAAAACATACCCACATCGATGACCGCCACTTCGCCGAGGCGTTTTTTAGATTCGGCGCTACCTTTGCCGCTACGCTACGTCCTAAGTGGTTGTCTTAGCGATATAATTTTTCCGCCAACCGATCGACTGATCGATATGCAACATTGCAATCAGTCTTTTTGTTGTGTTTTTAATATGAGCGATTTGTTTTGCAACGATTTCAATTAGGATGTAGCATGGTGGGACTGATAGGGACTAGGTTGGTGACGTCACAAAAGTCCGGCACTCACCAGCGACGCAATGTGGCGTAAAATCTAGCATACCTACTAAAAACTACCTACTACCTCTAGTATACCATGATATGATATTCACCATTTCTGTACAAACTGTGCCTAAAAGGTTTACAAATGACACTTTCTCTGAACTAAATAATGGTAGAGACATCTTTAATGTGAACCGTATACCGTACCGACGCAATACAAGATTTATTGTCATACTACCTATACGTAACATAGGTATCGGGAATGATCGATGGGTTACAGTGATTGATTGAATCCGAAAGAACATATTGGTTGTTGGTTGGTGTATTAATAATGATAGTAGTTATTGTACCTACCTAGCTAAAGGTTTGACACGCAATGCCAGCTTGATTCATGTTATTGATAGATAGTATGCCTATTGATCCGATTAAATTTAATAAGTGGAATTCATTGGATCAGGTTAGCGTGAAATGGATATAGCTTAATGAACATAGCTAGTTATCAACGTAAATTAGGAGCAATGATCCCCTATAAAGTTTGCCAAAAGGAAAAATAACGGCTAATATTAAATTAGCAATGATCATTTACAAAGTTTGCTAAAAGGAAAAATAACAGCTAATATTAAAAATACAAGTAGCTTTTGCAAATTCTAAACGCCACTGCACGGATTCATAATAATTATATTTATTTAAATTGACAAGTACTTAATGGATCGTGACGAGAAAAAATGTGTTAAACGGACTTTTATAATAACAAGTAACTAATAGACATTAAAAAACCCGACTGATTTAAAGGAAATCAACCAAGAAAAACTACTTTAAATTGACATAGATTGCAAAATGAAAAATGATCAAAGAAATCTAACAACGATTTTCAAATACCTACTCAATGATATCACACTTAACGTAGTACGTCGACTTTAATTTTTTTTACACAATATAACGTCTGGTGGTCGCCATATTGAATTTTGATTACTATCATGTCTTTAGTGACACTCCCAAGATTAACAGGAATCGATTGACGTAAGAATCATCAAAATCGGTCCGCACGTTGGGTCATAGCACAACATACATACATACATTCATACATATTAGTTACATACATACATAGACTGATAAATACAACACTATACCCTCCTTTGCGTGCCGCAGTCAGATAAAAAAGTAACGTAACGATTTCTTTTTCTTGAACAGTCGGATAAACATATCGTACAAGTAATATGACGTATAGTTTCCGTAGCCTACTTGACGCTTGATTTATTGCGTGTACAAAGGTATAGAGAAGATTATCCATTATTTCCATACTAATTAAACTATAAATACATTAAATCCACTTCATAGTTCATAATAATACTTGAATATTACTTATTATATATTTATAGCTCGTTATTTATCAAATCAAAATAATTTATACAGTTCCATTAGTTGAATTGAAATTGCGTATTACACTTGTCATTATATATTATGGTTTTGTTTATTACGGTTGTTATAATGCTCATTAAACAGACAAAATGCTGCCAATTATTCAAATTGCATTGAAGCCTCAATAGCCCAACGGTTAAAGATGTGAACAGAAAACTGAAAGGTCGCAGGTTCGAGCCCAACCCGTTGCACTATTATCGTACCCACTCCTAGCACAAGCTTTTCGCTTATTTGCATATTTATTAGGAGAATATGAGTCAAGTTCAGCTTGTCTAATTATATTATTTAAACAACCAACACATTAACCTATGTATCTACTAAAATAAATAGATTAAAGTATCTATTTACGAATATTTAACTAGAACACTATTGGATTTGCCGTCTATTAAAAAATATAAAATTTCTGTTACAAATACCGTTGCTAACATACTTCGAAAATACTACAGTAATCGAATTAATACTGCTTAGAAGTATTAAATGATTTACTTCTAACCAAAAAAAGGTAAAGCTGTTTTCTGTTAGTATTGAGTTAGAAATAGAAAATTGCGAGTTTAAAAAGACTTCAAGTCTTTTTGTACATAAGGTTTTGCTATTTCGTTTTCAAATGTGAGCTTTACGGGTATTCAATATTCTTTAGACCCTTTGCGAGTAGATAAGCAATATTTATTAACAAGAAATGAATATCGCTTTATAAATAGGTTCAGCAGGTGGTTATTTCTTTATGAATATATAGAGAAGAAAAAAGTTACTTGGAAGTTCCTTTTAGGTTGTTTGTTTATCTCATGGCGAACTTTTCAGAGACTCAAAGCAAACAATGACAACTTAGCTTTCCAAATTACTGCTTGACAAATTGAAATAAATAATTTGATGTTAATCTCTTTTTATTGTTCTTACTAGCTGATGCCCGCAACTTTATTCGCGTGGATTGACGGTTTTTTATTCCCGCGGGAACTCTTTAATTTTCCGGGATAAAAAGTAGCCTATGTGCTATTCCAGACTATAATCTAGATAGATTATAGATATCAGCCAAATCGGTTCAGTCGTTGCGACGTGATTGAGTAACAAACATCCAAACATCCAAACATCCACACTTTCACATTTATAATATTAGTAGGAAGTAGGATTATTTATTTTGTTCTTGACAAGATAGCTTTTGACTGCGATCTCACTTTTCCGATACTTTTCTTTTCAAATAATACCTATGTAATTCTGGATATTACATGAATTTCAAGCGCCATGATAGCGTGCTTACGTCACTAACGATCGCGGACTTGCGGACTAAATTGTGCCTCATCTGCGTTAACGCGTGTTGAGGTGAACGAACGTCTATGTATTTTTTCCGCACACTTTTTGTGCGGATCTGTCAAACTACTAAAGATTTCTTGTGTGTCCAATTTTTTGCTCGTTTTGTGTTCTATTTCCACTGACTCAAAGTAGTTCGCGCAGCCCCATTGTCAAGTGTTGCAGCTATTTAGGTCCAAAATGCTATCAATTTCGTTAATGATCACCATCATTCATGATTGATCGTGAATGCAACCACCAAGCGTTAGTAGTAAAACATCGCCAAGCATGTTTTGAAAATGTATTTTATTTTATTATCCTTTGATTGCGAACTTACGTGATGGTAAGTGACCATGCAAATTAAGGTGTTAAAGGGGTAACTTGGAAGGCGAAGGCAGGGTCCAGTTTTAACCTAATTAGCACACGTCATCGTCACGGAACGCAAAACCGCTTGGTGGTATATCTTTGATGGGTGGTAACTAGCCACGACCGAAGTCTTTCACCCGATGTACACATAAAATATTTAGTTATTGTGAGGTTTTGTGGGGGTAGGTAGTGTATATTGCTGTACCTGAAACCTACCAAATTAGTCTAAACAACTTAAACATTTTTACTACGCAAGTTATATTGGATAGAGTCAGGCGTTACTTTGCGGAAGTTCATGATTAACAAAAAATGTTAGAGTTATTTTGCTGTAATCCGCCAACAGAAAAAATCTGTATGGTCAAACATGCAGTTATAAGCTAAGCACCGCTTACCTCCCCAACCAAGCAATAAAGCAAAGTTCCCAAGCAAGCAATGCCACCACCACTCACATGCACCACCACACAAGACTTTTATACTACTCTCGACGCACGTTTCCGGTGTCGGGGCGAAATAACTCTAACATTTTTTGTTACGCAAGTTATGATTAAAGGATTGCCTCCTTTGGGTGTTGTGTTAGACTGGTAACGACTGTCTCAAAATTACTCAATATTTAAATTATGCTAGATCAGTATGAGATGACGCGGTTAGCAATGTAACAGTAATAACTGGATAGTAATATTGTGTTTGTAGTTTTCCGGTCAAAGCATTGCGAACATGTGCTAATTTCTATTTGCACTGATCTGCGCTGAATGAGATTTTACCTAAATGGCTTTATTTGCGTTACTAATTAGCGCATTAAAATCTACTGCCGTATTATGTGATATAAATGCCTCGTTGGTCTAGTGGTTAGCAAGTTTGACTACGTATGACGAGGTCCCGGATTCGATTCTTGGGTCGGGCCGAAAATGTCTCGCAACTCGTTGATCCTATAAAACCCAACGAATATCGGCACTAATGGCCATTCTGCTTCGAGTCGTCACATTCACATTCCTACTTGTGTTTGTTTATTGAGTAATAGACAAGACATCTGCTTAATTATTTGAGTGATAGATGTTGGATTTCCTTACATTTAGTAATCAATGTCTTTTTTTTAATAAAAATATTAGTGACCACTCATAGTATTCTTATTAATATCCCAAATTCCAACTAGCCGTTGAATAGACTTCATCAAGCTGACAAATTATAAAGGTATTTTCTAACAATAAACCTTCATTAAAGCCGAGGACACCTTGCTTACCAAAATAGAACGCTTAACACGAAGATTGTTTGGATTAATCAAGGCAGGCAACAGATTATTGCTTATAGGTCGATAATACAAGTTTGCTTCAAAGGTATCTACCTACCTATAGTACTCATACATACGGGGTTCAGGAAAAAAAAGAAAACAAGAAATTATTACAAGCCAGCTTTAGTGTTAGTAGGTACAGCAAAAGTTTTCTTGTTATTCTACTAATATCCTACTTAATATTATAAATGTGAAAAGGATGTATGGATAGATGTTTGTTACTCAATCACACCGCAACTACTGAAGCAATTTGGCTAGAGCTTTACGCATATTACTCATATTATTAAAAAAAAAAAACGAATAGCAAAACATTGGATAGAGTCAGGCGTTACTTTGCGGAAGTTCATGATTAACAAAAAATGTGTTGTCTAGTGACAATACAGCATTGTAAAGTCGATATCTCCTGAGGATGCTCCGGTGTCGGGGCGAAACGTGCGTCGAGAGTAGTATTAAAGTCTTGTGTGGTGGTGCATGTGAGTGGTGGTGGCATTGCTTGCTTGGGAACTTTGCTTTATTGCTAGGTTGGGGAGGTAAGCGGTGCTTAGCTTATAACTGCATGTTTGACCATACAGATTTTTTTCTGTTGGCGGATTACAGCAAAATAACTCACAAATAAAAATAACATTTTTTGTGAATAGCAAAACCTTATTTTACTGTCAAGCCCATAATAAGTAAAAAGCCAAAACTCTGGTCTACGGTTAGTAAAGTAATTTAAGAATTTTAATCAGTTAATTAGCGAGGTGAAAAGACTTGCAGGAATTCGTTAATTCACCTTATCTTACAGAACGACTATAAAGTTAAGGGCCTAATTAATCAGGGCAGTAATCTGTTTATGGGATTGGCGCACGAGATCTATAAATAAGTTATACTGACGTCTAACATCAAAAGTTACAGTCACGTTCGATCGGCACGTCGTAGGTACGTAACGCCTCGATTTTAAGATGAGTTTCAGGTTAGAGTCAGTAGGTACCAAATAATTCCCTCCATATTCATTAAACTTGAATAGCTATTCAAGTTAGCTAACAAGAAAAAAAAGTTTAATAAAATGATAATAAAACAGTCTCTACTGTTCTAACTAATATTATAAACTAGCTTTTACCTGCAACTTCATTCGCGTGGTTTTAAAAATCGTGCGGGAAAATTCTGTCTTTCCAGGTCCTCAACAATATCCATGCATAATTCACGTCGATCCATTGGTCGGTGTAGACAAACCAACAAATAAACACACTTTTGCTTGCATAATTAGTAAAAATGTGAAAGTGTGTTTGTTTCAGCACGCAGCAGACAGAAAAACAGACACATGATGTCCTCGTGTATTTGGCATGGGTATAATAATGGGGATTCAACGTCTTCATAGCAGCAACAAAGCAATGGACCGTCGTGAATTTGTGCATGGCTATAATAATGGAGATTCAATTTCTTTTTTATATTATCACTAGCTTTTGCCCCCGCGACTTCGTCCGCGTGGAATTAGATTTTGGGGTGGAATTTTCAAAAACTGTGACACACGTACTTTTTTATTTTTAACTGAAAGCTCAAATACCAACTTTGATGGAAACAGCTTGAAAAATGACGGAGTTTCATATAAACTTCCATCCCCTATTTAAACCCCTTAGGGGTGGAATTTCCAATAATCCTTTCTTAGTGTGCGCCTACGTCATAAAAGGAACCAACTGTAAAAATTTCAAGTTTCTAATTTCAGTAGTTTAGGCTGTGCGTTGATATCTCAGTCAGTCAGTCAGTCAGTCAGGACTTTGAATTTTATATACTAATCATAGTGAATGTTGTATTTATTTACGACCTGAAAAGCATAATTTTATTTAAACACGAATCTTATATATTAGTGTAAGTATCTATCTATACACATAGTTTTTATATTGTGATAAATCCTGAATATGTTGTGAAAAAGTGACCCTCTAACAAAATATTGTGCAGCCTATGTACGCGACTACTTTCACATCGTTCTGGCTATTTGCCAGAAGGATTTAAAAAGCAATCTCGAATTTAATTTAAAACGGCCTAACACTTGAGCGAGTAACTGCTTTTTATTATTACCTACCATTACTTCGAAATGATCATAACATTCACCCAAAATGCTTAACCCTTTGAACCATTCGATGACAAGTTGACCTTTACTGCAATTTGGGAGTATTCAATAGACGATGCTTTGATAAGGCGGTTTTAACTAAATTCATACTCAAAATCGTTACTACAGGGTCTCACCGGACTGCTTAATCGTTTGATGACATTTCTTCACCAGTAGGGTGGTAAATAACCACTATAATATTGTGATATTAATATAACCACTGCGTATACATCACTTACAGTGTTCAGGATTATGAAACTATTTCTAATGATTATTTTAAGAATTCTTAGTTATGTTAAGTTACTTCTCTTACATTTTTATGAAAAACTAGCTTTTGCTGGCGGCTTTGCTCACGTTAAGTTCGATTTTTCAAACCCCTATTTTACCACCTTAGGGGTTGAATTTTCAAAAATCCTTCCTTAGTGTGCGCCTACGTTATAAAAGGAACCAACTGTAAAAATTTCAAGTTTCTAACTTCAGTAGTTTAGGATGTACGTTGATATCTCAGTCAGTCAGTCAGTCAGGACTTTGAATTTTATATAATATATAGATAAAAATAAATTGGTTGTAATCTAAAAATTAAGGGCTACTTTCAGACTGTTAAGGGCTAACTTTGAAACATTTTATATAATTAATTGTATGTAGAAATATCTGGGTAAGTATTTTCGTTTGATTTTTATTAGATTATAATAAATTCCAGATTGTCTAATTAAAACTTTATTAAGTACCGTCATTTGAAATTAAGTTATGAATAAAGTTAGGTAGTACACACCTGAAGTTATTAATTAAGCTGATGACCTGTTTCCGCGCCCCCGAGACAAGAGATTCCGGAAGATCGTCTTGATTTGATAATAGCCGGGTAATTTATCAATCTAACTACTCTTAGCGTGGTTTACTTATAACTTTTTGTATTGTAGAGATATTTAAAAAGACATTTCAAAGTTAATTAAAAAAAAATTATGTAGAAAAATCTATCTTCGTTAATTTTTTTTCTTTCTATTAGATCCAAATAAATTCCAAATTGCCTTTTTACAACTTTAATGGAATACCATGTTAAGTTAAGTTAAGCAAAAAATGTGTTAATAGGTACCTGCAACTATTAATTAGGCTGATGACCTTTTTCCGCCGTCGTCGTCGAGAGGGCTTTAATAAGAGCTAGTTGCCGAAGATTGAGACGCCTCGAACGCGTTGCTAATACCCGAAGTAATTTATCAATCAAACCAGCTAGTAGCGTGGTTTATTTGCTTTAATTAATCATAGAAATATTTTAAAAAAATCCCTATATTTTATATACCTACATAAAACTGTACACTTTCACAATGAATTCTTTTTTTTCCCCTCATTATTACATTTTGGTTAATTATTACATTTTTATTTTATGATTTCAAAAATCGCTTTATTTCACCTTTTCCAGAATTGCAGATACCTCTGCAGTTTTTACGTAATCTCTTTCTGCCGCCTCTGAGAAAGCGATAAAATAAGTTGGACTGGTTGCCGAAGATAGAGGTGCCTCGAGTTGGTAATACCCAAGGTTGTAATTTATCTATCGAGCCTGTTTGTATTTCCAAGTTATTGTAGAAAATAAAATTGTAGCCATAAAATTATTTTCATCGACATAAAAATTAAATACTCTCGCTATTAATTCTTATTTTTCATGCACTCTCTTCGCAATGAATACTTAATTTTCACGCTCGCAATAGAAGCATTTATTTTTATGCTAAGCTTCAAGAAATTGGGTATCTTACTTCGTCGATGAAAAGTCATACGAGAGAGGAGTCTTTTCTTTTTCTTTTTAGGGCTTAGGTCTGAATTGCTTACTAAACAAGTTGGTTTAAATACAAGAGCCTCAGTAGCGTAATGGTTAAGGCGCAGACTGGAAAACCTCAAGATCAACGACGACGGTAGAAACACAAAGTGTTTTACTATTTCCATGACCAGCCCTAACACAACCCTTACGCTTATTTGATGGGGAAAGGGGAATGTTTGGTATGAACAGCGTGTTTGATATCCTTACTGTCCTTACTCATACTATAAATACGTACAAGAGTGTTTGTTTGTTGGTTTGTGTTTCAATCAGGCATCAAGAAAGCAACGGATCGACGTTATTTTTTGCATCGATATAATTGAGAGTGACATAGGCTACTTTATATTACGGAAAAACGAAGGGTTTCCGAAGGGTTTACGAAGATCCGGAAAGGATCTCGGACTCTTGGAGTCGCTACATGCATGCTCTGGCGCTATAAATGTTAATGAGCAGCGGTAACCATTTAACATCAGGTGACCTACCTGCTCGTTTACTCGCAGTTCATATAAAAACACTCCTAATGCAGAACAAGTATCTGCCTTCTTCTACGTTCTTATTATAGTCATAAGAGTAAATAAATCAATTAAGATAAAGCTGATACCCACAGTCATAAGCGGCTGCAAGCGAATCGACATGCGCGGGTCGGCCGTTCAATATAGGCCCGGGCGAAGCTGTAGCATTATACTGGTCGTGTACTTGTATAGGTACGACCACAATTAGTGCTCTCTGCACAAGCCCGCTTGCTTTCCAGTGCCGAGATTCCCGGTTGTATTACTTAACGGAGTTTAAACGTAAAATTTCAATGAAAATACCTAACTTGGGTAACTTAACAACACAAGCTGAGTGACCTTTTCGTAGCGTTGCACTGCTGTACAAAGTAACGATATCTTATACCTATCGTAGCTGTCTTTTTAAATTTTGATTTATTTTGTACATTTTTATATGTTCCCGGATTACTCGAAGACGCCTGGACCTATTTAGAAAATTATTTTTTTGTTTGAAAGGTTATACTTTCCAAGTTACCTCATTGTCATCAGGTCAGGATCTGATAATGGGATCCTGGATAAATCGAGGGAACTCTTCAAATTTTATAGGCACAATTGATATACTTTGTTGTGGCTTTTGAAGTCGGTTTTGTAAAAAGAATCTTTACGTTTATATTATACTGAATAGTATGCTGAAAATAATTATAGATACAGGTATGTAGTAACAGGTAGTAGTACTATGATCCGGTAAACTCGTTTAGTCGGATAATAGCTGTGAAAACGTCGACTTCAGAAAGTTTCTCATCGTAACTAATGTCAACTAATATGACAAGAAAATACACAACTACACAAAACTAATGATAATGTGGGTTTCAATATTGTAGGAGAGTTTGTTCCAAAAAGTTTTATTATTATTTTCTAAGATTAAGATAAGATTTTTATTACAGGATAGCCTTTAATATTTATTATAACTTTTATACAGGGTGGTCCAACTAGTGACATAAATAAATTTTTTTTAGATTCCTCACACCTGGGGGTATCCGAAAATACCCCATGTATGTCATGCGATTTTTTGTAGTTTTCGAGTTATAATTTTTTTTGTGTTTTTTGAATATTTTCTGCCAGCGAGGTTTCAAAAATTCATATCTTTTTTTGTAGTAAGTATTTTGCAGTTTTTTTTTATTGTGACATGATTGTATTGAATGTTGTTTTAATAAAAAAAATAACTCAGCTTCTAGAAATTACTTAAAGTTACTTAAAAAAGGCTTGAAAGTTAGAACTTAGCCAGAAGCTATGGAAACTACTTTTTGTATTTTTAAATTGAATTTGAATATTTGGGTAAATCCTACTAAAAACTAATTTTAGTAGGATTTACTCAAACAAATAATAAAGCTTGCGTAATTTTTACAATAATTTCGGTCTCACCACTGATTTAAAATGTGATCATTTGTAAAAATTGCTGGTTGTGAAATTAACTATTTTTGGATAACAAATAAAAGGCATAAAATACTGAAAAGTTACTAATTTATTATAATTTTCAAAATTTTCAAATTTTCAAAATTCCTTCCTCCAACTTATCCGAAATTATTGTAAAAATACACGAGCTACAGTTATTTTACAGAAATTTAAATTAAAATTAATTTAAAATTACATTTTTAAGTTTAATTTACCATAAGAATGATAAAAAGTAGATAAAATATTTTTTATCTTGAAAAGTTATTTTTAGCCAGAAGCTATGGAAACTCCTTTTTGTATTTTTAAATTGAAGTTGAATGTTTGAGTAAATCCTACTAAAAACTAAAGTTCTAACTTTCAAGCCTTCTTTAAGTAACTTTAAGAAATTTCAAGAAGCTGAATTTTTTTTTTTATTAAAACTACATTCAAGACAATCATGTCAAAATAAAAAAAACTGCAAAATACTTACTACAAAAAAGGATATGAATTTTTGAAACCTCGCTGCCAGAAAATATTCAAAAAACACAAAAAAAATTATAACTCGAAAACTACAAAAAATCGCAGAACATACATGGGATATTTTCGGATACCTCCAGGTGTGAGGTATCTAAAAAAAATTTATTGACGTCACTAGTTAGACCACCCTGTATAGGAAGCCTCAGGCAACCGGTAACAAAAGTGTTTAAATAAGCTAACATCAACTATTATTTCAGTTATGACCATGAGATTAAACATTGTACAAGCTTTGTTTTACCGGCCAATTTGAAATCAAAGTAAACAAATATGATATTCCCGCTTACTGGTTGAAATTAAACATTA
Organism: Hipparchia sbordonii; assembly: GCA_038048805.1. Classification (NCBI taxonomy): domain Eukaryota; kingdom Metazoa; phylum Arthropoda; class Insecta; order Lepidoptera; family Nymphalidae; genus Hipparchia; species Hipparchia sbordonii. Next base: position 11,951,818 of record CM076102.1, read on the forward strand.
ATTAAATATTATTATTACTATTTATTTGTGAAAGGCTTCAGCTGCGATTAAAAGGTTTGTTATTATTTTGTTAAAATTGTTATCATAGAGTTCTCGTAGAGAGAGATTAGAGAGCAGAGAATAAAAGATTAGTGGTAGTAAGTAAGTAGTTAATTTATTAGGACATAATTGATTTAGAACTCTTTAAGAGAATTAATGCTCCGAGTTTAAAGATTAGCTTTAGACAAGTCAGATTTTGTTCGATGTTGTTGACTTTGTCTTCAGGGCTGAAAATAAGTAAAATAGATTCGTCTCTTGTGGACATTGGGCTGTTAAGTCTCCTTAAAATTGAACTATCACAACTTTACGCCCTTAATCTTAATCTGTCTTTGTTACGTTTTAGCTTAGAATGAAACATAATAATGGACAGGTGAACATCACCAAAGGGTATTACAGAAAGATAGACAAGTTGAGTGTAAAGATTTCTTGTTTGAGTACGGAACCTAAATGAACAACATTGTGAAGTCCCTTGAAGTAATTTATATTTTAACCTATTCAGGTTACAACGGACTTACAGTAAGTATAGGATTCTTATAATGTAGGTAGGTATTTACCTACCTACATTATATGAATCCCAATAACATTATTTACTGTAAATCCGTTGTTCGCTACACTTATATTTTTATCGAAATATAAATCTCAATTACAACTGGACTGCTATGGCCCGGGGGCAACCAGAGGTTTTTTTGACTAAAATTTTATTTATTAGTAATGATGTTAGGTGTACGGTTTTTTTTCTCTTTAATTTATTTTATTTTGTGACATGACTAATGTGGCCTGTAACTATGTTATTATTAAATACTTAACGTCATAACTTAATCTTAAATAAGCAATCTATGAAAGTGTCTTTAAAGTATGTACTCATAGGTGTTTCACTATTAACCTACCTGATTGTATCTAAAATACCTACCTAATGTAATGTGATAGTTATTGCTTGAATGAAGCAAAATAAATTAAGTATAGATTTGTTACTTGATTAAACTTAAAGTTAAACGGCCGATGCCCTGTGGTTCCACCGGCGTCGCCTACCAAATCGCATGTAGTAGATACCTATTGGGACTGAGAAATTCATTTATAAAAGAAAACTGTTGAGTTTAAATAAAAAATATAATTTAAATTACATTTTTTTTTACTATAAAAATATTTGAAAAATTATTTAATCTTTTTCATTTAAGAACGTTACGGAGGTGGAAAATACAACGAGTATAACGGAAGATGTCAGGATTTAAGTCTGCTTCTTGTCTGTTGCTTTAATGAAAGCTTAAAAATAACTTCCGTCTTTGCGCTTACACTGTAATTTTCCAGAAAAGTGGCTCGGCATTTTGATAAGTTTAATTTTAAATTTTTGAATAACTTAGTTTACTTAAGTGCATTGTTTTTTAATTAAATACTCCTCCCAATCGACCTCTTAACCGATAGACATCCACTGCTGGACGTAGGTCTCTTGAAAGTAACGCCACAGAACACGATATTGTGCCTCCTGAATCCACGACTTGGAACCTCAAAGTTTATCGGTTCTGAACTGTCTGTCTGTGAACTTGCCACTTTCATTGACAGTTCACATAACAGATACCCTAATAAAATGAATGGCAAAAATAATACGAAAATATTTTTTTAAGTAAAAACTACCTTGACTAGGTAGATATGTAGGTACTTTCGACTTTTTATCAGAATTAACATTATAGTTTCAGAACCATACTTCTTCGATGAAACTCGTTAAAAAGAATGATTTGCATAATTTATGATACGTTCCGGTTTAGCGGAAAATTTAAATTATTCTCTATTATCTTATACAAATGAATCAGGTTACCTTTAAAATTTTAGCGAATCGAGTTTCTAGTTACTTTTAAACTTCCCGTTGTTATGATTTTCACGGGTTTTGTTACGGCAATAATTAATCTGTCAGTTTGTTTAGTACCGATAAATTCATACTGCGTTGCCAATAACGACTCAATAGGCTTAAAAATATATTTTTTACTGTGAAATTTTAGTTAAAAATAAATTTCAGAAAGTTCTCACGAACAAATCAGCACGCGCCGGACTATCAGCGTTTTAAAAAAAAAGCTAAAAAGCAAATGTTTGTTTTATAAAAATTACGAAAAACTTATGACTTCATTCATGCGTGTTTTCAAAAACCAGCCAAGTGCGAGTTGGACTCGTACATGAAGGGTTCCACCATCGTCACAGCGATTGTCAAGGTCGAGCAAAAAATGCCGAAAAAAATCACGTTTTACTTGTATGGAAACTCCCCTTTATTTTTTGTTTGATTTAATATTAATTTTTTGTTGTTAGAGCGGCAATAGATAATTAGATATACACATTCCGTAAAATTTTCAAGTAGCTACCTATTACAGTTCATGAGATATAGCCCGCTGACAAACAGATGGACGGACGGACCGACGTATAGCGGAGACTTAGTAATAGGGACCCGTTGGCACCCTTTGAGTACAATAAAAGTTCAACAAAAAAGCCCGTCTTCAATGCCAATCAATTGTCCCTCCTTGACTCTATTAAAGACAAAGTGGCTAAAAAAGTTATACTAAAATTTACGTCGGCACTTCGTTGAAGTGGGTGTGAAAGTAAAATCGATGATTGTGCAAAATACGATCCGTTTTAAGCCCAGAGCATCACGTACAGCGGATGAAATGACTAGCTTTATTGGACGGAGGGCGTGTTTCGAAATGCAAAAACCGGCACGGCTTAGGAATAAAAAGTCCAGAGCTCAGCTCTGACACGATAAAGATTTTATACATTTTATTTCATTTACCGAAGTCTTATTTAAGTTTTCCAGGTAACATAGAAACGATAGTCATTGTGGAAGATGTAATATAAGGTGGGCTATGTGGTAAACTCAAACATCAGATAAGTCGCAGGGAGCCGTTGGACACAAGCGGCAAAAGATTTAGACACGTAAAAATACAGACAAGAGATAATTTTGTCCAACAGTGTATGGTCGCGGACAGAAAATGTTTATCAGTTTTTAAAGTAGATTCTATATCACATTGCGTGCAGTAAGATCTATAACGCCATAGAATATCGAAAGCATATCGACTGTCAGGCATAGACGTGTGCATGTAATTATTAATCTTAAGGTGGTAAACATTTTCTATCCGCGACCGTACATCTGAGATACAGCTAAGGTGAGCTGAGCGTGAAAATAATATGAGTGTTGATGTAAATATGCTATGTACTCGTTACATGGACGGACATTTTTTAATTTTTTTTTTAATTTAGTGATCAAGTCAATCTATTAAAAATACTATCTATTAAATCTATTAAATTAATTATTTTTCAACACACTTGCTCATAAAATGGCTCCCGGTTCACCGCAACTAGGCACACAATGACACCTTTAACTCAAACTGTGACTTTTGATTACTATTATTCACAATGTGAGTTATAGAATTTTTTTTTTTTGATTTTATTGGTTGAGTTGCTTTGTTCTTAAAAAAGTTTCTATTACAAAAAAGATCCTACCTATTGCCAAAATACCTATTGCTTGCTCATTTCATACAACTTCGTATTTAAATAGATAATTTCAACTTGTACGTGTTTAATAAATAAAACTGTCACTCAAATATAACTTTTGTTTTTTTCTGTAATAAAGAAAACTGGAAATTCCCCATTTTGTACGTGGCTATAAGAGAAAAGCAAAAAAAAAAAGAAATCTCATTCTTTTAGTCTATGGCCATTAAAGGTGCGCGCATTCCGGAAAACTGATTAAATCAAATAAACACCTGAATAGGCTGTATGGTCGTCGATCTTTGCCTGCCCTCAAGAGCATCTCAAGAGGGCGAACAAAAGAACAACATTAATTTTTCCCGCCATTGCGAAAAAATTTTCACAACTCGTTTTCACTGTTTTACCATAATGTACTATTTTAGTCAAAGAATTCCATAGAAGTAGTATCGCAAACAAGCAGTGCGCGGTAAAACGGCCTCAACTATTTTCAATGTGTGCGTGACGCCGTGAGCGGGGCGTGTACGATACAACCTCAAACTCTCAAATGTGTGCGCCTAGGGATACCAGGAATATGAAAGTATTTGCACAATTTTTATAAATAAATCAATCCGAAATAAGGTGTACGATAAAATTGTTTTTATTAATATATTTAATCTATGTCTGTGTAAAACCGTTTCTTTAATGTAAATCGATAGTTTCCAAGGAAAATAGCTTAATTAGTAATTACTTGATTATAGAATATTCATTATCTATCTCATTATCTAAATATGGGCTGGACCTATTCTGATGGAATTTTTGTATGTTAGTGTGGATTACAAAATAAGTTTTTATCTACAATTGGACCCAGTAAGTGGCGCTGCAGTATATATATATTATAAAGTAATTAGAAATTTATTTTTAATTTTTAGGTATATAATTTATATTTTATTTATATAATTTATATTAATAATCTATTTAGAATAATTATTATTTAAAAATACTTTATCGGTCAAAATTTAGTAAGTAAATTAATAATGCAATATTAATTATATTCCGGGACATCCCTATATTTGTAGCAAATTACCACACTACTGGCAACAAATTGATTTTATTAATTATTATTAATGTTCAAGCACATGTATCATGCAAAAAATATTTTTACACAATATTGTGCAAAATACCACAATACTCAGCTGGTATCACTGGCCACTTTTATGTACCTAAAAAACATCGAAATTAAAAATCGTGTTTTCTTAAAAAATCTTACGCAAATGTAAAAACTTATTGATGATATAAGATCTTCGACTTCCTATTTTGCTTTTTCGAATAATTGTGACATAATTAGACCGTACAAATCGGCACATTTATTTATTTTGCGGGAGCGGTTTACTGCGTAGTGAATCAAGTGACACTGAAGTAGGTGAAAGAGATTTCTTATAGATATATAAAAAACTTTTGAGGACGTTTTCGTGCGTTACATACTCAATCTGGTCATGTATATAATCAAAGATTTTAGTATTATTTTCTTCACAAGTGTGTTGAAAAACGTCGTATGATACACGTGTATATTGATGATTACCGTCCTCGGCTACCTTAAGACCCTCACCTAACGGCTCGGGTCTCAATAGCGCCTCAGCGGTAATCACCAACTTTTACACTTGTACCATAATGTACTATTATTTGCCATCCTCTAAGAAACTTTACATGGAATCTTACATGGAACGATGTGAATGTGATTCATTTCACACCTCTCGCTTACTTTTTGGGGTAACTCTGATTAACATGTGGATGAACGGCATTCCGAACCAGTTGTAGGTTCATTTGACGATTCGAAAGCACTTTGTAAAAGTTTATTTGAATAAAAATTATTCTATTCTGTTAACCTCCTTCTGGATGACTTTTAAACATTTAATGTGGACCATCGCATGCTAGGAACCGTACCATCACTTTGTATTCAAATTGCTTTTATTTCAAAATTATTATTCTAATAAAAAGAGACTAATGCGCTTTGGACGCGGTATTGCGATGCGGCCTGCTGCAGCTGCAATTTTCAAGGCACATACTGATTACTACAATTGTGTTTTTATTCATAGTTGATGATAACGTAGAATATAAATGTGTTTTATGAAGGTTTTGTGTAGTTTCAATTTCATTGATAGCTTCTTATCTTCCTTCCTAACACAACAAAATTTTTTATTTATTTAAGTATATAAAAAAATTAGGCACGTTAAATTATATTCGCTTTCCTCTACAAGTAAGCGTAAAGCCTCAATAGCCCAACGGTAAAGGTACGGACTGAAAACTGAAAGGTCGCAGATTCAAATGCCACCTGTTGCACTATTGTGGTACCCACTCCTAGCACAAGCTTTCTACTTATTTGGAGGGGATAGGAGGATATTAGTCAATTTCAGCTTTGCTAATATTCTTTATTAAAAAAAAGCTTGTGTAAGGTGTGTGTACGACAATAGTGCAACGAGTAGGTATGATTGAACGGTTGGCTCTTTAATTTTAATTAACGTTGAAAATTGTATCTATTTATTAGACGTAATTTTATTCAATAGTTCCTTCATGTAAAAAGTGTAAATCGATTGATTAACTTTGTAGACATGAAAAAATAATAATTAATAACCACGATTTCATAAACCATGTGTTTTGTAGCGAAAAATTTCCATAAAGCCCAAATTAGACGGTTCACCGTTCATCGTTCATTTTTGCGATGAACGATGCACGATACCAGTGAACCTTTCGTCGCGGAGGCAAAATCGCCTGTGAACGATGAACGGTCGATGCTTAGACTGTTCGTTTTCGATGACTCATCGGCGAAGCCTCGAAAATGAAAGCAAAAATCCCGAAAAATGCACCCTCTAATTTGGGCTTTACAGAAAGTTTGTAATCTTTAGGCATCAATTCACTTGGAAGATAATCGCTTTGAACTACAGTAATTGCTGTATTGTAGGTAAGTTATTTTGCTAGAGCGAGGAGGGTCTCTATGTACGCGTTCGCGTTTGTAGTTTATGATACAGGTACCATTAGCCAGTAAAATGATACGTGTTATCTTGATTTCGTATCGAGAAAATAATTATGGATTATGGATGGAAAACATATTATGTTAGTAGGTGACGCCCAAGACTTCTTACGCATGGATTGAGGATTTTTCCCTTAAGATATCTATTTTCCGGGATAAAATGTGTTTTTCCAAACTATAATCTATCTCTGCCAAGCAGCCAAATCGGTTCAGTCGTTACGGTGTGATTGAGTAACAAACATCCATACATCCAAACTTTCGCATTTATGAATAGGATAATATGTACCTACTGAATAAAAAAATGGGATTTAGCCGTCTGGGTAAGTTTCCTCAGCAGAGGACCATCCATTTTATTATATGTAGCTGTTGCTACAGCAAATTGTGTTTTTTTTTTTGTAATTTTCTTTTAGAACAATAGGTATAAAAATAGTTACTACTTTAGTAGGTACTACTTTAATAGGTACTTACAACTAGTATCCATTACTTATTAAATAAATTGCGGATAAAATAAGATAAAATAAAACTTCGTGCCGTCCACTTCAACATTTCAATTCCCGGTTTCGTTATCCGAGTCTTTGCATTCGAAAGCTGCACAGCCTCTGTTAATGGATGCCAATCTGAATTCTGCTCGGTTTATGGAAATGTTCGCTACATAACGTCTATGTTCACATTTTGGTTCGTAAGTGCGTCTTTTCATCTGATAACTGTCTAATTCGTGCCTTGGTCTAGTGGTAAGTTCGACTACGGATGAGGAGGTCCCGTTCGATTCCCGGGTTAGGCCAAAAATGTATTGGGTTTTCTGTTAAGAAATTTTCAGTACTAGCCCGGAGTTAGGAAGTCAGTGGTGAGTCACCCCCGTGCCTCGGAGAGCACGTAAAGCCGTCGGTCCTGCGCCTGATCTCTTTCCGGTTGTGTCGGATTTTCCGTCCTATAGAGGGAATAGAGAGTGCACCTGTGTTTACGCACTTGTGCACTATAATATCTCCCGCGCAGATGGTTAATCTCTGTAGAGATTGGCCGCCGTGGCCGGATTCGGTCGGGAGGACATTATCATTATTTTCATCAGATATTTTAAACAGCAGTAGTATTTTGATCGCTTTGCGTGCGTCATGCTCGTGAACGGGGGCCACCAACGGGAATGGGTCTGCTTTTGCCTGCCTGTTTTAACATGTACTGGATTGTTTTGCATTTTTGAAACTTCATTGTGGAAACACTGTATACATAGCATAGTTTTGTTACGAATTGTAAATTTTTTTTTTTTTGAAAAGAGCAACTGCTGAGTTTCTTACAGGTTCTTCTCAGCAGAATCTGAATTCTGAACCGGTGGTAAATTTATGATATAAGAGCTACAAGTTAGCCTACATGAAATAAATAAATTTTGAATTTTTTTGCTTTGACAAAATTTTATACGGATTGTCATTACAGGTTCTAGTGTAATTTTTTAAGCTAACGTTACCTGCGTTAACAAGGTTTGTCAAATATTGAATAGAAACACTTTGAAACTAGAAAAAATCTGTATGATACAATGAAAGATCTGCCCGTTTTCACCAACTTTCCCTAACTTTAACGGGCTACGCTTTCTGTCAATTTCGTTTTTACACATCTTTAGGGAACACCTAAAGGAAGAAATGACATTGGGTAAGGGATTAGGGACTTAGAGACCTTTAGGGGATGATTCGGTATGGTTAGTGAAAACGGGTGTAAATCGCTTGCTCATCTTCTATAATAATAAATCTAAGTAAAGTATCTGGTATCTGTCATCAATCAGTGTTTTCCACGACGATATTACGACATCTCACGTGTTCTAGGTAAATATATATCATATAGTAGGTATAGCTATTCCTAGACACCACCTCGTATCTTTTAAGTACGAGAACATTTTTACAAAATGCGTTGAAAAGGTGAAACATCCTTATTTTTCCTGTTTAAACTATTCAGCCCCCCGATTCAGACCCTTCCGATAACTTATTTGTCGATCGATTCGGTTTGTTACCGTACGATAACATATATTTCGCTCGCTCTGAATCCACACGACAAAAAGAGATCGATATCTAACCGTATCGGCACGGTATGTTATCGAACAGGTCTGAATCGCCCTGCTGGATAGAGTGCTCTCGGATTGAATCCCTGGTCGAGTCAAACTTCAGATCACGTTCGTACGTCTAATTTAAGTTCAAGCGCTTGTGGGACAAGTGTAGACAACACAAATTGATTTAAAAAAGAATATGCTTCTATGTCTTTCGAAAATCCAGGAGATATTTTTGTCTTATTAGTAAATAGTTGATGCCCGCGGCTTCGCTCGCGTTGAATTCGTTTTTAGAAACTCTTTGATTTTTCGGGATAAAAAGTAGCCTATATCACTCTCCAGGTCCCCAACTATACCCATGAAAAAAAACACGTCGATCCGTACCTCTGTTGCAGCATTATTGAAGGAAAAACCAATGAAGCAACAAACAAACACACTTTCGCATTTATAATATTCTAGTAAGGATTTATTTCGTCTAAAACAAACTTTAAATTCAGTTCGCTCGGTTTTTATTTTAATAAGTAATAACCGACCCGGATGCCTTTTAAGCGAGTTTGGTTTATTTATACAAAGGCACTCAAGTAAACATGGGCCGATCTGAGAAGCGAATAAATTACCTATTATTTGTGATTTCGTATTAATACTAGTGGTTCGCCCCGAACTGAGACCTCGCGATATCCCATAATTCCCAAAAGTTTTGATTATATATTGTAATAATTAACTTTTAACATTAGACGCAATAAAAAAAATAATAGTTGACATAAAACTGTTTTACTGACACAGCGCCATCTATTAGCATTATAGTGAAGCTATTAGCTTCACAATAATGATTAGCTTCACAATAATGCTAATAGATGGCGCATTAAAATTAAATAATTTCGTTTCTTTATAACAAGTATTTGTTGTTCAAGTACAGGATATAACTGAATTTTCAACCAAGTTTCACGTTCTAATATTCAGTAATTCAGAAGTTATAGGGCTCTGACAGACATTTAGACGGACACACTTCTCTGTCTAGTAGGCAAGCGCCCTTGTTGACTCAGAGAACTCGCTTCGCTCGTTCAATTAAATGGCCTCAATAGCTCAACGTGCAAAGAGCGGCCTGAAACAAGAAAGGTCGACGCTTCAAACCTAGTTCGAGGGATATAACTAGCTACCAAGTGGGTATAAACGACCATAAATTCGTTTGAAAGTACCTACCACAAAATTCAAATTAATATAATTATAAATATTTTAAATCAAATACTGAACCTCGAATGTTATGAAATGAATTAATCTAACTTATTTACCAACATTAATCTATTTAAATAAATTCATTGACCTAAATCGCATTACAATTTATTTAAATTGAGTTAGAATTGTAAGTTGTACCAACACTGCTTTAATTTTAAATGCAATTTAAAAGTAGTTATCTTAAGTTAAGCGGATTGTTAGCCATTATTTTTATTGCTATATGGAAGGTTTTTCCAACATCCTTTAAAACTTAACACTGGCGCAACAGGATCACCAAGTACCTATGTCCAGCAGTGGACATCGAGATGATGATCATGATTATGAGCATGAATCCCTTAACCCCTTTTTGTAAAGTTGTAAAGTGTAGTTGTTTAATTAATAATCTTGCTTAAAAACAATAACAATGCCTCAGTTAGCAATTCATGAACTCTAAGTAACGTAAAATATTCTAGGAAGCCTGAAATACTGAAAACTCGGTGAACAATATCTAAAACAAAAGAGGTTTGAAGCACTATAAAATTTATAACACCCTACGTAATTATGCTCGGTAGTGGTGGTATAATTTTCACTTAAATCCTCTTCATTCTATTCTATTGCAAAACTTTACTATAAACTTGACAATAGGTTTACTCATAATGCTGCGGATACATTAAAGAACAATATTTTATAGCATTTACAGTGGATGTAGAACTAAGGGCGCATCAAATTAATCAAAAATAAGATATGATGTTATTTCATATCGTATCAAACCTGGTCTACCTAGTTCTTTCATATCATCAGAGTGAATCAAGTTTATTTTGTCAGTTCAACGCGTCCTAACTCTTACTCGTACATCTACCACAGAAGCGAAAGCTGACTATAAGACTCCCAACTAGGTGGACCAACTACATCAGCCAAATCATAAACAATCAAGTCAAGTTCATGCGAAAGAACCCTGTCCAATAGTGAATGTCTACCGGTACCGGTACGAAGATAAATATTTCGTAAATAAAGCATTTAGAAATGATTCAAAATTAATTTTTAAAACGCATCCGCATTACATACCCACAGGTGTTATCATGGTAGAGATGATAAAGAAGTAGGAGAATAATAACAGAACTCAATGTTTCGTAAATACAAGAAATTGAAATTGATTGAAATCAATTTTTGAAATGCAATTCGTATTCCGCACCTGTGTGTACTATTAACATGGTAGAAATGATAAAGGAAAAGGAGAATAATAACAAAAATAAATGTTTGCTTCGTAAGTCTAAAAGATGATTTATATAAGAAGCAGGAGGAGGAAGAACGAAACTAAATGTTTCGTAAATTGATTGAATGAAATCAATTTCTGAAACGCATCCGTATTCCGCACCTGTGTATATTATCATGGTAGCGTGGTGTCGTGGCCGATAAGCGCAAGGCGAGCAAAGCGCGCGGCGGTGGCAGCGGCAGTTATACTCAGTTGGCAAGTGCGGCCACACGCGTACCGCGGCCCGCCGCCGCCCGCGATCCGCCGCCGTTTCCGCTAACGCTCCTGCCGCCTCTAACCCTCAGGTAAACACATGCTCCGTACAGCCTCCACATTGTGTTACTCCATCCCGTACAATCTTCACCCCCATTCAAACGTGTACTCGAGCAACAATACAAAAAACCCCAATAAAATCAATTTTAAATAAATACGTAACACTAAACGTCTATTATTATTATTTACATAATGTCTATTGTGTCCAACTGAATTTGGATAACGATCAAAATTCAAGATCGTCTTTTTCGATGATTACCTATTCGCTTATTTTGGTATCGCAGACAGACATTGTGTCACTAATGGCACATCTTGTCATATGTTTTTGAAACGTAACATCTATTAGGTACTACGGTGTCGCAGTGTGCCTTTGTTTACGAATAAATTACCTGTGATAATGAGATAATAGCGATGCTACCTTAACATACGCTGTTTTCAATTGACGTATTGACGAATATGCTTATTACATAATTTTCTGAATGATTCCACACGCAAAAGTCATCAAAAGACCGGAAATTCGTCAAACAATTATATTATTTAATGATCTTCAATATTGCTTGAAATACGAGTATGTTTGATCTTCGATTGATACAAAATACGAATATTATGCGCAGCTGAAAAATAACAATATGGTTAATTGGACGACGTTTCATTGGATTGTACAGCAATTGCACAAAGACACACACCTTAAAAGTTGGACCTATATGTACGAATACTGTCATGTAATGAGCCATCTCATTACTGGAAGAGGTTTCAGCAATTAATACGTGCTCTGCTTATCAAAGTCAGCCTTGAGATGAGCCGCAGTTTAATCTACTTATCAAGATTAATGTCCTGCTATCAGCATCAATATAACAATCTTCCCACGTGGCCTAGTTTCTTGGAGTCATCAGAACTGAAATCGTGAAAAGTTTATGAACAAGAATCTGTCAATTGAAATGAGAAACGCAGAAGTTTTAGCGAACTGCGAACTAACTTTGGATATCGACGATTTCGAGGCAATTTAAATAAGTTATCGAGTTTCTGAAGTGTCGTGGCTGATCTGCAGAATATGCCTGTCATCGGTTATTGTGTAAGTGATTTATTGGTGACATGTGTTCAAGTACCTCGATCAGAATTCTTCACTATTTTTATTTTATTTTAAAACTAGTTGATGTCTGCGAATTTTTCACTATTCTGAATCTTTTAAAAGAGCATAGTTGTGTGTACGGTACCCGACAGTAAACATCCGCGGTTTTGAAGAGTCTTGTCATGAAACTTAAACAATTTTTGCATTTTATCGCTTCGTGTGATAGAGACGACACTCTAAGAAGCCAGTGCCAGCTTTGCCTATCAAAAGCTCGTTGCAAAGCAAAGTTTGGTAATTGAGGGTTCAATCTTCTATAAATACTTTATTTGTTTCCTTTTTTATTACATTCTTTAAAAGTCTTATCTGAGCGTAAATATGTTATTTTTGCAGATTTTCAATACAAAATCTGTCTAAAAATATCAAAAAGCGCGGATTAGACTTATTTTATGTTAGTGAAATTGGCCATTAAAAAAAGAAACCATTAATGTACACAAAAAACCATAAAATAGCAAAGCTTGCTATGATTTTAAAATAAATATTATGCTTATTTTCTTACCATTGTACAATGTATAAGGAAATAACTTCAAGGTTTCACGAATATTTTATTATGCTTAATATCGTCATCATAATAAAAATGTTCATTTAACAAAATATGGTTCTCTCTTTTTGTGACGTCAATTATAATTTTAAATGACAAAAGAACACCGCAGTTAGTACGACATAATGTCCCTGCTTCTGTACTTTTATGGCATAAGGAAGAAATTTATCTAGCTTGCGCTCTTGTCCTAAAGATGATATGCTTTCGAGCTTTCGAATCTTTCCTTTACTATACAAAATATTTACCTACCACTCTTTTTGGAATTCAACTTTAATATAACTAACATTCTCCTAACGTTTGGTTGAAATTGAATAAAAAAAATTATCGAATAGAGCAAGATCAATAAACGAGTTGATACGTTGCGGACGATAAACAAAATAAAATATAATTTATGTTTTTTAAAAATTAATATAAATATCTACTATATTTTATTATTCTACTATAAAACGATGTAAATTAAAAAATGATTAGATATAATTATAATTTATTTCGTTTAAGATATCTATCTCAATGTAAAATTTTCAAAGATTTTACTAGGTAACTCAATAAGTTCAGCTCAAAATGCCATTTATAACTTTTCTTTCGAATCTCCTAATGTCCTTATAGCGGAATGAAATCAATTATTTCTTTAAACTTATAATTCAATTTTCAAAACAACTTGCTCTGTTTTTACAAGTTAAGGTCGTCGTTGAAAATTCTTCAAGATTATTTGCACATATTTTCAAAACAGATGTCAGGTTTTTGTTAAATAAACACGTTATTATTCTTTATCGTTCGCTCATCTGTTTGTTTGTTTTCTTACCTTTGGACGTATTGTTTTCCTCTCGATATTCATCTGCTGTCATGGTATAGGAACGAGCAAATTTCTAAGTAATGCAAAAAGAACTCTTGACTTTGAAATCCTCACTGACCTCTATCATGGGTATATTATGCTCTCAGGCTTCAGGTGACGTCGAAATGTGACAACGTGAATATCGCCATTCTTGTACTGATTGTGATGAAATATTTTCGGAAATAACAGATTTAGTTCCCGAAATATTCGTCTCTAAACCAGCACAGGAATCTGCTGTCATTTAATTTGATCAAGTATGACCAGCGCAGCTTATAGAACCAAATCACAGAGCTCAGTGGAAATCTTCCAGTAAAATGAAGTAAAATTCAATATCAAGACCGATCACAGCATCTTAAGTGAATTGAACACAGGACTTCTGTCTTTTGCTTTTTATTATGTTATACTTCCTTTTGAGCTGATATATCGCCACTGCGGGACACAAGTCTCTTGTAGAGACTTTCACATGTCTTATTGATAAATCTATAGACCGCACTTTTACTCTGCTCAGGCTCAAGACAGAATTAAAACTAAATAGATTTATATCAGAGCATATTTATGTCTCGTTTTAGCTCTAACTTAAGTCCGAGCTGAGTCAGACCACGCTCTATAGATCTCAACAAGCGTCGTACACTGCCTGAGTCTACTGGCTCCCTACGACATATTTGATGTTGTTTGTCCACCGAGAGGCCAACATAAGTGTCTGCCGTACTGCATATTTCAGTACCAACTCGCGATTCCAGCGCCTTTCAAAGGTTCACATGAGTCGCGAAGCTGAAACTAGCAAGTACCATAGACCGAAGAATCGATATACAAAGATAATACTTAATCGCATCTAGTTGACAATGTTGTGTTGTAGATACAAATTTCTTATCGACGACAAGATAATCGCTTGATTAAGATCTCGTTCAATGATAAGTGATGTTGGTGCTGCAGTTTAAATGCTCTACTTCGGTAGAGATGTAAAAATTAGAACCATATCTATTGTCTTCTATCGGAACGGTAATGAAATAGGTACTAATTAATAAACTGGCACTAGAGCTCTGTAGATTTACTTTGCAATGGAAAGAGCTTTCCCAAGAATAAATAGCTAATGTAAATACATGCACATTGCACAGCAATCAAGTTATCTTGTTTATTAGTAAATCACGTATTATTACGTATCACGTCTATTTAGCAAATACGAACGATAAATTTATCGATAAATTCAAAAGAACAGCTATTAATAACGTTACTTGTTTATCATAATATGTAAATACTTGAAAGTAAGGAGCCGAGATCGCGATGAAGAGAAAAATGTAAAACAATTGAGAGGAACCTGTACTTTACAAATACTCGTAATAATAAATAAGATTAGTCTGTCTGAAGTGAAGTGTGAATTTGAAATAACTGAATTACATAAAATCATATTTTTAGTTAATTTTGTTTAAATTTTGTCTGTCTGCCTGTTTGTGCGGGTCAAATTTTAGACCAAAAGAACCTTCAGGGGCCCAAGTCTGCTATTTTACATGTCATTGTCATTAAACCACAATACAATTAAAATTCCATTATCATTGGTCCAAAATTTCGTAGTCTACTAAATTCACAATGGTCGTTCGATCGTCTTGTATTTAGATTGTAATTCAATGATCCTCGGTATTGCCATTAGCTTAAAAAGCGTTTGCCGAAATGAGTTTTAAAAAAAACTACATATTAAAAACGTTTATTTAAGCTAGATTCAAACCTAGATGTGTCAGTGGCAAACCATCGGAAAACAATTGTGACGCCATTGAATTAGTAGACTACCAAAATTGCTAAAAGTAGCAATTGGGTTGTCATTGATGGACAATAAAACTACAATTGCAATAGCAGACTTGGGCCCCTGGCCTGTCACAGGCAGGTAGGTAAAGTATTTACAATGAGTGATCTAAGCTGGAAGATCCTCTTATAATGTCGTCACCTATAAGGAGGTTCAACCTTAAAGGCTATTTGGAATTTATTCAGAAATGTGGATGGTACTCCATTTATTTGGACCTAGTTGATGCTCGCGGCTTCGCTCGCGTGGAATTAGTTTTTAAAATCCCGCGGGAACTTTTTGATTTTCCGAGATAAAAAGTAGCCTATGTCACTCTCCCGATCCTCAACTATATCCAATACCCACGCAAAAAATCACGTTGATCCGTTGCTTTGTTGCGACGTGATTGAAAGACAAACCAACATACCAACAAATAAACATACTTTCGCATTTATAATATTAACAAAGATAAGGATTGTGCATTATAATTTAGATACCGAGGTATTTTAAAAATTATGAACCGACTGAGTACCGAACCCGGAATCTCGGACACGAAATCCGATATACACAATACTGAACTAGAGAAAGCTTCAAAGGCTCTTTCTTATCTGTTTGTAAAATAATTTTTTAACTAGGTACCTACTCTAATATTAACATGTTCATTAGAACTGCTGTTGTTTGGATTTCTTAGTAATAAAGCCGTCTACTTAGCAATGTCAGTCATGTGCGTTGAATAGTGTTTTGATTTACGAAGTACTTCACCTGTTATAGTGTTAACTAACTTATTTGAAAGGACAATTATTTAGTGAAACGAAGCAGCTGACTAAAAGCCCTTTCCTTTAAATACCACCTGGTGGATTACTGTCGTAGGTACCTTTAAGCTTTTCGCGTAGTTCGCTGACAGGAAGGGGGTTAGTAACGTCTACCGTAACCTGTATTTCTTCCCAAAATAAATAAGAAGTGGTCTATGTCTTATTTATTTTGTGAAGAATTACAGGCTATGGTAGACGTTACTAAACCTATTTAATTTATTAGATGGTTATTGGTTACAAACACTTGCGTTCTATATTATTTGTATATAATATGTAATTTCAAACATCATATTATTATAACATTAAACTATATTAACACGAAAAATAAATACATTCCCATATTTTCTCTAAAAGGCAAGAAAAATCTTATTTCATTCATCAAAGTAACTTCAATAAGAACCCAATTTCCACAAATAAAGGTTGTTTTATTTTTTTATTTTAGTTGCAAATAAGTTGACCTTTTTGTTGGTTCGGATACATATAACTTAAGTAAATAATATTTATTGTCTGAAAAATATAAATCAAATCATAAATGAGGACATCCATAGAAGAGCCAGAGATAACAAAATCGAGTCGCAAAGTTGAAGTGGCAATGGGTGGGGCACATAGTTTGAAGAACCGATGCTCATTTGGTTCCAAGTTGCTGGAGTTGCGATCTTGCACCTGAAATGCTGTCTTGGCAGATCCCCACTAGTGAACTGACTGATAGGGAGATGGCAAGACCGAGACATATGGAAGTCCATGCTAGAGACCCAAGTCCAAAAGTGCACATCTACGAGTAGTGTGTTCTTTTTATGTAACTTATATAAAATTGTTTCACTTTCCCATATCCCTCAATAGAATTCTTTTAAAATTAAGGTTGTCTGGAGGAGATCGCTTAAAGCGATAAGGCTGCTTTTGTATACTTTATATTCATTTATCAGTTTCAATTGTAAACATTAAGTTTTGTGTGTAGCAATAAAGAATTTTTTATATACTATCTATCTTTTGATAAAGAAGAAATGTTTTTTATATCTTCGTATAGCTGAATTAGCTCAATATCAAAAATCAACAACCCATTTAGGTACCTTACTCTTCTTCTTCTTTGTCTTCGCCTTTTTCTGTTACGGGGGGTCAGCTTTTCTTATCATGTGGCGCCATGTAGATCCCGAACCTTATTGCTACATTTTAATGACCTCGTTTTTCATCTCAAGTCTTAACCCAACAGCTTAGCAATTTATCCGAAACTAGATATTTTCATTGAACTCTTATCCGGTAAAGTAGCAAAAACTTATGTAACGAACATTGTGATTGTTAGTAACGATTGGTATTTTTTTGCACTCAATTACTTGCGGACTTTGTTGTTAACCTTCTACTGCGAGATAACGAATTTTTTTACCAATTAAAAATGAAGGGACTTATCTATTTTTGTTTTTGTTTTTGTCACAATTTGCTTAAGAATGCGGTAGAGTTCATATCAAAATTAAGACCGGTACACTCTTTATCTTTATTTATAATTTTTTATTTTATTTCTGAATCTATAATCTTACATATAATTAATTTACAAGAAATAATTACTCTAAAAAAATAAATATATTTTCAATTTACACACTAACTTTTTTTAAGTTTATAGTATTCAAAAGTTTTTTTTATCAAAGAGCCATTTTTTATTTTGGGTGAAGAGTCGCCATCTGAACACTTTTGGATGTCAAAGTCCATCGGGTTTTCGAACTATGTGCTCCATCCATTGCCCCTTAAGCTATATTATTTTATAATGTAATATATCTACATAATCATATTTTTCTTGAGAACGTTTTTACTATCCATACCCTGAGAACATTACCGTAATTTTAGTCTCTGTGTGCCAGAGTTAATTTCTGTAATGTCTCTCCAATTTCAAGATGCTTATACAATAGGTAACGTCTCAACATTGTAAAACAATAAAAGTACGTAATTGCCCGCTACTAAGAGGGTAATTATATTTTTATGTATTTTGTGAGTGCTATTATGGCAGCTATTTAAATACAATGTCCATAATACCTATAAAAGTTTAGACGATCACTTTCGACATTTGACATTCACAAAGATAGTGACAACCGTCTTTCTCATCTTTTTTGAGGGCAGCCACGTAATTTATCAAAATGAGACGGAGAACAACTTTCTTACAGAAAATCGTAATTTTTTCTAAAATGTTGCCAATCCAAAAATGAAAAATATATTTAAGTCTTTTTTGATAGTACTGTCATCAAACTTAAGTAAAAATATAACTATCTGTTGCCTGCGACTTGCGACGACGTTCGCGTGGGTTTAGTTTTTAAAAATCCCATGAGAATTATTTTTTTCCGGAGTTCCCACGGGAAATAAGATGTAGAGTATGAAGATTGAAGAGTAATATAGATGGTAAAGTGCGTTTGTTAGTTAGTCTTTAAATCACGCAGGAATGGAGCGATTAGATCAACTTTATTTGTTGCACGGATATATTTGAACCTCAAGAGTGATATAGACAATTTTTTTCTAAATCTACGCGTGTTTGCGCTTATAATTGTGCACTATAAACTCCTCATGTAGTCTCCGTTGAGAATGGCCGCCGTGCTCGAAATTCATACTATAATCTGACACTATTTTTACACAATTGCAGTAAGTGGAAACTTGTTAGAAATTGATTGATCACTTGATAATATTATTATGATCGCGATAAAAATACACGAGTGCTAGTACAAAATATTTTATTATCAATTAGTCGTAATAATAAGATACTACTCAGGCATTATAGTAACAACGCTGATAATAATTCGTACTCATTCGTACTTATATCTATTTTTCTCATCTATTACATATACCATATACCTACTCGTAAGTATAAAGACCAATTTCGTAATCACCAAGAAAACTTTAATCAACAAATAACTTTAATATTTTGGCAAATTATCAACACAAAAATCAGAATGTTTAATTTATTGGTTGGTCAAATAACATTACTACTAGCACTGTATACATAGCATAGCTTTGTAAGAAAAATTTTTTTGAAAAGAGCAACTGCTGAGTTTCTTACCGGCTCTTCTCAGCAGAATCTGCATTCCGAACCGGTGGTAGATTTATGACGTGTCATAAGAGCTACAAGTTAGCCTACATGAAATAAATAAATTTTGAATTTGAATTAGTAGAGTCACTTATATTAACTATTTACTGTTATCAATGACAATTTCGACAATTGTGACCGTTGACTACATTTTATAATACGTAAGACCTATCAGCAAGCTTTCAGCATATGCAAGTCACCAATGGCTGGTAGCCTTTTGGTCTTTGTGCTATTCCGCAAGTCATCTCACATTTCTCTATGTCCGTGACAACCTGGTACAGACACCGAGTTTAATTTTGCCATGTTTAATATATTTAAAAGTAAATGCTTATCTATCTATCTAGGTATATTTCATACGGTAAGGCGATCTGAGGAATTCAAATTAGTTTAGATGCTTTAAACGTTCATGACGCGTTATTTTGTTCTTTTTCTGTAAACCTTGTTTGAATTTACAAAACAGAGCGGCTACGGAGTTTGTATAGCAATACAAACTTGCATTACCGTTTCAAATAACTTCGAAAATTTACTCATTCAATGTGACTCGTTCGAATGTCGACTCGGGATCATTAAATAACTAAAGTGCCCGGCTTTTCATAAAATGGTGGCATTTCAGAATATGGGCAATTAGTACTGGCCATATCGTTTAAACGTCGACGTTTACCGTTTTTAATATTACTTTTTTTTATTGTTTTTAACATTAAAATTAACACCAGAACTCGTTATTTTCCAACCGACGAAAAAAAAGAAGGAGGTTCTCAATTCATCGCGTAAGCTACTACCTCTTATATATATATTTCTTTAATTTAAAAATTTACATATATATGTACTTAAAAAAAATGAAATGTATTTAGTGAACCCCTTTACGGACACTTAAATGAACCTACACTTATACATCCCCTTAGCTACTTGTACTGTGTTGTACTTGTAATGCCTATTAACTACCAGGAGTTTCCTCAAAGTTTCTCAGCTGTTTAATACTTTACGTAAATTAAATTTACCTCAACTTGCTCTTGGAATTAAGACAGTGAAAATGTAAGCATAATCCATTTAAAGATGTTGAGATTATAATTTGACAAAAGTTTCGTATTCAAGTTTTAGGTTTCTATTGTTGTTCAGACGCTTTAATTTTAATAAACTTTAGTACCTACGCAAAGAATTGCCGCTTAACAGTACATAGTATGCCAGAAAAAATTCCCACGTTAGATGAAATAAAACATATATATGCGTGTAGGAGAGTAGTAAGCGCCAAATACATCATGTATTCTAATAACTCGTAAGATATTAATTTTTTTTAATGGCTGGACCGTCTCTTGATAAAGATATGCAATAGGAATTTTAAATAAAAATTTTGGTTTTGTAATATGCAACACATTGAAAATTGGTTAAAAATTAGACCTAACTTCGCGGTTTTTTTTTGTTGGAACTTTCATTATTTTATGTTTCTACTCGGAATCGTCTCTTGAAAATATGATGTTATTTTTACCTATTTTTTTTCGGATTTTTAAAACTTGATCTACTGCTGTAAAAATCAAATCTGCACCTGAAGATTTACCATTACACGCGATCTTAACGATTTAAGGGCTTGAAACACTGACTGCGTATGCGTGTACATGCTAAATAGCACTAAGCCGCAATTCAATGCAAATTACATTACACCTACGCCCTCTGACATTACACTGCATGCCAAGGTTTCTGAAACAATTATTACATAACTAAGTAGGTACCTATTACAAATTTTACATAAATGTTTACGTTGAGTCACTTTTGCGCGCTGAACATATTATGTATGCAAGTTAACAATGTAAATACGAGAAAAATATTTGAAAATTTTGAGACCGCAGTCTGTACTCAATTTATAATAATAACACTGCGATACATTTTATTTTAATGAAATACTTGCTTTGATAAAATACATAGCATTTCAAGTTAAGCTCAATAAATTAATAACAATGAATAGCCGATAAAAAGCATTGATAGCCTAGTGGCTAAGAACTACGATCTCCTATTTGGAGGGGGAGAGGGCTCAGGTTCGACCTTCAGGAGTCATGTGCGTTTAAGCAATTTTTCACATGCTTTAACGTTGAAGGAAAATATCGTGAGGTAGCCTGCACGCCTGAGTTCCCCATAATGTTCTGAAAGGTGTATGAAGGCTGCCTATTTGCATTGTGGGAGGACATCTGGGAGGTCATCTGCGCTTAGCAGTGAGCCGTCAATGAGTTGTTGCTGATGATGATGATGATACTAATATAGTATAATAAATAGTATATTAATAGCGGAGAAAGAGAAATCCTTCCTTATAATTAAAAATATACTTATTTTCGTTCCCCGCCTTTTATCGGCTATGTTAAAAAATATCCAAAATCTCATAATATTCCTCATAGTATTGTTTAAAATCCTACTTCACAAATTGAATTTTAAAATATTTTTTAATATAGTTCTTCTTAACACATCTAGTTGTTTTAATTGATTTTATCAGCTTACGAGATTTTCAAACATATTATACACTTGTACTGAGGTGTGAACTCACATAGAGCGTTCTGTATTTCCGCTTCGCCGTTTCGGCTTATAATTGAAATACTCTCAAACAACTGGAGTAATATTACACGTATCTGTATACGTACCTATACGAATACCTGTGTATTCGTGAAACACTCCGTCCACCGACATAGTCTTTGTTACGAGCAGGATTTATCCCAATACAGAACAAAACAAAACAATTTCTAATAGGTACCTTGTACTTTGTAATTCAGTACAATGACGAGATATTTTCACAACAAACATTTCGCAAAAAAACAAGCATTTTCTGCTTCTTTTGTCTTTTATTGTTGTAAAGTTTAGCTCCGTGGAGAAATATGAATGTGATAAAGCGAGAAAAGTTAGACAGTAGTTTTAATAAGTAGAATTGTTTGCAGCTTCTTCATAATTAAATTTTTATTAATGACAACTAGCTTCATATTAAAACTTTAGTAGTTCAGCTGGCAAGAACTCCGTGCAAGTGGCGATTTCGTGGTTCGTACTCGTTACGAGTATTTATTATGGTATTATTTATTATTGATTATTTTGTTGCTGAAATCTGTCTCTAAATCTCAAACCTAGTATCCTAGTATCTCCCTAAACTATATTTAGGACAAAATTATGTCGGGACATATTTGTGTCTCGTGCTCAAGTTCGAGTTTAGTCAAAAAACCGGTCATAAGCGAGTCGTACTCCCACACAAAGGGTTCCGTACCATCGTAACAGCGATTTTAACAATCGCTGTTACGATGGTATGGTATGGTCGAGCAAAAAATGCCGGAAAAATCAAGTTTCTTTTATGGAAACCTCCTTATTTTTTTTATTTTTTATTATTTGTTGTTATAGCGGCAATAGAAATACACATTATGTGTAAACTCCAAGTATTTACCTACTACTGTTCAAGAAATATAGCCCGCTGATAGACAGACGGATGGATTTTTTTTTTAATTTAAATCTAGGATCTATGATCCTAGTTGGTCGAAATAAATAATTTTTATTTTATTTTTATTTTAAAAACTTATGAAAATATTGCACCACAAAGTTTTTAACGATCCAATTAATAATTAATTTAAATACTAACTACGAAGCTGTAGTTAAAGCGCTTTACGGGAAGCGAAATTCATAAAAGAGCACCCACTCGGAATAATGAAATGCATTAACCGTTTTATATCCACTTCACACTCTCGGTTATTTCCCTTGTGTGGTATGAAAAATGCTTCAAATACTTTGGCACAGATATTATAATAAGCAAAATCTCGACTTTTTAATACCTCCGCAAACACTTCCGTCACATCGAAATGAGTTTTTGGGAACTTGGGAAGCGCGTGTGGCCTAACTTTTTATTAAAATAAATTACCTGTTTTTTTTTGCAAGAATTTTTTGCTTTTTGATATTAATGTTTTTCCGAAATCTAAAAAAAATTAAGCACCGTCCCATTTCAAATTGAATTCCTTTCTTATGCTAATAAATACAACAGGACAGAACTTGAACAGGAAAAATGTCTTCTTGTTAGTTACTTATTAACCACCGACGCGAAAACGACGGGGTGTTATAAGTTTGACGTGTCTGTGTGTGTATGTGTGTGTTTGTGTGTGTCTGTCTGTGGCATCGTAGTTCCCGAACGGATGAACCGATTTTGATCTTGTTTTTATTTGTTTTGAAAGGTGAATTAGTCGGGAGTGTTCATAGCTACTCGTATGTTTGATGAAAATCGGTCCAAGATGGCCGCCGCCACAAAATGGCGGATAACATATTTTTTTAATGATTACTGCCTAGCGATTAGGATGTTGGTTGGATGTCGGGGGTGTTTTAAATTTTTAAGTTATGTGTACGTAATCCGAGAATTAGTAAAACTAGACCTGAACTAGACAGATTTATATCAGGTCTGTCAAGATAATTCTAATACTTGCGTAAGTTCAAGCCGATACAAGTAATAAATCGCTCTATATCTACATCTCAAACTCAGTACGAGGCGAAGTAAGAGCTACGTTTTCATTTTATGTAGGTATAGAAGGCGTGTATCATCAACTTTCATAGAAAATTGCAAGTCAGCAAACACTATATCGCATTCCGCCCCCACATGACCGACACTTTTATGCCTGCTTTGTGCTATAAAATATAAAAATAAATATAAGATCAAATCCTATCCTACTAATCCTGGCCTATTTCCTATCCTTCTGATATGTTGTGTTTGTTAATTGCTTTTTAGTTTATCCTTCAATCACATAGCAATCAATCAGCAACGATGCACACGTCACGTATCACATATCGACGTGATTTTTTTTTGCATTTGTATTTTTCAGGACCAGTAGGGCTAATATGCGCGCCACGATATAATTTTGTCTACTCGTTTACTCCTGAATCTCTATAGAGATTCACATAGAGATTGCGAATAAACGTTGCGTGAGACAAAATTTTCTCGTGGCGCACATGTTAGCCCTACTGGAGAGTTATTTAGGCTAGGTACTTACTTTTTGTCCCAAAAAATAAAAGAAACTTTTAATACTGAATTCACGCAGATTAAATCGCAAGCGTGAGTTAATCAGTTAGTTTGTTATTTAAAATAAGTCTTAGAAGGTGTAGTGATTACTTAGTTAATGTAGACTAGTGATTAAGTTTGTGTGGGGATTCGTTATGTATTTGAGAATTGCGTTTTGAACTTGCATTGCTAACTTTAAACAATGTTGTAGTTTTCACTAAGTTCGCGTCTGCAATTTTGATACTGCTTAGCTTAACTAAATATGAAACTAGTTAGGTTAGTACTCTTCAATCTTAACCTCGGTACAACTTCACATAATGAGGTTTGTGAGTTTGCGGAAACCGTGAAATGCATGAAACATTTACTGAGGTACCCTAATGGTATGACTCGGTTCGGCTTTGGCTAGAGCTAATTGAAATATACGTATTATTTAGCTTATGCACGCGAGTTCAGTCCGCGAGGAGTAAGGTTGTTACGGATCCCGTGGGAACTCCTTGCTTTTCCGGAATTAAAAGCAGTCTATGTTACTCTATACCCATGCTAAAATCACATAGATGTTTTACTCCGTTGCTGCATGGTTGAAGGAAAAACCAACACACCAACAATTAAACACACCTTTGTATTTAAAATATTAGTAGGTACCTAAGGATAATTTAGTCTTAACAAATATGTTACGTTACGTTTATAATACTTAGGTATAGAGATATAATACACCTATATTAATTATATTTACAAGAAATCTCGATATCGCTCGATAAATGATGTAATATTTATTACTAGGATGATAATATTTTATTATTACACATGCACTGATTACATTATAAGTACATTATATATGTTAACGAGATAATGACCGATTATGACTATGTCTTATTAATAATACATGAATCTATGTACCTAATTAAGATTATGATTATAATATGAGTGCTATATCTTATTATTTATTAATAATAACATACTGTGAAAACTTATATAAACTGGATGTACTTGGTATTTTTATCATTTTTGACTTTCAGTCTCGGCGTTTTAATGAAAATAAACTTTAATATCGAAACCAGAATGTTGACGTTGTTGTAGGTGCATTTGTTTTATTATTTGTTTTATATATTAAATATCACTTGTTTTATCAGTGAACGTAAACATCTTGAGGAATGCAGGCGCATGCCTGAGAGTTCTCTATAATGTTATCGTAGATGTGTGAAGTCTGCCAATCCGCACTTGGCCACTTGATAGCTTAGTCCAGGTATGGTCTTAGCCCTTCTCCTTCGAAATACCTGTGCCCTCTAGAGGGTCGATGATAGGGTGAGATGAATAAAAATTATGAACGATTACTTATGCGCTTTAAAGGCTGTATATTATTTATAAGCTAGCTGATGCCTGCGACTTCCTCTGCGTGTATTTAGTTTTTTAATTCCCGCGGGAACTCTTTGATTTTCCGGAAATAAAATGTAGCCTATGTCACTCTCAAGGTCCTCAACTACATATATCCATACAAAAAATCACGTCGATCCGTAGTTCCGTTGCAGCGTGATTGAAGGACAAACCAATAAACCAACAAACAAACAATTTTGCATTTATAATATTAGTAAGGATTTTCAGTTTCACTTTGTCCTCTTAAATATATAAATTTTAATTTCAGCTTCCTTGCACTATGTACCAGTATGGTAATCTGGCGTCACAGTATGAATAGAATAGTTAATGCATATGTCCAATTCCTTTTGTCGCACGGACGTTTCTGTACTTTAGTCTCTAATGAATGAGATCTCCAACGTGACCGAGACCATATAAAGATTATCGCACACCTACAATGTCATAAACTGTGAGAGACGCAAGAGCCCATACCTACACTGGTTATTATGAATACTGCTCAACTGCTAACCATTAAAAAACCGAATGATGGATAATATTATATTGTTCTAGTAAATGCCTGCGACTTTGTCGGCGTGGATTTCATTTTTAAAAGTCCATGGAAACTCTTTGCAAAAATTACGTCAGTATGTACATAGTTCTGTGATATGGTTGAAGGACAAACCAAAAAACAACTTTCGCATTTTAGTAGTGAAATTGATAAGTTATACATTGAAACTTTTTTTTTAAAGAGAGACAGCTGAGTTTCTCACCAACGCCTTCTCTTTTCAGTATAATTCCGTTTTCCTAACGGTGGGTAGAGTCTGGATTCATCGGTCACCGTATACCGCTGACGTTGCAAACTAGATGAGTGTCTGATTCGGATGGCTCATACTTCTACCGTTGTTCGCACCCTTGTTTCAGACTTCAGTACGTCAAAAAACGTTGTGAGTGACTTTTGCGCCTCTTGCGACCTTTGTAACAATGTGTAATCATCTTAATATGAGCGTACCTACAATTGTGAGTCGAGTTCATTTCGAGAAACGATTATCCAGCAACATTTCATTACATTTTTTATGAAAGCCCAAAAAGCTTTTGCTATTAATTATTGTTACAAAGGCCTGTCAGGTAGATATCTATTCGTTTACTTGTTCACCTTTTTTATGACTAAATCTTCACTTTATTTTGCTCCATTTTATGTACTTACTTCTTTTATAAATATTACTCGCTTTTTTTCTATTAGTAAAGAGAGCATTGGAACGTAGTTTCCTCCGTGATGGCTCCGGAAAAAAATTAACATTTAATTATAATGTTAATTTTTATTTCCTAAGTTTTTGTGAATGCTTAGCTAATGACTTAAGAATACAGATTTGTACACTTTGCTTGTTTTTTGGTTTAACCTTAATGCTAACTTATCATTAATCACCTGATGTGCAACTGGCGCTAAGGCTGAGATCTACAGAGCGTGTTCTGACTTGGCTTGGACTTGAGACACAGTTTAAAGTTGGCGGTATGTAACCCCCGTGCCTCGGAGAGCACGTAAAGCCGTGGTCCTGCACCTGATCTCTCCGGACGTGTCGGATTTTCCGCCCATAGGACTATGAGGGTCAGGAAATAGAGAGTGCACCTGTGTTTGTGCACGCGCTTGCGCACTATAATATCTCCCGCACAAGATGGCTAATCTCTGGCCGCCGTGACCGGATTCGCTTGGGAGGAACGCAGTGGGTCTACGGTGAAATACGAATTCCCCGTAGACTCCACGAGTGTGCCTACGAATTCGTAGACCCCCCTAGACCAGCACCAGTGAGTCTACGGGGAATTCGTATAATATTTGGGTGGGAAGCCGGTGGTTCCACGGGGCATCGGCCATTATTACTGCCTGGAACAATGTTAAAGCGCTGTCCAAATGCATCAATTAGCGTCGTAGAATGGCCGAGAGCTTGTCTCAGCGTAGCTACGAATTACGATGCGGAAGCAGTCTGTATAATTACACTCGTATGCGAGTGTGCATATCTAGAATGCTATTCAGCATGTTGCAATTAGCATTGCTCATTCTTATTTATGTAGTTATTAGCTTTTGCCCGCGACTTCGTCCGCGTGACTTAGGTTACTGTTTTTCCGGGGTAAACGGTCACTTTGGAATACTTGGTGACAGGATGGATAGCAGGTATATATCGTACACAGTTCAACCATAGATTCATATGTCAGAGGTGTTTAAAATTTTCAATATAGGTACACTTCTTTATAAGCTGGCTCTACTTGTAATTAATAAATTGCTGAAAATTGTTTAGTTTATTATTTCGATAATAATTAGTTACTAAGGCCTTGTAAAAGCTCTATTATCTTTATATAATATAAGTGACCGAGCGAAAGCCAACATTAAAGTTAGTGGGTTTACTGTCAAGAATTTCTCTGTTATATCCCAGAGTTGAGAAGTTGCCGGTGTTACCACCCCGTTCCTAGGTGAGCAAATATTAATACCGTCGATCTAGAAACTCTCTCCAATTAAGCTGACTGCCCATTCCATCGCATTATGAGATGGAGCGAATAGAGAGAACTCCTCCCACGGAACGTTTTAGTTCAACGTTTCTAAAACGAACGAACGAAGGTTTAGAACGCATTTCCGGAGTTCGTGATTCCTGCAATATGTACCTTCAAGGCAAGAGTGAATAGTTATCTTCTAGGCAAGCACGCTCCAATCTATATCTCATCTGTGCTTTCTATCATTAATAATAATTGGCATCAAACGGAACCTATCTTGCAATAAAAAAGACTTAGCTCAAATAAAACTCGCTAAGTTGTTCCATAATTTTTGGTGATACATTTATAACTTTTACCAATCATATTCATCGCGTAAATTGCTCAACTACGGGCGTTGGCGGTGATAAATCGATAATAGTATTAGGACATTAGCCCAGCAGGTGCCGATATAACGACATAACGTAATTTTATGTTCTAACTAGCAGTTCATTACTACGTTTAATTATAGAATAATGATATGATATTAAAGTTTAAAGGTTAAAGGTTAAGCTATACATATATTATATTGGTTGTGTAGTAGAAAGTAAATACAACACAACCAATATAATATAATAGCTTAACCGCACTCTATTTATCATAATATTGTACTCAGGCCATAATCTTAGGCCGCATCCTCACTTACCATCAGGTGTGATCGCAGCCAAGCGCTAGTCTATATATTTTAAAAAAAAAATCCACAAGAGCCGAATAACCGAAGAATAGAGTTGACATTTTGACAGTTTGGCCAATATAAAAAAGGCAAAATTCGTCGATTAGATAAAAAACTTTAACGTCATTGCACCCTAGAGCTAAGCTCAGCTATGAAATCAAAGGATACAACAGCTGTATCTTGTGATTTGCATAGGTTGATATTATACTCAATCCTCATTGGGCAACTTAGCACATTTCTGGTGAAAAGTCGGTTTAAAGTTTTAAAGCATAGCGAAACAGCGTTGTGGATTCATGCGAAAATTCCCCTGCTATGAAAGAGGAGGTATTTACGTAGTACTGAATTATTAAAGAAATGCAGTGAAACGATATCGGACAGAATGAACTGAATACTATTTTTTTGCTTAAAAATCACAGCTGACTGAATTGAATCGAACATATAAAACCTTTTAGACTAATACATTATATCGGTTTTGTTGCAGCAATAACTTTGATATTTTGAAAATTAATTTAAACATTGGATGAAATGGACAGCACTCGTTTGTTACTCGTAATTCTGTTTATGAACCGACTAGCTTTTGCCTGCAGCTTCGCTCATTTTACTCGTAAGTTATTGTAGATTTTTCAAATCCCTATTTTACCCCCTTAAGAGCCAAATTTTCAAAAATTCTTAGCGGATACCTATGTTTAGCCCAATCCGTCCAGTGGTTTGAGCTGTGCGTTCATAGATCGGTCAGTCAGTCACCTTTGCCTTTGATACATGTAGTTAGAAGATAAACATCCATAGCTTAACATGCATCTCTTAGAAGTTTCCTTCAACTTATGTTGGTTTTGCACTGTTTGAACTGACTCCTTTTGACTCTTTTGATGTTGTATATCCACCTTGTTTGGGGTATAATATAACACTACGCTTTCCGGTGTCACGTCGCTTTTCTAGTACCTACCTTGGGTCCAGAACTTTGATAAATTCTTCGGAGTATATGCGCTGCGCTACCTCGACTCCATTACCTACTCTAGTTCTATGGATCTCCTCATTTCTGATTTGTTACGTTGCGAAAACCCAAGTATTATTATAAATCAAATTATAGTAATTATCAAATATCAAATTATTGTAGCTTTATGTTACGCAATGTTAGCGGCAATGTTCAAAGCCGTATTTCATCGCTGGCATCTGGCATTGAGCACTGAGGTATTGTCTGTTGGCTGAGAAATCACTTCTTAGTAGTTAATTAATTTTAAACAACTTAAAATTCTATCGAGAAGCTCGAGTGTAGCAGGGGCATCCCACGGAGACAAGTAGTCGTTATATTTTTGCTGCTGTATAAAAGATACAGCTTTGTTTTTAGATGCTGTGGCTGCTAAAACTCACTAGTCCTTGACCGTAGGCAAAGGTAAACAATATGCATCCAGATTACGCAAAAACACGTAATAGGTAAGCCATGACCAACTTCAGTTAAATTTGAGGTTATTCATAAGTACTTACATCCTATTTTCCGCTAAAACTTTTATTTTCCAACGTGCTTTAGGGCAATAAAATAATACAAAAGCACACTATACCACTCTATCAGATAAAACCAGCTCGTTATACGATATAAATCGTGCGAATGCCGTTCGCGCGAAACGTTAAATCCCTGTTATAGTTCTGTAACTACGGATTCTGATAACACCAGGCATGTTATAGACCCTAGGCATGCCAGAAATAATCATACTGATTATAATCATTCTCTCAAGCGTGAATAAAGTGGGAATGTGTAAAACTATACACATAGTTCGAAGAGCTGATGGTAGAAGGGGTCCCAAGGTGCTGGAGTGGCGACCCCGCACCGGGAAGCGCAGTGTTGGCAGACCCCCCACTAGGTGGACAGACGACATCAACCGAGTCGCAGGGAGCCGCTGGATTCAGGCGGCGCAAGACCGAGGCTTGTGGAGGTCCATGCAGGAGACTTATGTCCAGCAGTGGACGTCCATTAGTTGATGAAGAGAGAGAGAGAGAATGTAAAACTATCATGGACGAAAAATCTGTAAAAGCTCTCTTTGCTTTTAACTAGCTTCCACCAAAGAAAAAAAATGGTTTCAATTCAGGGCACAACTTTTTTTATAACTTCGATATAAATGTGCATAAAATCTTTGCGCAGGTATCATTTATTATGACATCTCTGTATACCTTGGGTTGTATCCTGTATAATATGGTCCAAGTATAATATCAAAACTTTAAGAAGGTAAAGGTACATTTTCTCATTTATTGATTAAGTTAAACTTATAAGAACAATTCATTTTATATTAAAAAATCAAGCCTTCCTACCTTGCATAAATATGAACTAAAAAAACGTAGATTATCACATCTGTATACAAGTAATGAAATATGTAAGGAAGTTGGTATATGTAAGGAAGAATGTCATGCCAGCAAAATGCTCGCTAGTGCCAAGTCTTTGCTCTATCCACATCTATACTGAGCCTAGGATCTTGTTTTCCAGTCTCAAAATTTGATATTGTGATACGTCTTATAAATCTCTATGTATGACAAATTGTCTCACATAGCTCAAGAAAATGAATCTTAGCTTTAGATAGAAATATTTTGCTCTCTACCCTTTCTAGAAAACCATTCCAATTTATGTTGTCTATCATCCCCGCAAATTATATTTAGATTACACTAATATATTATGACGAAGCCGCTTAAGCAAATTGAACAACCCTTCCAACCTTAACCTTTTCAAAGCGTTGAAAATATCATGAAAACATATCTTATTTGATTTACGTAATGTTAATGGTTTTATTTATACGCAATGCTTAGATTGTGGTCATTTATTTGTTCGTAAAATGAAAAATAAAATATCAGTACATCGCTATCAAAACTGTAAACTTTTAGTACAGTTAATCTTTTCACAAGTGCTTCAGGGCGCAGCTAAGCATTAACGGCTAACTTCACTCCCAAAGTGTAACTATGTTAACAATATTACGAACTTATGAGTGAACTCAGCAGGACGTGGGGAAGTGTGCGTTTTAGGGTTTGTACCTACAGAGTTCTACGTCAATTCTTCTATTTTGAACTATATGACGGCAAACTGAACAGCTGGTTTGCGAGGTCGCCAATAATACGAGGCCTAAATGTAGTAGGTAAATATAAAAGTTAAAACTGTGGCCTAGTAAACTGACGGTGCTAAGCTATTTTCTTAGAAAATTGAAAAACGTTGTATGATACACAAACACATTAAAAAATAAATCTAGGTGGCATTTTTGACTTGAGGCTCGGGTATTAAAGTTTTCGCAATTTTTCAACTTTCCGTGCCTTATATCATCATAAAACAGTATTAAAATCTCAGCAGTATAAGGGTATAATCACAGATAGGTACAATAAAGGTGTCTGAAGAATATTCGAATGCTCGTGTACACGCTTTGTACTCGTGACACCTAGGTACTTGTTTATTTTCGTTAAGAGCTTATGGAATATTCATTATGAAGATAGGAATTTTACGTAAAATGAAAAGGTTAAAAGTTCAATGGCGATAACGGTACCTGGCAGGGTGATTAATCTAACTAGCAAATGTAGTCAAACTTTGCGGGCGTTGAAAAATGGTTGCTACAATCTAGGGCAATGAGACTGATTGAAGGACGAAAGACACAATAGCTCAATGATCAAAGGGGGAATTAAAGTCCGGAAAGACGTAGATTTCCTCCCATTAGTAAGGCTATTGTCACAATCACTCGAAGCTTGAACATTTGTCGAGTAGAAAAAAAGACATAATATTCAGATAGACATTTAGCTGGCGAATATTTATGAGGCAAGGTTTGTAACAAGTAAGCGATATAAATAAATAAAATAAATAAATAAAATAAATAAATAATGTCTTCCCAAACGATTCTGACCATAGCGGCTAACCTCCACAGAGATCAGCCATCTGCGCAGGAGATTTTATATGCACAGGTGTATGTGCAAACACAGATGCACTCTCTATTCCCTCACTCTCATAGTCCGATGGGACGGAAATCCGACACGACCGTAGAGAGATCAGGCTCAAGACCGACTGCTTTACGTGCTCTCCGAGGCATGGGGGTGTGACATACCACTTACATCCTACCTCCGGGCTCGTATTGACAATTTATTGTCAGAAAAACCCAGTACATTTTTTGTCCCGACCCGGGAATCGAACCCGGGACCTCGTAATCTGCAGCCGAACTTGCTAACCACTAACCAACGAGGCGATATAGGTTGATGATTCTCCAATGTGTCAATTTCTAAGCTTTAATAGTTTCTGATGCTGAATTTACAAAAGTTCTTTGTTTGACTATGAAAAATATAATATGAAGGCGTATTACTTGACGATGAAGATTA
The DNA here is from genome assembly GCA_038048805.1 of Hipparchia sbordonii. NCBI lineage: Eukaryota > Metazoa > Arthropoda > Insecta > Lepidoptera > Nymphalidae > Hipparchia > Hipparchia sbordonii. Next base: position 11,985,085 of record CM076102.1, read on the forward strand.
ATAAATATTTCTAAAAACTCTCTAAGGATTTTACTTCGTTAGCAATGTTCATCAGCTCTTGGATTCAGTCTTCATTTCATTATTGAAATGTAGCTTTTGTTTTTAATATTAAGTAGATATCCTTTCTCGGTGTTGTACATTGTTTGAATAATAAAAACAGAACTGTACAATCTCAGATGCTTTGTTTGGACATTAATTTTCAGTCTAATATTATATTCTTCGGCGTATTATTCTCAGTCTCTTAATCTTGATGTGCAAAACAATATAATATTTGTACCTAAAGTTATGATGTTTATAGTTCTGGTATGACTTTGTTCCCACTTAATTACAATATGGGGTTATTCAAGGGGCGGACCAATAAATTCCTGAAAAGCCAGCAACGCATTTGTGGTGCCTCTGGTACTATAAGTGTTCATGGGCGGCGGTAATCACTTAACATCAGGTGACCCGCCTGAAAGTTTGGCTGCTATTCATGTAAAAGAAAATTTACAAAATCAGCAAAACCAAACGCGACAAAACTTTAATATAAGTGAGTACAGCTGTGATATAATTGCGAGTGTGGTCATTCAAAGATGAGGGATAATATATTAAATTCAAATTCAAAATTATTAATAATTCATGTAGGCCAAATGATTGCTCTTATGACCAGTCAAGAATCTCGTCAAGAAGAGCCGGCAAGAAATTCAGCAGTAGCTCTTTTCAAAACAAAAATGTTACAATATGTAGCTTATAGCTATCTTGTGCACTTCCAACTTTGTCACTAAGAAATTCAAACTGTATAACAGCCTCTACCTACTCCTATTTATTAAATGTGTCTTTACACACTGTATTTTGTGTAATAATAGTTCTACCAATTCTTTCGGAATCAAATTGTTAAAGCAAATAGATACTCGACCCCACAAAGGACTTCTTCTGCAAACGACAGGATGATGTTACTAGTTTATGACGGTGTCTAGTTTATACTTACAAAATAGGTACTTCGCAATAATTATAATAATAGCTTTTACTCGCGCTTCGTCTACACGTGGAATTTGGTTGTTTAAAATCCTGCGGAAATTTTCTTCCATCGGAATGCAAAGTATCTTCCGATTGTAAAAAAATCACATGAATCCGTCGCTTCATCGCTATGTGATTGGAGAGCAAATTAACAAACAAACACATCCCATTGATTTTATTAATAGGGCTCATTAAGTGGCTGCGTAATTGCTTGGAGTCTTGGAGTTTTATTTTTTTATCATTAATTTATTAGTTAACAACAGAAAAATGTTTTGTTTAATGGTATAATTTATTTACGTCTTTCGCCACATGCATTAATGTAATTTCTTTTTGGCACTCAGAAACGTATAATGTATCGTTCCATATTTTACTAAAGTGTAGTTACAATTTTCACGCCGCGGCATTGGAACTGACAGCACGATACGTGAAAGAGCTCTTTGAAGCACTCAGTGAGTCTACTACCAGTGACTAAGTGTGTGGTAGTGTGTAGTGGTTCAGTGGTAGTCACTCTTTGGGCTAAATGTATTTTTATTTAGATAAAAACCAGACTAGTTGATGCCCGCGACATCGTTCGCTTGTATTGAGGTTTATTAATTCCAGTGGGATTGGGAACTCTCTTATTTTTCGGAATTATTATTAGCCTATGTGATATTCCTTTTTGCAGACTATAATTTATCTCAGTGCCTTAATTCAGCCAAATCGGTTCATTCGTTGTGGCGTGAAGGAGTAACAAGCATCCTTCCTACATCCATCCTCACAAACTTTCTCATTTATAATATTAAATAGGATTTATATGCTACTCAGTGAATGACATTAGTTTTAACGAGCTTTTTTCCACGGATTGCGCAGTGTTGGCAGAACCACCACTAGGTGGATCGACGACATTAAACGAGTCGCAGGGAGCCGCAGAATTCTCGCGAAGAATGGGATCTATGGAAGTCCATGCAAGAGATCTTTGTCCAGCAATAGATGTCTATCAGTTGACAATGAAGAAGAAAAAGTTTTAATTGCTTCTGGTGCTAGATGTGCCTCTCCCGCTAAATTTTAATTTGGTACACTATAACTATACCGTATAAATGTAGTCAAAGCAGATGGTGAAAAAATAGATCAAATACCGTGAAAAGTTGTGCGTGTTTAACATCGAGATTAGGGTCACAAAAATTACTGAACAAATAGCGCTATGGTATCCATCATAACATTGAAACTTCTGTCGTAGTTTGCACGCACTATTTCACCTTGGTAGCAGAATAATATTCATCTTCATCATTATAATCATAATCTATCTATACATCTGTACTAATATTATAAAGCTGAAGAGTTTGTTTGTTTGAACGCGCTAATCTCAGGAACTACTGGGTTGAATTGAAAAATTCTTTTTGTGTTGGATAGTCTATTTATCGAGGAAGGCTTAAGGCTATATTTACTATATATATTTACATTACACTGCGACCAATAGTAGCGAAGCATCAGTGAAAAATGTTGCAAAAACGGGGAAAATTTCATATTTAAAATATATTCTTTTAAAAACTTCTTAATCGCGATCATAATAACAGAAATTGATGCTGACGAAGTTGCGGGCAACAGCTAGTATTATATATATTTTTTTAAAAGCGATAAGCTCCAACACTTAAAGGTGTAAAACAAGTGTTTCCTTCAAGTGTTAAAGCTTATGCCTACAATGTAAAATGTAAAATTTTCAGAAACTAAACTCTGTAAGGGAGTAATAATCCCTTGGAAAAAACAAGGACAGATTGAAAATAAAATAAATTAAATGCAGAAGATTACAAGGCTACTGCTTGTACAGTACAAATAAGATAGACATATTCAATGAAGACTGTATGGGGTTGAGCAATGAAAGGAGTGAAGAAGTATAGAAGTAAGTAATTTATATTCGAAAGGAACTACAATGGCAGACACACAATGACAGATAGTGATTACGCATACAAGGGGCGCGGGCGTACCGCTCGAGCGTCGGGTCGTGACTGGCGCGGCGCGCGCCTCGAACTCGAACATGCAGCGCGCGCGCACCTAACGGGTCTTCGTACCCCCCCGCGACCGCTTACAGCCGCCGCGCCTCGTTCGCATTGTAACCGGCCGCGGGGGCGTCTTTTATGTCGTACGGATTTTGTATTGTGTATTTATATGTATGGGTAGTATGTATGTATGTGTAGTATATATGTATGTGTAGTATGTATGTATGTGTGTTGGTATGTATGTATGTGTGTCACCCACATGACTCCCCTTCAGAGACCGTGTTACGGGCGAAAGTAGTCCGGGAATCGAACCTGTCTTCCCGATCGCGTGGTTCTGATATTTGAGGCAGTAGTAGATGGCGATTTAGTTTGGAGTGGTTCGGGAGTATTTTCGGTATCTGACAGTATGTAGGCCGGTTTCAGTCGATCTACCGATACTGTAACAGATTTTTCTTTCACCCGAATTTTAAAAACCTTGGGACCTCTCTCGATCACCTCATGGGGACCAGTGTACGCCGGTTGTAGTGCACCTCTTAAGGAGTCATCTCGCAGAAAGACGTGCGAGCAAGATGAAAGATCTTTATATACAAAAATTTTGTCTTTTGCATGGTTAGAAGTTGGTATTGGCTGGAGATTGTTGGCAAATGATCTGATACGGGCAGAGAAGTCTGTTATGTCAGTCGTACATTTGTCAACCTTATGGCCAAAAAATTCTCCTGGGAGACGTAGAGGTTCGCCGTAAACTAACTCGGCTGAGGAAGACTGGAGGTCTTCCTTAAAAGAGCTTCGTATGCCGAGAAGGATGAATGGCAACGACTCTGACCAACTGCTGTCAGCGTGGCACATTATTGCCGATTTCAGCTGACGGTGAAACCGTTCTACTATGCCATTACACTGGGGATGGTATGCGGTCGTTGTGCGATGTGTAAAACCGATGGTCTTTGCAAGCTGCGCAAATAAGGCTGACTGGAATTGTCTGCCGCGGTCTGTTACCACGACGGTTGGGCAACCGAATCGTCCTATCCACCCAGACAAGAACGCTTTGGCCACAGACTCTGCCGTGATATCGGCGATAGGGACAACTTCAACCCATCGCGTGAAGCGATCGATTGCTGTCAGACAGTACCGATACTCGGCAGATGGAGGTAGTGGTCCGATGAGGTCTAGATGGATATGTTTGAAGCGCGCTGAAGGTAAATCGAAAGTTCCTAAAGGTGATGAAACGTGTCGGTTTACCTTCACGCGCTGGCAAGCCAAACATGCCTTAGACCAATCGCGACAGTCTTTCCTCATCTGTGGCCATACGTAGCGTTGTGCGACTAATTTAGCACTGGCATTGGCGCCGGGGTGGCTAAGCGAATGCAAGCTGTCAAAGACTTGTCTGCGTAGCGGTCGTGGTATGAAAGGCCTGGGAGTCGTTGTGCTGACATCGCAGTACAATTCGATGCGGCTCCCAGGTATTGTCAACCTCTCTATACGCAGAGAAGAATTATCTCCGAGGTACTCAGCGAGTTCGGAGTCTGAGCTTTGAGCCTTAGCTATCACTGCTAGATCTACGGGGCTCTGCAATTCTTCGACGCGGGAAAGTGTGTCGGCAACGACGTTATCTTTCCCAGCGATGTGTCTTATATCCGTCGAGAATTGTGCTACGTAGTCTAGGTACCTGTATTGACGCGGTGAGCAGTTATTTTTACGCTCAGTGAACGCGTAACACAAAGGCTTGTGGTCTGTATATATTGTGAAACTTGAAGCCTCTAGCCAGTGTCGGAAATACTTGACATTCTCATAGATGGCAAGGAGCTCTCTGTCGTACGGTGAGTATTTCCGTTGTGATGGGCTCAACTTGCTTGAGAAGAAGGCTAGTGGTTCCCAGTCTTTACCACCTCTGTACTGTTGCAAGACTGCACCGATGGCGAGGTCAGACGCATCGGTAACTAATCCTAATTTACACGATGTATCAGGATGTGCCAACAAAGCTGCGTTACAAAGGCTATCTTTACAGTCTTCAAAGGCTTTTAATGAGTTTCCCTGTATGTCCACAGGTTGCGAGGCTTTTATGGATCCAGTCAACAAGGAGTTCAGGGGAGCCTGGATCTGGGCAGCGTGAGGTATAAATCTCCTATAAAAGTTCACCATGCCTAAAAATCTTCTAAGCTGCCTGGCGGTTTTAGGAACTGGAAATTCCTTGATCGCCTGCACTTTGCTTTCCAGAGGTTTAGTTCCATGTTGAGAGATGTGGTAGCCTAGAAACGTCACTTCTGTTGCACCAAAGACGCACTTAGTGGTATTGATGAGAATGCCGTAATCCCGCATCCTGGTGAAAAGCTGGCGCAGGTGTTGCTCATGCTCATCCTCATTTTTGGAAAATACCAAGAAGTCGTCTAAGTACGGGTAACAAAAATCTAGACCACGAGTTAGTTCATCAACAAACCTCTGGAAAGTTTGACCTGCGTTACGCAACCCGAAGGTCATGTAGGGAAATTCAAAGAGTCCAAAAGGTGTGGAAATGGCTGTTTTGGGTATATCCGGTTCATGGACTGGTATCTGGTTGTAAGCTTTAACTAGATCAATGGTGGAAAAGATCTTACAACCAGATAAATTATGCGCGAAGTCATGAATATGCCTGATGGGGTATTTATCAGGTATGGTCCTGGCGTTAAGTCTCCGGTAATCACCACAAGGACGCCAGCTGTTATCCTTTTTGGGAGCTAGGTGGAGTGGTGATGACCAGGGACTTTCAGACGGTCGAGCGGTTCCGCTCGCTAGCATTGCCTCGAACTCAGACTTTGCTATTTTCAGCTTGTCCGGGGCAAGTCGACGTGGGGAGCACGATACTGGAGGGCCTGGTGTGGTGCGAATGTGGTGAGTAGTGTTGTGTTTGGGTGTGCGTGGAGCGCCTGTGGGTCGTGTGATTTCCTGAAATTCGGAAAGTAGGTTACTATATTTAGAATCACCAGTCACGACCTTAACGCTGGAAATTAAGCTATTAGGTTCAGCAATCGTGGCTATAGAAGACAAATTAGTTACACTGTCTATTAATCGCTGGTTACGGATATCTACAATTAAATTATAATAGGATAAAAAATCTACACCTATAATAGGTCTTGTAACATCAGCTACTATAAATCGCCACGGAAAGTCTCTACGTAAGCCTAAATTAAGTTTAAAGTCCACAAAACCATAAGTATATATAGTGGTTCCATTTGCCGCACACAATTCATAGTCCGTCTTCGCACGCTGTTGTTTGAGCGCAGTTCGAGGGAAGACGCTTAAATCGCTTCCGGTGTCCACCAAGAACTGAATCCTCGAACTACGGTCCGTCACGAACAGGCGACCAGGCATAGATGGGCAATCGTCAGCCGCCATTATTGATTGCCCCTCACGTTTCCCGCCTTGTAGTCGCAAGGTGTAACGCACTTCTGCGCTTGGCTTCCAAATCTGTAATGGTACCAGCATACTGGAAATCTTCTATAGTTAGATTCCGACCTTTCAGATGACGTCCGACTTTTTTGTCGTGACGTCCGACTTTTTTGTCGTGACGTCTGTCGACAACGGGAACGCGATCTGTCATGTCCCGCGGTGGCTAGCGCACTCACTTGATTCGTCAGTTCAGTTATTTGTCGGGCCATGGTATCGATCGTCGCCTCTAACCTGGAGATGGATGTCGCTGCTACCTGAGGAGATGCCGGAGCGATGTCGTGTACCCTATCAGCTAGATCAGCGAGTTCTTGCAGGGTTAAATTCGATTGCGACGCTATTATTGTCTGCAGATTATGTGGCAGTCGACTTGTCCAGACGTCCGTTATAAAATCGTCGGGCATATTGGGTCCAGCTAGTTGTTGCAAATGTCGTAGGAATTGGGAGGGTTTGCGATCTCCTAGCTCCTCCGATTGTAACAGCTGTTTAACCTTCTTCTGCCTGGACAGAGAAAGACGCTTGACGAGCTCGGTCTTTAGCTTCTCGAACTTTCCGGTATTAGGTGGGTTTTCGATTATATCTTCCACAGTAGCTGAGTATTTTCCATCCAGATGGGACAAAACGTAATAGAATTTTGTGTTATCGTCTGTGATGCGTGCAATGTTGAACTGCGCTTCGATTTGCGCAAACCATATTGTTGGCTTTTCAGCCCAAAACGGTGGTACACGAATGCCAACACGAAATAATTCCGCTAACGGATCCCGATCTTTCGATGCTAGGTCACTATCCTTCGCGCGGTGCTTGGTGTTCGCTTTTTTTGATGGTCCCGAATGTTCCGAGTCACTGCCGTCACTGCTCATTGTGAAAGTCCTTTGGAGTTCGCTGAATAGTGTTCTACGGGGTCACCAGTTATGGGGTTGAGCAATGAAAGGAGTGAAGAAGTATAGAAGTAAGTAATTTATATTCGAAAGGAACTACAATGGCAGACACACAATGACAGATAGTGATTACGCATACAAGGGGCGCGGGCGTACCGCTCGAGCGTCGGGTCGTGACTGGCGCGGCGCGCGCCTCGAACTCGAACATGCAGCGCGCGCGCACCTAACGGGTCTTCGTACCCCCCCGCGACCGCTTACAGCCGCCGCGCCTCGTTCGCATTGTAACCGGCCGCGGGGGCGTCTTTTATGTCGTACGGATTTTGTATTGTGTATTTATATGTATGGGTAGTATGTATGTATGTGTAGTATATATGTATGTGTAGTATGTATGTATGTGTGTTGGTATGTATGTATGTGTGTCACCCACAACTGTATACGAGCTAGGTATATATATATGTACTGTATCAGACTTCTCTGACTCATCTTAGATATCGCAATTAACTTGAGACTACTCTCAGAGAAGAGTTATAATCATAGAATACATTATTAAAGATGGCAGACTTTACACAGAGAACATTACGGGATTTTCTTACACCGTTGAAGTATATGCGTAATATTTAATTAATTAACCTCTTATATTATATTAAAAAGTACATACATGATAGAAATTAAGATAATGTAAGCCCTCTATTATGTTTAATTTTATACATACATACCTATTAATATTATATTCGAAAGTACATCATGAACTAGTTTGAAAGTCTGAAAAGTAGTTTTATTAAAAAAAAAATACTACCATTTTAACCGATTACGCCGTAATAATATGTTAAGTTTATTAAAACCAGTTCTTTAATTTTCATTTTTTAAAGTTTAAAATACATTTGCTATTGTCTGTCCCTTTGAATTGCAAAGTGAGTATTATTGTAAATTAGTTCACGAGAAACCGTCAATTTGAAACAGCGGTTAGCGCCAAAGGCAGTGCTAACCAATTGACACGGCTATATTGAACTGCCGGTAACTAACTCTTGGCGTCCAATTAATCTGATTTCGACTCCAAACAGAGATTGAAAAATCACTTTTTACAATCAATTTTGTAGAGTGGTAACTCTTATAAAAATGAAAATATAAATAAATGCACAATCGTGAATGAAACATTGAATTGCAATTTTGTAAGTGAATGTATAACTTTTTGTAAATTATTATTACGGTACTTTTACTACTTTTGTCTAGTATTACCATTTCCCCTCCAACTAAGCGTATTTGTACTAGTAGTTACGTCAATAGTGCTAGTGAGATTTGAACTTACGGCTTTTTCGGATTTCAGTCTTTAGTATTGAGGCTTTCAAGTTTATAGGTGGCAGAAGACCTTGAAGTTTGAAGATTACTTACTTCAAGCAGTTGACCAATTGAGTCCACGTGACCTTGCTTGTTCGATACTGCACCCATTCTATGAATAATTCAATGAAAGAGCCATGAACATTGAACAACGTATTGCTTTTCATAGGGCGTCGTTATCTTCAATGTGCTGCCGTCCTAAAGCTAAAGTGTCGTTAACTATAAATGCTCAAAGTTAGCTATAAATATTTCGAGATATAATCAAAAAAGCGGCAATTTATAAAGAAATGACGCCATTTGTTAACTAATTAAACGACGTTTTTCATATTGTAATATCAAAAACTACAGCAATAAGAAGAATGCCGTGGGTCGATAGAAAAAAAAATCTATGTAAGATAGAAATAAAAATTGTATTTGGCCAAATATTTGTTAACGACGTTACAGCTTGACGAGGGCAGTGTGATAAACTTTATATTTAAGAGATTTTCTACTCTATTGCATACGTGAATTTTCGGCGTCTTTTGCTGGACTTTAACAATCGCTGTTACGATGGTACAGAACCCTTCGTGTACGAGTTCAACTCGCACTTGGCCGGTTTTATTTCCACTTGAACAGTGTTTGACCCAAAAGTTAGACTCAGTTACTGAATTGAGTCAAACCAAAGGTTCGTTTCAGAAGTTGAAACGGTACGGAGCGTAGTTCAGTGCTGTTGCATTTGCTGTCCCATATTGTTTACCACAATTAGTCGGAGTACTCTTCATTTTCGTTAAGTAATAACCTATGTTAGATGTAAAACTTTGCGGAATAAGTTTTAACGTCCTAAAAATACTAATTAATTAAAACCTAAGATTTTTTCCGAGATCGGATAAAAAGATATCTAGTTCGGGCTTATCATGGTTTAGTAAATTTCTATGATGTCCCACACACACACATCCCGAAATCATAACTATGTATGTTTACTTTTACATCGATATTCAATCATAGTGATTTGTAAAGTCCATAGAAATCCCAACAAATTTTGTGGATGCGAAAGTGTGATTATTTGTTACTTTATTCGTTTGTCCCTCAGTCAAGCAGCAACGAAGCTACAGATCGACATTTGGTATAGGTAAAGTTGAAGTCTCGGAGAGTGACAAATTGGTTAACTTTTATCCCGGAAAAACAGAATCCCTCGGGATTTTTATAAGCCTAAATCCGCGCGGACGAAATCATTCACATCTGATGTGTCTGTTCACTCTACATTTACATCTGTTTTAAATAAAACTAGCTCTAGGTACTGTACATCTGCCATAGTTAGGAGGTTTTGCCTTGCTTTGACTTATACACTATAAACCCTAAACACGCCACTGCCTGTCTACACCGTATGTTACAAGTTTGTTAAGCACTGTATATCCGTTCGGAGGTTCTTGCCAAGGTCGTAAAAAGGACAAACGTTACATATATTTGCCCGAAGTCAACCGTTCATACCATTAGACAGATTACAAAAGAATATTATAGCACCCCTTGGTATCCGGTAAAGCGAATAACACACAGTATCGCTTGCGTGAGCGATCACAGCTCACAGACTAAATATGAATCGGTGAACATTTGTTGTTATTGTGATTGATTAGAATGTTTCGATTTATTTTAATAATATAATATGAAATCAAATGATACTTACCTAAAGTCTAAATTAAAACAAAACCTTAAATATCGATTAAAAGCCAAATAATATAAAATGTCATCTAAACCACTTTACTGGAACGAGCAAATGTGTCCATAATGAATGAAAACTAATTTAATTAGATTTGTATACCGAATACTGCATACATCATTCATCAGGTCTTAGTTCACTGTGTAGCTTGTTTAAAGAGGTGCAGTGAGTACACTGCAACTGCTCGTAAATTATTACCGATGAGTTAGCTTCACCCGCCACGCCGCCGCGGAAAGCGACATGATGTGTGTTAACCCCCTTATTTAAACAGGGCGGTACTGATTTAAGTAGGTAGTGCGACCTTTTCGTAGCTTAGACCTTTGGCCTGGTTGTGAATGCACAATGTACAATATGCTGCACAATAATGCACGCGAAGGTAGCGGCTTCCGTCTTTGCTGATGAATATCAACTTAGGTCACGAGGTCAGGCTATAAAGAGTATCGTTAATGTACATAACTGAGTAATGAATATGTTAAAGTGAACTACATAGTAGATATGAGCGGTGAGTAATCTAAAATTAAAATTTTTGCAACCTGTTTAAAATATTAATACGCATAATTTGAACATATTTTATTTTTGTTTTTGAGTAATAATAAGCCTGGTCCGCATGGCATTATGACTGTAGCCCAATTATCAAGATCATCTAGCCTTAAAACATAAAAGTTATTAAATATGTATTCTCATAATAACAATGGGGAAGGGGGCAAAAATATTTTTTTCTTTACCTAGGCTTGTAAGTTACCCTTGAAAGGTTTTTTTTAAAGAGAGCATAAACTATCCACTTAAGTTTATTTTAATCTAAATCTAAACATAAAAAGAAAATGACTTACTGACTGATCTGTCAACGCACTACTCAGTCACTGGACTGATTGAGCTGTTTAGCATACAAATAGATATTATGACGGAATTATTACGATTCCTACGGGGGTAAAATACGGGTAAGAAAAATTGGAGTTTACGTGAGCGAAGCTTTGGACAAAAACTAGTATTACATAGTCCAACTAGCTTTTGCCCCCGCGACTTCGTCCGCGTGGAATTAGGTATTGGGGTGGAATTTTCAAAAACTGTGACACACGTACTTCTTTATTTTTAACTGAAAGCTCTATTACCAACTTTGATGGAAACAGCTTGAAAAATGACGGAGTTTCATATAAACTTCCATCCCCTATTTAAACCCTTTACGGGTAGAATTTCCAATAATACTTTCTTAGTGTGCGCCTACGTCATAAAAGGAACCAACTGTAAAAATTTCAAGTTTCTAACTTCAGTAGTTTAGGCTGTGCGTTGATATCTCAGTCAGTCAGTCAGGACTTTGAATTTTATATATATAGATTAACTTGTATCGTAAACAGACGCTAGTAATCATAATCGTACATGTCGTAGGGTCTACAAAACCCTGATAAATAAACAGTTATTCGTCCTGTGGCATCGAGGTCCTGTGGTTTCACTTTGCTTGTACGAGAACAGTGAAAGCAATCTAGAGCTTCTCAACCGAATAATAGATCCAATTTGAGCATTCGTACTAGGTATTCCTTCAATATTTTATTTTGGCAATGTAGTGTTGGACTGAAATCCGAAGCACACCATGTGAGCTCGTAAAACTTTTATTAAGGACAACCACTTCCCTACTGGTACAGTCATTTATTTGGATCGATATCAGCGTAAACTTTTACTACCTCCCTTTATTTTGTTCCCTTAAACAAATGGATCCCACATACAATAAAATTAAGTACCTAAAATTTAAAAAGAAAATGTCAAAACTGTAATAATCCGACAAAACCATGATATGGATGAAATGTATGCTGATGATGTAGAATGTAGATTATTAATTGAAACAGTGTGTATCAAGAATAAATATATTTTTTTTTTTACATAAATAATAGGTATTTCTGTACCTACCTCTTGATCTTGATGACAAGATAGCCCTTGACTGGCGAGCTAACTTGGAAGGGGTATAGCAGTGTAAATTCAACCCATACCTCTAATCGCTTTCTAAACACGCCATCGTGCCGGAACGCTAAATCGCTTGGCAGCACGTCTTTGACGGTAAGGTGGTAACTAGCCACGGCCAAAGCCTCCCACCAGACCAGACCAGAGACAATTTAGAAATTATAAATTCCTAAATTGCCCCCGCCGGGAATCAAACCCGAGACCTCCCACTTATAAGACCACAGCGCTCACCACTGCGCCAGGGATGTCATAAAAAAATACATAGATGTACGAGTACGTAAATTTATCCAGGAAACACAATCGAGCTAACATAGATGTAATTAAACTACTGCCGTCTATTTGTCGGAGCTAGGATACGAGTAGGTTGCATTACTAATACGGATAACCATAATTGATATTGATAGATTCAGTATTATATCAATCACGCAATGTTTGATCATAAATATGCATCATATTACCACAGATTACCACATATATTCCGTATTATGAATTATTGTATGATCTGATCGTATATTAGCTAATTCCCGCGACTTCGTCCGCGTGGATTTAGTTTTTAAAATCCTGCGGGAACTCCTTGATTTTCCGGGATAAAAAGTACTTAGCTCGTGTCACTCTACAGTATACCTATGTAAAAAGAATCACATCGATCCGTAGCTCTGTTGCAGCGGGATTTAAGGACAAACGATCACACTGTCGCATTTATAATATTAAAATTAATAAAATTATTAATTACTATTTTATACAATACTAGCTTTTGCCGCGCGACTTCGTCCGCGTGGAATTAGGTTTTGGGGTGGAATTTTCAAAAACTGTGACACACGTACTTCTTTATTTTTAACTGTGAGCTCAAATACCAACTTTGATGGAAACAGCTTGAAAAATGACGGAGTTTCATATAAACTTCCATCCCCTATTTAAACCCCTTAGGGGTGGAATTTCCAATAATCCTTTCTTAGTGTGTGCCTACGTCATAAAAGGAACCAACAGTAAAAATTTCAAGTTTCTCACTTCAGTAGTTTAGGCTGTGCGTTGATATCTCAGTCAGTCAGTCAGTCAGGACTTTGAATTTTATATAAATAGATGTAGCAAAAATCCTGTTGTTCCTGTGAGCTACGAAATGTACTCATGAAACTGAACAACTTTCCCCAAGAAATATAGGTCAAAATATGAAAAAAAATGTGGACCTCCCCACACCCCATACAAAATTGACGATCCGCTGATTGATTTACTGTGGGAGGTCCACATTTTTTTTCATATTTCGACCTATGTTTCTTGGAGAAAGTTGTTCAGTTTCATGAGCACATTTCGTAGCTCACAGGAACGACAGGGTTTTTGTTACATATTGTATAAATACACTGTCCGCCCGTGCAGCTAGCTAAGCAGTCATAGCCTAGTAGTTCGGACCGGTTTCTTCTATGTTTGTTGCAGAGTCGATCCCGGGCACGTACCTCTATCTTTTTGGAGTTATTTGCATTTAAGCAAATAAATAAATGAAGCCTTTTTTCCCAACGGTTAAAGATGCGCGCTGGAAACTGAAAGGTGACAGATTTGAACCCCACCCGTTGCACTATTGTCGTACCCACTCCTACCACAAGCTAGCTACAGAACCCATGGAGGGGCTGACTCGAATTTGGGCGGTTTTATCTCATACCATAAATTAATCGTGATTAAGATTTCTCCAGTCACTGAAGGGATTTCAAAGTTATAGGTAATATTAGTATTTCGCGCCCGAGCTAAAAAAACCTATTCTGAACTTATAAAAAACTCTTTCTACGTAATTATTTTCTCGTTTTTCGTTTCATTTAGCCTGGCAATTTTATGACTTTCTGGTGTTATGACCAAAATAAAACGGTCCGTAGGTAATAACTTTACAGCGCTTACAAAAACGTTAAAACAATTTGTTTAATGAATTTTCCTTTTCCTTTTATTCCTCAAACACGTGTGGGCACCGAGGGTTAATTAAAAACTGTCTATTTAAAATAAACTAAAAATGTATTTCTACAATTCAATTTAAAGCTTTTTTCTGTTGGCGGATTATAGCAAAAGAATTCTAACCTTTTCTTGCTAATCATGAATTTCGGCAATGTAACGCCTGCTTCTATTCAATAAAATAGAATAGAATAGAATAGTTTTTTATTCAAATAAACTTTTACAAAGTACTTTCGAATCGTCAAATGAATCTACCACTGGTTCGGAATGCCGTTCCAACCGAGAAGAACCAGCAAGAAACTCGGCGGTTGCTCTTTTAAAATAAGTTAATATAGTTAAAGTTATAGGGTAGGTTAGAGTATAATATCTGCGCTCAATAGTGAAGCGTTGCTGATGATGATGATGTTGATCATTATATCGATATTTAGATATACACAATTTTTTATTGCTTTATAACTCTACGTCCTTGTTTTAATATAACCTAAATTGTTAAAAGCATGATGCTCGAAGGCCGTGTTTAACCAATGTACCTAAGTATTGATAAAATATTCATAGCTTTTCACCACTGTCAACAGTATGAAAGAAAAAAAAGTAGAGACTCATTCTATAAACTGCTTTTTTAAATCTACTATGTGTAGCAGACTGCAACATCGGCTTTAAATAAATATTTTCATTTTCATAGCTAATTATAGGTTAAAAACACGCGACAAAGTGCTTTTGACACGTCAGTTTTTGTTATGGTAATTTTAAAAGTAACGAGGAAGTTTATATTTTTCGTTTAATTTCGCGGAATAATCTAAAGTCTAAACAAGCGGTAAAATAAATAAGACATTTTCCGACTCGTTTGGTTGGAGAATGATCTTTCCAAAAAGGTAAATGGATTCACATATTTCTTCTTCATAAACAGAGTGGAAACGATATGTTTGCTCAGGCGATTATTTTCTCAATGTTTCAGGTTTCTTCATTTAAGCTAGAATTTAGCTAGGTACACGAATCAACAAAGAAAATGGTTTAGTATTTATAACTTTAAATAGTCATGCTTCCGTTTCGCGGTAAATAAACTTATTTACATCTACCCTCTAGGACATAAAATAAGAAAAAGGTCACGCACTTACGTTGACCTTAGAAAAATGGAGTACCGCATACCTACTTAATAATTTATAGGTATCTATCCTCTGTAGACACTCAATTCTTTAAGCCCATTGGTAAATTGGTCATTCAGGGTCTTCAATTTATTTATGGACTCCAAATAAGAAGGTTGTCTACACATAAGTCCAATGGTTCTAACGTTATTTACTAAATAAAAGATAAATTCTTTGAATATTATTTCCTTTTCGATTGTTCATGTACCTCAAGGGAAGCATTAATAAAATATTATGATATCCATTTCTTTTCCTTATTATGTCTTAGCATCACGCCAAGTGAACATCAAGCTTTATTTCTGTGGAAAATGGGCCTAAATACTTTGTAACTTTCCACCAAACAATACGGTACCTATTTATCTTGTTTAACTGAAGATTATAATAGCGCGTTTTTATATTCTCAAGAATTATTATTATACGCAGTAAATACTTCTTAGGGCTTAGGGCCGATTTTACAAGTGTAAAATAGGTAAGTATTATCCGAGATTAATTTTGAATTTGGCAGATTTTCTATACAAAAACTGTTAGAACGCCCAATTAAGTATTTATCGCTCGGTTAAACGTCATTTGACGTTGGTGTAATCGGCACTAAAGGTTTTAAGAGAAAACGCACGGACTTTTTTCCATGCAAACGTATTTCTTTGTTTAGTATACTTAGTGAAGTAAATATCAAGAGACTTAAGAAATAATAAATTTCTAAATTGTCCCCGTCGGGAATCGAACCTGAGACCTCCCATTTTAAGACCTTTATTTTGCCTAGACCGGAGACTCGAACCCGGAACTTCTTAATCCGCAGCCGATATCTAAATATAATACGTGAATCATACAAAACTTATTCTGGTTCAACTAAGTTGCTCGTTGCTCGTTCCAAGAATGTTTTCACATTGCCAAGTTGAGATGGGAAATTATTTGCACCACATGTTGCTTTATCGGCTTTTTGGCAACGATACTATGTTTCGCGTAGAGGTATTATTACAAAGGCAAAAAGCTCTTTGATAACTAACACTTCCGCAGCTCTAATGAGAAGATAAAAGAAAGAGTTTCCTTGTGAAACTGTGATGCAGCGTTGTCTCTATCATAATAATTGTGCAATTTCCTTAGAGACTAAGTAAAAGATTATATTTTAAATAGGTACGAGAAACTGCAATAAGTTGTTGACATTAAATCTCTGATAACTTAATTTTTTTTTTTAATGGCAGTTGACCAGTACTGAAAACAGATCATTATTAAAACCAATTTTTCCCACGACTTCGCTCCCACAGTCCTTTAAAAGTAATCCGAAGTGGTAATCAATCATTAATTTTTTTCCTGGTGATTCCTATACAAAATTACCAATTTTGATTTTATCTAATGCACTTCTTTGACACAGACCAGACACAAAAAGTTATAAATTCCCCAAATTGCCCCTATCGGGAATCAAACTCGGGACCTCCTATTTACAGAAAAGCGCTGACCACTGCGCCAGGTAGGTCATCAAAACATAAATGCATCGTAGTATACAATATCTAAAAATAAGTATGTTGAAAGTTTGATAAACAAACCTACGTCACAATTTTGGGAAATCAAGATGATCGGTGGCGTTGGCAGTGACTCATTGGTTGGCAGAATGGCGAACATTACTCACGTTTATCGCCCCCTCGATCGGGAGAGTCATGGTCCACGCAGTCGTGTTTCTCCGTCTCCTGACGTGTACTGGTTATTTTCAGCGACCAAAACAACGACAGCGATATCAGTGCGACCAAAACATAATATTTACCCTAAAATTAAGGGGAAAATATTCAAGAGACAAAATTCTTTATTTCGTGTAGGCTAACCTGTGTGTGCTCTTATAACATGTCGAGACTCTACCACCGGTTCGGAATACAGATTCAGCAGAATCTGTATTCTGAACCGCGCAGATGAGACGAGCCGGCAAGAAACTCAGCAGTTGCTCTTTTCATAACGAAATATTACAATATGTATATTGTAATATCCAGTGTAATAACTAGTGTAATACATATTCTAGTGGGTATGTGGGCAGCTGGATGTCAAGCCTTGATTCCATGCAACTTTGGAAAACAATCATATTTTTTTTATAGGTACGACTTCTTCCTCCTTCTCAACGGGTCCGGGCTCCATTCCAGGCATGCCTGAATTTTATGAATATGAATATGAATGAATCATATTTTAAGGAGAAAATCATAGCTAAATATAAAGTTGTAGTATAGGTAATTAAGAAAAATGGTAAACGAGCGCTTAGCATCAATTTCGTCCTCGTGAATTTAGTTTTATAAACTCTTTAGTAATTCTTTATTTTCGTGTGAAATAACTGCCTTTTTATTCTTTCTGGCTGGCTTCATTCTGCCTAATTGTGTGTCAAAACTCGTTCAACGGTTGAGTACTGAAAAGATAACAGACATACAGACAAATTTTATAAATGTCTTTGCATTTATTTAAGTATAATTTGTCTATATAAATTGTCTGGATTTGGGAGAAGAACCTTTGTATAATGGTTAGCAAATATGAGTATTAACCCTTTCTACATTAAAGCCCACGGGATTTTAAAATTTAAATACAAGCTAACGAAGTGACAATATTTACATTAATTCGAAAATATTATTTTACCATATTATTATGAATTTAACGAAATTAATTAAGTAACATTTTAATTTAAAAAATCCAAGCTGGTAGAATAAATTCATGATTTAATGAAATATATATTCTGCCTTCCTAAACCTAAATCGCGTTAACTACCAAAACCATATAAAACGGCAATTTAACTTTAATATTTAACAAAGAAATGACGCCATTTAATAACTAATAAACGACGTTTTTCATATTGATATATCAAAAACCATTGAGATAGAGATTTTTTTTTTTCTAAATAGGACAGCATTATAAAATTGTATTTGGCCAAATGTTAGTTAAAGGTGTTATAGCTTGAATACAACGCCTAATCAAATTTAGGGTGATGTGAAATAAAAGAATAGACATCTCTTATAAGATTTTTAGGGGGACAAGAATTTATATGTTGACAACACTGAGTTCGGGTAGTGTACTGTTATGTATTTTAGTCTCGTTTGATAGTCTTTTTGGGATATTTATTTTGAACTGAATGCAGTGCGAGAACTTTCGAACGCTGTTTATTTAGCATACCACGATGACATCTTTAAAGTAACCGTATTTCAGTTTTATTACCGACATCCTTCTCTGCAAATAAACTTTCTTTTGATACAATTTAAATTTATTTTCATACAACTCGTTGAGATACGTTTATTTACATAATATTATGTTTTTAGTGTTATAGCAGTTTGACATTCTTACGAAAGGACTTAATGTCATATACTTTTAATTTTAAAAATTAATCAATTTTAAATTGTTAGTTTGTACTTAGGTATGTACGAGTACCTAAGTACAAACTTATTATTTCAAACTGAATTATGCCTTGATTTATTTATATGGTTCTTAATATTGCAAAAGATCTTAATATATCGTCCACATAATTAGAAGGCCAATCATCTGCCTCGTTTCCGAGTAACGTCCTACATAATTTACCAGCGCATTAATTTATTTGTTAATGCAATCGTTGTCAAAATTAGGGCTAATTATTTTGGTTTACTGTACAGCCGGGATATACGTAAAGGCTTGGACATATAGATAGCGCGACTGTAGCGTAGCGGAGCGTCATGCTGAAGTCTGATTTTGTAATACCTATTAGTAACTGTAAGAAAGTATTCACACTGTGGAACACTGTTACTCTTCTACAATATTAATAGAATCAAAACATTATCGTCATCATAATCATCGCTGGTCCACAAATCGGCACGGTCTCTTCTTTCAGAATGAAAGATTTACCCATAATCCACCACACTGGCGAATTTCGGATGGCAGACTTCACATACCTTTGAGAATATTATTACAACAACATAATAACATTAGATCAATAACTGATGTAGTTTTCAGAAATTTTATTATGTATTAACAATTCAACAGGTACTACTGTTGATTTAGTGTTTTTTTTTTTTGGAAAACCTGTTATTAACTATAAGCTTCCTTATTTACTATGTAGAACAATAAGCTAATTTCCTCAATAAATAAAATAAAATTATGAAGAACTTTCAGGTATAGAGATTTTGCTTCTCCGGTAAAACAAATGATAATTATTAATTGCTTATAACGCACATGCTCGTAAAACAAATTACAGGTCTGTGCTTGTGCTTTTCGAAGTGTCCTGGCAGTAACTACAAAACGTCAAATATTTATAGCGTCACAGTTCACTATCTCACAAAAACTCCCAAACTGCGCGCGTTTTGACGTTTGCTAAAGAGTTGCTAGTTTGATTAATTGTCAACATCCTGATTCCTATTGAGTAAGAAACAAAGAAAACGATGCCGTACTGCAGTAGTCGCGTGTCGCTACCGTTTCGCGTTGTTTTTGACCAAGCCTTGAAGTATTTTGGCCACGTCGAGCGACGCCGGCGCAGACGTGTGGCATACCTAATGCCGCCCACGCAAAGCTCTGGATGAAACAAAACGACACCGCCCGCCCGTCCGTCAGTTTACTTTCAGTCTTGCCCAAAGCAACTTCTCTGCCAATAATTTATTTTCAAATTGTTAAAGAAAATCCTTCTGGAATTTATCACGTGTGTTGTGAAACCTTGAAGTTTACCAGGTAATTTTTATACCCCTTTAACATTTTTGTTTAACGGTTAACGGTTTTTGTTTCTTATTTCTTTTTTTTAATTTATAGATAGATAGATAAAATATTTTTTATGGAATAGATCAGAATAGAATAGGTTTTATTTACGTAAACTTTAACAAAGTGCTTTTGAATCATCAAGTGAATCTACCACTACATATAAATATAGGTTACTAACGGACCCGACAGACGTTTTCCTGCCAGAATTGTGAATTTAAGCCATCCAGGAATTCACTCAAAATGCCACACAAAAAATTTCATCAAAATCGGTTCAGCGGTTTAGGAAGACTTTAGTGAAATACATATAATTATTCTTATGTACGTGTGATAAGCGTTACACTTTATAGATTTGTTGAGTCTTCTAGTGTTATCCATATTACAGTTCCACACAAGAGCTTTGGGTGTTAGGTTTTTTTAATACGAAACATACATTATGTGATATTTTTTCTGAAATAGGTCCATAAAAATCTTTAAGGAGGCTCTTTAGGGAGCCGTTAAGCCATTATTTAGGTCGAGTAAACTCAATAAGAGTGCTCGTTTACAATGGAATCATGTTCTTGGTGGAACTTTATATTTGTATCCCGCATCAAATCGAAGATTTGTACGGGCTTATTTACTTACAGTTATTTGAAGGTAGTTAATCACTTTATCGTTGTATTTAACAGCTTTTTTTATATTTAAAATTTTATTTTATTATTAAAAGTGATTTCATTGATAATTTAAAAAGCATTAGGGTCTTTCAACTTTTCTTCTACAAATTTTACAATTGGTATTTTTCGTTCTTCGTAGAGCCACGAATCTCCATTAAATATGCACCAAATACCAGAACAGTCGACTCACGGAGTTCTAACAAAGCGAATTTAAATGCTGTACAAACATCATGTACTTGGCTTTACGCCAGCAGCAGCTATCAATTTCTATCAAACGGAGATTTCTCATGTTCTAGATGTAGTATGATGGACAATGAGTAATTAATTATCGAGAACATAAATCTTCACTGCATCACAAATAAAATAA
Organism: Hipparchia sbordonii; assembly: GCA_038048805.1. NCBI lineage: Eukaryota > Metazoa > Arthropoda > Insecta > Lepidoptera > Nymphalidae > Hipparchia > Hipparchia sbordonii. The sequence continues at coordinate 12,006,092 of CM076102.1, forward strand.
TATATTGCATCCATACTAAATCACAACTATTAAAGTGTATTATATTATTTTGAGTTACACTTTGATCAATAAAAATTAATTTAAATAAAACTTTCGTAACTATAAATTCACAAAGATTTCTTTTGTTTGAACAATTTTAGAAAACCTTCTAAAAGATGTCTGAAACTAAGACTCTCGAGGCCGGGCAGCAGCTCGTCAAGAAGACAATGGACGAGGTAGTTCAATCGAGGGAGGTCAAGCAAAACATATCCATTCAGGCCAGACAAGAATTCCGTGAACAGTATCAAGAGAGTTACGAAGAAGAAATGGAGGAGGAAACCTTTATCGACGAACACGGAAATGAAACCACGAACAGGGTAGAGACAAGCAGTGAAAGCAAAGAACACTCTAGAAGCGCAGATGTTAAGGTTAAAGCGAAAGGATTGAACGCTGACCAGATGAAAGCCCTCACAGACTGCGCAAACCAGGCGGGACAGCTGGCGCTCGACTCGAAGCCTGCCAACTAATTGTACAATGTAATTAAACGTTCCATTTTTAAATATCTCCCTTTTCTTCAGCAGTGTGTTTGCTGCCGTACGATGAAAACAAGGGTTTTGTTTCTTGGTTGAGTTAATTTTGGAAAATATGTGTTCCGAACTAGCTTAGTAAGCCATCCCTATAACAGTTTTTAGCAACGTAACTGATAGTAGGTATGCTTTGAGACATGTATAAAAATGTTTCTTGCACGAATTTTAACAGGACTTAGCTAAAGAAATTTAAATAACTCAACAAAGTCTCATAAAATCAATATAAAAAGCAAATTGTTGTTCGAGTTACACAGTACCTTATCAATTATCTGCCCGATCCTTCATTTCCTTTTTCCCCTTTTGGTTTTACTCACTGAAACAGAATGAACAATTATTTAAAGGAAGCTCTATTAAGATCTCAATTTTAGATTACTAACGTAATGAATTTGTTTCAGGTGTCGTTTGAAAGTGCGCGAGGTGTCTCAAAAAGTGATAAAGACTGTGTCCAGTGTTATTATATTATAATTATGGTATATTTAAGTTTAAATTTGTAATACACGAAATAAATAATATATTGAAATAAAAAATGATTTATAAATTAAAGTGTTGTGTGCTCGTGTGAAGTGCTACCATACATAACTTGTTAAATCCTAAAATGGAGGAGGAGGACGACGAACGAAAGGTTCGCCGAACCAAACTGGCAGCCTTTAGTTCTCTCAATGCCAGAGTCGTTCATTCCTCTTTAGAAGAAACTTTTAATATTCGACAACAAGTTTCATCCGAGTCGAACGATGTAAATACCACCAGTTCGAGCATCTCTACAGCTCAATATAGTGATAGGAGTTTAGTGTCGAAAGCGAGTACATTTTCTCGGAGTGGCACTTCGAGTTCTAGTCAAGAAGAATGTGAGGTAGCTCAAACCACTGTTACAAGCAGCCAATACTTGGCAGCAGCTCGTGTCGAGTCGGCCCGTTCGATGGAGAGCCTGAGGCCTAGTAAAGAAACTTCGCCGGCGCGCCCTGCGAGCTCTTGTACATCCGTTCGAATCCATCGAAGTTCGTTCTTGACGGCTAGCGATCGCGATGTTAGGGAGACGCGGGGCGCACCAGCACGGAGAGCTTTATCAGGCGAAGACATGGGAAATTCAGCTGCGGAGAAAAGGCGAGGCTTGTTCGCAACGGAGCGACGTGTACTGCAGCAGCTGAGCCTACCGCCGCCGGAGCGTCGGTTAACAATTTTAAGCCCGCACAGCCCTATGGCGCCAACTGAACTCCAGTGGCCCGTTCCTTCCGGCATCCGAGGCCGGCGAAAGAAAGGAATGGTTCTGCCAAAATTAATTCTGCCTCGCAGCGACTCCGACGGCTCCGAGGTATTTTTTGAAAGGTGCTTATTATATTTTCAATTATTTTTATTTAGAATAGGTAAATAAAATTTTAGGTATTAAGGAGTGTTTCCATCAAAGCGGAGACCAATCAGATTGTTAAAATTTAAAACTATTTATTTCATGTAGGCCAATCTGTCGCTTTTATGACAAGTTCTCTCTACTAGTAGTTAACTCTACCACCGGTTCAGAAAACACTTTCTACTCAGAGGAGCAGGCAAAAAACTTGACAGTTGCTCTTTTCAAACTAAAATGTTACAATATACAAATTATACATAGCTCTAAGATGCAAAGCCGACTGATCCCTCGTAACTTTGGCCACTGAGGAACTAACAATTAGTGTAATAAGCTCGACTTCATAATTGTTTTTCCCGCATTATTTTTCTTGTAATGGCAATTGTAAAAATTCTTTCGGAATCATGTTATAATTCCGATATATTGAAAGATAAATTGATAATTTTATCAAGCCATCTTTCTTTAAAATCAGATTGGTCTGCTAAACGCGTCTCAGCTCCGATTCAGTGGAAACGCAGCCTTAGGTTTAATAAAATATCAAACCGTCCAGTATAAACAATGTCTAGCTCAATGTGCGTCAATACCGACAACGATGTTAATGCTTCGTCTGAGCAAAGCAATAATGTAGGTATCTATCTATCGAGCGAAAGATTTTACTGACATCAAACACGTTTATTTCTTTACGTTCTGTTCTTTACGTTCAGTTCTTTCACAAAATATTCTCTTTTATATTAAGACTACTACGTGTTTTCTATATCAGCTGTTATTTTGATTAGGATTAGCTGTTATTTAGTAGGATAACCTACAGATATTTCAAATATTAGACAAAAGGCAGGGCTTAGAAACCGGAAAAAATTCAAACAGGTTTCGGTCGGAGTAGCTGCAGTTTCGTTCGTTTAATCGGTTAAACTAACTGCAAACCACTGCAGCTATCATTATTAACCGAACCGGTTTATCGAATATCAACTTCAGTGTGGGTTATGGTTGAAGTTGGCTTACATGTTTACGTGAAATAAATAATTTAGATCTTGAATTTAAAGAAAGATTCAATCAGCGCCTGTATCAAATAATACATAATATTATAAATTATGTCAAAGGATCTGGCATACTAAAGCACTGCGCGATGCAACTGTATGGCATATACTGGTTAATTTAGGTTTAATGAACATGAAGAAAATTTTGAAGTTTTAACCTTATAACCTTTAAAAGAACCTGTTTCGTGCTCTACATGTAGGTATCCGCTTACCAATGGAAAGGTATAGAATAGGTAAAATTCTACCGACCGACTGAACTACTTGGCTAAGAGATAGCTTTGGAAAAATGTATTGTAAGCATACAGTACATTTACAAATGTGTGCAATTTGGAACATGTTCAAGTTTACATTATTCCTAGAACATAATTCATACCTATCGCTCAACAGAACTTTCTATTGTTTTAAAAATACATTCTGTTTTATTTTTACCTTGAAACTAAACGCGGAACAAGAGTCTGTGACTTATAATTGAAAGTTATGACTCTTCGTTAAATTTCCAAATTGAATTAGATTTCTTAATGAAGCAACTTTAGAGAGTCTCTGCATAAAATTTATTGCTACAGTTTGCTTGAATCTCAGCAGATTCCTTAGCATAGGAGATGTAGAGTTAAAAAAATACTTTATGTCTTTTAAGAGTTTTATGTTTCGTTGCTGTTAAAAATTAGTGTCTGGACAATCGACGCATCTTGGATGGACTTCCACAGGTCTCGATTTTGCGCCGCCTGCAACCAGGAGCGCCCTGCGACTCGATTGATGTCGTGGGTCCAGCTACTGGGGGTATGTTGACACTTCGCTTCCCGGTACAGTCGTGACGCCATTCGAGCCCCTTGGGCCCCAACGATCATCAGCTCTTCAAACTATGTGCCCTGCCCTTCAGTTTCACGACTAGCTGCTGAGCTATGTCGGTAACTTTGATCTACCTACCTATTAGATTACCTATCTTTTGGTTGGTACTTTTGGCCTATGAATCTCCTCATTTATGATTTGATATCGTAGAAATACTGTGATAGTTTCTAGGTTACTCTATGATTATTATACTTTCAGATATGAACGATACGGTGCAATCTTTCCTGAAGAAACTCTTTACTATTTGTGGGCGTTTATGGTATTACGACATATAAACACTTACCTCCAATTGCTTATCTGCTGTTGCGTCGCTGACTGATTGACAGTGGATAACGCACAGCTTAAGCCTCTTCAGATAGAAATAGAAATATATTTACTCCACGCACGATTTCGAATTACAAGTAAAAATTGATTTTCCATTTATAATTTTTAAACAACGAGTTTCTGCAAAAATTTTACACTAACCCGGATAAACAGAGGCCTATGAAAATAAGTAGCATAATATAAAATCTCGTCGATCCGTTGCTCTGTTGCTGTGTAATTGAAGGATAAAATATCGACAAACAATAACAAGCAAACTTTCGCATTTGTAATATTAGTAGGGATGGAAGTCACTGTCGTTATGCTTGTAACTATATTAAGTTTAATTTTATTCAGTGAAAGTTTTATCGGATATTTATTACATAAATATTGATTAAAATTTGTAGTAGACGATCAGATATAAATGTAGTGAACATATTATGATAATTTTACGTAATTGACAGTCATAATAATTTATCAATTTCGCATCCGATTTATCAGTTCAGCTGATAATGGATAAGTGATATTCAATAATACCGCTGTTTACTCGAAATATGAGTGCCTTATTATCAGTTACATCCTTGCTTGTTTTTCGGCTGAATACAGAAACATAAATTGTCACATTGTTGCATGTACAAAATATTTTAAAAAATCAGATAAGTACTAAATATTTCCTATGTTTCGAAGCATTAAAATGTTATCAGTACTAAACAGGATCTGATGATGGAATCCTGGAGAAATCGAGAGAGCCCTTCAAATTTTATAGGCACAATTGATATACTTTGTAGTGGTGTTTGAAGTCAGTTTTGTGAATATAATTTTTACGTTTGTCTTTTAATTTAAATTGTAATTTTTTAAGTAAATAAAATCTAATGTAATCTATCCTACTCGTTATTTTAAGAGCACGGGTACTTTACCTACACTTATTTATGTATACCAAGCTTTTATTGTAAAGTACTTTGTATTTTATGTTACAGCTGGTATTAATAAAATGGTAATCGCACGATTATTATTTTTTCATTTAGGAAATACAAAGTGATCCGTGAAATAAATGTAATTGAACGCTAGCGTAGTCCATTCCGTTGGATGTTAATTTTTAATGACCGCATTCAATTCAGGTTACAAGGTTCGTGATCAATGCGAATTGCAGGTTAAAGCATTTATTAGACGCCCAGTATTCAAAATAACGCTTTTCTTAAATATCAGTATATTTAAGATTACCTATAATCTACATATTGTAATGAAAATCTATGTGATTTTCGTAAACCGTTACTCAGAACTATGAAGACGATAAGCATGTTAACGTATGCTTTCCACGCGCTTATCATAATATAAATATTAAAATGTAAATATATAGTATTTCTAATATCTAGCTTATCATAATATTTATAATGATAACCTCGTGCATTACGTTTACATAATATTAAAAAGCTAATAAAAGTTACCTTAACTAAACTTTGCATATTAAACCTTTCGTGAGAAGAAAATAACTTTTGTTTGAGTGAAATGTCCACTATTATTTGATTAAGTTTTAAACTTTTTAACCGACTTCAAAAAAAAAGAGGAGGTTCTCAATTCGACGCGTATGTTTTTTTTTTTATTTTTATTTTTTGGCTATGTTACTCCATAACTTCGTCAAATCTGAACCGATTTTAATAATTTTTTTTTTATTTGAAAGGACGTATCGTCAGGTTGGTCCCATTTAAATTTGGTGAAGATCTGATGAATAACTTTGGAGATGGAGGACAAAACTCCTCAATGAATAAGAGCAAATCGCTCGTAATCAGAGTGTGTATAGGATTTTTCAATTCAATTCAATTCAATTCAATTTTAACCATGCATACTTCATAGCATACATACATATGCTCTATTAGGCATTTCAATATTGTTTTTAACCGACTTTTTGTCGTTGTTACTCCATAACTCCGTCAAATCTGAACCGATTTCAATATTTTTTTTTATTTCAAAGGACGTATCGTCAGGTTAGTCCCATTTAAGTTTGGTGAAAATCTGATGAATATCTTCGGAGATGGAGGACGGAACTCCTCATTGAATAAGAGCAAATCGCTCGTAATCAGATTGTGTGTAGGATTTTAACCATGCAAACTTCATAGCATACATACATATACTAAATTTCTATTCGGAATAATATATGTATTTCAATATTTTTTTAACGAGCAAAACAAATGGTCTAGTGAATTAGTCCAATAAAGCTACACTAAAAAGCTTAAAATAATAATATAAAAAAATATTTTACAAAACCGACTTCAAACGCCACTTAAAAGTATAAAATAATTTTAGTTTGTACACGTATGTTGAAGTCGGGCCAGCGTCGCGCAATGGTATCATCGTTAGCCCATCCGACTTCAACATACGTGTACAAACTAAAATTATTAAATCGTACATAATAATATTAGGCAGGTATACTTGTAGAATTCGCCCCTGAAACGATGAAACCTATGCGCGACGCTGGCCCGACTTCAACATACATGTACAAACTAAAATTATTTTATACTTTTAAGTGGCGTTTGAAGTCGGTTTTGTAAAATATTTTTTTATATTATTATTGTTGACGTAAAGTTGTTCCAACGAACGTTGAAATAAAGTTCTATATTTTTATTATGGGTTTTCATTTGTCCCTTGAATTTTCTCAAAATATATGGCAAAAAAAAGACAATCCATGGGATCGACTTTACTTGTCTTTACACTGAAAGTTAAATAATACAAATAGTCTGCGTGTAGAATACCATTTTATAGATAGATACCCAACCAACTAACCAAGCGATAACATTAAAATGTTATCTGCAATCCAAAACCGAGCGATATAAATTTTTAATTTACACCTGCGCTTTATACTCTTACTATTTATTATCTAGCGTTGAACAATAAACTATTTCTGTCATGAAGTCAGTAGTCAGTACAATGGATCAACGGCTGAATCATTACTCCTAAAATACGCCTTTGTTATTTCTGATTCAATGTCAACATCATTGTTGATAAATGGATTACTTTTGGCGCACTCTCCTTAATACTGTGTTCTATACCTGCTTACACACCACTTGTATAATATTATGTAGAGATACTAAATTGATTCTTGAGCTCATAGGTGAAGACTTTACACTGTCTAGATCCCTATTTCTTCATAAAACGATAGAGCCATTTTTGTTTGAAAATATTGTTTTTGTGTTAAAAAAGCTTCCCTGTTTGAATTTCAGTTCCAAGTTTTATTTCAATAGTAATTAATTAGCAATAGTTAGTATAAAGCAGCTTTTTCATATTTTTTATTTTGTTTGTAACTGTTGCATTATATTGCAAATTGTTGACCTGCATGCGCTACCCACTTTTCCGGTCTATGCAGATATATTCTGTGAATTTACGTAACCATACCTGACCAATTTTCTTTCATACATACCTTTGTGTTGCTCCTATCTACCTGAGTTCACACGGTAGGCAAAATTATGAAATACCTAGTCGGATCGCTGAGATTCGGTCGCAATCGACCCAATTCTTGCAATATCGACTTTTGGAGGTTTTATCGAGACTGGTTTGAGGCTCGGTCTGACTTTAACCCTAACTGATTTTAATCGTTGAACTCTCGCTCATCATCTGTAAGATTGTAAATATCGGTATATAAATAATTGAGTTTGTAAGTTATTGTGTGCACAGCTGTCGGTTCGCCGATAAACTAAAACAAACTTAACCTTTATCAGAAAATAGCGCACGTGTTTGTCCGCGTGGACTTAGGTTACTGCCCTTTCTTGTAGGGAGGGATCCATCTCAAAAAATCTCTCCTTAGTTAAGTGTCCTAATGGGATGGATTTTATTTTTTCTACGTATATTAAGTAATTCTTTGCAGTATGTGATTTTTTCATAAAAAAATTTTAGTTATTGTGATCTAGGTACACAATAATTTTGTTTTTCAATAAACCATGAAAATTAGATCACACTTCACATTAATATTATTAAGGCGAAAGTTTGTGTGTGTAGTAATATTCACCCGTTACATTTTCTTATTAATAGAGTTGTTGATAAAACACTGTTTCCTATATTATTAGAAAATATCAAACAACTTTTACTCCTGCAAGCTGCACTCATTAAATATTTAACGTCCTTTATAGTATTAATATGTAGTAGATTTCTTACACGTGGCAAAAGCGGTACTTACCTATGAATAAAATATTTTTCTAGTAGATTAGTAGATCTTTTAAACATTTATTATAAATCAGAATTGAGCTAGCGATTTTGTCCAAGCCTTATAGGTTAGGGTTGTTTACAAATACTTTGATATTCTGGGACATAAATTATCCTATGCCTGTGATCACAAATGATAGTAAGTGAAGATACATCCTAAGCTGGAGCGCACTTGTTTAGAAGATGCCTATTCATTTTTGATTTAAAGGTACCCAAGGTTTGATTTAATAGTAAGGTAGTGCATTTGAAGGTTTTAAGTTATAGTTAGTTGGATAAAACCAGCCAAGTGCGAGTTGGAATCGCACACGAAGGGTTCCGTGCCGTCGTACAAGATTTAACACCAGCAATCAATAAGATCATGAGATGAGATGAGATTCATGAGATACAGCTCTGTGACAAACGGACGGACGAACGGACAGAGGAGGCTTAATAATAGGGTCCTGTTGGCACCCTCAACCCTATAAACGGAAGCCGGTAAGAATTCAAAATTTTGATGAATTTTGAACAATTTGATTTTGGCATGGTTAAGTAGGTATGGTTGAGAACCTAAGTAGTGACACAGGGTACTTTGTTATTCTAGGGTTCCTGCGTGGCTAAAGTGACTCCATACCGACGAAGTTGGGCAAAAGCCAGTACGATAACGAACTCACACACCACATAGCCACATTATGGTCTGAATATCCCTTTGTCTCAATTATTTAAGCATTAATAAACACGACCATATCCAACGTTTCGCTCCGTATAATACCTACCTAATAATACCTTTATCTAAGAGGATCATTACTCAAGCTAGCCATTCGTTTGAGGTAACCTTTATTTAGAAGATCAAGACCAACGAATATCTTGATCTCATTGTTTTCAAATTCGAGGGCTTCTAGATATAAGCTCTTCATTATTAATAAGCTGTTTGGGTACAGGCCTCTTGAATGATTTTTCGTTCGTGATTGGTTTACATTTTTCGTTGGCTTAAGATCATCACCATCATCGGCAGCATCAGCATTACATCAACGGCTCATGATAATAATGTACAATATCCTTGTTATATCCAGTGTTCAAAATAATCCTGTTTAAATTACTCATGATTATTATCATACCAATGTTCGAATACATTTACTTGGCTTCAGTAGTTTTCCTTTATTATTTTAAACCAGCATGAACTATTCATGCATCTCGCAAATGAGTTCTGAATGAGGTATAATGTTATGAATGTTTCAGCTCGAGGACCTAGTTCTAGAAACCAAGATCATTAACCTGATTTTTTTCCGAGAAAAATTACTGATACTTTTATAATTATTAATATGTGCCCAACATAAGTGCTACGCCGTAGCAGTTTTCTTAGTCCAAAAATTACTGGATATTAAATTTTTTTGACATCTAAAAATTGAATGTTTTTACTGTATTTAAAAAAAATAACTTAAATATGTTATTATTTGTAAAGGGAGCGTGTGTCAGTGATATTACCTGAGAAAAAAATTGTTAGTTTATTCTTCAACCTTGTAGTAACAGAGCAAGGGATCGATCAGATTTTTTACTCGGATAAAGCCCTAGAGTGCCGTACAATACTTTTTATCCCGGGAAAGTAAAAGGTTTCCACGATTTTTTTAAAAACTATGCACTACCAAACCTACGAAGAAAACTAAAAAGTACTACAGTGTATTTTGGTTGGAGAAATAGGTTTAGTACCTACCTACGTCTGGAAACACTTTGATTATTTTAGTACATTGAACAGTAATTATGTTAAATCGGATACATAGCAGCTGCGAAGAAATATAATATAAATAATCATAAATGATAAATGACTCGGTGGGGTAATATTTTGGCAGCGGTCAGTAGGTAAGGCGAAAATTCTCATAATGAATAGTAGTTAATAACAGGAAGGATATTATTGATTAATTTATATTATATGTTACGAAATGATTATAATTATTGAATTATTATTAAAAAAACTGACATAGATATTGCACGCCTTTGAAGGCATTTGGATGTACGGTCGGGGACAGAAAATGTTTACCACTTTTCAAATTAGATTCTTCGTAACCCTGCATTCAGTAAGGTCTATAATGCTATATCAAGGCATTTGTTACGTTACAAAAATTTCATGCATCGTTTTATCAAAAAAAAGTATTAATGACTTTTCTATACAAATATTAGTAATAAAACTCATTTCTTAAATTCAAGTTTGACACATTAGCATCATTGCCCTTGTAAAAGTGACAATTAATTATCAAAAATATTATATTTGTTATTTGAAATTTAAATATACAAAATAAATGGCAAGCTTAATCATAATTCTAATGGTGAAGTTTATATTGTGCATTGAATCATAATGATGCTTTGAACAGTCAAAAGGAGGTGGATGAGCTACGGTGATGCGTGGTGTTTCTGCAGCATTCTACATCGATGTTCTGCAGCAAAATTCCGACAACCTAAGTTCAAGTTATGGGGCTTAATGATTTAAAGCTGGGACTGTCAAAATCAATCAAAGAAATCCTCAAACTCTTAGATCACATTGCACTGGGGTATGAGAGAGTCTACGTGTTGTCATAGCAGCGAATGGAAGCTAATTAAGCTAATTATTTATTTATACTAATATTGTTTAGTTTCTCAATAATAAAATTAAGAAATAAAGATTCTTTGAAGTTTCATTAGATTATTACTCCCGTTTTCATATTTTGGTAACTCGTGTCCTATGCTCGTGTCTATAGATAATATCTATTTATTAAAATTACTAGCTTTTGCCCGTGACTTCGTCCGCGTGAAGTTAGTATTCTAAAATTTCCATGGGAACCTTCTATTTTTTATTTTTCCGGGATAAATGTCGCTATCCAAATCCTCACCTATATCCATGCAAAAAATCATATGGATCTATTGCTCCGTAGCTGTTTTGATGGAAGGACAAACCAACAACGAACAAACAAACACTCACATTATTTTATAACATTAGTAAGGATTTTTTGTTCCAAAAAAGGTTTTCTACATCTAACCTATTTAGCAGTCATCTACTAAAGAGACCGCTAAAGGAATGTCTAAGCACCACTACATGTTAAAAAGTCTATGATCTATGGCTAATCAAATCACATATCGACCTTCTGACACAGATGTGTGCATGCAATTATGAATCTTAAGGTGGTAAACATTTTTTGTCCGCGACTGTACTTACCTGTATATAAGACCTAATGTAAACCGAAATTTGCAATAAATGAGGTTGAATTTGAATTTGAAAGAAAAGAGACACGGGTTAACCTATGTTAAATAAAAAAAGTAAGCGCTGATGTTTGTGTGAAATGGCCTGTTAATCTCTATGCCTCGGACGCGCCGGTCTTCATCATCTGTAGACAAGCAGGCCCATAGACAAGCGGTAGGTACACTCACCAACTGTCACTGTCAGAAGTGTCACATATTGACATCAAGCGACAGAAAAAGCGCGGTCCTAACCTGGCTCTTTGTGAAAAGACTGCAACGCTAAGATCATCATTCACATACTCAAAGTCAAAATCTACTTACAGACTGGGACTATTGTCACTTAACCAGCAGAATTGACTGACATTTACCGCCCTCGTTGTACTCTTAGTTCGTAAAAAAATGTTTTAAAATGATAATAAAAGACGCTTTACTGAAGCTACAAGCGCTTTTTCATCACTCAAGGTTTTAAAAATTAACATACATTCTTTTGTAGCCGCTACGGCATGAACCGGCGGAATATTTGAAATTAATTAAACATTCATGAAGTTGTGTGCGATAACACGAAAAAGGGATAATAGAGGTTATTAATTCAAATATATTCACGCACCAACCATATCAGCAATATTGCTTTGTATACCCAGGGAAATCTATTCCTAACAAAAACTATAAGCGTATTATAGATATTGGATTGAAGTAGGTGCCACTTCGCGAAATACATAAATCTGTTTGGTACAGCGTGCAGCATATAGTTTGCATGGCCCGCTGTGCCGTTATTGTATATGTTGAAATAACACGCAAGCAATATATCGTCGGGGATAGTGCAAAACCGCGAATGTACCATAGGTAAAAACCGCGGATCTACACTAGACCAAGTTTTACAGGGAAAGGTTAAAACTTTATAAATTTCTTATTTCTACGGCTATTGGGCTAATTTTTACACAGAGAGTATTAATTCATGTGTTCTATGTACCTATTGATAAAACCAGATATCTTTTAAAGTGATTGATTTAGTCGCTACGACACTTAGCGGTTTTGATTTGACCACAAACGTATGAAAATGGAGTTTAATGTACTAATGCTAGTAACGCGGATTTACCCCCGACGATATCGTTCTATTTCTAACAAAATAGAGCACATTTTTTTCTTGGGCGGCACATTTCACTTTTGGACCAAAAATGTATGAATCGTGGAGGATATCTTTTAAATGTATTTAAACCGAAGTTTTAAACCGAACAAAAAACTTTTGTAGCTGGTGCTAAATCTTGTACGATGGTACGGAACCCTTTGTGTGCGGGTCCGAATTGCACTTAGCTGGTTTTAGTATAACCCATTTGGTCTGTCTATCTGTTGGTCTCTATATCCGGACTATTCTTTGTGATGACTTTACCGATTTTACCGGAACTTTTGCAGTTACACGGGGAAAACTTACGACCGAAAAGCATGTTTAAATCGCCTAAGTATATCAAGCAACAAACAATACATAAAATAATAGAATAAATATAATAAAACGAAAGCTTTTTATTTAAATAAACTTTCACAAAGTACTTTTGAAAATGAATCTTCCTTATAATTTAATGCATATATTTAGATCTAAGAGTAGCTATCTGCTCAAATCTTGGGAATTTATTTCAGATAAAGATTTAATTTATTTTTTTATAAAGACGCAAGCGCTGTTAGTTGTACAATAAAGTGGTAAATCAAACGATTGTATATAGAATCCCAGAATTCATAAAAGGAATACAAATACAAACATTCCATTGGCAAAAACGTTATCGTTTTAACAAGATACATCACAAAGGAGGTGGGTTGATAAGGCAACAAAATCCGCCCCTCATACACTCGAAAAAAAAAGTTCCAGATTTCGACAAATTGTAAATGTATTTATATACTTGAAGATATAAACTTTATTTTAATATAAAGTTTAGGTGATAAAAAAAATAGTAAGTTACAGAAAATATTACCCAAAAAGAGAGTGTTTCTTTTACTTTTCTTACATTTTCATACATTTTAGTCGTTTTTTTAAGCTTTGATTTAATATTTTAGAATGAGGCGCTCCATGAACCATGGTAAACGTAACTGATAATGATGCTCCTTTTTATAAGCTTTCATATGAGTATTAATTTATTTTGGTTCAAGGAGCGCCTCATTCTAAAATATTAAATCAAAGCTTAAAAAACGACTAAAATGTATGAAAATGTAAGAAAAGTAAAAGAAACACTCTCTTTTTGGGTAATATTTTCTGTAACTTACTATTTTTTTTATCACCTAAACTTTATATTAAAATAAAGTTTATATCTTCAAGTATATAAATACATTTACAATTTGTCGGAATCTGGAACTTTTTTTTTCGAGTGTATGAGGGGCGGATTTTGGGCCTTATCAACCCACCTCCTTTCATTTCGATACAAAATAATGTTTTTTCAAGATTATCCGTCTTCATTTCGCAAGATTTCTTTCCATTATAGGTATACCTTAAGGAAATGGGTAGCAAGATATCTTTAAAATGTCTTCACGAGTTTCCAACTTGTCTTCGAGAAAATTGCGTAATTGTGCCGTATCGTATCACTGTGTGTTTTCGAGCAGAAAATACTGCTTTATTCTACAACTAATATACTATGATGTCTGCGGCTTCGCTCGCATGGATTTAGTTTTTAAAATCCCGCGGAATCTCTTTAATTTTCTAGGATAAAAAGTAGCCTATGTCACTCTCCCGGTCTTCAACTATACCCATGCAAAAAATCACGTCGATCTGTGGCTTTTTTACGGTGTGATTGAAGGATAAACTAACAAACCAACAAACAAATACACCTGTGCATTTATAATATTAGTAAGGATTATTGTCATAGATAGAACCAAACGTAAGACGAATAGGTTATAAATAGGAATAAAAAATTAATAAAATGCCTATCAAAATAACAAAGATACTAATAATATGCCGAGCTAAGTGAGAGCTCGTGAGTCTGCTTAGATGATTTTGCACTTATCCGTCCATCTTTCTGTCCGAGTGTCCGTCAGGGCATTAAATAACTCCTTAATAATTCTACACAAAAATAAAAATCAATGTCCCTAAGCCAAAGCAGAAAATAACATGAAAGATAATATAAAAACTTTACTTCAAAATGTAGAATAGTGAAGCAAAAGGGGAGCAAAAAATTTTCGCTTTACATAGGCTTGTGGGATATTGTTCAAAAGAACTTTTCAAGCAGAGCACAAAAATATTTTTTGTTCAATTTTACTTCAAATATTGAGACGTTTTTAGACCTCCTTTGTCACGGAGTTACTACTGAGGGTAGGTTTCCTTTCGAATGAGAAATGTTTTGACCATACTTCACTATACGCTGCTGGCCAAGAGCGTATTGGCACTTGGCAGACTTCCCACATCTTTGAGAACATTGTGGGGAAGTGTCAATATGCAGGTTTCCTCACTACAAGTCTGGTTTGTTGTCTGACGGAAGGCTTTGGCCGTGGCTAATTACTATCCTACCGTCAAGGACGTGCCGCCAAGCGATTTAGCGTTCCGGCACGATGGCGTATGAGTACACTGCCATACCCCTTCCAAGGTAGCCCGCTACCATCTTAGACTTCATCGTCACTTACCACCAGGTGAGATTGCAGTCAAGGACTATCTAGTCATCGAATAAAAAAATAACTTTCGCCTTTAAAAGAAGGTGATGTTCAAACTCTTAAAAAGGACAAAACTCCGAAATTTCAGGGATCTCATCTGAAAAGCCTGGGATCGAAACCTTGCGGAGAGAAGACTGATTTCACTAGATTATCTCCGCTTTAATAATAAGCTGTTACGCGTATATTAACTACTTCGTTCACGAGAGTAAATGAATACCCATTAGAGCTTTTTTATGGGTGCAGTTTATTCTTAGAGGATAAGACTCCGTATACTGAGATATAATGAGATTAGTTGTAGAGCATCTCAGTCGAGTGAATACGTTGTAGCTTTATTGCCCTAGCGTTGATGTTTTATGGTACAAATACATTCGCGACGAACAACAATTACTGCTTCCGACCTGTGTTGAGCAAAACAGAATCCGTTCTTCCTAACTGTATGTTTGTTGGTTTGTCCTTCGATTGAAGAATATTTTATCACAAAGTCGCGTTGAAATGATTTTTTGTTATGAGCTCTTCAACTATGTGAAACATAAACATTCACATCAGTAGGGCTAAAATGTGCGCCACGAGACAATTTTATCTACGCGTTTATTTGTACTCGTGAATCTCTATAGAGACGAGTTGATCCAAAACTACTGCCCTAAGGTTTCTTGTAGTGTTAATGTGCACGGCAAACGTTCGATTCGTTATTAGTTTCTAAAGGTCGTACATGCCAAATTAAGCTTTTATCTATCTATGTAAAGGCCAACTGATAAGAAAACATGGATCGCGTGATAAGGCTCTTAATTAATTTTGTGACAACCTCTTCGGTAAGGGCACGACCAGTTAACACGTGCCTCGCTAAATAACCTGAGATATAATAGATCCTTTACCAGAGGCCTAGTGTAATTTTTCAAATAAACATAACATGGTCATCATTTAAATTCGCCAAGCTGATGAGCAACTTTGTGATTTGACAATACCATACAAAACTAACAAACTTGAAATAAGCTAACAGGAAAAATTCATGGGAGAAGGTTTTTTTACCTAATAGTAGGCTTTTTAGTCAATTTTTACTACAAAAACAAACTGAAACCGGTGTAGTGTACGTATTAGTATTTCTAAAGACACTAGTAATACTATTCTTTCGAATTAACGTTAATGCATCATTATTAATCAATTATTATGTATGGAAATAAACTTTTGGAAAAAAGTCTTCGTGATTGAGCAGGAATGACTGGTTTTAGCACAGTTAATATTTACTTGAAAAGCTACAGAACACAGGAGTCTGTCGATGTTTTTATTTTGTTTACTAAAAGGCTGCAAAAAATGCTAACAGACAGACAAAAGATATAAAAAAAAATATTTTGGGCTCAGTATCGATAATAAAGCATCCTCATCCTCCGATTAAAATTTTCAAAATATAATAATACTAGCTTTAACCCGCGGCTTCGCTCACGTTAGGTTCGATTTTTTAACCCCCTATTTAACCCTCTTGGGGTTGAAATTTTCCAAAATCCTTTCTTAGCGGATGTCTACGTCCTAACAGCCTAGTTACCTGTATACCAAATTTCAGCTCGATCGGTCCAGTGGTTAGAGCTGTGCGTTGATAGATCAGTCAGTCAGTCAGTCACCTTTGCCTTTTATATATTTAGATTTCATGTACAGAATTACAAGTATAGATGGTAGATATTTCAGATAGTTTAACCGGAACTAATGGGTGTTGTGCGAGTATTTTATCGGCCATGTAAAGTTGCGAAATTACTCACTTTGCATATCGTTAAACCGGATAGCAAATAGTAAAATTGTACATTTACATGCGAAATGGTAGGAAATGCAGTAAAATAAATGAGTAACAATTTACCAAGCTGTTTTTGGGTGAAATGATTTTTTAACGGATTAAAAAACAAAGGCTTTGTAAGCTTTTCTTTGAGTTTTTCCACGAACGTTGGCGTAACGATGATGAATAATATTATTATGGTGGGAATAACCATGAATGAGAAAATTTTAAATTAAAAAGAAAATGTTTCATTCAATCCAAGACTGAAATATGTTCGTACAGCACAAAGAAACCTATTTCCGTCTCGGGAAGGAAATATATTTTTGTATTACGTCATGATATACTGTGGATGCGAATGTAAATAATAAAACTGGTCAAGTGCGAGTCGGAATCACGCAAAAGAGAGATCCGTAGTACTGCAAAATAGAAATTCTTATAGTTTGCAACAGTAGGTAGGTATGATGTAGTAACATAAGTTAATATAGGTTATAATGGTAGCGCCAGACCAGCCCCCTAATTTGTATTGTCTTATTCTGTTATGAATGAAGTATATATTTTTATTTATTTATTTATTTCATTTCATTCAAAAATATAACATAAAAATAGTACGATACATCTAGCTGAGTACTTACAAGTTATAATTTAAATTGTAAATATTATCGGAGATAGAGGACATAACTTCTCGCGGATAGTAGTAGTCGCGGGAGTCAGATATTGTTATAATGTATATTACTCTCGGAGGAAAAAAAATTTTGTGATATTACTGGACGTATTATGTGAAATTGCCAACTATGTCCATCCGACTATGTATAATAACGATGATAAAACGATATGTGAAAGATGGACGGATGCACAAACGGAGCACAATGATATCAATAAATTTCTATAGGAAAAAGCCTTTCACACGTATACACCACGTGCAAGTTTTGTTATCCGTACCATAAAACTTTCATACGTTTATGTGTATCGGATATATCGGATCAACCCCATATACTTACGTACATATCAGATCTGATAATAATGAAGACAAGCACTACAATTCCTCAATTTAGTTTCGATGTCAGTTGTAAGCTCGCCCGAAAATCCGTAAAGCTTATTATATACTTCGTGATCACTCGCAAGAGCAACATTTTCTAGGTAATGAACATGCCTATGACATCAGAGAGCCTACTATAACGATAAAACTACATAGTTATACTACATAGTTGATCCTTAGTTAGTAATTAAATGCGATGTAATTGTTTTTTTGTTGGTTTATAGTTCAATCACACAGCAATAATCGACGTGATTCTTCGCCATTTCTCAGTAATGTAGTTGGGTCTATCATGATTGTAATATGTAATATCTTTGAGTTAGTCTGCCGACAGACATGCCAATTTGAAAATTGAACTGAATTTCACCGTTTTCTAACATTTATTTTCTCCGTTTCTAGGTAAGTTCCAGAGTGCTGACAGGCGACTCCGCAGCGTGAAATCGGTATGATATTCGCTTCGTGAATTCAAACTTGGCTTAAAATACATAGACGCCGAAATTTCCAGAAAATTGAAATACCCGGTTTGCAATGCCTCCGTGAAATAGGTAAATGTTTCTCAAAGGGGTTGTTTATATTACTGGGAAAACATAAATTCATTTCTGGATTAATTCTGTTACAGAAGAAAATATTGTGTTAATAAATATTCTTTGTCATGCCTTTTCAGAGATGTTTGATTGATTTTTTTGTGATTCTAATGCCAGTCTGCATTAAAATCTTGAGTACAAATATGACGAAACTCATTTATACTTACTTGTGATATAATGATAGGTTTTGAACGTTTTTTTAGGTTTTGAGTTCGATTTCAGAAACATCCCTATGACTTTTTGGCCATAAACAATCATTTAGTATTTGGAAAGTCATGTATTATAACATGAGAGATCTGAGAGTGTATTTAGGTACATCATCATCTCAAACGCAGTCATGCATAGTTTCAGTATTTGACTGACTTTCTTTATCGACCGTAGCAATTAACATTGTCGGATCTACATTTTAGCGATTTTCATTTTATTGCATTAAAGGTCTTAGAATAAGAATAAAAAATATGCTCCCACCAATTATTTTAAAATCAACCATCCATCTTTGGTTTTTGCAAGTGCAAAATGTAGGTACACTGACGATTCTTCACTTTATACATATGTATTTGAAACTTTGAACGGCCGTACCCTAAAGTAGTGATTTTTCACATACGACTATGTTAATTGCTGCGGTCGTTATATTATACTAAGGAATAGAATTAAGTAGACTTCCCGCTCAAAAGGTAATTATCCTGGTACATATTTTAATGTACCGGCTAAGTTTTCTCGGCATCGTACAGAAAGTTTTGCCACTACAGTAGCAATTGTTCATGTCTAATACCTTGTGGGTCTTGTGGCTAGCTATGTAATTAATCTTATCAGTTTGAATACAAAACTTAAACAAAGAGCTCAAAGTAATCGTTTATACTATAATGGGTTTAATACTCTAAGACACTATATTATTAGCGCAGTTACATGTAAATAATAATAATTATAGTTTGGTTGTTTTTTTTTGTTCGATGACAAGATAGACTTGACTGACGATGCAGTCTAAGATGGTAGCGGGCTAACTTGGCATGGGTAGGCAGTATACATTCAACCTATACCTCATCAGCATGCCGGAACGCTAAATCGCTTGGCGGCACGTCTTTGACGGTAGGGTGGTAACTAGCCACGGCCAAAGCTTCCCACCAGACAAATATTCGTAATTTATTTATTTTTCGTAAATAAAAATTCCTTTGAGCCTTTACCGTCTAACACTTTAATGTATCAATCGTTACAAATCGTGTACCTGTATATTAAAAATCAGACACAAATTCACCAATATTAGTTAACTTCAAAGAACAACTAAACAATATTTCAATTATCGACCTCGGACATCTAGGTAGCTACCTAATGCTATGGATGATGTCTAGATTGAGGTGACGTCTTATTTTAACCCAGATCCTCTGGTGAAATCGGGTGTTAGCGGTTGGATACCTACTATCGGTTGCTAAGATACGTTTCAGTATTCAGCCGTATGTAAGATACATGGATAGTAGAATGGAACAGGACAGTTTATTTTTCAAACAAATCATAAAGGGAAAATCGTCTCACCCCGAGTGGTCACAATGAACTTTATCTTGAATCATTTTCTTGAATGGTATTTTTCACAAGAGCGCTTCTCTTTCTTTCGTTTCTTTCACATAAATTGTGTAAATGTAAGAGGCTTATCTTAAATCTGTTATGTTCTTTGTATACTTAATTCGTGGAAACTAATTTTTTTATAATTAATAGCGTTTCAAAATCAAAACATGTACCTAAATCAAATAAAGAGTATTCCTTATAATTTAATGCATATATTTAGATCTAAGAGTAGCTATCTGCTCAAATCTTGGGAATTTATTTCAGATAAAGATTTAATTTATTTTTTTATAAAGACGCAAGCGCTGTTAGTTGTACAATAAAGTGGTAAATCAAACGATTGTATATAGAATCCCAGAATTCATAAAAGGAATACAAATACAAACATTCCATTGGCAAAAACGTTATCGTTTTAACAAGATACATCACAAATTTCATTTCGATACAAAATAATGTTTTTTCAAGATTATCCGTCTTCATTTCGCAAGATTTCTTTCCATTATAGGTATACCTTAAGGAAATGGGTAGCAAGATATCTTTAAAATGTCTTCACGAGTTTCCAACTTGTCTTCGAGAAAATTGCGTAATTGTGCCGTATCGTATCACTGTGTGTTTTCGAGCAGAAAATACTGCTTTATTCTACAACTAATATACTATGATGTCTGCGGCTTCGCTCGCATGGATTTAGTTTTTAAAATCCCGCGGAATCTCTTTAATTTTCTAGGATAAAAAGTAGCCTATGTCACTCTCCCGGTCTTCAACTATACCCATGCAAAAAATCACGTCGATCTGTGGCTTTTTTACGGTGTGATTGAAGGATAAACTAACAAACCAACAAACAAATACACCTGTGCATTTATAATATTAGTAAGGATTATTGTCATAGATAGAACCAAACGTAAGACGAATAGGTTATAAATAGGAATAAAAAATTAATAAAATGCCTATCAAAATAACAAAGATACTAATAATATGCCGAGCTAAGTGAGAGCTCGTGAGTCTGCTTAGATGATTTTGCACTTATCCGTCCATCTTTCTGTCCGAGTGTCCGTCAGGGCATTAAATAACTCCTTAATAATTCTACACAAAAATAAAAATCAATGTCCCTAAGCCAAAGCAGAAAATAACATGAAAGATAATATAAAAACTTTACTTCAAAATGTAGAATAGTGAAGCAAAAGGGGAGCAAAAAATTTTCGCTTTACATAGGCTTGTGGGATATTGTTCAAAAGAACTTTTCAAGCAGAGCACAAAAATATTTTTTGTTCAATTTTACTTCAAATATTGAGACGTTTTTAGACCTCCTTTGTCACGGAGTTACTACTGAGGGTAGGTTTCCTTTCGAATGAGAAATGTTTTGACCATACTTCACTATACGCTGCTGGCCAAGAGCGTATTGGCACTTGGCAGACTTCCCACATCTTTGAGAACATTGTGGGGAAGTGTCAATATGCAGGTTTCCTCACTACAAGTCTGGTTTGTTGTCTGACGGAAGGCTTTGGCCGTGGCTAATTACTATCCTACCGTCAAGGACGTGCCGCCAAGCGATTTAGCGTTCCGGCACGATGGCGTATGAGTACACTGCCATACCCCTTCCAAGGTAGCCCGCTACCATCTTAGACTTCATCGTCACTTACCACCAGGTGAGATTGCAGTCAAGGACTATCTAGTCATCGAATAAAAAAATAACTTTCGCCTTTAAAAGAAGGTGATGTTCAAACTCTTAAAAAGGACAAAACTCCGAAATTTCAGGGATCTCATCTGAAAAGCCTGGGATCGAAACCTTGCGGAGAGAAGACTGATTTCACTAGATTATCTCCGCTTTAATAATAAGCTGTTACGCGTATATTAACTACTTCGTTCACGAGAGTAAATGAATACCCATTAGAGCTTTTTTATGGGTGCAGTTTATTCTTAGAGGATAAGACTCCGTATACTGAGATATAATGAGATTAGTTGTAGAGCATCTCAGTCGAGTGAATACGTTGTAGCTTTATTGCCCTAGCGTTGATGTTTTATGGTACAAATACATTCGCGACGAACAACAATTACTGCTTCCGACCTGTGTTGAGCAAAACAGAATCCGTTCTTCCTAACTGTATGTTTGTTGGTTTGTCCTTCGATTGAAGAATATTTTATCACAAAGTCGCGTTGAAATGATTTTTTGTTATGAGCTCTTCAACTATGTGAAACATAAACATTCACATCAGTAGGGCTAAAATGTGCGCCACGAGACAATTTTATCTACGCGTTTATTTGTACTCGTGAATCTCTATAGAGACGAGTTGATCCAAAACTACTGCCCTAAGGTTTCTTGTAGTGTTAATGTGCACGGCAAACGTTCGATTCGTTATTAGTTTCTAAAGGTCGTACATGCCAAATTAAGCTTTTATCTATCTATGTAAAGGCCAACTGATAAGAAAACATGGATCGCGTGATAAGGCTCTTAATTAATTTTGTGACAACCTCTTCGGTAAGGGCACGACCAGTTAACACGTGCCTCGCTAAATAACCTGAGATATAATAGATCCTTTACCAGAGGCCTAGTGTAATTTTTCAAATAAACATAACATGGTCATCATTTAAATTCGCCAAGCTGATGAGCAACTTTGTGATTTGACAATACCATACAAAACTAACAAACTTGAAATAAGCTAACAGGAAAAATTCATGGGAGAAGGTTTTTTTACCTAATAGTAGGCTTTTTAGTCAATTTTTACTACAAAAACAAACTGAAACCGGTGTAGTGTACGTATTAGTATTTCTAAAGACACTAGTAATACTATTCTTTCGAATTAACGTTAATGCATCATTATTAATCAATTATTATGTATGGAAATAAACTTTTGGAAAAAAGTCTTCGTGATTGAGCAGGAATGACTGGTTTTAGCACAGTTAATATTTACTTGAAAAGCTACAGAACACAGGAGTCTGTCGATGTTTTTATTTTGTTTACTAAAAGGCTGCAAAAAATGCTAACAGACAGACAAAAGATATAAAAAAAAATATTTTGGGCTCAGTATCGATAATAAAGCATCCTCATCCTCCGATTAAAATTTTCAAAATATAATAATACTAGCTTTAACCCGCGGCTTCGCTCACGTTAGGTTCGATTTTTTAACCCCCTATTTAACCCTCTTGGGGTTGAAATTTTCCAAAATCCTTTCTTAGCGGATGTCTACGTCCTAACAGCCTAGTTACCTGTATACCAAATTTCAGCTCGATCGGTCCAGTGGTTAGAGCTGTGCGTTGATAGATCAGTCAGTCAGTCAGTCACCTTTGCCTTTTATATATTTAGATTTCATGTACAGAATTACAAGTATAGATGGTAGATATTTCAGATAGTTTAACCGGAACTAATGGGTGTTGTGCGAGTATTTTATCGGCCATGTAAAGTTGCGAAATTACTCACTTTGCATATCGTTAAACCGGATAGCAAATAGTAAAATTGTACATTTACATGCGAAATGGTAGGAAATGCAGTAAAATAAATGAGTAACAATTTACCAAGCTGTTTTTGGGTGAAATGATTTTTTAACGGATTAAAAAACAAAGGCTTTGTAAGCTTTTCTTTGAGTTTTTCCACGAACGTTGGCGTAACGATGATGAATAATATTATTATGGTGGGAATAACCATGAATGAGAAAATTTTAAATTAAAAAGAAAATGTTTCATTCAATCCAAGACTGAAATATGTTCGTACAGCACAAAGAAACCTATTTCCGTCTCGGGAAGGAAATATATTTTTGTATTACGTCATGATATACTGTGGATGCGAATGTAAATAATAAAACTGGTCAAGTGCGAGTCGGAATCACGCAAAAGAGAGATCCGTAGTACTGCAAAATAGAAATTCTTATAGTTTGCAACAGTAGGTAGGTATGATGTAGTAACATAAGTTAATATAGGTTATAATGGTAGCGCCAGACCAGCCCCCTAATTTGTATTGTCTTATTCTGTTATGAATGAAGTATATATTTTTATTTATTTATTTATTTCATTTCATTCAAAAATATAACATAAAAATAGTACGATACATCTAGCTGAGTACTTACAAGTTATAATTTAAATTGTAAATATTATCGGAGATAGAGGACATAACTTCTCGCGGATAGTAGTAGTCGCGGGAGTCAGATATTGTTATAATGTATATTACTCTCGGAGGAAAAAAAATTTTGTGATATTACTGGACGTATTATGTGAAATTGCCAACTATGTCCATCCGACTATGTATAATAACGATGATAAAACGATATGTGAAAGATGGACGGATGCACAAACGGAGCACAATGATATCAATAAATTTCTATAGGAAAAAGCCTTTCACACGTATACACCACGTGCAAGTTTTGTTATCCGTACCATAAAACTTTCATACGTTTATGTGTATCGGATATATCGGATCAACCCCATATACTTACGTACATATCAGATCTGATAATAATGAAGACAAGCACTACAATTCCTCAATTTAGTTTCGATGTCAGTTGTAAGCTCGCCCGAAAATCCGTAAAGCTTATTATATACTTCGTGATCACTCGCAAGAGCAACATTTTCTAGGTAATGAACATGCCTATGACATCAGAGAGCCTACTATAACGATAAAACTACATAGTTATACTACATAGTTGATCCTTAGTTAGTAATTAAATGCGATGTAATTGTTTTTTTGTTGGTTTATAGTTCAATCACACAGCAATAATCGACGTGATTCTTCGCCATTTCTCAGTAATGTAGTTGGGTCTATCATGATTGTAATATGTAATATCTTTGAGTTAGTCTGCCGACAGACATGCCAATTTGAAAATTGAACTGAATTTCACCGTTTTCTAACATTTATTTTCTCCGTTTCTAGGTAAGTTCCAGAGTGCTGACAGGCGACTCCGCAGCGTGAAATCGGTATGATATTCGCTTCGTGAATTCAAACTTGGCTTAAAATACATAGACGCCGAAATTTCCAGAAAATTGAAATACCCGGTTTGCAATGCCTCCGTGAAATAGGTAAATGTTTCTCAAAGGGGTTGTTTATATTACTGGGAAAACATAAATTCATTTCTGGATTAATTCTGTTACAGAAGAAAATATTGTGTTAATAAATATTCTTTGTCATGCCTTTTCAGAGATGTTTGATTGATTTTTTTGTGATTCTAATGCCAGTCTGCATTAAAATCTTGAGTACAAATATGACGAAACTCATTTATACTTACTTGTGATATAATGATAGGTTTTGAACGTTTTTTTAGGTTTTGAGTTCGATTTCAGAAACATCCCTATGACTTTTTGGCCATAAACAATCATTTAGTATTTGGAAAGTCATGTATTATAACATGAGAGATCTGAGAGTGTATTTAGGTACATCATCATCTCAAACGCAGTCATGCATAGTTTCAGTATTTGACTGACTTTCTTTATCGACCGTAGCAATTAACATTGTCGGATCTACATTTTAGCGATTTTCATTTTATTGCATTAAAGGTCTTAGAATAAGAATAAAAAATATGCTCCCACCAATTATTTTAAAATCAACCATCCATCTTTGGTTTTTGCAAGTGCAAAATGTAGGTACACTGACGATTCTTCACTTTATACATATGTATTTGAAACTTTGAACGGCCGTACCCTAAAGTAGTGATTTTTCACATACGACTATGTTAATTGCTGCGGTCGTTATATTATACTAAGGAATAGAATTAAGTAGACTTCCCGCTCAAAAGGTAATTATCCTGGTACATATTTTAATGTACCGGCTAAGTTTTCTCGGCATCGTACAGAAAGTTTTGCCACTACAGTAGCAATTGTTCATGTCTAATACCTTGTGGGTCTTGTGGCTAGCTATGTAATTAATCTTATCAGTTTGAATACAAAACTTAAACAAAGAGCTCAAAGTAATCGTTTATACTATAATGGGTTTAATACTCTAAGACACTATATTATTAGCGCAGTTACATGTAAATAATAATAATTATAGTTTGGTTGTTTTTTTTTGTTCGATGACAAGATAGACTTGACTGACGATGCAGTCTAAGATGGTAGCGGGCTAACTTGGCATGGGTAGGCAGTATACATTCAACCTATACCTCATCAGCATGCCGGAACGCTAAATCGCTTGGCGGCACGTCTTTGACGGTAGGGTGGTAACTAGCCACGGCCAAAGCTTCCCACCAGACAAATATTCGTAATTTATTTATTTTTCGTAAATAAAAATTCCTTTGAGCCTTTACCGTCTAACACTTTAATGTATCAATCGTTACAAATCGTGTACCTGTATATTAAAAATCAGACACAAATTCACCAATATTAGTTAACTTCAAAGAACAACTAAACAATATTTCAATTATCGACCTCGGACATCTAGGTAGCTACCTAATGCTATGGATGATGTCTAGATTGAGGTGACGTCTTATTTTAACCCAGATCCTCTGGTGAAATCGGGTGTTAGCGGTTGGATACCTACTATCGGTTGCTAAGATACGTTTCAGTATTCAGCCGTATGTAAGATACATGGATAGTAGAATGGAACAGGACAGTTTATTTTTCAAACAAATCATAAAGGGAAAATCGTCTCACCCCGAGTGGTCACAATGAACTTTATCTTGAATCATTTTCTTGAATGGTATTTTTCACAAGAGCGCTTCTCTTTCTTTCGTTTCTTTCACATAAATTGTGTAAATGTAAGAGGCTTATCTTAAATCTGTTATGTTCTTTGTATACTTAATTCGTGGAAACTAATTTTTTTATAATTAATAGCGTTTCAAAATCAAAACATGTACCTAAATCAAATAAAGAGTATTGCAGTTTTTTTATCAATCTAATTTTAAACTTGTATAGTTCCTACAGTAAAAAAATTATCAGCTAGGGGGAAATGTATTAAAGATCTATATCTTACAAAGAACGTACGCAGAGTGTGTTTTTGAAGAGTTTATGTGGTGCGGTATTGTGTGGTATTGTGTTGTCACAATACCAACACGCAGCACCATTGCTATATAACATTTTTTTCGTGATTAATTATATTAGTATACTAGCGGACGCCCGCGACTTCGTCCGCGTCAATTTCTATTATTATGATCGCGATTAAGAAGTTTTTAAAAGATTTTAAATATGGATAATTTTCCCCGTTTTTGCGACATTTTTCACCGATGCTTCGCTTTTTGTTTGACTGATGTAATGACGTGGAAACTGATGCATTTTATCTCGCGTGCCGAAACTAATACAAAAGAAACGCGAGTTTCGGAACGCGACATTAAACTCCTCCAACTATGTATTCTGTGCTCCAACGCACACACGCACATTGTTTTGATAGATATGATCTTTGACGTTAGGAACACACCTACATTGCTTAGACAACAGTGAGTGCTTGTAATTTAATATGAACTTTATACCATAGCAATAAAGCTCAAATTGACTACGTTTTAGTTTCAAATCATTTGTATGGGAAAAAGAAAAGGGCTATTTTTAGGGTTTTTCAAGCAATAATTCTAATTTTTCTCGCCGTAAAAACCATCCTTGAACTTCAACGAACATTTTAAAAAAAGATTTGGCCAAATTGGTCCAGGCGTTGTTGAGTTATGCGCTTACCAACACATTTTGCGATTCATTTTTATATTATAGATTATAAATTAATATATTAATTCAAATCCAATCAAAAAGAAAAAATAATTAGTTCCGCCATAGATAAAAATCATAATCCAAAATAACATTTATATATGATCACAGAAAAATAAGTCTGTGATCGAAGATTAAAAGTAAGTAATTAAGTAAACAAAACTTCAACGCACACATCAACAGGAGTGCCCTGCCGTACTCTATCAATCCTCCGCAGATAAAAATAACATTTTCATACAATAGCAACTCAATTTACTGATATGAAAACAAACAATAACAGAAGCAAAATCCAAAATAAACATGATGCCCTTTCATTGAAAAAGACATGCACCACGCATTTGATATCTGTAATTCGAGCTACGTTAAGTTTTTTGCTTCTCACCATACAGTCCGCAGGGCATAAGCTCAACTTAAAAAATAGTTCAAACCAGGTGTCCAAGCGTAGTATAAACTGGTTTAAAGCATGCGTGCCCCAAGTACAATAACGTGCACTCAAGTAATAAAAAGCTGAGCTTAAACTTCGCGAACTGTGACTTATGCACTTCTTAAACATAAAAGATTTCTATTTTTGTAATCGTTCTATCCTTATCTCGAATTTAAATAATGTTAATTCTAAATCATTACAATAAAGACGCTTAAATCATATTTTTTTACATATTATAATTAAACCTACTGCCACTATTTATTTATTGTAGCAACTCTTTCTTTTACTGTTTCTCTTTCCTTTATTATCTTTTTGAAATATAGTATTTTATTTATAAGATATGAAATAGGTAACTGCGCCGTAAATGGCCTAAGCTACGTCGCCATTTTTGATATAACGTTTCAAAGCTTTTGATTAAGTTGTTTTTAGGCCGCGGCCGCTTTACAGCTGGTGAATTTTATAAATGTCCTGAGCTTAGAGAGATTTTTGACATCATTTAGGTGCTCTAAACAATGATTCCATATATTTTTTTATTGCCGCTACAACAACAAATACATACCTAATAAAAATTAAAAAGTGTTAGGTAAATCGTACCTATACGTCACGATGTTACGTGGAAACCTACTTGTGCGATTCCAAATCGCATTTCACTTGCGTGTTTCATTTAATTTTGTTTCATTTCATTCCAAAGTTAATATTATCCTGTATCTGACTACAGCGTATTTTTTATTGTGATCTCCACAATTTCCCGAGTATATTCCAGTGAATTTGATGTGAGTCTCATTTTTAACAGACACAGTGTCGGTCTTATTTATTGTTGTGCGGGCGTAATACAAACACCAGAAAATATATTTAATGCTCAATCAAGTATAAAATATAGCGTTTTCTTTTTATAATATGAACAATGTATGTTTTCTTGAATTTTACTTTCGTAATTGTGTCGCTTTGCAGGAGTTTAATTGAAATTATCGAATTACTTATCTACTTATTCAAAAGTTTTTTTTGGGCTCCATACATTGATATGTATATTTTTAGCTTCCTTACCAAAATGGTAAAAAGAAACCCTAATTTCATACATACATCGTATTATTTTCTAGTTTTACGATTTAAATAAATAATTGTTTATATTAAAACGACTTAAAAAATAAAAGCATGTACTCTGACGCCATTGCACAGGAGAACCAGATTAATTCTGGTTAATGTTCCGGTTAATGGTTGGTGTTATTAATTAACAAGCTCATCGAGTTTGTATAGTTCAGGACCTGGAGCGCGTTGTAGGATACCTTTTATCCCGGAAAAAAATCTATATCCCGAACGGGTATAGCAGTGTTGAGTCACCCCATACTCCCTAATCGGTTTCTACACGCCATCGTGCCGGAACGGTAAATCGCTTGGCGGCACGTCTTTGACGGTAGGGTCGTAAATAGCCACGGCTAAAGCCTCCCACCAGAACAGACCAGAGACCATTTAGAAATTATAAATTTCCAAATTGCCCCCTGTGCCCTTTTTGTCTTTGTCTCACGAAAATATTTATCTTTGAAAAAATTATAGTTTAGTGATTTCTCTCTTGCTACAAATTCAATTTGACCTTGTCCGTTGGCATTAAGATTGCAATCACACTTTCATACATACACACAACAAGTTTTGTTTGAACAAGTGTTTATGACTAATTATACACCTCGATTCCTCAATGGCACCAACCGTAACGTTGAAAGTGAATAAATACTCATAGCTCTCCTTTTCATAAGTCTTTGACAGCAAATCACAAAGGTCTCTGAAATTATTTTTATTTTTGTATGGGAAAACGGTCTGTTTACATTCGTTTTTTGGTTATTACATTTTTTTCAAATTGCTCATTAAAATTAGGATGACATAGACGAGAGATGTCAAGCAATTATTACTTTAATTCGCTACATTGAATATAATCCGTAACCAAAAAGGTAATCGACCATAATATAAATCCCTTCCTTACTAATGTTATGAAGGATGAGTGATAAAGGAGGATGTGAAAGTGTGTTTGTTTGCTGGTTTGTCCTTCAATCACGCAGCAACGGAACAACGAATCTATATAATTATTACATGAGTGTAATTGATGACTTGGAGACTGTCATAGGCTACATACATGTCACACTCAACACATCATTCTCAGAAAATCAAAGAGTTCCCGCGGGAATCAAAAAACATTAATCCACGCGGACGAAGTAGCGAGCATCGGTTAGTACATAATATTTTGTTTTTTGGACTGTATTGCCAAAATATTTATTAGCAAGAACTTAAATGTAGACGGCCGCAATCGTAAACAGATCGTTTGAAATTATTAAGACAGTAAGAACATTTTGACGAGAAAGCTCCCGAACATCAGCTGGAATGCGATAAAACGAATCATGTACTCCTAAAATCTGTAATAATATGTACTTTAGGTTTGCCGAAAATTCTGCGAAATTCCTTCAACAAGAGCCAGTTGGCGGGTAAATAGATTCTGCTTGAGACAGCTTCAATTTGATGTCCCGCATTACTTCATAGTCATAGTATTGTCGTGGCCACTATACAACTGGATAGAAATATCAACAAATCAATACAAGTAATTAATTAGCTATCGTGATGTACCTATACTTGTACTCGTAGCTTTAACCTGTATAACTGTGATACTGGTTTCAGGTGTAGAGTTTCTGGAAAATCTATATGTACATAAAAATCAATTCCTATTTCCCTTGGTCATGGCATCACACGTGAACGTCTGGACCAATTTCGCTACTTCTTTTTTTGTTGTGTTTGTTATTGTAAGGAGAAGGTTCTTACGGAGAGAAAAGTTAAGAAGATTGCTTAGAAAAATGGGTAAATTCAGAAAACTTAAGCATTCTACTCACCACACTGCGCGGCAAGGCCGATTTAGGAGGCAGCTAGATTGAAACTAGGGTGGTCTTGACACACGGGTCTGTCGCTCAGTGCGTGCGTGGATATGTGAAGGAAAACTCGCGTAAGAGACATCGGATACATATACCTGCTCCTGTCGGTCGATCTAGGAGGCGATCTAGGATTAGACCTAGTTTGACCCTACACACGACATGCTTAGAAGGCAATCTAGGATCCTCCCTACCTTTCACCTTCTAAATCGTCCCTGCCGCAGTTCCTCACGACAGTGAGTAGAATGCTTTTAACTTCGCGAGTTTGACAGTTCGTCAGTGAAATCTGTCAGCCAACGTAAATTAAACACAAAACAATAACGGGTCCACACAACACTGTTTCCGGGATCATCAACCCTTGAATAGCCGCTAAAAAAAAAAATATGGATAGATTTATAGTTTGTAGGTAGCATGGTTACTTAATTTGCGATATGAAAACTCAAATCTTAATTAATATTCCAACTCCAATAGGTAACTCTATTAACCCCAAGGTTATGTAATTAGAATAAGTTTCAGATGATAATGGACTAAGGAGATGGCAGTATTCACGCTGAAATGTTTCGCATTTTAACAGAAACAGACTCTCCTATTACTAAATAAAGCTTTATTAACATTTTAATTAAACGAAAGGAATCTAGGATGCTTATCGATTAAAGCGGCGGTCATAGTGGATAATAGTACATTATGGTACAAGTGTCAAAGTTGGTGATTACCGCTGAGGCGCTATTGAGACCCGAGCCGTTAGGTGAGGGTCTTAAGTTAGCCGAGGACGGTAATCATCAATATACACGTGTATCATACGACGTTTTTCAACACACTTGTGAAGAAAATAATACTAAAATAGTACATTATGGTACAAAACAGTGAAAACGAGTTGTGAAAATTTTTTCGCAATGGCGGGAAAAATTAATGTTGTTCTTTTGTTCGCCCTCTTGAGATGCTCTTGAGGGCAGGCAAAGATCGACGACCATACAGCCTATTCAGGTGTTTATTTGATTTAATCAGTTTTCCGGAATGCGCGCGCCATAATGGCCATAGACTAAAAGAATGCGGTTTCTTTTTTTTTGGCTTTTCTCTTATAGCCACGTACAAAATGGGGAATTTCCAGTTTTCTTTATTACAGAAAAAACAAAAGTTATATTTGAGTGACAGTTTTATTTATTAAACACGTACAAGTTGAAATTATCTATTTAAATACGAAGTTGTATGAAATGAGCAAGCAATAGGTATCTTGGCAATAGGTAGGATTTTTTTTGTAATAGAAACTTTTTTAAGAACAAAGCAACTCAACCAATAGAATTAAAAAAAAAAAAATTCTATAACTCACATTGTGAATAATGGTAATAAAAAGTCACAGTTTGAGTTAAAGGTGTCATTGTGTGCCTAATTGCGGTGAACCGGGAGCCATTTTATGAGCAAGTGTGTTGAAAAATATTTAAAAACATGGTAGGTTATTCCATGCACAATAAGCATAGTATTATTTCCTGTACTGTACAATTTTAATAAATAGGTTATATTAGAGCATAGGATATTATAGCATAGGGTAATATTAGAGCATAGGATGTTACTATAAATCATTATCAGCTAATCTCGCAGCTCAGATGATACTAAATCATTAATCACAATACGTTCGCAAATCGCTTCGCTAAGCGACAATTCCAGCAACTAATCAAACATGTCAACATGGCTTCACAATGTAAAGGTCGCAGTCACACTCGTACGTGTGGCAGCGTAATAATATAAACGTAAAAATTCTTTTTAAAAAACCAATTTCAAACGCCACTACATAGTATATCAATTGTGTCTATAAAATGGGAAGTATAATACCTACCCTTTCAAACAAAAAATAATTTTCCAAATCGGTCCAGGCGTCTTCGAATCATTGGGGAACATACATAAAAAATAAAAATGATTCCGACGAATTGAGAACTTCCCTTTTTGGAAGTCGGTTAAAAGTCAAGTCCAAATTGTAAATTGTGAACAGAATTTTGAGAAATAAATGAGAGAATGAAACAGTGATAGCGCAATGGTTAGGACTGCGGTCTTCTGCTTGAGGGGTCGCTTAATCGATCCCAGACATGCATCTGTGACTTTTCGGAGTTATGTACGTTTAAAATCACATGTGGTTTGTTGGTTTGTCCTTCAATTACGCTGCAACAAAGCTACAGATTGACGTAATTTTTTTCGTGGGTATAGTTGAGGACCTGGAGAGTAACATAGGTTTTTTATCCCGGAAAGTCAAAGAGTTCCGAGGGATTTTTAAAATTAAATCCACGCGGACGAAGCCGCGGGCTTCCGCTACTAGTGTGTGAAGTCTACCAATTAACATTGGGTCAGCGTGGTGGACTACGGCCTTGAAACCTCTTTCCTTTTCCTTTGATTGTTTGATGAAATTAAATGTAAAAAGAAACACCCAACAAAAAGTGTTCAAGAAATATGTCACAAATTTTGAGTTGGTAGAAAGGTAAGTAGGCCTATTTTTTATAACACATTACAATAGATAAATGTAAAACTACTCATTCATGTCAATCATACTCGGACACTTTCACATGTTGTGTTTACGAATCAGTGTGGAGATGTGTGACAAGCCCCCAAATAGGAATACTACATTACGATTCAAAGTTCACATTTTGAGCGCGTGTTGGTATAATAGAGGGTAATCGGTAACACCTGGGGTAGGCGATCAATCTAGCTAATGTTCCCCGAGTCTGGCAAAGGTCAGATTGCAATCGTGTGTAATGGTTGCCGCCTAGCTAGTTGTTTTAAGGTCACACTGGAAGTAAGCATGTTTAGATTGTCAATTGGAAAAAATATATAGAACATCAATAAATACAGGTATTAAGGCATTTGATAAGATTAATGAAACATAACTTAGGTACAGTAATGCCACTACGACGTCTTGCTAGATAAATCCGCGGAGTGTCTTAGCCTCATAGTGCGTTGCTGTACGGAAGCGCTTATTTGCTTTGGTCCAGCCATGAGGCATACAATCTGATAAAATCAGTAAACTGAGGCGCAGCGCTGCAAGGCAGCGTATGTTATAGTTTTATCGGTCGTATAAATACTTAATGCAAAGCTAAATGCATATTGCTTAACATGCATTTATATCCAATAAAATCTCAAATTAAATGTCAATAAAATCCAATTCCTCAAACCGTAGACAATTTTTGTTATTGTATTGCTCCTTATCATGCTTAAACTTTTAAAACTATTGTAACCACTTTACTAAACATAACTGCAGGCTACCGAATTGAAAATGTTACCTCAGAGGTTAGACCTCCATTTAAATTAATATTTACAGTAATAGTTCACCTCGAATTTTTGAAATAACCACATTCTCATGTAAATAAGCATTGTTGTTGATAGCGAATTTTATGAAATATTAACGGTATGCACAATTGCAATGCAATTTTATTAATGTTGCGGTAGGTAAACAACATTACCTATTTGAATCTACATACATAACACTGAAATGCTCAAATGACTATTTTATTTGGAGAAAATCCAAAAACATGTTATAAGCTGTTATAATTTAACTCAAACTCTTCTCACCAGAATCTGCATTCCGAACCGGCGGTAGAATCATGACGTGTCATAAGAGCTACAAGTTGACCTACATGAAATAAATAATTTTGAGTATTTTTTTAAACCTTGAACTCCTTGCTTGTCTTTGAGATGTCCCTTAGTTTTACAAAGAGTTATAAATTCGGCGGGTTAATTGCGTAAAAGTTGTATCAAGAATTATTGTTAAAGTATCAATTGTGGTTATTGACTGAATTTTTGGTATAGGTTTTTCAACTGACGAGGGCGCGTGGCTCATGGTTGTGTGCGTGTCGTATCTGTATCAGTATGAGCAAGAGCTTGCTCGCGCCTGACCGCTCCCACCTAGGCTCCTGACAGGCAAAGCTCACGTGCCCTCGTGAATTGCAAGAACTATATTTGTGCTGCAACGGTACATTTGAGCCAATAGTGAGAGAAATGGTCAGATTGTAGCAATCATTTTCAGACAATCCCGCAACTGGTTATTTTTGAAGTCGCATTTACTTAAACAATAAAACATTACCATTACACTTCAAGGTCACTACCAAACGTTTTCGTCATTCGAACCTGCCTCTGCAAATGCGTCTTGACCTCTATACCGAATAGGCTTAACTTTCATATTAATTATCAGGCAATTAATTTCCGTATTTCAGATTCAGCCTTAATTTTAATTGCTTTTCCAATCAGGTGTAAAATACTGTCGGGAATTTTTCAGTACGCTTATAACACTTGGGCGTGTTATAGAATGATTTATTACCAGTATTTAGCGAGTTTTTGGTTGAACAAGGCTCGTCGTCGTCTGATTGATGTCCACAGCTGGGCATAAGTTTCTTGTAGTTTCATACGTTTGGCGTCATCTGTTCACCTAGTAGGAGGTTTGCCAAAACTGTAGATCACCATCCCAGCACCTTGAGTGACCAACGCACAATATCACGTAAGCTTCGTGACTCCATGTTTTTTATTCTTGAAGAATATAACGCTGAATTTTAGTTACCTATATTCTCCTTTTACCTTCAACCAAGCTTAAAAAGCTTGTGCTACGATTATGTGCGACAGTAGAGAACCTACTGTCGCACATAATCGTAGTGAGTTTTTGAACCATCAACCTTTCAGTTTTCAGTCCGCCACCCTGACCGTTTGGCTGATTAAGGCTGTTGATTTATTGATTAGTCTGCTTCTCTACGGGTCCTTAGATTACTTGTGATTATATCACGTTGAGGAACCCTGAAAAATAGCTCTACATCACCCGTTGAGTGACTATGAGCTTCTTGATGGGGGTCACAGTTAATCATATCGCATTGTAGAAAAATACGGCTTGATTTTATCAGGTGTTAAGGGTCATAATAATTATGTAGATAAGCTCACTTAAAAGTGCTCTCCGAGGCATGATAATAGATAGTCATACTCAGACCTTAAGATCGGTCGTTTGTCTAGTTACCAACTTGAATCAGTTAGTCGGTCCTTTTATATATTTAGATTAGCCACTTAGCTACAAAAGCTACAATACCATCAGCGAGAGAGCAAGAGCTGATATACACATATTATTACCTACTTGTGTGGAAAAGCCTCAACGCACTACCAAGGCCAAGCCCGATTTTTATAAAAAAATCTCAAAAATCAACGTAACAAGGTGCTTTGGAGAAAATTGTTTCCGGCAGTGACCGAAACCCAGTCCGACACGTATTTTCAGAGCGACGCAATTTAGTTATCAATACTCTTCGAGCATTTAGTCAATACTGAAGGTATAAGGCCGTGCAAGGACGATAGCTACCTCATTTCTAAGTTATACTATTTATAATTACTTATCATAGTTTGAAACCATTAAAGCAGATTAAAATCACTCTAAAAATCATTTAAGTTAAACCAAATATACGTAAAGTTGACTTCAATTTAACAATACGACTAAATTACAGAAAAACAGATTTGTCAAACAATTAAAATAATGTGGAGCCAAGTTAAACAAATTCATTTTAAATCCGAAAGAGAAAAATGTCTTGTTGCGAGATTATTTGGCAATCCACGTATTTACCATTATCTCCGTGCAGCTATCTGTTTTACACAATTTATTGTTTTCTATAAATAGCCCATCAACACTTTATGGTAACCTCTACACTTGTACCAAGTCTCTAATCATTTTATAGCTCAATTTCATCCAATATTTTGCCCAGCCGATGAGACGCAATAAACCATTTACTTACAGTCCATACATCTTATCTTTAATTGCCTCTACAAGCATTTTACAACCTGATGAAAACGACTGAAACATAATATGAATAACTTATTATATTTTATGTAACTTAAAGGCAATACTTATTTAATGATGGAGATTTTTGCCTAAATTTTTATATTTAATCTTATTTAATACATAAATGTTCTAACAGCGCCATCTTGTGGAAAGTGAATATTTAACAAACCTATTTTCAGTACCAACCATTGCACCATGTTTTCAGTCTGTCGGCTGACGACACCGCCGCTGCGCGCTGGTTTCATGAACAGGATATGTTTCGAAGTTCTCAAGTCGTTGAATAGATGGCGCTGAAAACAATTTCTTTTTTTACATAGTATGTAGTATGTGTAAAGAAAAAAATATATATTCTATCTATGATATGTTATTATAATATGATCCAGCAAATACACTTTATATGACAATATTTGTGTTAATTTCATGAGTCTTTTTAGACTTTTATGACTATTTAATCAATCTTTGGTAGATAGTCATAGTAAATAATGCAAATTAAAATTAAAGATCTTTATCTACTATGTGAATTCGTTAGCTGACTTTGAGTATGTATTAGCTGAGCATATCATTGAAAATCTAGATCGCCTTACATTTTAATCAGTTAGAAACACAGAGTAGGTACTTTCTAATAGAAATCATAACCAAACGGTCGTCATAATTTAATTCTAATAAAAAGCCTAAAAATTTTAATTAAGTTATTTTATTTAGTACGCTATATTTATTATAGGCTCATTTTATTATCATATCTGAAATAAGGTCAATTTTTGTTTAGCAGATATACGGCCTTTGTATCGGTCGTCGGCCGAGCCCCGCCCTCGGCGTTGACGTCACTCGAGTGACGTCAGAGGCCCCGCCATTCTAACCGGTATTTCATAGCCGTGAGCTACATTTCAGAGTACAGCTTTTCTGTATTCTGCCTTTTCATTACATAAAAGTAGATTCATTAAAGATTTTAATCTTTCAAATTAACTGAAATTAATTCAATACAATATGGAAAATTACAGAGAGAGTTATTAGCCGTCAAGATAACTCTTGTTATGGTGTAAACTTTCCTGAACGAAGAATCGTGAAGATTATAATGTAGAGTTAATTTTTTTCTAATTTATAAAATCGAAATACAAACTGATAGACGTCCTACAAAGGTCTAGAGTGGAGACCATTCAAGCATTGCATTTTGTCGCCGCGCCTGCCATTATGTTTAACCGACGATATAATAGGTGGTGGAATGTGGCAGGATGAGGAAGGCTAAGGAACAGATGCGATACTTATAGGCGGATGCTTCAGTCTAACAGTGGATGAACACAAGTTGATGCTATAAGATGGTAACTTTTTTTATTCGATGACAAGATGACTGCAATCTCACCTGATGGTAAGAGACGATGCAGTCTAAGATGGTAGCGGGCTATCCTGTAAGCAGCTTGGTATGGCAGTGTACTCATACTCCTAATCGGTTTCTACATGCCATCGTGCCGGAACGCTAAATCGCTTGGTGGGCACGTCTTTGACGGTAGGGTGGTAACTATAATTATTCCTAAATATAATTATTCCTGCTTTTTGAAGGTGTTTTCAATGGCAATGACGGGCAGCAGAGAGAAAAATCTTTTATTAATTTCTTAAAACATTATAATAATAGAAAATGAGAATGATTTCATCAATTTCCTCAACTTATTACGGGCCTGCACATTTTCATCAACCATCTTTAAGTATTAAAAACCAACCATATGTAAATCATCCCTTAAGTAGATGTCTCTACGTAGGTAGCTCCTAAATACAATCCCTCACCCAATGTTATTGCCGTCTTAGGTGTTCCCTAAAAGTTTCGTGAAAACGAAACTGACAGAAAGCATCACGTAACTTAGCTTAGTGGCCCGTAAAAGCTAGGGAACGTTGGTGAAAACCGGCATAAGTTAGGTGACGGATTTGTTAATTTAACTTTAGTTAACATCGTAAGAGCACTGGATAAAAGATTGTATTTAGGGGCTATGTACAAAAAGAGACTCCTGGTTAAGGGATTTAGGTATGGTGGATGAAAACGGGCATCAGAATATCGAGCACAATCGAGCACATAAGGGGAAGTCCGGGCCATTTACAGTCACGGATATAATTGAGGCTCAGGATCCCGCGGCGATATTCTGCGTAACAATTTTCCTACAAAATTCTCAGACAATCTTAACCCGGATCGCCCCTACCCCGGCTTTGTGCGGTTAGAGCTTAAGAGGTCGATACCGGATTGATTGATCGGTATCAATGTTTCGCAAGTCCTGGATTTTTCCACCAAAGTTAGCGAGGATGAAAGATGTAGTAGATAAACTTTATGAGTTCCCAATTACTGTCTCAACTTTTTTTTAATTTTTTTTTTTTAGTTTAAAAAATATTCTATTTTCTTTAAAAAATGCATTTACTATGTAGTCAAGATCTTGGATATCAGAAAGAATTTATTTTATTTTATTCGATGACAAGATCGCCCTTGTCTGCGATCTCACCTGATGGTAAGTGACGATGCAGTATAAGATGGTATCGGGCTAACTTGGAAGGGGTATGGCAGTGTACATCCTTAGTCGGTTTCTACACGCAATCGTGCCGGAACGCTAAATTGCTTGGCGGCACGTCTTCGCACGGCTGCGGCAAAGTGCTGTAGAAGTACGTAATTCGTACACTAGAGGCCCTACTGAGACCGGCTTCCTCCCCTCACAGTGTGTGTGTAGTTCATATAAATTGTATAGAAGTGATTCCAGCGGATTATTACACTACAACCCGACGCAATGTGGTGCTTCCTAATGTGCGCGTACCTTACATAGAGAATATTTCACAATAAGACGTAAACTATGAGTTTGACGTTGATAGCTTGCACATGACCTTTGAACGAAATAATGGAAGGGTTGTTCTAGTGTAAATCTGTGCGCACACTAGCGCAGGCAACGCACAACATCTTTACTGACATCAACTGATCATCAACATGACTGATCATCAATGACAAAGTTGAATGGGTTTCGCATCCACTAACGCCTCAATTTGAATTGCCTTAACTTAAGTCACGCCGTGCTGTGACGCGAATTTTGAATAGCTTGGTTTTTGTAACCCTCAAACAGCTTCAATCCAAACCTTGAATAGGAGCAGAATGATTCTGTTTGAACCAGGGTCAGATTACATGCAAACATTCAATTTAAAAAGAAATGCATTATTCGACTGATGATTCGGTACTTATTGCACATTGTATAGTACTAATAAAACATTTGCAGTGTGTGATAAACTTAAAGCAAAATAGGAAGGGTGCCTATAGCAATCTCAACGTAAACGCTTTCGTGTTAGAAATGTTGGAATCTATCGCGATTTCAGGCTACGAGCGTAGCTCCGCGTAGCAACTGTAGCCCTTTGTAGCTAAATTACGTAATGCATCACCCGTTAAACTGTTACGTTTAGTCCGTAGGCTGTATTAAACTGTTGACAAAGCCTGACCCGTAGTCCATTTGCATCGCTAAATGTAACTTTAAGGTCACATTAGGAGTTCATATTAGGAAACTAATTGAAATTATGGATGTACAGTAAAAGCTCCTTATTCGCGGGGTATACGTTCCGTAAATATGCCGCGAATACAGAAACCGTGAATATGGAATGGTAATTTGTATGGGATTATAGGGGATACGTTCCTAGGTGACAAAATAAAAAACAAACATATAAAAAAATAACAATTTAATTGAAGTTTTTGACCATACTTATTAATTATTATCGTCAGGCTTAGGCAAAGGTTTAAAGAACTTTGTAATTTTTTCTTGCTTGGCAGTTTTTAAAAGCTCCTTCAGTTCAAACTGATATTCAGCAGTGGCATTAGCAATTTTCCTCTTAAAAATAAGACTTCGTTCCATGGACGGATCAATTTTCATAAAGAAATCACACAGCTCATTTGCCATTCTTAAACCTTCACTAAGATTTTTCAGATTAAATGTCACATTTCCAGTGCTTGTTGAAGCCTCTTCTTCAATGGGCTGTGAATTTAACATTTCTTTCAAGTCGGTTTCAGTCAAATCTTCATCTTGCGATTCAAGCAACTCCTGAATGTCACTTGATTCTATCTGTTCGAATCCATCTCGCCCTATTTATTAATAACATACTTATTACATAGTTGTAATAAGGTCTATTTTACTTTTTTATTAGTCCATTTATCGGCGCGTTTACAAAGGATATTTAGTTGGATACATATTGGAATATCTTTTTATTAATATGCATGTACTATGTACCGACTAAATCCGCGAATAAAGAAATCTTTAGCCGCGAATAAAGGAATTGGGTCACAATTTTTTAATCCGCGAATAGTGAAACCGCGAATGAAGGAAGCGCGAATAAGGAGCTTTTACTGTATTTAATAAGAAATATAAACGCGTTTATTGGGGCTAGCTCCCAGCCTCCCATTATGTATGATAAACTTAAAATATAAGGCTTTCCATCAACTGAGTGCATTTTTGCATGGTTATATGTTTTTTATCCCGAAAAAAGTTCCAGCGGAAGTTTTAAAAAACTTAACTCTGTGCGGGTGAAGTCGCGGGCAAAAGCCAGTATGTGTATCTATATGGTAGTGTAGCATTTCTTTCATTGTCCTTGTAGCATTAAGCGACTAAATGTCACAAAGGTATGGGTGACAAGACGACAGTCTACTAAGCTGAGGACTTTGAGGACGATCGATTATCTCTTTACTGGGGCTCGCTATGCAATAGGTACTTTAATTGATTGCAACTAATTACCGTGCAAAAGGTAGACGCTATTGTGATCTAAGTATCACCCTTTAAACTGCTGCGGTAGATTGTAGGCTCCATTAAATTGTTGAAACTGGCTGACCTACCTCTCTGCACCGACAAACAACATTTGTACTCCAAAAATAGACAAAACTATTCAAATAAATCTGATGCAAGGTGTGGTTATATGACCCTTACCAGTAGTACTATCAAAATGCCAAAGAGTATTTATTCATTAGTTTGTCCTTTAATCACCCAACAGCAGCGACGAAATAACGAGACATTTTGCGTGAGTATAGTACCTGGAAAGTGATATAGGCTACTTTTTATTCCGTAAAGACGGACAGGATTTCTAAAACCTAACTACAAGCGTAAGAAATTGTGGGATCAAGGTAGTTTACAGTAAATCAAGACTTAACTTCGACTAAGGCAGCCAATTTCAGCGGAAGCAGATAAATATTACAGTACACAAGTGTACTCTCTATTCCCTCTTGTAGTCAGAGAGAATGTACAGGACTGAAAGCAGAGGCATGTGGTTACAACACTTTGCAACTAAGGGCTGTGGCAACTCCAATATCTTTTATTTGGGCCAATACGGGAATCCTAGACCTTATGATCTGAGAAACAAACTAGGCTATTCCCTAGACAACGAAGCAATTAAATAAAAAATTTTGGCTTTAAACCACATCAACACAAAATTTTATTTTGACTTACCACAAAATATGACTATGAAGTGAACTATTCGTGTCTATTTCCAGTAGAAAAATAAAATTAGTATATTTTTTCCGTTTTAAAATAAATTCTGAACAAGAAGAACAGGCTGCGGCTTCATTTTGACTTTCATATAAAGCCTTTCCGTTATTTTCCTATAAAAGTATATTACAGCCAACATACCTACGCCAAGCCGACGGAATAGCAAACAGATTAGTAGGAATAACTTCGTTTTGTAGCGGGAGCCTAAAATACGTGACATGAAAGTCTTTTTAGTTGAATTTTTCCTCACAAACGAAAAAAATAAGTTAAAGTTATACTTACCATAGTTCATCGGGAGTTTGTACAATGTATGGTTTATAAAACGGGCTACTATAAAATGTAAAATGTGTGTTGTACCTACAAACAATTCCATACAAGTTGTTAGAAACAAACTTTAAACAACTTTATAACATTGTATGATGATACTATGATGATAAAACTGTTTTCACTTTTAATAACATAAATTGTTCATACACAAATGATATCGTCTATGGCGAGACATAAATGAGAATTTATATGATTTTTGGCATGGCGTAACTTGAAAACTTAAAGGACCGATTTCCGCACTCAAATCGCTAGTTGTTTTTTTATATAAAACAAAAAAACGCAAAACTGAGGCCTGTGGAAGTCCATGCAAGACACCTTTAGTTTATAAAGAAGAAGAAGTCTCTTTGTCCTCTCCTTTTTCCCATTATTTGGGGTCGGGTCTCCTCACTTTTCTGCGTCAAGTCATTCTGTCTTGGGTTGTCGGCTCAGGCAATTGGGCGAGCTTAAGGTCTCTTTTAATATCAGACCACCAGGTCGATGGCGGGCGGCCCCTACCTCTTTTTACCTCGGGTAGGTTTAACGCAATCTGAACTACATGATCGCTGCCACGTCTTTTTATGTGTCCGAGCCATCTGAGGCGGTTTTCTGTAATTTTCTCTGTTAGGTATTGGTGCGACTTTAAAACTTCCTCGTACTCATTACGGATTTTATCGAGCCTAGTCACACCTCCTGCCCACCTCAGCATTTTCATTTCGTTGACATGCATCTTTTTTCATAACGAAGAAGAAGTATGTTTAGTATATAAATGCAAATAGTTCCAAGCTGAGTGCGTAATTTTCGATTTCTCAAAACTAAGAGAAGGTCCTAAGAGAACAAATTCAGAAAGTCTTTATTCTCAGTCCAGTCCTTTATTTAAATTAAAATATAGTGCTATGGACGGGTAAATAATAATCAACGTCCGACGATTTTGATAATATACAGCAGCGTACAAATCTGTTTGATCTCTTAGTGATTCGGTGAAGATAATAAATTGGGAAAGTTCTGGCAAATTAATTTAATTAGTGTTGGTATATGCACAATAAGTTCAAGGTTGCGAGTGCAAAATAAATAATCAATAGGGCTGTGGATAGGTAAATAATAATATGATCTTCATTTATCTCGAAAATGCATCTCCAAAATCAAGTCTCTAAAGCGATACGATAAGTAAATTAATTGATTAATTTACACAATTAAGGAAAAGCTCTTAAAAGCTAAATTCGGCAAATTATGTCAAAGTTCTTTTTAAGTATGTTCTTAAAAGTTCAAGGTTTGATGGGAAACCTAATCAATATTGCCACTGACAGGTATAAATAATTACTATATAGCTACTCATTAGCATAGAATATCATCTTGATATCTCGAATTTGCAGCTCAAAAATCGATTCGGTCCCAAAGCACTGAGGTCTCGAGGTGTAGAGTCCTCCAGGTTTTGAGTATGGGGCCCAGGGCGCATGCGCGTTGGGGGCTCTCTGACGTCAGAGCCCCGGCCGCGCTCAGTGCCCGCGACCGCGCGACCATCCACGCGCTACCGCCCCTGTAAACACGAACTTCCGATCTTAATTCAACAATAACAATAAAGCAGATTAAATACAAGACCACATTGATAAAACTTCACTACAATGTTACGATGTGAAACCACATGTGTGTGACAACGCTGCACCCAATATTCCTAAGTAATTCTAGGGATTAAGGAATCGTATCACGTAGCTGTAGGAACTAAGTTATACGAGTGTTTGGACCTCTTTAAATTCATAAATACTAATTTAACACATAAAACAATGTATTATGTACGTAAACATTTCAGGTTTTGACCTTGGTTGTTCTTACGCATGCGATTTCGACAGTTTATATTTTTAATTAGAATATAATTTAGTGTTTAACTAGGCGAATTTTATCTGCAATCATAATTTCATTT
The DNA here is from genome assembly GCA_038048805.1 of Hipparchia sbordonii. Taxonomy (NCBI): domain Eukaryota; kingdom Metazoa; phylum Arthropoda; class Insecta; order Lepidoptera; family Nymphalidae; genus Hipparchia; species Hipparchia sbordonii. The sequence continues at coordinate 12,050,511 of CM076102.1, forward strand.
CCTTCGAAGAAATGTAATTTGTTCTGCTGTCATTATATTTGTCATAAATATCAACACTGATGCCTAATTAGGTACTATAATCGTATATATTTCTGCGTACAGCACAGCATAAATAATATACATATTTATAATAAGTCTATAAACGATAAACTTATAACCTATTTTGTTTTAAAGTAATTTATAAATGGCGCGAAAATATTGCTAATTTTATAAAATTTTAATTTTCATAACCTATTTTTCCGTGATAGGTACAAAGTTTTTATAGATCTTTAAAGTTTCTATTATCGATGTAAATGTAAAATGTAATGCTCGTAATGTGAGTGCAAGTTTAGAAATGTCAACTTTATTTTGAAAATAGGTATACCCTGCAGTAAGAATCTACTAATATTATTAATGCGAAAGTGTGTTTGTTTGTTGGTTTGTCCTTCAATCACGCCACAACAAAGCGACGGATCGACGAGATTTTTTGCATGGGTATAGTTGAGGACCGGGAGAGTGATATAGGCTATATACGCTGGCTTTTTATCCCAGAAAATCCAACAGATACCGCGGGATCTTTAAAAACTAAATCCACGCGAGCGAAGCCGCGGGCATCAACTAGTATAAATATAAAAGTTATATTTTCAACTGGAGTAAAAATAATTTTATTGCACGCCTCACTATTTATTTAAGCACCTACTTCTAACTTGCGAGTTGTCTCTCTCAAGTATCTCTTATATTAATAGCATCATTATTGTATGTTTTATGCTAAGGCTGCAAAATATTCGTTTATTTTCTGAATTTAATCTTGGAACGTTCAGTGAGGCGAATTATAAGAGATAAACAAATTAGGTTAAATTAAGTCTAAGGAAACATGGTGACGACTTCAAAGAAAAATTGTATACGCAACGATTTTAAAAACATTTCATAGGTATAGATGAGCGAATGGTTCTATACTTTTTCCAAAATAGGCATCTTCTAGACAAGCGCGCTCCAACCTAGACCTCATCAATGCTATCCAGTATTGATTGTCGTCAAGCGCAAGCCTATTTCGGATAAAAAGCAAAAGTTAATAATTTTTACTCAGTTTGTTATTACCAAATCATTAACTTTTTTTTAGAAAAAGTTGCAAGAAATAAAAAGTATTGTGATAAAGGCTGGAATTTCGATTGCCTACAGAAAAATATTTTGTTACTTAAAGTATTCTTCTATCAAAAGTTATCCATGTCGCTCGCATGGACGATAAAGTCGCATTTACGCAATTTATGCCATATTTGTTTATGTGAATTTGTTTTTTTATAGTTATAAGACGCCTTAATTTTTTAAAATTATTTAACCGTAGTTTTTATTATTCTGTATTTTCTTAAAAAACGACTTCCTGTCTATCTCTAATAGTTTGCCATTCACCGCTCTTAAAATAACACTCTGTATTATCTAAATAGTTAATTCTATAGAACCTGCGTTACATACTACAAAAATGTTATAGGCATTCTTAACTAAATATCCAGCGATGACTCGTTAATACAATTTGATATTTGACCTTATAGGAGTCTGTTCGAATAAATCATATTTTAGCTTATTTTAGTTTCGCAAAATACAATATTTTTAGATGAATCGCAACTAGTCGTATGAGTATTCCCAAGCTACGAAATAAGATAGCGTTGGAAGGTCAATAAAATATTAAGATATTCCATAAGCCATGCATTTCATCGCTCCACCCAATTTTCTCTCTATAAATTTAATATTATATAAGTACGTCTAGATACTTGAGATTTTATGCTTGAGGGATCGCCAGTAGTAGTGCCTCCGGCTAACAGGGTCTAAATCCATACTCCAATTCTCCACTCGCGAATTCCTTTCAGAACAACGGTCATATGAAAGGCGGAGTTTTAGAACGACATTTCCATTTATCGGTCTTATCCGAATACTATTGAAGAACTAGCTCTTTCCCGCGGCTTCGCTCACTTTAAGTTCGATTTTTCAAACACCTAGTTAATCCCCTTAGGGGTTGACTTTGCAAAATAACCTGTCTTAGCTTATGCCTACGTCATAATAGCTAAAGCCCGACAGTCACATTTTAACAACAGTCGAATACCCGGTTTAATTCGTATTCTGTAGTCGAATTAAGGTATTTTAATTTTTTTTTAGTTCAATAAAAAGGAACAAAAAGTCCGGAAAACTGATTTTCTTTATTCAACAATATACTTAAAATTGCAAGGCTTTGTTTGCGTAAAAAACAGGAAGCTACTTGCGCGTTTTGAATCCACGATGCAATCTCAGGTATACAGGTCTTTTGAAAGCCGTATCTAAGGAGCCTTTTAAATAGAGACACATAGAGATACAAGAATCATCCTTTTCATGCATATGCATCATGAATGTATGGATACTCGGGAAAGCCTTTCATTCTGAGCTTTTTGTTGGCGCCTACAATAATAACACATTGACATATCAAAACAATGAAATCAAAACGGAATCGAATTGAAAAGAAAAACATGTTCCTTCGTTGGTGTATTTTTTATTTGCACGTATATTTGTTTTTACATAAAAAAATGTTCAAATAAGAAAATTTTGAAGTTTGTCTAGATCTCTCTTGAAGTAACAAACACAAAATTTTTTTTCCTCCGAGAGATCTCTAGACGAAAACTAGTGATCATTAAAATAGTATATCTCTAGTATCAACTTTATATACAATTAACACATTAACTTTATATTTCAATTCACGAGGGTGCGTGAGCTTTGCTTGTGGTTACGTCGCGCGTCGTATACATGCACATTGCGTAAGTGTACGTGCCTGCCAGCAGCCTAGTTGAGAGCGGTCAGGCACGAGCAAGCTCTCACTCCCACTTATATAGATACGACACACATACAACCATGAGCCAAGCGCCCTCGTGAACTGCAAGAACTATACCTAACACCTGAAACAATAATTATAATTATACTATTGCAAGTAGCAATACCTCCCTCACATCTTTAACGTAACGTATTACCTTAATTAATAAGGATAAATTGAATAATGGGAAATATTTACCATTTTACCCTGAACCTTAAGCAATTGAATTTGATTGGTTAGTGTATTCAAAATAATATGAATTAACGTATTTTATTCAGTATCTCACGTATCAAAACCTTGTTAGCATTTAGCCAAACACACAAACTGCTAAAAACAATAATCTGCCGTACTGAAGTAAACTAAGAAAATTTGTCTTAAATAATTTTCCCAACACCCACCACTAGGTGGACCGACGACATCAAGCGAGTCGCCGATGCAGATGCCGCTGGATACAGGCGGCACAAGACCGAGGCCTGTGGAAGTCCACGTTTTTTTACCTTGACCTGTGGAAGACCTTTGTTTAACAGTGGACGTCTATCGATTGATAAGGAAGAAGAAGAAGATATTTAAATCAAGAGTGAATAGGCATCTTCTAGGCAAGCGCGCATTATCTTCTTCATTTACCATCAGGTGAGATCGCAGTCAAGAGCTACTCTACATATTTTTAAAAAAGATGATAAGAACATCCTGTACACCTTATACCTACTGAAGTTCTATCATACTAATTATCTCTTACAAGGAAATGCGGTAAACTTGGGAGTTATTGTAGAGAAGCACAGCAATATATCATTAGATGTTGCGGCTTATGTTGCTAATGAGGGAAGTTAGGTGCTTATTTCTCTATCATTATTATTAGCGGGTAATACAACTTGTTCCTAAGTTATACGCCGTTAAGGTTCTTTTGTATATTTTCTAGAAGTTATGTGCGAGTTTATTACCTCTTTCCTTAGCCTTTATAACCTCTGTTTTTTGTACAATGTTTCTTGCAAATAAACAATTTATTTATTATTATTATTACATACTAAGTAGGTACACGAGGCACACACCCAAAGGCACAATGGCACAAAGTAAACATAAATAATAATAATTATTATTATAATACCAAATAATCTTCTGTATTCTTTAAATAGTCTTAATGATAATAGTTTTTAAAATAGTCCTAGTGTAAAGTTTAATCAGGGCAAGTTGCATGATGACGGTTAAAATTAAAGGGTAATATAAAATTAGACATAGAAATTAGAAATATGAAAGTTTCGCTAAATTAACAAACCTTATAATTTGCATAAGTAGGTATAACACATAAATAAATTAACCATCTACATTAATAAATTGTTGCTGACGCATATTGGTTAGTATATGCAAATAAACAATGAATTTAAACGGAAGTTCGTTTTTATACAAAACCTTATCAAGAGAACAGTAATTGATGAATCAAATAAATTTGTGCTTTCCACTGTTTGGAAAATGTTATTGAACTCGTTCGAAATAAAACAGAACATGTTTCACGCAAAAATATAAAACAGTGCCAAAACTTATAATTAAGTACACGAGGAACGCGCAACGAAAATAAAAGAATATCGCAATTAAACATCGAAATACAGAAGTTCTTTACGTTCTTAAGAGTCAACACTTGTATCTCAAACCTTCAGAGGGAAGAAATGAAATATATTTGCAAAGAAACCTAAAGTGAAATACTGAACAGTCTTCAGTGTGCTACGAAAGTGAACGGTGAGTGGTCGCGTCTATGTGTGCTCCGGCGGTGAAGGTGAAGAGGGGAGAGATGGTGTTTTGAAGAGAACCAAGAAGGGTGTTTGTGTGAAGCGATGGTGAGGGCGTGAGAGGGCGCGCTGGGCGGGGGCGGCTCGCGGCACGCCGGCTGTGATGCGATGGGCCAGGACTGGTGCTTCCGCCGCAAGAGGAAGCGCAGCAGCTGTCAGGATGACACCCAACCGCATCACACCCGGTAAATATTACAACTTCTTGACATTACGAGCATCTAACTATCTACTTGACTGCCTCGTTGGTCTAGTGGTTAGAAGGTTCGACTATGGATGTCGAGGTCCCGGCTTCGATTCCCGGATCGAAAAATGTATTGGGTTTTCCTGTCAAGAAATTCTCAGTACGCGCGAACTAAGTCGCGAGCATCAACCGGCCAACTATGAGTCTCCGTAAGTACAACGTATAAGTCTCCCGTAAGCAGGGCTTGGATAGGAAATCGAAAAAAATTGCAATTTTCTTCTGTTTGCCATGCGCTGTGCATAATGCATATTAAGCTAAGGATCATAAGTGGATAGAACTAGAGCGGCTGCGGCTGTCACTCGTAAACCGGTTAATATACGTTCATTGTAGCTGTGGGGCTAGTATAAGCTTGAATTCGATTGATCGTATTCGTATTCGATGACAGCGTCAATGTAATATGAACCTTAATTGTATTAATTTATAGTCACAAATTCAGTACAACCGATCTTAATTTGCAGCGTATCCGTATCGTAAACGTATGAGAATGCGTGTACGAAATTAAGCTCTAAATTCAATGCTGTTATGGTTCAATTTACTTTGACGCTAAGCATACCGAATACGAATACGATCAATCGAGTAAAATGTTATACTAACCCAACTGATTCCCGCGACTTTATCCACGGAACTCTTTCAAGCGCTACTCATAAGTTAGTAGTGCTACTCATAAGTAGTTTAGTAAGTTGTGATGTCTCCTAAATAAAGCTAAGTTTGCGGTATTATCAAAACAGTTACTACGCCTCGTGACACGTGGATGTTAGATTTAGTTTAAAAAATGTATTACCTGGTCGAAATACTTTGAAAATTGAGAAATAAAGTTAAAAGGAAAAATATACTTTCAAAAAGAAATTACCAATAACACCTACACACCGGACGAGAAGTAATTGAGAAAGTTTTGAAATAGAAATATGTAATTTTTGGGATTTTGTGTAGCTTTTACACCTTACGATTTGTTGTCACGACCCGACATATCAACGACTATCATCAATCGTAAACATAAAACCAAATTGTTTTTAAATCCAAGTTTATGCCCACGTCTTCGTTCGTATGGTTTGACTTTTTAGAAATTTTGTAATAACTCTTTGATTTTCCGGGATAAAAAGTAGCCTATTTCACACTCCTCAATTAGGTGCACGTAAAAACCACATCGATCTTATCTCTGTTGCGGTGTTATAGCAGTACAAATTAACACATCAACAAACAATCGCACTTAAGTACATAAAGATGATTTTAAATAAGCGCCCACCTACCGGATTAAATTATTCCCTGTTAAAGTGTAATAAGTCTTCAAAACAAATATGTTGGAGCCCATGAAGGAAATTCGATTTCCTGCTCTATCATCGTACATAATGCCGGAATAATGATATTCTAACGTGGTGTATCACATGCTTTGACACAGTTTCTCCGGAAAATGTATTCACTGGATACGTAAGCCTATATACAGACCGTGAGATCTACGTAATTCCCTAAGTTTGAAGTCCCTAAATTCGTTAAGTTGTGGACATCATCTACTGTTATTGAGTTCATCATCATAACCACTAATGGGCTAGGTTTCCTCACAGAATGAGAAGGATTTAGGCCAAAGTCGACCACGCAGGCCAAATTTGACGACCTCCCTGGCACAGTGGTGAGCGCTGTGGTCTTACTGGGAGGTCTCGGGTTCAATTCCCAGCGGGGGCAATTTGGGAATTTATAATTTCTAAATTGTCTCTGGTCTGATCTGGTGGGAGGCTTAGCCGTGGCTAGTAACATCCTACAGCTGAAAACTACCGATGTATCCAATTATACTTACACATTTCTAATTGGCGTACAGTAAATACATAGAATTCTTAAAAATGTGTGGGTATAGTATAACTTTCACACACATTTCCAGTATATTTTAGAAATTGTATGAATTTCCTAGAAATTGCACACAATGACGTATTACGTACATTTCCGATATCATACGAGTATCTACTACGTTGATGGTCCCTAAGATAATCGCATTCAAGACTTTGACAGCCGCTGGGGACCTATTACTATGCAATTATCCACTTACCCCGGCACTGGGCGCCCGTTAACAGCGAGTCCTTTATTATCTAATAGCGCAGTACGAATATAATACATGTGTGCAAATTGAAACGAACGAGATAAGGCCTTTTTACCCGAAAGGGTTATGATTTTAGCAGTCTGTGTATGTAAGTATGTATGTACTCGTATTTATGGGACTATTAACGATTGTTTACTCTCGCTATTGGCTAAAACTACAATTATAATTGACCAAAAATGCCATAAATTGAACCAATCATCACAATTGCGGCAATTGAGATTATCGCCACGATTGATGCAGCTTTTCCGCAATCCACCAGCTGTCAGTTATTGTTCTTTCAATTTACGAGGGCGCGTGGCTCATGGTTGTATGTGTTTCGTACCTTATAGGCTTCTGACAGGCATACACACTTACACAATGTGCATGTACACGACGCGACGTAAGCACAAGTAAAGCTTACGCGCCCTTGTGAAATGCAAGAACTATACAACCTTTGATATTGTAATATAAACATCATCATCATCTCACTTTATCTCACTACTGAGCGCAAGTCTCTTCTCAGAGAAGGGTTATAGGCTATGGTAAACTTCACACACCTTTAAGTACAATATAGAGAACTCTCAGGCGTGCAGTTTTCCTTACAATGTTTTCTTTCACCGTTGAAGCATGTGATACTTATTTAATAACTTAAACGCACATAACTCCGAAAAGTCAGAGGTACGTGCCGGAATTGAACCTGCGACCCCCCAAATGCAAGACCGCAGTCCTAACCACTAAGTTATCACAGGCTTCTATTACACATTTGAAAGCAATTTTCCACAATTTTCACCTAGGTAAGAGTATATCATACCACAACAACTATATTGTCTGACATTGACTATAACTGAAACATTTGGATAATAGACCAAGAATAGCATCTCGTTGCAGTAAAATTTATGTATAAGGACTCAGCCACTTAATTTGCATATTATGTAGCTAGATGCCATAATATGTAAATGCAGTTGAATATTGTTGTTTCGCTCGTTGTTAAATCTTTTGTTTTTATTGTTTAATTTGTATTTCCTTTAAACAATCGTTGGTAATGTCTAGGGTATATAACGAATATAATATACAACGTCCCGCTTTACTTTATATGTCTGTCGATAATAATATACAAAACCGATACAAACAGATAGTGTCTAACGTGTACGGATTGTAATCAAACGATTTTTATCAAAACTAAGTGCAATTCGCATTCTTTACGAAACTCCTTTTAAAATATTTATTTAGTTTTAAGCTCGCTGCATACGTAACGTGCACGGGACGGGACGGGACGGGACGTGAAGTTTTCGAAATATCGTTTCATAGAAAATGTAAGCAACTGTGCATACGTCACGGAGCACGGACGGGACGGGAACGTGCCACGCGCGGAACGGGAAAAATATCGTCGGCGACGATGTTTAGCAATTAAAGCCAATTCTTCAAATGAAAAATCCATCTTTCCTTGTTCACATCACTAGCACGTTAGTTCTGAGTTATTGCCACGTTGCGTATGCATTAAAAATCCCCGTCCGTGTTTACTAACCACGTTCGGTCCCCGTCCCGTCCACGTCCCGTCCCGTCCCGTGCACGTTACGTATGCAGCGGCCTTTAATGAGAATTACACTAGAAAGGTTATCGAATATACATATTATATTATCGAATTAAAAAAGGAGTTACCTATTAACTTTTTTTCTACTTTGAACTCTGTCTTGCTCATCCATACAGTCATGAACATACGCTGCAACCAATGAGATTCTATTTGTGATGTTTTTGCAACAATCACTTTTTATCATTTTCCAAAAGAACGTAAATATTGTCACTTACTTTAGGCATTTAAGGTTCTTTTTCACTACCAATTATTCTGTTCCCATACAAAATGCATTCTAGGCAGTTAGAAAATCTAAATTATAAACGGTCATTTCACCTGCAAACGTGCACTTTATTGCATTTCCATGCAATTCTACCGTAATGAATCTAACCGCAAGTCTCAATCTATAGAAGTTTAGAAGATATTTGGTTAGGTAAGGCAATCTGCCGCGGGATTGTCACAGATGATAGTTACAATGGACGATCGCATTCACCGCTGATAAGTCGAACCTCTCTCGCTATTGGCTAAAATGCATTGTTGCAGGCAAAATGCTATAAATTCCGCCAATCATCACAATGAAGTCTGTAGCAATGTTATAATTGTGGCGATTGGCGGAAAATATTTTCCACAATCGACAAGCTGAGATGCAATCGGTGGTCAATAACTGTAAAGATATTTCAGTTTTTGTGTTCATTTTATTTAAATTATGTAAAAAATTAGAGTATTTCAGTAGTATTATTTATTAGATAAAAATATTTTTATCCATATGCGTTTAATCATTTTTATTTTTTTATTTTACAAGTAATGTCTGACGGCAGCTTAACTCGCCAATAACTATACCTGTTCAATGTCAATGCTGTTCACGTATTTTCTTAAGTTTTTGTACGTTGACCTTTTGGTTTTCAGTCCATCACCCTGACTATAATCATACTCAAAGCGATTAGTCAATTTTTATAAAGAAAAATAAGAACTTAGTAAATTGGAATTCTTTATATTGTGTAGAATGTAGATAATAGCGGCCTTTGCAAATGTTTACCTGTTTTCCCCGTAGACAGGCACGTTACTGCATCTACATGCAATTCTGCAATAATAAACCTTTGCAAGTAAATGTAGACGTACATTCAAACAGAAACTAAGAAAATGTGCGATATTCATTCATAATGAAATGTAACGAGAAGTAGGTAAACTATCCACACTAAATACAAGTAGGTAAATGTACGAGTATAAATCTGAAAGCAACTCTGTTTATTTTCTTGTTACTTTTCATGGTTAAGTGCTGAGCAAAACTCTGTACAGAGATAGCTTGTATCCCGAAGACGGACGTAGAATAATTTTTATTTAGGAAATTCAAAGAGATCTTTAAAAAAGGTGGGCGTAAGCTAATTCTTAACTAATAAATATGCAATTTTAAGTTTGATTATATTATTTATAATGATTAACATGTTGATTCCTTTAAATGAAAAGCTGGTTATTATATTGGATATATCCGACTAGATGATGGCCGTGACTTCGTTCGCGTGGATAAAGAATTTAATTTTCTTTAATTTTAATTTTGGAATAAAATGAAGCCTATATGTTAGTCCTAGATATGAGCTATCTCCATTTCAAATTTCAGCCAAATCGGTTCATTCGTTGTGGCGTGAAAGAGTACATACACACAAATACAAACTTTCGTCTTTATAATATTAGTGTGAGAAAGTATACCTAAAGTCCACTCATAGTTTAGACTTAGTCTATCTTTAACCATCGAACGATAAGGGCTTAAAATAAGCTATACACTATACATAGATAGAATAGTGAATCCAAAATACGCTGAAAGTAATACAAATTTCATTTAATGTCGACAAGTAGCAGTCATTGTAAACGTTCATTTCAGCTGCAGACGTGAACGTAATTGCATTTACATGCAATCCTACAGTAATTAACCTTAAGCCACAACCTCTACAGTAAAACTAGAATCTAGCAGGTACAATTTAACTCTTATACTTTATATAAAATACAAAACACAACCAGCTTTTAAAATGATAGACTGTCGTTTTCTATTTGAATTCGTATGCAGCTGCAAAATCTAAATGGTTTCAATAAAATAATTATTAGGTAAAATTAGGTCAAAATAACCGGTCAAATGCGAGTTGGGCTCGCATACGAAGGGTTCCGTACCAAAAAACGCTGAAAAAAAAAGACGTGTGGCACTCGGGGGCTGCCGCGGTAAAGCTATTGCATAGCATTTTTTATCAACGCCATCTAGCGGTTCACCGTAGAGGAGTCCCGCGTCAGGTTATTTTCGTTACGGAATTTCTGGATTCGGTCTCCACGCTAGCCCGCGATAGAAGCTATGCAATAGCTTAAAAAAAAACATGTTTCTAGTAGGGGAGCATTGCGAGCCTGCTGCAGGTGGGTACGGGTCTCTGCTGTAAATGAGAAATGCTCAGGCAATACTTAGTCCGCAAAATGCGGATTGGTACACCATCATTATGGGGACTCTCACGCAAACAGTAAAGCAGATGACATTTAATTGCTTTAACGCACATAGCTCGTAAAAGTCCCCCCTACCCCCTCTCACCCCCCGCAATAGTAGTTGAAGTCTTGACAATTCGAATATCACCTCTGTTAATTATTATTATATGTATATATTTATCTCATTTTATAAGTAGAGCCAGAAAATTCAAATCGATAGGTGTAGTACCTACTGTGTAGTATAATAAGGCAGGTGTAAAATGGTCAATATTGGCTTAATGAAAACAAAAAGAAAGTATTAGTACCATTTGCATTGCAACTTGTAAGTTTTCAATAATAAAAATTCCGTCATGTGTCAAATAATGATACGAGCAGCAGGCAGCTCTTTCAAAATCATAGACATAACTTCAAATTATAAATAATATTAGTATACCTAGATCTCGCATTGCAATTGCATTAAATCTCAATGCAGCCTCGAATAAATACAGCTTCTCTAGACTCTATTTATAGTAGTTGCGTCTTAACGTCTATTATTGCATGTACATTGTACTCGTATGTACCATTTAGAAATAATCGCCTGTAGCCGCAACTAAGTGATAGCCGAGACAGAGCTATTACCGTTTAAATCGATGATTAAGCCATTTATCGTGTAAAAAGACGAGATTGGAATACTTTATAGGTAGAGTATGTTTTCTACCTATATATATCGATTTCGATTTCTAAACCGATTGCGTGTATCTTTTTTAATCGATACAATAACTTTGCGAGATGCTCCCATAAAAACTTCGGGTTCCAACTCCACAATCCTGATGCTGCAGGGGTACTGCCCCCCTAAACTGTTGGAATTTAGGAACTGTCGATTGTAAATTGATGAAACGGACGAGGTCGCGGACGTAAGCTAGTTTGGGATAAAAATAAATATTATTTATATTGAACTTGATGTTTGTTGACGGTTGACGGTTTCAACCTTTTTTTCCTTGGATCAATCAAAAGAACGTAGATTTAACCACGATTTTTTTTTTTTAAAGAATATTAGTCAAGTTGAACTTGACTTATATTCTCCTCTCCCCTCCAAATGAGTAGAAAGCTTGTATCAGGAGTGGGTACGACAATAGTGCAATGGCTTATATTTTATTCCTAAGATAACATCCTCTCGAGGTTGATGACTGCACCCGCGGTCAAGTTCTCTCGCCACGTGCTCCCAGCTATTAACGCCCGCTCACACTTACAAGTTAACTGATACTTTTCGTGACGCTATTTGTATTGTACTTAACTTCTTTTACTTTTAAAAGTAAATTGTATAGTATGAGTCGTACCTATGTATACAGAAATGAAAAAATGAAAAATGAAAAAATATTTATTTGACAAAACAACATTAACAATGAATACGATAATATCCTTTGAGACCCACAATAGGTATTCCTGTATCGTAGGGCCCAATTCACCACCATTAACAGAGAGTTGTTTTTATGTCAAAAGATTGTACCTAGGTATTTATTTAGGAACTAAAACACAATAATTAAGATTTCTTTCGAATATAAGACTATACTAATATAGACAAGTAATATATAAGTCTATCCAGAATTCTAATAGACAAAACATTCACAGTTAGGTGTTCTTTAAAGGTCGGTGAATACAAAATTGTCAGTAAGGGTTAACACACTTAGCTTAAATTGTCCCTCAAACTTATGAACGTTCGTTGGTGAAAAGCTGAAAGCATGTCGCTAAGATAAATGATTAGAAAATTGATGTGTGAAACATGTCAAAGGTCAAGCCTCTTCATGATGATATTGTAATGCTTTTTGCCAAACATGTTAATAGTAAAATTAATCACTCACCAATGTTGCGACTTTAATTAATAATGACTGGTAATTATTAATAGCAACCACATTTATTACTCGGACCGTAACATAATAATATGTTACATATACGGTAATTATTAACAACAACCGCAGCATTTGGTAATTTTGATTAAATTTCAATACTTCATGATTAATTAATTAAGTAGGTATAACGTGTTTGGCAAAAGAATCATATAATCTGAGACATTGATATTATGTTTCACATATTCAATTACGGTATGAGCTTTATTAAATTATGTGTTTTATGAGCTATATAAAGGACATAGAACGACGATGACGCAGATATGTTGCTGAAATAATAATTATTATGAACAGTTCTTGCTTTAATTAGTTGCTGTGTTATTATTAGCATTGGCACAATAAACTGCTTTTCTATTTGGAACATAATTAAATCACTCTCTATGTAGGTAAATAAAAAGTATAGATATTATGTCTCAGCCTACAGTGTGGGATGTAATTAGAATATTGATTTTTTAATTCAAGGCTATTAATATTCAAAACCAATAAGTACCTCTACCTTTCCATAGGTCAGCTACATGTAGCCTTATATTTATTAACGTCTGGACTAGTCGGTTCGCATGAGCGCAAGGTATAATAGGTTGTAAGTAGATATATTAAACATATTTGACTGAAATCAGTTCCCTCGATTCATAACCAGCTTCAGGTCTGTTTCATGACCTACAAAATGAACGCACATTTCGAATCAATTGGAATTGGGCCTTCCGCCGGTGGAGGAGAGCTCGACTTTCATTATGTGGTGGAGCGAGTTGTGTCGTTTCTCATACGGAGGTTGCGTAGCACCGTACGCATGCGGCTCGCCCCTTTTCGACCCCCGGCAAAATGGCGATGCCAACATGGCCGCCGGGCAGCCGCAGGATGCTCCGTGACGCTGCTCTCGTTCGAAACAACGCTGACACGAATTCTCAGCGGCCTGTACTTCTCGACACGCACCTCCGCATAGATACCGCCCGTACCATCGATTTATTGCTCGCTCCGGTACGACGCGTCTCGAGCGAACCGCGCGTGCAACAAGTGATAGCGCTCCGAAAGTTGCGATAATCGAGACACTAGTGCTGATCTCTAGCAGTGATGTGATCGTGGACCGCTTACAAATATAGAACGTGCCCTTTCGGCGAGCGGCGGCGCGGGTGAGCCAAACGTGACGTCGGCTCACGTTCCCCGCGCCGCGAAACGTCAACAGAGCCGCGTCACGCAGAACCGCTGCTCATAAATAACATCAACACGCACGCGTACCCTCGGCGGCCGTCTTGCCGTGGTGCTAATCAGTGAAGTCATCGTCATCGATGCGTATCGCGATCCCGGTTAACGACCAGATTCCGTAATTCACATTCGATCAAATCGAATCGATAAGTATTGCAAGTGAAATGTTTTATTTATTAACTATTGATATGACGACAAACCGAGCGAATCGTACAGAGCGAGTAGCTTCGCCTCGACAGTCGTAATCGCGACCGCGCGTGTACCGATCGTCGTCGCGGAGCACGTGCGTCTCATGCGGCTGGAATGCAGCTGGCAGCGGGCGCGTGTGACTAGACAGAACAGTGAACTGAGACTGATGCATTCAGCAGGGAAGTGCTCGTGGTGGTCGGGCCGGAGACGCGTGCGGCGCATAGCGCGGTAGGCGCGGGATGATCACACTGGTGTTCGCGGTGTGGTCGGCGGCGCGCGCGCTGGGCCTGGCGTGCGAGGCGCCGGCCGCGTCCCCCGAGGCGGACGAGGCGCCCGTGCTGCCTCGCCTGCGCTCGGCGCGCGCCTCCAGCGACCTGTCCACGCTCAGCACTACCACCACCAGCTCTAGCCAGACCAGTACCGGAGACTACTCTAAGAGGTCTACGCACCGTTATCACTTTAACAAGCTCCCAAAAACACACTTCTATACTCTATTTTGTCAATTATAAGTTTAGCCAGCTCTTGCCAGACCAGTACCTACGCATCGTTATCACTTTACCACTCAACCCATGGATAAGGTTCATGACTCAACCATAAACTCCTTTAAAATATTCTTTCTTTTTTTTTTTCAATTATTTTAGGTCACTTAAACCTTGAATACAAATGTAATTTATTTGTGATATAATTAATTTAATCTGAGGACCGATTAATAAAGCGTCGAATAAATTTTAACTTATGTAGGAATGATGACGTTCAGACAATTTTTGTATTATCTATGAAAATGATTTACAAATTCTTGATCACAAAAAAAAATGCATACCCGTAGATTTCGTTTATTTCATAAAATGTTCGGCACATTTCTCGTTATGGCTTGACATTAGGTCTATTAAAATGTACCTAGAGGATGTTAGTATCATAAGAACTTCTTGAGTTAATAAAAATGTAAATAGAAAATTTAAATCACCACCGACATGTGAATGTAAAATCCTGTTACCCAGTTTTCTGCTCCATCATCAGAACCTCCTCCTGGATCCTCGATCTCACCTATCTAAAACTTATTGAGACCATTCTAATGAGCCCAAACACACTATATTTGCTGTAAGTTGCTGAGGAGTTGGGTATCGCGCATACTATTTGATGCTGCAGCATCAGCCAAAGGTTACCATGCCTTAGAAATAATCCGAAGTAACAGTACACTGAATTTGAAATCAATCTCTTTAATCAAGTAGGAAATAAGCTGACGATCTTCAAAAGCCTGAGCAGATCTACATAAAATATAGCTAAGATCCACCTTGATTACGTTAGCTTTAAAATAAAAATCACACATAATCGATCCATTCATTAATGAGCTATGAGGGAACAAACAGACACACAGATGCAATGTCAAACTTATAACATTTCCGTTGGGGGTTAAAAATAGCAAAGATCTATTTGGTTGCTCTATATGCATTTATAGTATGAAGAGAGGTTTTTAAAACGAAACGCAGTTGAAGACATTCATCTGCTACCTTATAATAGAAAAAAATGCTTTTCCATTTTCCTTCCCGTTGTAAACATTGTTGTTAATATTGAGGAGTACACGGCTCCCATTAAAATGTGAGTAGTTTGCCTAAGTACGTCAATTATTATTTATTATCTGCAATGAGCTCCAACATCAAGTGACGTTGATTGTAGTGGAAGGCCATCTACCAACATCACTACAAATGTCCAAGACACGATAATAACTAAAGGTGGCTGTCCACTAAGCATAGGAGAAGAGCGGTGCGGAGTAAGGATAAAATATTTACCGACAAAGTTGCACAGAATTTATATTTCTGCTACGCCCAACTTCAGTGGACATGGCTTCAACCTTCAACTTCTGTTGTCGATCTCTTTCCGGTCGTGTCGGATTTCCGTCCCCATCGGAATATATGAAAACGAGAGAATAGAGAGTGCACCTTTGTCTGTGCACTTGTCTTTGTCATACATTGTGGACATCTTCAGCGCAGATGGCTAATCTCTGAGGAGATTGGCCGCCGGGTTCGATCAGGAGGACATTATTATTATGCTTTAACGACGAAGGAAACACGAGAGTTCTCCATAAAGTGCCTGAGAGCTCTCCATAACGTTATCCAAGGTAAAATTTACCAATCCACACGTGGTGGTGGTGGCCTAAACCCTTCTCAAGACACGAGTCAAAATCTGAGTCCAGTTGTGGGCCAGCGAAGGATTGAGATGAATGGTGGATGAATGAATGTATGCGGAGCAAGCCAGCGCAAGCGCATTAAAGTAAACGGGATCCAGCAGTGCTGTGGTAGGTAACACTGGGTTCAGGAAGGATGTCCACTCTGTCTGCTCCACTTACTCTTTCCGCTTACTTGTTCCGTTTACTCGATCCGCTTACTCGCTCCACTTAATCGCTCCGCTTCAGTGGATAGACATTCTTATGATTAGGTATTTCGAGTGCATGACTGCGATTCAATTATATTATTAAACGGCATTAGTGCTCGTAACGTACGTTATCACGTAATTGCAAATAGTAAAACATTCACAGCGTTTAATGAACGTAAACAAAATAATAAGATAAATCATTAAATCAGACATACGTGAGGATAACCACCATTTGAAAGAATGTTAGTCATGTTTATAAAAATCTAAAAATAGAATCATTTCAACAACGGGAGTATTTTATAAGTCGAAGCTTGTGTTAGAGTGTGCAGGAACAAATCGTTGAAAATGAAAACAAAAAATTCTGAAAGCGTTATATTCTACGAGGAATTATTTTGTACCTACGAAAGGTACAAAATAACTATAAAACAAAGTTTTACAGTCTCTTCCAGTAGTGTTGTAGAACAAAATAAACTTTTATGCTTAGTTCTTATAAATGAACATTGGATGTTATTTATTGACAGAATCAAGTACAAGTAGAATCAGTACATTACGGATAGGAAATTGGTTTACAGACAAATTGTATGAAACCTGTGAGAGATGGAGGGAACAAATTTAATTAGAAAGTACATTCATGTCTTGAATAATAAAATAAGTAAAGAGTAACCTCACCCTGAAGAAAATTAAATGAGGCAATTTATAAAAGATCGAAGTAGCTGGTCGATTGTATAAAAACTGCATCAAGCACTGCTACAATTTCAACTCTGGTGATTCTGAAAATTCAGCTTTTATGATATTCTTACACATTGCCTGTCTTTTAGCCAAATGCAAGACAGTGTTGCCATTTAACTGAGACCCTCCTTCTATTATCTCTGACTGAGACCATGGAATTTAACACGATTCCTGAGGTAGCGGTGTGGTTCGGGAGAGTTGGCAGTTGAAAGATAATAATAAAGATAAAAAGATAAAAGAAAAAGATAAACATCATAGTATTATTTATTGAAGTAAAAGTTAAGTCCAACACCCTCCCGCATCGCACAGCTATTTCATCATTTCTAAGTTACCTATACAGTGGATGTACCAGCATTAGTTTAGAAGATTAATAATGCTTTACAAACAAATAAAATAGAAGGGCTCTCCCGTTACCTTTTTGTCTTTTTTATTGAAGTTATCAACGTATCTTCGATTTATGGATTTCATGTCAAGACTATCTGGGAATCTGTGATTACGATAATATTATATCCCTAAACGACCGTCCGGAGAGGTAAAAGTTTAGCTTTGGTACGTGACAGAACGCAAATCACATTGGATCAATTTCACTTTCAAAGTTTTGGACTTCATGTTTTATTTCCGCTTCGCTTACTTAATTAAGTTTGGAAAACAAACTGTTTGGAACTTTGTAAATTAGAAATGTTATAAATTTCGCCATTTCATGACAGATACGTCATCGTCTCAACCGATAGACGTCCACTATTGGACATAAGGCTCTTACAAAGATCACCACAGAACACAATCTTGTGCTGCTTGTAGCTGCAGTTCTCAAAGAAGCGCTTCAGATCATCTAGTGTGGAGGCTTTAATGCCGCTCTTGCCTTTGTGGGATCCGCATTCGAGCACCTTGGGTCACCAATGCCTATCGGTTTAGCCTTACGACTCAATGTCGATAAGTTTGGTTCTTTACAGATCTTTTCATAGTACCTGATTCGATCACGCAGGAATACTCCAAGCATTGCTCTCTCTTATCATATGCTGAATGGCTCTGAGCCTTGTCATGAGGCTCATAGTTGGTGACCATGTTTCGGATCCATAAGTTACTGGCATATATTTCCTCATTACGCTTCTTGTTGTTTTTCCTCGTTGTCTGGTCCTGTATACAGAGTGACTAAATACTCTAGTGCGAAAAGCTAGTGCAACCAACTTTGCTTGTTTTTGGTAGGCAAGTTTATCCTTTAAAATTACTTAACTTTAGCCGCCTGACGTTTATCTGAACCTTAATAAATAAGTTTCTCTTGTGCTGTAGATGTCCTACTTACTGTTTTACTCAATTTTTATACAAAATCGATATCAATAGATACTATAAAAAGTTCTATAGAAATATAAAAGGCATAAAGACATCTATTGTTAGATTTAATTAGAGTTCGCAATGAGGCAATGAGAGAATTCTGTTCAATTAAACGGCGTCCATCGAACAAAGATCTTTCCTGAATAGATACAAGGAACGTGACACAGATCATAATAAAGATTCGATCTATTAGTGGCTTTTGGATTTCTTCCAATTATTATTTGTGTCATCTTTTCTATGGGGCACAGTTAGGCCGAGCGTACGCTGACGGCGCAGGCAAAGCAGTTCTTGCAGTACAGGGTATATCAGATTTTGCAATGCATGAATGTGCATGGAGCTATGTACGCTGCTGCCCAGGCATGTGGTACGCAGACATGTGTCTAGCCTGCTCCATGTCAGATTCTGCCTTACCTCTGTTGTTTACTCGACTGCGTTTATAAATGGTATCCTTTTTTTCTGTGATCGCAGCTGGAATCAATTTTTTGAAACCATACAACATATTATATTATTATATTCCGTAATGATCATCCGTGTGGATTTAAACTTTTTTTAAATCCTTAATAATGGAACAGAAGTATCCCATATCCGTCTTCAGGATGTAAGCTGTCTTTCTGTGCCAAATTTTATCATGATCGGTTCAGCGGATGAGCTACAAAAACGAACAGACCGACCATCACACAGACGTAGACCGGTAACTATTTTTTATGATATCAGACATTTTTAAAGCAACTTTTACACCCGTTACACGATATTTTGGTGTTGATATCTGAAAATGAGATTTCTGCTAAAGATATGCAAGAATTGATAAGATATTTAGAGGTATATGTAAGGCATGTAAACGTCACCATTTTATCATTTTTGATGACTTCAACACACTGATAGTGTACAGTCGACACTACAGTGGTGTCTTCCAGTGGTGGTGGTTGACATGACAGGAACCGGCTTGAAGTGAAAAAAACGGGTTCTGTGAACGGCTTAAACCGCTTCGTGCCTCGTTTTTGAAAACCGCTTTTACATTCCCACAAATGCAAATCAAAGTTCACACCTCGCGGAATTAATGAAGCTATTGTCAAATTCAATATGCATACCATTACTTCGCAGATTGTAGCATCAAAATAGCCACACCACTGGCAAATAAAAATACTGAATGATTGATTGCATTAACCGACTTGAATTAATATCACACTATCACACTAATATTATAAAGCCGAAAGTGTGTGTGTGTGTGTGTGTGTGTATGTGTGTGTGTGTGTGTGTGTGTGTGTGTGTATGTTTGTTACTCTTTCACGCCAAAACTACTAGACCGATTTGGCTGAAATTCAAAATGGAGATAAATTATACCTTAGATTAAAACATAGGCTACTTTTTATCCCGGAAAATCAAAGAGTTCCCGCGGAATTTTAAAAACTAAATTCACGCGGACGAAGTCGCGGGCATCAGCTAGTTCATTAATAAATCTTAACCCATTGCCGGCTCTCTACCGGGTACGGGTCTCGTCTTCAGAAGTCTCGTCTTGAGAAGGGTAGGGAGAAATAGTTTACTAAGTGAAAATTAAATTGTAAAATAAGCTCAGTTGTATCTAAAACCTCATTGATTCCACCGCAGTGAAGCATGCCTAATAGCATACCCAATATACTTGCAGCATTGCCCCTTCAAATGGGAATAGTAGCTGGGAGTTCTTGGATTCGTAGACTCTGTAACCCTTTCAAAAAGTTGTTCAAAAAACGTCCAACTTTTTAAGGCTCACGGCCCTAGGCTCACCATCCCAAAAGACAAAAAAATTAGGTCTTCGTGAAGATTTTCACGTTTTCAGAATTTAAAATAGTATCCTAATATTATTACCTAGCACCACAAATTGGATTCTTTAAAAAATCTTGCTAGAGTGTCAAGAGACAGATTACAAATACCTTAATCTAAGATATCTAGAAGCTGATTAGTCTGTTCTAAAAATAGTACTCGTAGGTATCACGATTATCAACTTATCTCTTACTTTATACGCAGCATAAGAGATTGAAAAGCATGATGAAATATAACTTTGTTTCTTCATAATTTTACCTTTGTAAGTTGAGTAAAGTTGAAAACAACGTTTATGGAAGATACAATAAAGAGATGACTGTTACTATACGATAAGTTAATAGCAAAAATATTTGCTATTAACTTATCCACCGGATAGTCGAGGAAGTTGAGATATTTTTCTTTTTCAAGTTCAATATTAAAAAATTTAATGAACGGTTGTTGTTTTGATTATCCCTACTATCTTTTATTCAAACTGATCAGTAGCGCCTTCACATAAGTAAATTGTTAGATTTCTTTAATCAATAAATAATTTTGAAATATTTCCATGTAGGGTCAATCTTTCAGTCCGTGTTAGTTTGTAATAACATAGGCATATTTTACGAAAATCTAACAGATTCAATGACTTTGTCTAGTACTTTAAAATTAAAATAAAACAAGGAAACTGCTCTTTAGATTTATAATATACACATATATAAATATAAAATATAGCAAGTAAATATAACAGATAATTCAACTATGTTATTTGTTAGTCTTATCATAGCCCCTTCAGATACAATCAGTTCGGTTACAATGTGTAAACGTGCAGTGATAGATTAGTACGTTATTCGGCTTCGTATGACGTTACAATCAATCTTACATGTTTTTAAAATCTAAATTCCATGTAAAATTATACGTATATGTTATTCGTACCCAAACGACACGATAAGATTATCTCGACAATCGCATTTCAAGCATTTCGTAATCGAAATATCAGTTTTGGAGTAAAATTTGGAAGGCCTGGTGACCCTGAAAAAAGAAATATGTTTGAAAATTAAAATTCAAAAAAATATATTGGGAAAATTTAAACATATAAAAATTCCCCTAACCGATTTGCGCATACTTTGTTATAGTTTTTATAAGTTAATAAATAAATAGCAAGTTTGTTTCCGAAAAAAAAAAAATCGTACATTTCTTTCAATTATTTTTCATGATTAAAATTAACTTAATTATAAAATTAAAATATTAAAAAAAGACTACACGCCATTATCATAAATTGAATTACAAAAGATTAAGTAGGTACAAAGAGTGATTGATAGTTTTCATTTGGATATCCCATCTGGATAAATCTTAAATCGATTAGGTAGGTTGGTGAATCCTTGAAGATACATACATGATGTACCGAAAATTCAAAAATAGCGTAATACTCGTCGCAAAGACATAAATAAATCTGGCGAACAGATTTATATGAAATGAAATGATTTCGACGGGAGTCTTGTCAAAGAGGATTAGTGGAAAAAGTGCCAGACGCGAGAAAATTATTTAGGTCAGCTGTTTTTTTTATAAAACTCAGCGTCATTGGTCGAAACTGATTTTAGTCATTCTCACAAAATAAGCTTCACTTTCAACTCACGTGTCACTATATGTTTCTACCACTCTGTCACTGCTACATTAAATCACAACGGTTCAAGGTGCGGACTGAAAACTGAAAGGTTTGTACATCACCCGCTGCATGTTATCGTATCCACTCCTAACACAAGCTTTCCGCTTATTCAGAGAGGAGAAGAGAATACTAATCAAGT
The DNA here is from genome assembly GCA_038048805.1 of Hipparchia sbordonii. Classification (NCBI taxonomy): domain Eukaryota; kingdom Metazoa; phylum Arthropoda; class Insecta; order Lepidoptera; family Nymphalidae; genus Hipparchia; species Hipparchia sbordonii. The sequence continues at coordinate 12,072,706 of CM076102.1, forward strand.
TCAGCTTGGCTGATGTTCTTTATAAAAAAAACTCCTACCCATGACACTACTGTCGAACCTATTCCTAGCACAAGTTTTACGATTAGTTAGGGGAAAAAGGGGAATTGTAGTGATGTTCTGCATGGGTAATATTCCTTAATAAAAAAGCTGCATTGGCATGCGTACTAAAGATATTCTTTTTCTTGTACATCTAGAGCGGTGTAGCGGCTTGTTTTATACTCGTGTATAAAACAAGCGTAATTAAAAATTTAAAACACCCCCGACATGTGAATCTATGGCTGGACAATGTACAATGTACCTAACATCCTGTTATCCAGTTTTCTGCTCCATCTTCAGATCTTCCTTCTCAATCCTCGATCATCATCTATTTAACATCTACTCATTGAGACCATTATCATGAGCCCATATACACTATATTTGCTGTAAGTTGCTGAGGAGTTGGGTATCCCGCAGACCTCTTGCTGCTGCAGCATCAGCTCAAGGTTACCATTTCTTGGAAATAATTTGAAGTAACATTTTGTAAGTAGGAAATGAGCTGATGATCTTCTAACGCCTGAGTAAATCTTCATAAGTTATAACTAAGATACAACTCGATCACGTTATCTTTCAAACAGATAAAATCGCATCAAAATCGGTCCAGACGTTTGGAGCTACTAGGGTCTCAGGAAACAGACAGACACAGAAACACATAACACATATTCTCACACACACGTCAAAACGCCCTCTTTTTCCGTCGCGAGTTACAACAGAGAAATCAACTTGCTATCGACTATGAGAGGGCTACAGATGTAATGATTATGTAACTATTTCTACCCAAGTCATCTGACATCTCATACTCTGACTTAGGATAACAGTTGTGTTTGGTTAAAATGATAACGGTGGTGGTCGTGTCTGGTGTACTGAACTTGACCGGGGGTATTAGGTGGAGCGAGGCCCCTCGCCGCTGGAGTGCCCGGGGAGCGTCGAGGAGGCCCTTGAGACGCGCGCCGGTATCGGTGCGGAGACGTACTACCGGCAGGTATTGAATCTAAGAACCTATAAGGATTATTGAATAATTATGTAACAACAGCGTAGGTATATGGGGCATAACATTCTATAATTACGTCATAATAGCTATCTATAATATAATCTATATCTATACTAATATATAAAGCTGAAGTTTGTTTGGTTGAACGCGCTAATCTCAGGAACTACTGGTTCGAATTCAAAAATTCTTTTTGATAGATAGTCCTTTATCGAGGAAGGCTTTAGGCTGTATAAAATCACGCTACGACCAATAGGAGCGAAGCATCAGTGAAAAATCGCGATCATAATAACAGAAATTGACGCGGACAAGGTCGCGGGCAACAGCTAGTGCCAAATAAAATAACTTCGTCAAACCTGAACCAATTTTAATAATTCTTCATTGTAAAGCACAAATCATCTGGTAAGTTCTGTCTAATTTTCGTGAACATCTAATGAATATTTCTGGAGATTTTTTTTATTATCTCGAGTTTTAGGGGACTTTCGTCCGACACGGATACGTCAGGCCCATCGTAACCTAAATTATAAATTATTCTAGTGGAATGTAACAGAAACAATTGAAACCAATTTCTAGAGATAGAGGACATAACTCCTAACAGATAGCAGCAAGTCACTTACATAAGATTTATCGATCTAGTTAGATTTTTTTTTAAATAAACAAAACCTCAATGAATGCGGACGGAGATGCGGGCATCAGCTACTCTTTTATATTGTTGATAAAGTAGGTACACCTGAAATTATTAGTAACAAACTTGGTAACCTTTGTAATTTTTTTTTTGTTATTTATTTTATTTAGCATTTTTATACATCATAATAATATGTATTTTGGTCATTAGTTAGAGAAAATCTAACGACTACCTCTAGCGACAACTTTTCGAACTACTTAGCTGAAAGCTAGAGAACAACTTCAGTTGAATTCGTTCGTTCGTGAAAACTTCTACAGATGTCTCTATTTATCAATGAAAACAGTAAATGTAGATAATTTATTTTTTTATTGCCAACTCTAAGCAGACTGATTTTTATTAAAGAATTTTAAATACGATCATTTGTTAAAAAATTAAAATAAAGAAAAATTCATTAAATGGGCTTTTTCTATTTTAGTTATAATTTCTATGAAAAGAGCACCTACAAATGCTATGTGAAGCTTCCAATCGCCCACAATGATTTGCGATCGCAATTCATATTATAATTAAGTGAACTTATTACTCTATTAAGCGGCTTTTCCCATTATTCTAGAAATATAATATTTATTTCTCATTTTCGTTTCAGGGACCTTTGAATTATATATTACACATATTTTGAGGTGTATTTATACGAATTAATTTTAATAAATGTACTCTTATTTATTAAAAAAATAAAAAATAAATTCATTAAGTACATAATACAAACTACATAGATATTGACCATTTAAAACTGAAGTATCTACTTGATAGTTATTCACGATTCCGATGTACCAGAAATTATTAATTGTTAAGTTATTATAAAATTGCGGAGAAACGAATAATTATTTAATTAATTAAATACTTAAATGGTAATGAGCAAAGTTTGCGTCATTGATAGAGCATCAATAAATAATTAATTAATCCTTTAGTGACTAATTAAATGAGTACTTAATAAGGCATTAGCCTACGTCATAATTTATAAGCCGTTAGGTATCAACGATATTATCACTTTTAAATACGTGAATTACTTTTAGTAAAGTCGTTATAATAATATTATGAAAACGTAATTACTAACCTTTTGATTTAAAACTTCTATAGATTATTTATTTATCAATAAGTTAGACATTTTTAAACTAGTAGCCGCAGTTCTAAGCCAAAGTAAAAAAATCTTAGAATAGGTAGTAATTGTTTGTATACTAAAATCAAGAGTAAATAGACATCTGAGCAAGCGCGCTTACTGTGTACATAATTACTAGGGTTTTATTACTACCTCAGAAGAACATTTTGGCATATATATCTACTTGCGCCAGTCGTACGGAAAAAGTACCCCTATTCTATGCAGCAACACCCAAAGTGCAGATATCCCTAATGGTTGCCAACTTCCCGTATCAGACGACACTACAAGAAGAAGATATTACTACAATTCGAACGATATCTTAGCCCCTAGACTTTAGGGTGTCGGCTGTATTATTACGTACATTTTGGAGGTGATAAGTTGTTAATCCTTTGTCCTTTGTTCCAGCTTCGATGTGGAGAACGGGGGTGCCGGCGGCGGCGCGGGGGGCGCGCGCTCCCCTCTCGAGGGGGGTTCGCCCTCCGCCGCGCTGGTGCTCCAGTCCATGCCGCAGCGCCGCGAGTCCTTCCTCTACCGATCCGATTCCGACTTCGAAATGTCACCCAAGTCCATGTCGAGGAACAGCTCCATCGCCAGCGAAAGGTGAGTCTGTCTTTAAGCTCCCACTACACTCTCCACGAAATCCATCGAAGAATTTCTCGGATACAGTACGCAGAGACAACTAAACGTACTCAACACACAGTTGAAACGCAAGTTACAATGTATATCACGTAAATCGGGCCTGACTAGGACGCAAAAATTGATACAGGCATCAGGCACGGACTTCGGTGGTGTTAAGCGACGACCATAGACATACAGAATAGATCTGGCATAACTAGCCATATCTGATCACACAAAATGACGCACATCCAACTATCGCACATTCGTCTTTGGTCTTGGCTAACTTCAGGTGGTTTCCGGAGTAGATATGTGGGCTCTTCAGAATAATAACGCATAGAACTTAGAAGCCTACATGAAAATACGATATTATGATGCTAAAGAAAATCGCAGTCAGAAATTACCAAATATGCTAAATTATAATGTTATCGTTCAGACTTACTAGATTTTGTCGCAAAATGTTCAGTAGATCGTTCTAAGAAAATAACTCTGCATTATCATTACTTGTATAAGATACTTTTCACTATTATAATATATCGCCAGATATAACTTATAAGTTACTCATAGGTAGGTATTTTAACCCAGTTCAGGCAATCAAAATACACTTCACAAACAGGTAGATATCAAATAGAGAAATCTGAACATCAACCAACATCTTAGAGTTTGTATCCTAAATGTAAATAGGGCAAATTTACCTGAATACCAACTGAATATAAACACGACGCGGCAGCGTTTTCCTTGTGTATGATCAAACAAACGTTTTTGTTGGTAAATCAAAGGGTTTCATTAATATAAATTGTATTGATGAAACTCTTTGATTTACTAGTGTAATTGGGTACTTAACTATACAATGGATAATATTTTTTTTTTTTTTTTTTTTTATTATCTTACATTTTGAAAATGGAAAATTTTATTTCTTTAGTAAGTATAGGTTAGTGAATACTATTTAAGCGCAAGATTCTTTGAGCACAGATTTGTAGTTGCAAAGAATGTTTGCCCATAATGAAGTTTACAGCTTGAGAGTAATTGAGTTTTGAATACCATTCCACATAACGTATTAACAGAAGTTTGGGCAAGTGAAACGTGCGGTCACAGCTGAATGGAACGTTTACGATCGAAACCAAACTTTAATCGCCAACTTAGATTGTGCTTAAGCAAGAGTTTCCATTTGAAACGTATGGTGCGTGACTATTGTAGTAGTGTTCCTAATGTAACCTTTCCTAGCGAATGGCGAAAGTACCATTATGAAAGGCAAGCCTTAGTGTTAGTTATTATTTTACCTCTGGAGAAAAGTTGGCAACATTCGGTAATAATAGAGACTCAGTTGTTGATTTCCCTAACTGGGTACATCTGCGAAATGTCTAAAAATTATATCAACAGTATTATGATCGCAATCACTTCTAATTGACTGATATTTTCTATTGTCTAAAATGCTTTGTTTCAGCATGAACGCCGTAACATATTCAATAACTATTCAAATTAGTGCTGATCCGCCAGATTTAAATGGCTCGATTTTTGCATTTGGATCAAATTTAAATCGATTGGAAAAGTATGAAAAAGATAATCAATTTGCCATTGAATTTAATATTCTGCAAAAAAAAAATGATAAGCGTTCACCGAATGACTCTTCTCTGAATAGAGACCTGCGATCAGTAGTGAGCCCTTTATGGGTTGCTGATGATAGTGGTGGTGGTTTAACAAATGTATATATATTTTTTATCTTACTTTAAACGATTCGCTGATTCGACTATTGAGAATGCGCCCAACTTCAGCAATCAATCCGACTTCATGCCCAACTTAAGATTCGGCCACATAGCGGAAATGCGAATGAAGTAAGCAGGTTTATGTTCAGACGTGACCTTGTAGGTGCGCATTTTCACGCCTGATAATGTTGTATCCGCTTTCAACTGTTGAATGGACCTCTTGCGGCTGCTTTACCCATTCATTGGGTCTTGTGGTGATCTACTTTATCACAATAGGGATATCGTTTATTTTATTTAGGTCGTAAACATGTTGTATCAACACTCAACATATATTGGTGCAAACAAGACAATTGCACTGTTTTTTGTGTGGAATACATAGATACTACTAAGTAAAAGCTCCTCTGAACAGATACGTTAAGACCGTCGATATTTTCGCAATCAATTATTGCGATACATGTTTTGAGTACATTTTGTATTAGAACGCATACGATCTTACACACCGCTACAATATTATTGACATAATAGAAATAAGAACAGCAATCGCAATAATGTATTGCTATCATATCGACTGTTTAACGTACCTCTGTCATGAAGCAAGCATTGAATCCGCCGTTTGATCACTGTTTAGACAAAAATTACAATAGCACAAAACACGCGCCTTTTATATACACCGCGTGTCCACAAAATAAGCTATCTACACTCAACAGTTTGACTGAAATCAAGATTTCAATGGATGAAAAGGGAAGCTTTTAATCAAATGACGTATATGTATAATAGGAATGTTGAAAAAAATTATGCAAAACAAACGATGCGGCGCGTCTTTGTATTAAAGCTTTAACGGTTGATTAACAGCTAAGTATAGCTTACTCACATAACTGCTGGTAATAGCATGCGATATAGTTTTGTGTATGAATGACCCCTGTGCTGTCTTTTACTAAGTATCTAAAGGTCGTATCGAGTTGAATCAATGAATTGAAGTCAAGGCATTTCAATTGGTTCATTATTTTTTAGTAAATTCTTGCTAAGTACAAAAAAAAAGAAAGGTATTTATTACCAAAATATTTTTTTAAACTTTTACAAAAATATGAACAAAGTCATTAAACAAGTTACTTGATATTATAACAAAGTTATCGCTGCTACAAGTACTAAGGTTATCCAAACTTAGGTCAGTTTTAAGATTTGACCTTTGCCACAAACTCTCCAAATTTCTCAAACAATTTGACCTGAGATTTTAGCTTTACGGTTGGCAGAGGGCAGAAGGTTGTATTCGACATGATTGCTGAGTCAACCGTAAGTTCGAGTTAACCGTGTTTCCATACAAACGAACTTTTGCTTTACTTCGGAAACCACATGTCCGATTGGTACCAAACGTAACAATCATTATAATGGGGTAAGACAAATTGAGGTTTGAGAGTGGTTTGTTGATAAAAAATTTAAATAGAAAAAGAGCGAGTAAAATTTATTTAACATTCCTTACTGTATATTTATATATGTGTTATATTTTTCGCATTAAAAACCGATTTGAGACCTCGATTTGTCTCACCCAATTATATTCGCAAAGTTTAAAATATGAATCCGACATTAGTTTCTTAATTAAAGCAAAACTACGTGTCCAGACGGGACTCTAGTTTGAATAGGGTAAAAGTGGGAGAGACGCCATGTGAGGTGAGACGCCATACCTTTGGTAATTCAGTGAGGGAGAAATAGATAGATATATTTCTCACAATTTTTAATTACCCATAGACGATTCCTTCGCAACGTGTCAGTACTTATTCGATTGCACTCGAGTGTGACATGTGTTTGACGAAAAGTTTATTTCATCGCGTGAATTTTTTCGACGAAAATTTTGAGTCGCTGCGGTTTTGATGAGTGTTAAATGTGAAAAAAAGACGCCGTAAGGTAAGATTTGGTTTTATTGTATTATTTTGTTTATTATTTACTTATTTTAATTAGATTTCGCCATGTAACTAAATATCTTTCGTATTTAATATCTACATGGCATCTCTCCCATAAAATGAGGAGAGATGCCACCTTTTGCAAAAGTGTATGTGTAGGACATTTTCTTTTTTACTAACTACCTATTTTTATTGGTTGTAGAATGCCAAGAAAATACGTGAAGAAGCATACATTGGCCAGAGGGCAGTGGACTGAGGAAAACTTAATTCTGCCCATGAAAAAAGTGAAAAATTGTGAAATATCGAAAAATGGTGAAATATCGAAAAATGAAGCTCAAAGACTTTATGGAATACCGATTCGCACCTTGAGCAGACGTCTCAAGACTGGTGATACCAAAAAGGCTGGACTAGGTCCTCAAGATATTTATTACTATACTATATGGCATCTCTCCCACACTTTGTGGAAGAGACGGCCTGCTGTGTACTTACAATTTTTATTTTTCGTTTCTTTTTATGTTAATTCTAAAATTACTTAATTACAATTGTAATACTTAATACTAATGTACCTTTCGAATAAAAAATAAATGGTTGGCTTAAAATGATTTTTTCTATTTTTTTCATAATTTCAACAAAAAGTATGGCGTCTCTCCCACTTTTACCCTAACCTACTATCGACTATTCAAAACTTGATACCAATAAATCTAAGCAATAATCATAATATTATGCTCGATGTGAAGATTTTTCATGCATTCAAAGTAAGAAATGATAACCATATTATGCTTGATGTGACGATAAAGAAAATATAGCTTTTGATTTAGTACCCTTTGGACGCATTTACGCAATTATGATTCAACCCACACAACTTATTTTTTTTAATATATGTTTTGCGAGAAAACGACCAGATCAGGGTCACCTGATGTTAAGTGCTTACCGCCACCCATGAACATTTGTATACGTACCACCAGAGGTTCACTAATGATTAACAAAAAACGTTAAACAAATGATCATTTCACAAAAAACGTTTTAAAAGCTAATCAAATCACAAACGTCGTATTACACAAACTAATCATTTTACAAAAGATCATTTTACAAATATTCTATTCGCAAATGCTTTATTTTGCAAATGTGCTGGATGTTAAAATATCATTTTAAAATTTATTATTTCACCAAATTTGCAATTTGGTGAAATAATAAATCCGCCGTATTACGGCTAGCTGTTATCAAAAACAGGGCCGTTTTGAAATGCAATGGGCTACGCCAGAAGACTCGCTCCGTCGCCCCTTCATTCAGCTTCGCCTACTCGACCTTCGTTTCGCTACGGAGGTCGCCGGCTCGCTTCGCTCGCCACCTCCCCCCTTCGCTCCACTCGGCCTCGTAGGCTCGCTTCATTCAGGACCTCCTTCGCGAGCTTCTGGCTTCGCGCTTCATAAAAACACTCTAGGGGTAGGGCAGACAAGACTACGTGGAGTCGGGGTTGGCCATTTCGGTTCTGGCGTAGCCCATTTAATTTATAGCGAAGCGCAGCTCCCGCCACAGCCTTGAACAGTTCATTTTATCAAAAAAAAAAAATATGCTACATGTTGTTTTACTAATTAACACAATTAAGAAATCAATTGTTTGTCAAATATTATTTTATGAAATCACAATTTGTCTAGTAATTTGTTTTGTCAAGCGAATTATTTGTGGAACCAGAAGTTTTATAATGATCAATAAATGATTCAATTATTTTGCTAAACGTTGTTTGTGGAATGACACTTTGTTATTTGTTTTTTGTGAATTGATCGGTCACCACCACCAGAGACACCACTAATGCGTTTCCGGCTTTTCAGGAATTTGTTGGTCCGCCTTGAATAACCCCATGTTGTAATTTTGTGGGAACACAGTCGCAGGAAGTTGGTTCCACAGTTTCAAAGTATGTGGAAAAAAGATCTGGCACACCGGATGATCGAAGTGCTCTAGGCACCCAGGTGGTGAGGGGTGAAATTGTGTTCGGTGTAGAATTGAAAAGTTAACTCTATTCTTTTATATTGTATGTATTAAATTTGACAAAGGTTTGTGGGTTGAATCAGTATTGCGTAATTGTGTCCATTTCATCTTTCTCGATACGACTCAGTGCCATGCTATTACCACCACAAGCCTGCTACTACACAACCAGCACAGACTACTTGGTGTGACGCAAAGTCCCGCATTATCGTAAGCGACGTAACTCTGCTAAGGTGTTTGAAAACTGCAATCTACCTTTCTTTTCCATATTCTTTAATTGCTTACAGATTCAAGGAGGTCGAGGCGGCACAGTTCGACAGAGCGTATGTATCTTTATCGGTGCACTTATGTATGGCATGCCCGCTTTGTTTACACTTGTTTTGTTCACTTATATATAGCATGCTCTACTGTAGCTTTGCACAACTTTTTTCTGGGTGAGGTGAGGCTATTATTGTATTCGATGGTATTTAAGTGAGGTGGGGACTACTAACTGATCTAAATAACCTTAGGGTCAATTTTTTTCATCGTCTTTCAAGAGGGTGAAATCTACCCGGAGTCGCTGTGTATACCGGTGTTGCCCCCGTTAATATACCTCATAAGAGGTCCATCTAGTAGACAGCTAGTGACCGACTCCTATATTTTTAAATTTTCGAGAGGTTACAATGGCGGTCATCCGTTATTTCACCGCATAACCCATATTTCTAGTCCACAGCACAGCATATAATAAGCACAGTTAAGTATTTCAAGTCTTTGAAGTCTTTCACCCACCGGGGATTATCGTTCAGTGTAGCTTATTTATGTAAATAGGTACTGAAAATAAGACTTGGTTGCTGTATCTTTCTTAGAATTTAGATCGATAATCTCATGTATCCTCTACGTATTGGACCGCTATCTCCACATAAGTTTAAGCCGAGCTTTGTCCCGTGAGAGTAGACAAACATTTTAAAAATGTTTTATTCTTTGAAAAATAAATCTGTTGGTATCTTTAAACACTCTATTTTGGATCAGTTTTGGCCTCATGTACTGCCTCCAGCATTTCACCCTGTACTTTTATCCCCACATTGATTGTTCCCCGTTGTGTTGCATTATTTGTTACTTCTTTGTTATATAACAATTTATTTGTCGTTGTAATTATATTATTATAGTGGCATTTACCTACTACTTTATCGTTTACTTAAGTAAGATAAATAACGTTATGCAAAGTATGCATTTCAAATGATGTTTTTTCTTGACGTCAATTAAATATACACAGTATATTTTATTTAATAGTTCGGACCACATATATCTTAAAGTTTTTTTTTTTAATGAACAATGTATTTATTTAGAAAAATATCTGAATACTTATATCTGATCCATACAATAATAAATCGCAGGCGATTATTTCTTATTATTTAAGAGATATCAAAACGCTTAGTGCCGATTATACCAACGTCGTGTGATATTTAACCGAGGAATAAATTGGGCGTTCTGACAATTTTTGTGTAGAAAATCTGCCAAAATATCACGTTAGTGAAATCGGTCCTTAATCTAAGAATTTGAGCAACGTTATATTTTATGAATAATATGACGCAAATTATGCAAATATAAAGTTTGCTAGAAGTAAGTAGGTACGACAATAGTGAAACGCGTGGAGTTGAACCATTGACCTTTCGGTTTTCAGTCACCGCCCTGACTGTTGCGTTACTGAAGCCTTCCAATTTAAGATTTACATTCGTTCATAGATTTACATTTAACGCTACAGTGGATAATTTATCCGGAAACTCTGCTGTCTTATAATAACAGTAAAGAAATAAATAAATTGCAGTATTTGCCTATAATTTCTAAATAACTGGCTCATAACATTATGATCTTGTGATAAATAGCATAATCCGTTTTCTTAATCTCGGCTGTTTGTCCGAACTAATCCTCGGAACAGCTAAATTGAATTTAACGCGATTTTCACAGATAGATAGAGCATTAGGAATGATCATTGTTCAGTGTGATATGTCCCTGTATTATAAATATCCCTGTATTTATAATACGGAAAATATTTAAGCTTCCTACGAAAAAAATTAAAACTGTGGAGATTGAGGGGTAATTTACAGATTAACACATTTTTGCCGCATAAAAGTTAGTTTTTACCTCTGAAAATCGAAGAGTACTCACAGAGATTTAAAAAAATCTAAATCAGCCGATGTCGCAGGTATCGGCTAGTAGATAATTAAATGAAGCGCTGTAAGAGCACACCTGAGCATGAATCCTCTTCGCAGTTGATATTATTCTTCCTGGCCCTCGATTCACGTCGAACATTGATTACCGGCGCCCACCGTCGCCGCCAGTTTTCATTAGCGCCAAATTTATCTTCGGCCAAAGTCGCGTATCGTCGGTGGCACTCGGCGTTGGCCGGGCGAATGAGTGGGACGCTCCGCAGCCGGAGCACTGCGCCGAGCGCCGCGGCTCAGCTTCGGCTTCATTGACAGTCCGCGCGGCGCGCCGGCACGTTGCTCCCATGCCCGACACGCTTCTGCCACCCCGCCGTGATAAAAGCCCCCCACACACTTCCGAACCCCCTACGAAAATGTGACTTTTATAAACATCTTCTCACCAAACGCTCCCCGGTCCGACACTGACCTCAAGTGATCCTTTTCAGATAGTCAAAGTACCTACTTTTGTTTTCAAAAAAACGTGCTTATCGTAGAGTACTGGGTGTGTGCAAGCTCGCGGTTAAACAGCTCCGAGGTCATTCACTGGTTCGACAGGTTTACTATTCAGTCGTACTAGACACCTCCGAAGCGACAACGATGTGTCTTAAAGATGAATGAAAATGACGGCCTAACCTTATCGCTGGACCTTGACAATGCACAGTAGCGCATAATTTTATTGATTACGTTGTTGTAATGTTTACCAAAGTTCGCGAGTTAAAACACCAGTCGAGTTGTTCCCGATAAGAAGCCACAAGTGAGATAATGCTCTATAAAAATTATTATATCGGGTACATTCGTCATGTTGATATGGCTGTGTGATTCCGAACAATAATTGTTGTGTCTGACATTTAGATTGGCATTTTTGTGACGGTGAGACCCTCGCGGAAGTCCTTGAGGGCAATTCGACACGCGAAGTGTAAATTGTTACGAATGTGAAATATCTTAACGAAGTCGCGAGTAATCTTGTGACAGTGTGTGCGGGTTAGGTAGGCCAGTTGGCACCGACGATGGCCTATTGTGTCACGTAGAGTCGAATATAAACGGGCGATCGAAATGCATCGTTCGGGATCTCAATCTGATGGGCTCGGTGGAGGGTCAACATTCATCACAAAGAGTTCTGCATCAGAACATAGCATGGCGACCGGCGTGACGGGCTCCAGCAGCGGAGGCACGCTGCCGCGCACGCTCAGCACGAGTGTGCTTCGGATCAAAAACAGATCCACTTTCTGGGACAAATTCTGGGATGAGCGCAATAGACGCGATGCGTGAGTAGCTTGATATTGTAACAAACATTATTCTAATCCATGGATAACAGGCGCAAGGTGGCTTGTCTGTTGGTATTCTACAAGGTATATTTCCGAGATTGTGCTCAAAAACTATTCAATTTAGTTCCATCAACTACCACAATTTTCTCACCGCGTGAATGAATCTACGTGGTCAAAGTTCGCTTTGATTCCTCGTTCTTAATACGCACCGCCAAAATCTGGAATGCCCTTCCGGCTCCCGTTTTTCCAACCAACTATAACTTGGGTATCTTTAAATCAAGAGTGAATATGCATCTTCTAGGTAAGCGCACACAGTCTGAGGACTGCATCTTCACTTACCATCAGGTGAGATCGCAGTCTGTTTGTCTGGCAGCAACATGACTCTCTTGAGACTGTCTCTACACCTAGTTTGAGTATCTTCCAATGCTGCGTTTTTTTGGTACAAGCTCGTCTTTTCAGCATCTTGGAAACCCACGTGTAACAGTTTATCGAGTTATATAATATGTCCCATCGCGAATTGATGAGCTGTAACAGTAATTACGTTTTCGGGTTCAGCTACGGATCTCATTTCTGAAATTGGATTTGATCTCCCAGGGATACTCCTAAGCAAATCTAATTTCAATTCGACACTTTCAAACAATCAGCGTGTAGATAGCGTGTGGAAGTCCTTACAAGACACCTATGTCCAGCAGTGGACATACATCGAAGACCGACGTATGACGACGACGATGACGATACTCTCAAATTCAAATTAAGATTTATTTTTAATTTTGTATCTTTACAAGCTCTTATGAATCGTATACCTCTAGACGTTCCACAAATTTTGATAGACTCTAATTAGAGACTACTAAAAAGAAGCCGCAAGAAAATCAGTAGGTAATTATCCTTTTTTATTTTTGGGACGAGTAATTACGATACTAATTTATTCTATACACCACTTCTACTCGTTATCATCAATCCGTATGATCATCTGCCGTATTATTAAGAATACCTGTCTTTTAATGCCCTAATAATCTTTATATTTATCACAGACATTAACAACCAATATTTTTTAATCGGATGCTTTATCGATCAACATTACAATTTGGGTATCTTCGAACATCTACCCACATCTAATTCCATTAGTTGAGAAAATAATAGTACCCATATACCTAACTCTTGAGTAACTAACAATGGCACTTGAAATTGAATCCAATTAGATAACTGTGCTTCAATGACATGAGGACTGTGGTTATTGCCCGACATTCATTCGCTATTGGTTAAAATGTATTGTTGCAGAAATAATACGATAAATTCAGCCAATCACCACGATTGAGACTTAGCAATGATTGATGCAACTTTCTCTTTGTTGTTTAAAAGATCATCATCATTACCTTATTTGCTAAACCACAGAACTACGCAGTTGATGTGTACGAATTTCCTTTGTACTCAAATCTTGATTAGATTCCCTTTTTACTTCTTTACATCGTAACTTAGATACCAGAAACAGTAGCCTAACAATGCTATTGCGTGACTCAACACAATCGTTCCCGAATTAAATCTTAACTTTGGCCCCTGTATTTTCACCGAAAGAAAATATGATTCTCTGAGGATTGGACTTTCTTTATAGATCTAGTCTTTATTATACGACTACAAAACAATACAAGTGTGGGCTTTTTTCGAGACTTAAAATCAGCTGAAGCTTATTTATCTAATATATAAATGAAAATGAAATTATTATTTGGTAAGTTTATTTGTTGGTAAGCGCTCGAATTTTGGCTGGACCGATTTGGCTATTTTTTATTGTTCGAATTAGGATTTTATGGAACGAAAAATTGGAAAAAATGCCCGGAAAGTTTTCAAATCCGTGAAAAACTGAATGTCTTTTATTCCATGAACTTTTTGTATGAATTCACTATTGCAACGATTAATTTGCGCAATTGTTTTTAGTTTTATTTGTGACAATGGAAAAATCACCTATCTATCAAGAAAAATAATCAGGAGAATAGAGAGTACCACAAAAAACTATTTCTAGAGGGCACTACTCCAATTCCGAAAAAAGAAAAGTTTTACGTGGGATTTTCAGAAAACTTACTCGACGTAGACGAAATCGCGTACAAAAGCTAGTTTCAAATAAAGTCTAAAACTTACTCCACGTGGACGAAATCGCGAACAAAAGCTAGTTTCAAATAAACTCTAAAAGTTACTAAACACAACGTATTTAACTAAACAAGTAATAATATTTAGAACGTGTATGCTTCCATGGCAAAAACATCGGTGTATACATGTACGTTAACTCTTAACAATATTGCCCAATGTTTTTAGTTTTAAATCATCGTTTGATATCGAGTCGACGAGCAAACGAGTTTGAAATATTCCACTACGGTAAAAAGATAAAAAAATATGAAGTATAATAAAAATTTAAATGAAATAAGACAGAGTTGAACGCTTTAAAGTAAATTGCTCAGCAAAGTCGCTGACCTGTGAATAACAGATACAATAAGAGAGCATTTCACTTTTCATCAAACTGCATAATAAACAGCTCAATTAAATAAAAACTAATTAATATTAAACAACAAGTTTTATAAATTATGTGGTAATTTTCCAACAGCAATGGCGTAGGAAAAAATAAAAGATAACAATGTCCGAGTTGATATTACTGGCAATGAATCTAACAACAACTAATGGCGTTTTACTATTACAAATACTGAGGACTAGAATATAGATAGATATATAAGAATAAAGCAAGTCAATTAGAACAGCAAGATTGAAGACTAGAAGCAGAGCAACAAGACATATTTTGCGTTTACTTTATCTTACGTACATACATTGTAACCATAACAAATAAATAAAATTTAAAGTACCTATTGAAACATCAACATCACTGAGCAACAGTGCCGATGGTGGTTTAGATTAAAATCAATATCTTAAATTAATATTCATCCTATAGAATAGTAGTTTAATATTCTAGTTTAACATTTCGCCCGTTTTCCAGACCAAACCTATATAATCCCCTAAGTAGGATTCTTCTTACGTAGCCCCTAAATATATAGTCCTTTATCCAATGTAATTTCTCCTTTCAGGTATTCTTTAAAGTTTGGTGAAAGCGAAAATGACTAAAGGTCACCTAACTTAGCTTAGGTAGTCTGTAAAAGTTAGGGACCATTGGTGAAAACAGGCATTAACTTTAACTACGAATAGTCTGCAATTGGATATTCGAATCCCGAACTCCCAAAAAGGAGACAGAACATATATAAACAGTCACCGCTCCGCAATATAACTTAATTAAAGGTAAATTAAGATAGGTCTTAATTATTTACCCAATCATCTACCTGACTTCGAACCAATTAAGATGATACAAACATATTGCTGCGTCATTCGGGCTCGCACGATTCGTATTATTTTAAGTGCAGTTTTGTCCCCTGTGTCCTATATATTTTATGTCTCGGAAGCACCTCTGCGACGGAGAACTTGACAAGGTCATAGTTAAAGGTTACAGCACACAATATATCACCGCCTCAGTTAGAGCCGTTTAGTATTCTTTGTATGAAATTCTGCGCACACTAATCAGCATCGATACTGCATTGTTTCACCTCGGAACAAGCTCGCGAACCGCAAGCGGTACGTGGTCGACCCGAGCTTACGTCTAGTCGTCCGCGAGCTTACGTATCGCCTTCCTCCTAAGCCTAGCCATCAACCAGTGATCGCTGAACCGTAAGCGCGGCGTCGCTAGGGGTAACCCGTTTCGATTACGCTGGTTTATTGATGTCAAGCTTCTTGGGCATGCTTGCGTTCGGTTGACGCCTGGTTGACGACTAGGCGATGACGATCCCTTTCCGAGTAGATATATGTATTGTTATCTTAATCGACCAATGCTATAACGTGTTTCAGCATTGTTGCTTAGACTGTTTATGTTTAGTTAGGCAATATTTTAGTTCTTATTGTTTAAACCAACAATAACATAACTCACATAAATCGGCTCTTAAAACATAGTCTCTATACTCTTTTTAAACTAAAAACACTATAAATAATCCCCGGTTTACGTATTACCGTGTTTTGTTTATATAAGAAATCCTTCCTAATACTGTAAATTCGAAAGTGTTTTGTATTTTGTTTGGTCTTCAATCATGTAGCCAACGCATTTAAGTACGTGATTTTTTTTGCACGGGTATTTTTTAGGATCCGGAGAATGACTTAGGCTATTTTAATTCCAAACAACTACAACAAAGAAAAACAAAGGGTTTCCATAAAACCTAACTCTAGCGACTGCGAACGAAATCACGGTAACAATAGCTTTAGCTTATGGTACCCAAAGCAATATACTTACAAAAGATTTTTGTACATTTACAAATTAAATTAATTATTTGAAGATAAAAGCAAAAGACAAGGCCACCTTAGATGGGAAAAAATCCTGAAATCAAGATATTATTTGACTTGAAATTATTATAACTCAATATTGACTGATGTAAAGTACTGAAAGGGAAATCTAATGAAACATTTCTTTCATATTAAATTTATTTTCAGGATTTTTACACTTTTTTGTTACAACTCAAAATTATTTCATGTAAATGCCAACCTGTGACTCCTATAAATACATCAAGACTAGACCATGCACCGGTTCGAAATATAATTTCTGCTGAGAAGAGCCGGCAGGAAACTCGGCAGTTGCTCTTTAAAAAAAAATATAATGTAAATATAATATCTTATTACAATATAAGTTATTACACTATCTTGTGTTCAGCTAGATTCCAAGCCGATTGTTTCCATGCAATTTTGTCATTAAGAAATTCACTAACTTTGTTAACCGACTTCCAAAAAGGAGGAGGTTATTATAACTTCGATTTAAAAATGAGTTTTTACTAGGTTTCTTTTCTGACAGGCAATGTCTGATAAAACTATGGAGACGGCCTAAAGTTATTAAGTATGTGTTATATTATCACTGTAATGAAAACTAACCAGAAACTTTGTTATCTTAAATATTCTTTAAAAAAAATGTGACCGCCACGGGACATCTTTAGCAAAAGATGTGAAACATCGCGACGGCGCGGCGTACAAGGGTCATAATGGCATAAAAGTCATGTCGTTTTCCGTCACGGCATACGAGTCGGCCTTAGGTTTGTAGGGACACATGCATTGCGCAACATGACTCCATTAGCTGACACTGCGAGTTGGACCGCCGCGATTTTGTTAAATAGGATTTTTTTTTATATTACGAGTAAAGTAAGATATCCGCCATGTATCACACGTGTGAACACACGAAATAAAGACTACAGCAGGGGAATAAGTTAGTATTATTTTCCACCCCCGCGGCAAGACTCTCTACTCGCCAATAGAAGTTTCTATATAATAAAATAAAAATAAACCCAGTGCGCTCAAATGCAATAAACGAGATTAATCCAATTTTTTTCATCCAAGCGATGAAACATTTGCTTCAAAAATAGGACCGATAAACCTCAAAGTACCTACAGCTTCCTACAGCGTATTCAATAAAAAAGTAATCATTCAAATTGGTTAGCTATTGGCGAAGATATGGCCGAATATAAACACAAAAATACAGTCGAATTTAAATCCTGCTGCTTTTTCAAAGTCGAGTAAAAAAATACTACAGTCATCTCATGAAAAGCTATAGAAAATGGACAGATGACATCATTGAATGGCCATTGTTGACGAAAATAGCAAGCGAGTGACATAAATGAGTTTTTCAGTGGAGAGTGCTGGCGTTGCGACAGCCGAGAAAAGACAATTCTTTTAGGTTTTAAATGTTGCATCCGATACATCTATACGTCGCGACGTATATCGACACGTCTTCCATCTATACAATATACAATAAATAGTATATTGCGAAATAGATAAAATAAGAGATTTGCGGGCATAAGCACGTATGGCAGATGGTAACTCGGAATTATATTAATGTATAGTTTTTTCAATTCACGAGGGCGAATGTGAGCTTTACTTGTGGTTACGTCGTGTACATGCACATTGCGTAAATGTGCGTGCCTATCAGGAGCCTAGGTGGGAGCGGTCAGGCGCGAGCAAGCTCTCGCTCACACTAAATACAGATACTATACACACACAACTATGAGCCACGCGCCCTCGTGAATTGCAAGAACTATAACCATGGTATGCTAATTAATTAAATTCTCCGATCCGAAAGGTCACAGTTTTGATCCCCACCCGTTGCACTATTGTCGTATCCACTCCTAACACAAGCTTTCCGCTTATTTAGAGGGGAGAGGAGAATATTAGGCAAGTTCAGTCTAACATTCTTTAAAAAAAATATATATGAGATGATTTCCAACATATTTATTAGTTACTAGATGATGCTTGTGAATTCATCCGCGTGGATTGAAGTTTTTTTTTTTTCAGAACTCTTTCATTTTCCGGAATTAAATGTCGCTCCTGGGTATGAGCTATCTCCATTTCAAATGTCAGCCAATTCGGTTCATTCGTTGTGACGTGATGGAGTAACGTCCATCTATCCATCCTCACAAACTTTCGCATTTATAATATTAGTAGGATTAAATTCAAGCTAACTAACCATCCTTCTTTGTCTACGCCGCGCCGGCAGGCGGCAACAGTAATTTGATTCAACTAATCCTCTTAGGCGTACACCTACTTAGGAATTCCTACTAGTCGTAAAGCTCGCTGCTCGTAAAGTCCCGCTACAATATTACTTATTATTATGACTTCTTATTACCGTACCCCTATTACATTTATAACTACGTGAAAATTGGGAACATTCCACGTGAAAGTCACGTCCTAATGTTCTAAGAAGAAAATCCTTGCTTCCTTCTTCTTTATCAACTAATGGACGTCCACTGCTGGACATTAGTCTCCCGCATGGACCTCCACAAGCCTCGGTCTTGCGCCGCCTGAATCCAGCGGCTCCCTCCGACTCGTTTGATGTCGCCTGTCCACCTAGTGGGGGGTCTGCCAACACTGCGCTTCCCGGTGCGGGGTCGCCACTCCAGCACCTTGGGGCCCCAATCGACCATCAGCTCTTCGAACTATGATAACTCTTCCTTACTATAATATTATAGATGCGAAAGTGTGTTTGTTTGTCGGTTTGTCCTTCAATCTCGCGACAACAAAGCAACGGATCGATCTAATTTTTTGCATGAGTATAGTTTAGGACCGGAAGAGTGACATAGGCTACTTTTTATCCCGGAAAATCAATAAGATCCCGCGGGATTTTTAAAAGACTAAATCCACGCGAGCGAAGCCGCGGCCATCAACTAGTAGGATAATAATAATTTATTGATATACTCATTTTTCAGCATCGAGTAATTACCTAATAACCATAATTTATAAACTGTGAAAAGGAAAACGCGATTGTGTTAGGTATATGTATTTTATTTATGTTTTTCTTTGTGATTTATAGACATCATATTGTCTTGTAGTTATTTTCTCAAAAAGCAAAAAATAATAATTACAAAATAATCCTCTTAGGAAGGTGTAGCAACTCGGAAAGTCGTGCAAATTCTAAAGCTCGTTGTACATAATTTCTTCCATCATAATAATATACATTTACATTTTCCGTTTGAAGCTGGCGTAGGTTTAAGTAAAAACACGTGTATATAACAATAAGTTATAAGTTTTACACGTGTAGAACTTATAACTTATTGGACTACTAGTAAGTAGGTGATTGGCTGGCCCTGCCAATTGGAAGAAGAAAAACTGAGTGGCAAAATTCTGAACGACCTCCCTGGCGCAGTGGTGAGCGCTGTGGTCTTATGACTGGGAGGTCTCGGGTTCGATTCCCGGCGGGGGCAATTTGGGAGTTTATAATTTCTGTTTGGTCTATTAATCTATTGAAAGATATCGCAATACGTTTTGGCAATATCTGTTCATACTAATATCGCGTCGTTATAATCCCAACAGTGTTTGTAAGATCACGTGTCTCCAAATAAAATGTATTAAAAACTGGTATAGCAATATCTCAGGACGTAAGGACGCCCCAACAATAACAATTGAGGCTCCCTCTTATAAGTGCTTCACTGACCAATAAAGACAACCATTTAATATTACATACTGTGATACGCGCTAGGTTCGCACATTGTAACATATTAGAATTTAAACTGTAAAGTTATAGGAAACTAATCAAACTCACGTTTAAATCGGTGTAAGTCCGATTGGTTTCGAATCCATTTGGGGTCCTTAATCATGAGCTTTTAGCGAGACCCATCCCAAAAGGCAATAAGGAATAAATTGAAAGTATTCTGAATAACATCGATTTAAATGACAGTATTTTAGTAGCTTTAACCCGCGTCTTCGCTCCCGCCGTCTATTAACATTAATCCGAAGAGTATATTCCTATACCAAACTAGTAATTTAATTTTTTAGATTTTTCAGGTGTTTTTTTATCGGGTTTGCCCTATTATTTTTATAGTAAGATTGTCCATTGTACACTAACTAGTTACTAGTACAAATCTATCTAAGTAATCCTATTAGTTTGACGAGATTCTGCATAAAGCTCGTTGATGTTATTAGATGTAACCATCCGCTGAATGCATGCGTGGGATAAAGTAAAATCACGTGTATTGCAGGCAAGGCCTACCTTTCTATAAATAAACGAGTAAAATGAATGAGTCTCGTGAGCAATAGCAGATATGCTGATAACGCTGGTCCAACAATAAAATTTAATGGGAATCTATGTAGAGCGTCTGTATTACTTCTATCAAACTTTAGTGCGATACTCTCGAACTTTTTATTAGTAAGTATACCTCGTAAAGTTTTTACGGAGCCAATATAAATAAACTAGTATTTTAAACGTAAAAATTCTGAGCTTATGACGCAGTGTGTTTCGACCACGTCAATGTTCAGAGAATCTAGCGGTTAATGAAGTTATTGAGAAGACTAAGGGACAAAATCGTTTAAGTTAGTGCATAACGAAATAGTGTAGTATAGAATGGACTGAAAGAACACTTGAACGAAGAGTACCTACCTATAGATATTATCGATAAAGATTATTATAATACGAAAGGTACTGCGGCAAAAATAACGAAAGTAATCGTCAGTAGTCCCGTCCCACCTGCGGTGAGTCTAGAATCTAGACCTAGAAGGTAGGGAATAAATAGATCTTAAAGTTATTTCATACTGTACCAAAGTGGTTTTTATGGTACATGATATACAATAAGAAAAATTTGACAGCCTCTGTCTCAAAGTGGTGGAAAATAAAATCTTCTACCTATAAAATATTGATAATTAAAATTAAGTTATAGCAACTTAAGAAAAAACTGTATAATATACAATTTTTACTTTTATGTAACATAAATTTCTATGAATATAATAGGTAATGTTAAGGTAGTAAATCGTAAATTCATTTTATACCGCACCAAACTTGGCCTATCAGGTTTTTTATATTCGTATGATAAAAACTTGAACCTCGTTAGTAAAACTATTTAATATTACGATTTATTTTTACCAGTTAAAAACTCTGTAACTTTTGAATTTTATAATTTAATTGCTTTTAACTGCACATAACTTCGAAGTCAGATATTTGTGCCCGAGATCAAATCTGTGACTGCCTGCATAAGAAGCCGCAGTTTTAACCACTGGGCTATCACTGCTCAATACATTTAATTGTACAAAATCTCTGATTATTCCGTTCCGTTTGGGGCGTTACAAATAGTTTCCAACCCTATTTCCAACCCACTGAGAATGAATTTCAAGAATTTCACTTTAGGATTCTCTACTATACTCAGATGAAAGCTGACCTTTCTTGTACCTATTAAGCTTCGGGTGGACTCAATAGTTCTCTGTCAATTAATATAAATATTATTACAGACATAAGACGAAATTTTCTCTTTAAAGTCCGATAATATTATACTCTTTTTCCCTAGACCCACCTAACTGTTTCTGTATTAGCTGTTCGAATATTACCCGCTATTGTCGTAAGTAAAAAATATGAACAGAAAAAATAAATTCAGAAAAGGTACATAACTTCTTTTAAACACTAATTGACTCAACACAAGAACAACCTTAATCATCTAAAATAATATTTTTAGGTACTGATAATATAGGTAGATACAAAATACAGCAAATATTTGCAGCTACTTACTGCAAATATGAACTAAAAGTGAATTTTTAAACGACTTTTAAAGCAGAATAAGGTTCTCGATTTAGCCCGTGTGCATGTATTTTCTTTCGTATTTATTTCTTCGTCGATGTTCCCGAACGCCATTATAAAGGGTTGACCATTTTTGAAAAGTAGAGTTACTCTTGTTACTACTATTTTGCGAATTTTAAGTTATTATGGAGAAATTGACGATTTATAAGGCTTTGAAAGATCTTCGGACCAATGTCAAATATACTTGAACGTACCTAAGTGTTAGTTTCTCCAAGTAGATTCGGTGGATTCAGCAAACATTAAAATGAAATAGCAAAATTTAAAATTCATTTTTTTTTTATTAATATTGGAAAAAGGGAGGAATTTTAACAAAAACATATATAAAAATTTAAGGCTATAAAAATTTCCCCATTTTACAACGAATTTTGCCGTGTTTTTGATTTGCCGATACAACGGTTCTGGGTGCAGAGTCGCCACTCCAGTACCTTGGGACTCCAACGGCTATCAGCTCTTCAAACTATGTGCCTCGCCCATTTCTACTTAAGGGCACGATCTTCGGCCGCAGTAACTTGCAAGCAATTGAAGTGAGGTGCACGAGCCACTTTGTTATAAAAAAAGTAAAACAGTCATGATTAAAAAAAAGTAAACTTTTTAGAGAAAAATTAACGGTAAAATATTCTTCTAAAAGCTTTTGCCTATTTTTTGACATTTTTATTTTTAATTTAACTTTGATATACTATAAATACAACCTGAAAAACAATTAAAAACTACACTGTTTTCGGAATATTATTTGATCGAGTGAAGTTCAAAATATGGACTTTTGAACGGTAAAATAATTTAGAACGTGTATTAAACTACAACATATATTTTTAACCTATCAAAACAAAGAATATTTGATTGTTTACTATTGAATCAAAAACAGGCTGTTTTCGGAGATCCTGCCGTTAAGTTTCGCGACTCGCTGAGCTATGTCGGTGTCTTTGGTTCTTCTACAGATCTCCTCATTTCTGATTTGATTTCTTATGAGTGAACATGTTTCGGATCCATAAGTCATCACGGGCAACACGCACTTTGACTTCAGGTAGGTACCTAATTCAAGAATTCTAAAACACGGTACCAATATTGTTATAAAACCTATTACCAACTGCACCTCGATACCACCGTCCACGTCTAGGGAAATAAGGGAATCCTTCAAACTTTCACTCTACATTTATTTAACTGATGGATTGCAGGATAGACCTGATACGGATTTCCCTTGCGGCCCGTTAATACCTTCTGCGGTATATTTTATCCATTATATCTAACAAATTGTATTCAATTACTTTTAACGAGATGGTACGTATTTAGAAATCCTGTGGGAACCGCCGAGTTTCTTACTGGTTCTTCTCGGTTGGAATGGCCGGCATTCCGAACCAATGCTTCCAATAGTAGATTCACTTGAAAAGCATCTCCATGCTCACTAAGACTGGATCTGGTTTGACCATATTGTCTCTAATAATATTAAAAGTTTTTATTTATTACGAAGGATCCCTAATTATTATTTCAAGTATGCAAGTTTTTATGTATACTCCCGTACAATCGTCGGCATTCCACTGAAAATCCTGTCGAAATTGGTTTTGAACTGGTCCGAAGATAAACCTGTATAAACTAAGAACAGCCAAAAAACATTCGTTCAAACATTAAAAAAAAATGGGACATAATAATATGGAGAATTTGTGTTTTTATTTTGTCTATATTATATATTGCTGTGCCCCCCTACACTAATATTCTCCTTTCAAGCTCTACTATAAGCGAGCAAATTAAGTTTTCCAGCTAAGAATGCCTGCAATTCTGTTTTATTCTCTTCCAACAAAGAGCCTCGCAATTAAAAAAGGGAAACGAGGAAAGTTCTGTAGCTTCTTCACCTACATATTGGTATTGTTGTTTATTATATTACAGGCAACCTTTTAAGTCAGTTTATGGTCGAATGTTTGAAAGACGCCCTAACTTGATCTTGAACATATCAAACTAGCTAGCTGGTCGGGTTACGTCTTTGCTGTGGTTTCGTCTGGTAGTAATAATATTAGCGATAGCGAAGTAAATAAAAGTATTTTAGTGAATTTAAATTACCCTTCTCTACGTTGGCCATGTTGTGAGATGAAAGGAAAGAAAGAAAGATTTCCCGTTCTTGTGGAATATTCTGTTACATCTAGTTTTCCGTTACGATCCACGTATACAGTTTTACACTTGGCCTACTACAATAATCAAAATGACATATGTACTTGCATATAAAATGGGTAAGACATTCCATAAATAAAATCATTTCAAATTGGTAATATTTAAAAGCTCTTCCCAAAGATCAATGGCCCATTACCGAAAAAAGCTGATAAAGTTAATAGAAATAGTTTAAAAGAGGTCATATTTGGGAAGACAAAGTTGACTTATACTGAGAATCTTGTTTAAAAAACAGCTTAGAATAGAAAAACATTTTACAAAAAAAAGTTGGTGAAGTGTCGCTTCCACTTATTGGTTTTCGCATCAGCACTCTTTATTCCCAAACGGTAATTTGATGTTGGTCTTCCCACTTTATTTGAATAGATCCTATTCAAAAGCACTTTGTAAAAGTTTATTTGAATGAAAAATTATTCTATTCTATTCCAGTCCTGTGTGCTAAGCAATTGGTGGATCACATTTAGAATCTCTTCACATTTTGTTTTCGATATTATCAATTCATGATGTATTATATGATTGTGTTCTCATCATTGGTGTGAGTTTTTGTATTATAGTTCTTGCAATTCACGAGGGCGCGTGAGCTTTACTTGTGGGTACGTCGTGTACATGCACATGCGTATGTGTGCGTGCCTGTCAGGAGCCTAGGTGGGAGCGATCAGGCGCGAGTAAGCTCTCGCTCACACACACAACCATGAGCCGCGCGCCCTCGGGAACTGAAAGAAAGTCTTGAATCAAGATAATCTCTATCCGAGGATCTAGAATATAGACACTTAGAGATTACTAAAGACAACTGAAATATAAACCCTATCTACATATGCAATTAAATATCACATGCTTCAATGCTGAAAGAAAACATCGTGAGGAAACCTGCACACCAGAGAGTTCTCTATAATGATTTCGAAGATGTGTGAAGTCCGCCAATTCAGTGGTGGATTCTGGCCTATACCCCTTCTCTGAGAGGAAACCCGTGCGCAGTAGTGAGCCGTTGATGGTTGCTGACAAAGGTTGCTGATGATATGATGATGATGATGATGATGACATAAATATATAGGTTATAGGTAAGGTTCATTTGTTGGTTTGTCCTTCAATCACACAGCAAAAGAACAACGGAGTGACGTGATTTTTTGCTTGATTATTATTTGAGCTACTTTTTAACACAGAAAAGAAAAAAATTCCCGTGGGGTTTTTAAAAACTTAACTCCAATCGAACGAAGTCGCAGCAAAAAGCTTTATGTGTATAAGTTATTATGATAAGAAAAATAAGTGAAAATCCGCAAAAATGACATAAAATAAAATGCGAATGTAGCTCGGAAATTATGAGAATGAATGGAAATTAACGATAACGAAATAAGCGTATCTACTGGTTCAACGCATCATTATTACAACGAGATTGAAAACGCTTTCCGACCAAAATGCCAATGTTTGTTTATAAAATAACAGTTAAAATAACTTGGCGCTTTTGTTTTCATGTAGTATCTTATCTATACAAATAAATAAAATTGAAGTGTCTGTTTGTAATATCAAAAGAACAGCTTTTTACTAACTGCATACGAAAGTAAATACTTTCACTGGTAGATAGCTGATATTATCGGGCATAGTGTAGGCTACTTATTTAACTGACTTTCAAAAAAGGAGGAGGAGTTGTGTTTTCTACCTCTGTATATCGATACCTCCGTGATTTTTTAACCGATTTGCGTGAATCTTTTTTTCATTGAAACAAAAACTTTACAAGATGTTCCCATAAAAATTTCATGTTCCAACTCTTCAATCCTGATGCTGCAGGGGTAGGTACTGCCCTCCTAAACTGTGGCGATTTAGGAACTGTCGATTATGAATAGTTATTGTAGGAGCCAACTAAAGACTATATCGTTGAATTCCAGGACCCAACTCCTCAATCCTGATACTGCAAGGTTTCTGCCCAGCTAAACTGGGCATTTAGGAACGCGGACGAAGTCGCGGGCGTCCGCTAGTTATAATATAAAAAAACTACCGTTTTTACAATATTATATAGTACGTTTATCTCACAAAGTTACGTGTGCTTTACTTGTGGTTACATTATGTAGGTACATGCACATTGCATAAGTGTGCGTGCCTGTCAGGAGGTTGAAATTCGACTTCCAAAGGTTCTACTATATTTAGATTATGTTGTTATAGTTCTCTCAATTCACAAGAACGCGTGGCTCATGGTTGTGTGTGTGTCGTACCAATATAAGTGGGAGCGAGAGTTTGCTCGCACCTGACCACTCCCACTTAGGCTCCTGACCGGCACACACACTTACGCAATATGCACGTACACGACTTAACCACAAGTAAAGTTCACGCGCCCTCGTGAATTGCAAGAACTATAACTAAATTCAGTACCTATATAACACAAAAACAATGTTCCAGCGTTCGGCAAATATCAATCAATGTCAAATGTGGTGTCGAATTATATGCGATTCACAAAATCAATACTCCATTCGAGATGAAACGTAACCGTGATTGATTTACCTAATTTGACAAGCATTCATTTATTCAATCGAATGTTAATTTATCATCACAAATTTAACATTAATTACTCTATTCACTCGGGTTTATTTGCGCATTTGTTGGTACTCTCAAAAACTCTACCCACTGTAAACTGGAACATACCGAATCAGGAACAAGTTTAACCAGCATCAGTTTAAAATTTGTGTTTAACTTTTTAAGTTAACATTAACTGAAGGAGTACAAGTCATGATAAAGCTTCTTTATACTAATTGATGCACAGATAATAATATGAAAGCACTCTGCGCACTACACCGGTCACCAGCCCACACTTTGAAGTGATATACCTACATAAACGGATCAGTAACGAAAAAACACGACGGACAATATTACTAAATTGTCCAGTAGACAGTATCAACACATATTGAAATATCCATATACAACGCGTTTAGTGACCTTATACATCCTCGTAAAAAAATGAGCTTATGACCATTTTTTATCCCATATTCGTATCGATCGGAACGGGTTTTTTTTTTGCATACGCCGTAATGAGTATGGGACTTAGCGTTGCCAGACGTCCCGTATTTCCCGGGACATCCCGTACTTTAGGCATAATTTAAAATGTCCCGGCGGGACAGGCTATGTCCCGTATTTGAACTGTACCCCGTTTTTCATTATGAAATCGATTCAAGTATTCACACACGCAACATTCGTAAAAAAGCGAGTTGATGACCGTTTATATACCTACCTAATTACGATTATAACTGTATTGATTTTTGGAGATATGTTAAAACGAATAAAAATATGTTGAAACTGATTTGATCCTCGGAAAAATATAAAAAAAAAATGACACTAAATAATTTTGTTTTTTATTTGTCCCGGGTAAAAAACTGAAATCCCGTATTTTTTGCCCATTTAACCATTTGTCCCTTATAGGCTGAAAAAAAAATCTGGCAACCCTAATGGGACTCATGGAACGATGTAGTGAGCAGAGAGCAGAGCGAAAGTGTCAAATACACTTTCGTATTCTATCTAACACTTCTATATTTAGCTTCAATTACTTGACCGGGTAACAAGTAATAAATTAATCTGCCCGTCTCCGTCGTGGTTGATAGAACAAGCATACTTCATTTAGGTATACCTAATACTCAATCTTTACGCCACAGATTTACAGTAGCTTTCACGAAGTACGATATAATAGTTAAACAGCTTAGCTTCGTAGTTCATTTGTTTATTAGAAGCTCTAGAACTATCTTATTTAAATGAAGCCTAGAAAACTACCCATCCTGTTTAAATATTGATACTGAGAGCGGTGACACGCATAGATACCTACCTATCAATCGATTGAGCTCGATAAGTAAACTTGACTTGACTTGGTCAGTCGGCCACTTTAATTAAAGATCTAAACATTTATCTGTGCCTTCGAGAGCGAGATAAGCTTTTAAAAATCCTGTTAGAATCACAACCACTAATATCAACTGGTAAAAATCATCGTTTAATCTAAAAATCACAGTTCCAAATCTAGACTGGCAGAAAATGCTTTAGAAGTCCGCCTTTTGTACTATTGTTCGCAATGAAGTGAATAAAAAATATTAAAAGTATACTCTATACAACCGAGTCTAATTAGAAGAATCTGGCAACTCAATACATTACGTATATTACATTTTTTTATATCAATATTTTTTTTATTCTTATTATTTCAAGAGGCTTTTAAAGGTGATCTATAATATCCAATTTGAGCATCAAGCTTGTGTTAAGGTTTAGTTTTTAATAGGTGCTACTCATTATTTTTGATCAGTTGTCATTAACATATCAAAGTAATTAAAGAGCAAATTTAGTCAAATTGAAAGGAATCAATTAACAACCGCTTACACTATAGAAATAGCTAAGCAGCTTACGTTTTCTAATTAACTTCTTTGACAAAGGCGGGACAAAATGCACCGCTTTGTGGTAAATGGCGCTATATACTGTATGCCTCGAAACTATTAAGTTACCAATTTAATATACCAAATATACCTACTTGTATAATCTATACTATTTATAATATAATAAAGTGCAAGAGTTTGTTTGAACACGCTATTCTCTGGAACTACCAGACGGATTTGCAAAATTCTTTTTATATTTGATAGCCCAATTCTTGAGGAAGGTTATACGCTATTCAACATCTCGGTACGACTCTTAGAAGCCGAGCAAAAAGAAAAAATAGCGCGAGCGAACAATGCGATGTGGTGAGTCGGTGGTCGAGAGCGGTCACCCGACGAGAACCGAACAAGAACCGAACCGAAGACTATATATTATTTATTAATCCGGAAGATCAAAGAGTACCCACGGGTTTATTAAAAACTAAATCCACGCGGACGAAGTCGCAGGCAACGGCTAGTTATATATATAGAAAGATACTAGGAACGAGTATATATAGATAAACTAACATACAAACACACTTTCCGCATTTGCAAAATTAGTAAGGGTAAGGACAATAATAAGGAAAATCATTTTTGTGTCCATATTTGAATAAATAAAACTCTGTTTTCTTTACCTTTCCCTTTTCGAGGGAAACTTTAACTTCAGCCTTAAGGCATAGTTTGGAGCTGATGAGTGATCTGAAGATGCCATTACATTATGTAAACACTAGTTGATGCCCGCGGCATCGCTCGCGTGGATTTAGTTTTTAAAAATGCCGCAGATTTCTTTGATTTTCCGGGATAGCCTATGTCACTCTCCCGGTCCTCAACTGTACCCAATTTACCCATGAAAAAAATCTTGGCGATCTGTTGCTTTGTTGTAGCGTGATCGAAGAACAACAAACAAACAAATCCACTTTTGGATTTATTTTATAAGTATTATCGGTATACGTAAGGTTTGCTAAGGGTACTTAACTTAATAAATAAGATTTATACCGTTAAAAACATAATTTTCTCCTTGCTTAAGTAACAACGAATGTTCGTCGATTGTTCTATTTACTTAACAAAAGCAATCAACCCATGTATCATAAAAGCAATAGTTTCACTTTAAGCTTACATTCGTGGAGGGTTTTATGTAAGCGCCCGCTGGGCGAAACCGCGTGTCTTAGAAATAAACCAGCAAAAGCACTTTTTCTAGTCAGACCGCTTGGCTTTTGAACGAGATGGAGAAAAATGCTCTTTATGTTTATAGTTATACGCTAAAATAGAAAAATATTCCTTTGTATGGTATGGATATTATTAGTTTCGATGTTTTAACCCTTATCCGTCGTCAACTGAAGTCCACTGCTGGACATACAAAGTTTACGAGCCGACTTTACGAGAGCGTAAAGTCGGCTTCGTGCACACTTCGTAAAGTCGGCTTCGTGCACACTTCGTAAAGTCGGCTTCGTGCACACTTCGTGACATATTATGCTACTTATTATTCTGGAAGATCAAAGAGTTCCCGCAGGATTTTAAAAACTAAATCCACGCGGACGAAGTAGCGGGCTACCTAAACTAGTAATACATAACAAATATTTTAATTAAATAAATTAAGAAATATAATTAATGGTATCAGTTCCTACATATTCTGTCTTGGCTCTTGTGGCTTTTTAGATAAGATTCTTCCTAAAATAAGGATAACTCGACCAGGAATTTTATTAGAACCACAACTCTGTAATTAAGGCTGCAATTACACTTAGTCTTACTCACCTCACGTATGTAAGTCACGTATCGTTCGTTAATAATGTTATGTACGTAGCTTACGCTAAAAAGTTACTCTTGAGAAAAATTGTTAAAGTATCTTATTTGAAGGAAGCTCGCTGTATGAAGTTTATTTAATTCATTTTACTTACCGCACTTCCCGAGGCAACGTGGGGGTATAATACTCCCTTCATTCTAAAACGGAAAATATTTCCGCCTTCAAAGTATAAGCATGGTATTTTTAAAGCGATAAGTTTCTATTAAGGAAAATGATGGAGCTTTCTTATTACGCAATATGGCTTTCCTCTATTGTTGGAACTAAGCCGGCAGGGGCGTAACATACCGTACCGATTTAGCATTTCGATACGACACTGTGCCGCGTGTATATTGGTAAGACTAAGGTGAATATTATTTATAAGTAGACCATTATAACCATATATGACACTATGCCCGTTTTCACCAATCATCCCCTAAGTTCATTAACCAATGTGTGGGTGTAGATACCTACCCTAGATGTTTGTGAAAACGAAATTGATAGAAGGCGTCTCCTAACTTAGCTTAGGTATCTCGTAAAAGTTAGGGAACGTTGATGAAAACGGGCAACGTCTGCCAATTCTCACTTGGCCAGCATTTTGGACTATGGCCTATACCCTTCTTCGAGAGAGAGGTGACCTGTTCCCAGTTGTGGACCGGTGATAGTTTGTGATGAATGAAAATGGATAATATGATACTGTGAATTCATTTGATGGTAATGAATTAATAGTGTATGAGGCCATTAATAATTTAAAATACTCCTTACTAATATTATAAATGCGAAAGTGTGTTTGTTTGTTGGTTTATCCTTCAATCACGCCACAACAAAGCAACGGATCGACGTGATTTTTTGCATGGGTATAGTTGAGGACCTGGAGAGTGACATAAGCTACTTTTTATCCCGGAAATTGAAAATGTTCTTACGGAATTTTAAAAACTAAATCCACACGAGCGAAGCCGCGGTATAGTTTGACAATAAATTGACTTTTAAAGAGTATTTACCTATTTTCTAATTTTTTAAATTAATTAACTTTGACTTCGAGTCTTTGACGCGATACGGTTTTCTTTTTAAAGTTTCATTTTATGTCTACCACAGAAACATTAAAGCTCAGAGCCCAATCCTCACCAAGTGGGGCTTCGTATTACAATTACAATTTACAAAGGAATCAAAATACTTCACAAGTCAAACTGTCCATTATGACTTTTCTTTCATCTAAGTATTTTTATCTTTAATTTTTCCCTTTTTGATTTTCTTGAATGTTAATCCGAAATAAAGCATGACTTTAATAGGAAGCTATAGGATAATACGTAGTTATTTGTTTATTGCCGCCTCAATTTAACACATTTTATCCCTATGTTCTTCAGAATGAGGCAGCATTTTTTCATATAATGATGAAATATTGCCTGAAAAAGGCAAATGCCAATTTCAATGTTTGTTTCAACTAGTGTATATTCATAGTGCCTTATTGTGTAATTCGAATTCCCATAACTTAAAACAATGTAAGGAAATCAGATTTCTTCCCTATGTGAATTCCATATTTATGAAACGATCTTCCTTTCCTTAGCTATATTAGTATTACTTCGTTAACACTAATATCTACTTAATTAAATAAGCAAAGAATAATTAAAAAGAGAAGAATAATTTAAAAGAAGAAGAGCCACAGCGGAGCCACTGATTCTCTTTACTTTTTCTAACGTTAAGAAAAGAGGCAAAGGTCTATGTATGTTATACCCAAGTTTACTATTATTATTTTAGTCTGTCGTTTTGGTGTTGGAACTCCTTTTATATAAAAGAAGAAAAAAAGCCGCAATGTCAATCATCAAATGGCAGAAAATTCAAAACTCATTTGAACACCTATTGTCTTGTGTGATAATTTTTTGTTTTTACTTAATTATTAGACAATGAATGATTTTTCATAAATAAAATTAAAAAAAATGGATTTCACTGATGTTGATAAGGATCTCGAAACCGAAGTGGCCCAGATAGAATTAAGGTACCTTAACATATAATTTTATGACATTATGTAATAAAAGTAACATCCAATCATAGATTAATGATTGGAAGTTGCTCGGCGTAGCACCTACCAGTCCTTGATCTATGTGTCCAATGTTAATCTCCAAATTAAACTGTTATATACCTACTCGGTAATATCAATCGATACAAGAAATGGGAAGTTTTCTGACAGTATTTAAATATGAAAAAAATCAATTGAAAGATCGGTTTTGCATGGAAAAAATTTTTGAAAATCCACAGCAATTGTCGGAAATTTGACTGGTGTTTGTAAATTGCGCAGTTTCTGATAAAATGCGACCAGGCTAAAATAGTCGTTTCGCTCATAGTAACAAGTAGGAATATCCACCGATAAAACATACTAAAAATAAACTCCTGCCAACGTTTGACCTTTCGTAAAATAAACTGGGAATATGTTCCAATCCTATCGCCGCCAGCCAACTAGCACGTAAAACAAAACTGTCACGTAGCAGACCTTCATAAAATACCATACGTACTGCGCTGCACTATCTCGGCGAGTAGGTACTCTCGTTTAAACTTTCGAAAAATACTGGAAAAGCAGAAAAAATACTCTCTATATTTCGTAAAAGTCTGGATTTCATGACTGGTGTTTTCTTTCTGATCACTCCCTTATTCCTTTATTATAAAGCCTTTATGGATTAACTATAAAGTAAGCGTGTACTCGTTAAATAACCTGCAACCGTAAACGTGTACTCGTTAAACAACCTGCAACTTGTTAGGCAAGAATCTGATACCAAGAGAATAGCCCGATATTTTTCTTCTTACATCTTAAGTGTCTTAATTTTCCCAGTTACAGTCTTATTTAATAAGTACGTACGAAGAAAATTACTTCGGTAAACTCATAAATATATTAAAAAATAAAATTCCCAACTTTCGTTAGCCACACCCTTTCACCAAATTCTTTGTTTGAACAGATTGGAGGCAAAAAAATATTTGATACGCTGAAAAATGCGTTTATCTCACCTCTATTTGAACATTATCGTGCAAATATTTTTTTTACTAAGGGCCGATTTCACCAACTTAAAATAAGTGATATCGGAGCGTAAATTTGATATTTTTTTATTTGGTGAAATCGGTACTTAGAATATGCTGAGATTAGATTAGATCTAATTCGCAACATGTACACATCCCACACACAATTCTATAACGTTTTGCCTTACAATTGTCGTGACAAACAACACAATAACATAACAAGGTTACTTACAAGCGTTTATCATAAAAGTAGGAGCGTAGTTGGCACTTTGCATATAAAACCGATAGAGTACCTACCACAAGTACAGGCGGCATCATTATCCACGTATTATTATGCGACCTCGCATGCCACATTACTTTTTTTAATCTCCAATAACTTACTGACCTAAATAAATTCTACATTTTTTTAAATTAAACATCATCATCATCATTCTTGCTGGTTCTTCTTCAACCAGTGGTAGATTCATTTGATGATTCGAAAGTACTTCTTAAAAGTTTATTTGAATAAAAAATTATTTTATTCTATTTTATTCAATTCTATATCTATTTTTCATCACTTTTAATGCGGCATTTAATTGCTTAAAACGTGCATAACTTGGAAAAATCAGAGGTAAGTGCCTGGGGCTAAATCCCGGGCCCTCTGAAAAAGAGGCCCGAAGGCTTACAACTACTACACTATAACTGCGATAACATAGCAGTAGAGTTAAATTCAATATTTGCACGTAGTAAATTGATAGCTACTTTAATTCTTTATTCTCTTTGAAAGATTGTACCGATCCGATGCTGCCTGTACCACTATTTTAATGAAAACAAGCAGCCTTCAGCGGTGTAATCACTTCATCGATAAAACTGTTTGCTCCGCGCCGGATTGTATATGCAAATCTATAAAAATAATTGGAATTTAAATGAATCAATCTGATTGGATTTTTTGTGACTCCATTTTTTGAATCAACAAGAGTGCCCGATATGACTTTATCTGACGTTCATTAAGATCATTGGTTTCTCGAGACTGCAAGAAATCACTTCAATTTATTTTGATTTAAAAATAGATTACGTAACATGCGGGCCCTCGCCCTCTTCTTGCCGCTTATGTGTGTCAAGTACCTATTACAATAAGAGTGTTACCAACTATACTGTTATAGACAGTATTATGCTTTATTTCACTTTGTTATACTGATTACTGTTCAGTAAAAATAATGAATAAAAAATACTGTGTCCGTCATCAGTGGTATTTAGAGCCATTAATAATAATGAACCATATATAAATTAAATACAATTTATTTTTCCAAAATATGCGTAATGTATCTTCCCTCTCCAGTGTTAATATTATTTACTCCTTCAAAAAAAGTTAGTAACCCTTAACGTAACGTAAGTAGTGCCTACAGTTACTACTATTTACTCGCGTTTATTTTCAGTCGCGACTGTACAGTCGTTTTAATGAAAACTACTCCGTATCAGCCTTCAGCGTTCAAATCGGTGCATCAATAAAACTGTTTACTTGCCCGATGGATTTCGCGCAAATCAATAATCGCCGTCGTAACGTTGAAATTACGTTTAATTCAATTTAACGCTCTGCGCGCTCGCCGGCGGCACCCTTCGCGTGAAATTCCTCTTATTGGAGATTTAATCCAAAGGACTTGGGGGAAACGATGTTGGAAGCACACTGAAAAATGCGTGTCAAATATTATGGAGACCACTTACGACCGAGACATCCCCTAGCACCGCTAGAAGTGCACTTTTCAACGTTAAATTGTGGTTCCCACTGCAAAAGGATAATGAACGGGAAATCGCTAAGTGGAACGGATTCCGATCGCCACAGATCGTGATGGTCTTGTGTGCATATCTAACAACTGCCAGCAAAATGCTTGCGAACGTCCATCTCCCTAGTAAGATGTCTTCCACCACTTAATGTTTCGATGCGAGGTCGCCATTGGAGCATCTTTGTACCACAGCTTCTACGAGATCGGTTCTACGAACCACCCATTGCCTCTTCAAATTGACGATTTTATACATTGCGATATTGGTAGATCTGACAAAACAATTAATTTGAATAAATTAATAAAGCTTGATATACAATATGAAACTGATTAAACTATTTTTAACGTTTAAAAGCTGCAGCAAACATTATGATACAATATGATAAATTAAGGTCAATTAAGCGCCCTGTTTCATTTGATGTCTGTTGAGCCAATCTACTAAATCAACGGGGAATTATCCGCCGATCACCTACATAACAAATTGTTTGCGGAGTACTATAAATGATTTATTATTATAATAACAAAAACTTTATTGTAAAAGAGATTTTAATAAACTTAGCGTTTAATGTGCCCAAGCTCTCGAATACTATTCTGTAGCGGAAGGATGCTTTCAACTTACTATTTTAATTTCTAATAATGGCTGATTAAATCATTATGTAGTTGATTCAAACTCCTTTAACTATCGTTTTTAGAAGTGACAACATGATCCCTCATAGACTGAATAATTTTTTTCCACCATCATACTTTATGAATTTAGTACCTACATTTACATTTTTGACAACGTCTCACACAATTTCTATTTACGTACTATCTACTCTGATTCCAATCGGAAAATTTTGTGTCCACCGGATTTTCTTTATCTTTTAGAAAAAAACCGCGTAATAATCCAAGTAAACAAGTTAATCCGAGCAAATACGACGCATATGACTTTTGTACAGCTTTATTTACTTTCGTTATGATAAGAACTTTTAAGTACTTGTACCGACTAGTTAAATATTTATTAAACGCGCGCTTGTTGTTCGCTTTGAGGAGTGCTCACAATGAAGTTTTAAGCTACCTAGCTTAGCTTCCTAACGAGGTAACTTATGTTCGATTACGAGGAGCAAAATTCTTTCTATTTCAGAGAGAGTGCCTAGGTTATTGAACCTCTGTCGGAAGTGAATTAGCTGAAAGAGGCCTATGACCAGTAGTGGACGTGTATCTAAACTTGTAGAGTAGAAACTACTACCGTGTCCATAATTTTTTATATTTATTTCATAACGCAATAAACCTCGCAACGTACTCGCATCTCGAGGGATATTCGGAGAAATATCTCGCTTTGTTACTTTAACTAAGTGGATAACGGATTATTACCTTCTTATTATTCCCTACGCGTTTTGTCAGACATAAAGATAATGTATGGCATTCATGAAATTGGAGCCATCAACCTACTTTTCGCTGAGTTAATTCGCCATTTTGCTTACGGCCGAAGCTTCTTTGTTTGTCGCAAAAATATACCGTTATTTGATATTCATTATTTATAACGAGATTTATACGTTCGCGTAATAAAGAGTATATTATAGGTATATCTAGTACGTAACGTATGGTTTCATTTATCAATTCGAAGAAGGTAGGATTTCCCTAATTTCATGATCAATAAGTAATTCATATTATATCAAACGTACAGTTTGTCTGTCCAAAGAATAAGAGTTTCTTGCCTGGTTGCATGGACTAAACTTGGTGAATGGTATGATGGTATTTTAGTGGAACATACGTTATTTCTGCATTATTATAAGTGTCATGATACCGAATAGCATTTAAACTGTTCACATAAATTCTTACATACGTGATCTAGCATTATTTCACTTTTTAAACAAGGGATTGACTTTGAATACTCTCAAAAATTTCTCTGTTCACTTTATAAAGAAATCTTTCAGTTTCAATTAGTTACGTCAATGATTCGAGATAGAGAACATCTTTACAACTATTTGGTTTTTATTTAAATTTTATGTGATTATTTTCAACGTAACATCGCCTAGGTCTTACGTCGCCGGGCATTCTTCCAGACTCGTGAGTTGTGACGTTTTAAATTACAGTTGCGTGAACACTATCACGTGAAAAATATCATTCATAGCAAAAAATCACTCTTGTATATGACGTAGGTACAGATACGTCTGGTTCTCCTGAATATTATTATGAAATCCGTTTTGTTTAAAAATATGTGGATATATTATGTTTTCATCGTTTTCACAAACTGGGCACCACTCCAGAGTCATGCGCCAAAGCTACCAACATCCGCATCATGTGATAACTGATAACTATCGCTCACAACGTTAAAATTTATGCTTCGACAGTGAACATTCATTGTGGTTTCTAATACAAAAATATCATATTTTTAATCTTTCTCACTAGTAACATAAATACGAAAGTGTGTTTGTTTGTTGGTTTGTTCTTTTATTATGCAGTAACAGTGCAACGGATCGACGTGATTTTTGCATGGGTATAATTGGACGTACATGTGCAATAAAGGGTCAACACACAACTTATCAATTGAAAAGTTAACTTTATTCCTTACATTATGTATGTATTTAATTTGACAAAGGTTTGTGGGTTGAAACGTTATTGCGTATGTGCGTCCAATTGAGGACCTGGTGAGCGACATAGGCTACTTTTTCCACGCGGATGAAGTCGCGGACATGACCTAGTAATTTAATAATATCTACAAAGCGAAAACCTGAAGGGTAACTTTTGGTATAAGGGAGTCCCCCACCAAAGCGTCGCTTTCCCGTCTAATTTGCATAACGTTCCCGACAAGTATCTCTATCAACATATTTTAGTCTATGAATAAATGTTGAATATTTTATGCAAGAGAATTATTATATGTGTAGTTATAGCCTTGAGTAATCATTTTCAATCCTCCAGATGTTATGAATTACTACTACTGATACCCGCGACTTCGTACGCATGGATTGAAGTTTTTTTGGTGTCCCGCGGAAACTCTTATTTTCCGAGATAAAAAGTAGCCTATGCTATTCCAGACTATAATCTAACTCTGTGCCAAATTTTAGCCAAATCGGTTTAGTCGTTGCAGCGTAATTGAGTAACAAACATCCATACATCCAAACTTACGCATTTATAATATTAATAGTACGTATTAATCGTTGAGCTTTCTGCTTGAAGAAGGTGGTGTTAATTTACGCGCTATTGAATCGCACTTTATGGGTGATTACAATCCACCACAACTCGACGGCAATAAAAACGTCCATTAAACCGGCTTCTGAACTACCAAAAGCCCGAAATGAAAACGTTACGGTTACAGTCGACTGAGGAATTACGACCCCCCCTTATATCAGAACTGTAATTAGCCTTAGAGGTATTTAAGGAACATGGAAAATTTTCCCAATTCATACAAGGTGTAGTTCTTTCAATTCACGAGGGTACGCGGCTCATGGTTGTGTGTGTGTCGTATCTATATAAGCTTGAACCTTGACCGCTCCCACCTAGGCTCCTGACAGGCACACACACTTACGCAATGTGCACGTACACGACGTAACCACAAGTAAAGCGCCCGTAACTTCATGAGATAAACGTACTATAATTAACAAATAAATAATATAATTAATAGACTCAACTGTAGAATACTATGAGCAATAAAACAATTTTAACTATTATAATAATTCTATTTAATCTCAAAAAATTGGCTCAAGTAATTGCTTATCAAATTGCTGTGAGAGTGTTCACTGTAGGTGAAATCTCATTTTTTCGATAAAACCTTATAAGTTATAATATTTGTATTGTAGAGAAATACGTATCTAAGCGGTATGTGAATAATAAAGTCTGCGGTGTGTGAGTAAAATAGTGTGCGCTAAAGTCACGCGCGGGACTGGTAGATAAATAATTACAGTTACAATGCAAAAAATCAAATTCTGAGTATTATGTATTAAAATGAATGACTTGCATTAGTGATAAATCCCAAATCCTACAAATATCTGGTATTTTGACTTTCTTTTCCTTATTTATTTCAAAGTTAAGAGTAAAACCTAGAAAACAAACCAACTTAAGACTCATTCAAGACTGTTAAGCTCCTTGCTTGCTAATAAAAGCAAATACATAGTAATACCACAGTAATACTTACATATTATGTCTTCGTCTCCCAAGAGGCTTGAAAATAATCTGTTCTTTGTGATCAGTCAAAATAAATATGGAATACTATTCATAACCATTATGACAGTGACCTTATTCAAAGTTATGAGTTAACTTTTTTTTAATTTTATATCTAACTGCTCTAATTTTATATCTAGTAACCTTATATTCCTATAACAGTTATGTAAACAAATATATACGGTTAAAGTTAGTTCTTTCCAATTTTAATTTCACCCAGATAATAATTATTCTATTTAATATTTTTGCAAGAAACCGCTTTATCTTGAGTGTATATAAGTACAGCGACACACCTGATAAAAGTACGTCACCAACTTTTCGGTTGCGGCTGAATTGTCGTTAGTATTTGGTTGGTATGACACACCAAATGCGCCGAACATAACACCGCCATTCAATAAAATACAAAGTCACTTCGAATAGGTTTTTTACCTATTCGACTGGAACGTTGGTGACACTCATCCTAATACGAAATAGTAGGTGAAATGCGTTATATTTTAGTGAATAGCCCTGCAGCGCGCTACGCGAACTTTCAGTCACATAAGGGTGGGAACAAGCCAAGGATGCCTCACTGCGATACCTCGCGGTTGCGGTTTAGCTCGCTACCTCGATGCCACCTCCATGTAAAACAAATGTATGCAAACAGACGAGCGCGAACATGCCGAAGTATACCTCACTGCGATACATCGCGGTTCACATCGATGTTTCTCGGCATGTTCGCGCTCGTCTGTTTGCATACATTTGTTTTACATGGAGGTGGCATCGAGGTAGCGAGCTAAACCGCGACCACGAGGTATCGCAGTGAGGCATCTCTGACATGTTTTCACCCTAACGCATCGCGTGATGTGTCTATGGCTATGAAAAATACATTGAATGTGTTCTCGCGGAAATAACTGCCCGACAAAAGTACGGCGCTACGCCGCTGAAAGCGACATAATTTCGGCTGATGTATCATAGGTTACTTAAAACGGATTGCGAGCGTACTGAGTTAAACTTTTTTTTTTTTAAATATTAGCTAAGCTGTAGTGGACTAATATCCTCCTATCCCCTCCAAATAAGCGGAAAGTTTGTGCTAGGAGTGGGTACGACAATAGTGCAAGGGGCGGATTTGAACCTGCGACCTTTCAGTCTTCAGCCCGCACCTATAACCGTAGGGCTATTGAGACTATAAAATAAGACTTTAGGCGACGTAACTTGGGTATTTGACTAAATTTTTTTTATATACTTAAAATATAGGTTTTTAATATTACAACACAATGTCATTTTTCTTTTTTTATTATCTTAACTAGTTCCTAAAATATAGAGCTTTTAAGTTTCCTGTTAAAAAGAAAGCGCTATTGGAACATGACGTCACGATTCCGTAGCTCCGTACACTCTCTACAGAATTTAGTTTTAGAAAGAGACGGATATAATCGCATTAAAACAGCTTATAACTTATTTTGTTTTTCGACCGATTTATTTTCTGTTTTTACAAGTGTTATCCTTTAATATCACATTTTCGCTTGGAATTAATGAACATCCACACTTTGACAATCAGTCAAATACCCAATTGGGCAGGTGTGTTGCGACACTAACGGTTTGATGTAAATAAAGATAATATACAGTAGGAACACTTATCATAAGAACTCTATCGAATTTACGTCTTATGACGTCTACCGCTGTATCTATAGTCTACACCATATCTACACGTCATATCTGAATTGATCCTGATATCGCAGTAATCCATTACATATACCTATCAGCTATGGAAAAACATTTCACGTTTATTGCATGTTTCAACTGAAGACTGTAACTTTCTTCAGATAGTCGTTTCGTGAAAAATCACATTATTTTATATCTACCACGTCTCTAAAGATCACTTAAATCATAAATTTATCATTAGTGCTATTAATAACAGGAGTGATCAATGATATCAATTAATTTTTAAAAAACCCACGGGATACATTTACTTACCTAAAATGATATCGATGCAAAACCCTGAGACAAATGTATCTAAAACTATATCAAGAATTAAACTAACAAACAAATACACTTTCGAAAATAAAATAAGAGTATGATTATCGTGTATCGAGTATCTTTCGTTGCAATTCAGTGGCCAACAACCTCCAAATACTATGCAAATACGTATATTTGAATGTCACCCGGCTTATAGATCGCAGGATTTGCTACAACGCAAATGTAATGTTGGCGGGACGCTGCATGGCTTTATAATGCAAGTATAGTCTTTCTTAGCATCATAAGTACTTGAACAAAGTTATTGTGATTAGTTAATGATATTATAATATGCTTATTGATAGTGTCGACGTTATAATTTGATCACATGCATCTCTTAATAATGTGACTGCTCCTTTGAAAACGTGCTCCACTTAAGTGACAGATAGCTTTATAGGTCATCCATGATCTAACGACAGGTCCCAATTTACAGCTTTCACGATAAAATCGGTTGTATGCACTACCGATGCGTTCCAAATAGACTTTCTAGGGTCGGCAGACTACGGTACATAAGTCACCAAACCAATATTCACCATCTGACTAAGCATATAAGTCAAAGCCGTTGGCTTGAGAGTTCAAATTGCTTAGACTTAATTATGTGCTTTAGTCTGCCGACCCTAGATATTGTATGAATGAGCATGTCTACAGTTTAGACAGGCACATTCTAAGCGCGATGTGCAAATTTTGACAAGGACGTTCTGACGACATTAAGTTGTGACGTAGGTATTGCGTCAGCTAATCAGGACATAGAATTATGGAACAAAAGAATGACTTCGCATTTATCTTCCAACGAGAATATTATAGTTAGCTCAAACTTTCTAAAGGGTCTTCACTCTTCAACATACACATAGCTCTTGGGACTCCACAATCGCGATCCTGTTGCAGTTATATTAATTAGAACTTTAAAACTTAGTGAGCGAGCTCTAGAGATTTGTCTGAAACCACTCGAAACGCTTTTAATATAAGTTGTTCAGTGTTCCTATTCTCATTGTGCTATTCTATTTAGCTTCAATCGTTTTTTTTTTGTATTCTCGTTTTAGCATTCGAAGCATTATGTTTTATAACATTTAAATTTCAAATTCGTTTTTGTCGCCTAAAAGAACTTTTAAAATTATTCTCACTTTATATTAATTAAAATTAAAAATAGAAAGGTAAGGACTGAATAAAGGATAAGCAGATAAAAGTACAGAGTAATAAATCTTTGCAAGTCTAGCTCGAGGCTCACGAACTCTCGAATTATTTTATTTGAAAATAAAAAGGAGAGAACCACAAAAACGTCTGAATGAATAGTACAAAACAAGGCTGGAGTAAGCCTGTGATTTGTCAAAATTCCTTAAAAATATATTGTTTCAAAATTAAACGAGCATCAATAGTAAATTAAGCTCTGGCGTATGTAGTATGTGAGTGGCACTAGGTGGTATTACATATTATTTGTTGGAAAACTGACTAATCACAAGCAGATAATATTACTTTACAGAGCGCGTGTCTTCATAATTTCATTGAGCTTGCTTATTTATTATTTAAATAAAAATCAAACTTCACTTAAACAGAGCGCTCTAAGAGAGAAACTTCCTTAATCATAAAGTAAAAAGTCTTCATACTTATCCTACCTAACTTTAGTGACCAT
The DNA here is from genome assembly GCA_038048805.1 of Hipparchia sbordonii. Classification (NCBI taxonomy): domain Eukaryota; kingdom Metazoa; phylum Arthropoda; class Insecta; order Lepidoptera; family Nymphalidae; genus Hipparchia; species Hipparchia sbordonii. The sequence continues at coordinate 12,116,071 of CM076102.1, forward strand.
TTGCCAAATATGATAATAATTCAATGGATTTAGTTTTTACTAGCTTTCTTCCGCGACTTTGCCTACGTGGTTAGGTTTTTAAAAATCCTGCTGAAACCTTGTTTTTCCGGGATAAAAGATAACCCTTATCACTGTCCAAATCCTCTTTCACATTTATAATAATGAGTAAGAATTAGTAAGGATACGTATTATCACAAATCTGCGAGAAGTCTTGAACGTTGGCATCCTTACGTGATACAAATTCAACCAACTCGCACGAAACACTTTAGTTCAACGTTTCTGAAACGAACCGCTAAGGTGTGGAACACCCTTCCAGGATTCATGTTCCCAACCACCTATAATTTGAGTTCCTTCAAGGCAAAAGTGAATAGGCATCTAGGCAAGCGTGCTCCAACCTCATCAGTGCTTGATTAATTGTCGTCAAGGGCAAACCTATCCAGCAATAAAAAAATACACTTGGTAATAATATTAATGGTTCATAATGCTTTGTTCACAGTCACGGAGAAGACTTGATCGTGACCCCGTTCGCGCAGGTGCTGGCCAGTCTGCGCAGCGTCCGCAACAACTTCCTGTGCCTCACCAACGTACCAGCCTCGAAGTAAGTACCTTTTTTTTATCCGACGACAAGATAGTTCTTGACTGCGATCTCACTTGATGGTAAATGACGATGGAGTCTAAGGTGGTAACGGGCTATCTTGGAAGGAGTATGGCAGTATACATTCAACCTATACCTACCCCTAATTCGGAACGCTAAATCACTTGGCGGCACGTCTTTGGCGTTAGGATGGTAACTAGCCACGACCTAGTAAGGAAGTAAGGATTATAGCTATACTATTATACTATATAAATATATCTATAGGAATATAACTATATCGCGCTTCAACTATCTAACTGCGACAGATATAATATTTAAAATATTTACTTGGATGTATAAAATATATCTAAAATTTTGTCTGATCTAGTTATCACAATAGCTATCTAGGATTCGATTTATTCAAGGATAAAAGATATCTTGTAGATAGGTATTTAAAAATATATATTTTCTATTAATTTAATTTACTGGTACAAATAAATAAGACACTGAGATGCGAACTCAGCTCCGTTCAGAGCATTAGCAAATTGGAATTTCCTAGGAAATGCAGGAATATGATTTCAAGAAACTCGGTCCTATGAAATATATAAAGGCTCTTGCTATGGAGTAAAGTTTAACTTTGAAGAAGTTTGTTTGATATTTCCCAGGAAATATTCCTTTTACCATATATTTTGTTAATCAAATTTTGCTATATCTAATTACGCATAGGTCCACTTAGATGACACATAAACATTCTGACTTAACGTTAAATTTTTCTTTAAAAAAAAGTTTATTTCAGACTATGTAGTCCATAGATCTAATCTATAGAGCGTGCTCTGAATTATCTCGGACTTAAGATAGAGTCAAAACAAGACACAAATATGCTCAGACATAAATCTGTCTCGTTTTGACTCTGTCTTGAGACTGAGACTCTATAGATTTCAGCTTTAGCCTTAGCAAAAAGCAACAAATTCCTTATGGCTATGTTAATATTGTTAGTCATGACCTATCTAGGCAAGTAACTATTATAAATACCATCTTATAGAAATCTAATACAGTATACACCCACAACCAAACCAATATTGGTGTTTGGCCAACGAAATATTTATCCCTTCGCGGCCAATCTAGCAACAGAGATAGATAAGGTTTATTTTTAACCATTAAAGATAAAGTAAACATACACGAAATCAATTTCGAGATTGGCTTTAAGATTGACGGGATAAACATCCACAAAAAAAGTATTTCGTTGGAATCAATTTCGATTTATTTAGTAGACTTGTTTTAAAAAATGCATCTAGTGTTGTATTTGAATAAAAATACCTACTTTTATTCCAATAGGACGAAATCAAGTAGAATAGAAAAACTGTTATTCAAACAAACTTTTACGTTTTATTTTTTTGCCGTAGGTACATAATACTAGGTATGTAATAGTTAGATAGTGGCGGTAAATCTTTACTTCAAAATATAGTAGGTCGTACATAAATCTATACTAATATATAAAGCTGAAGAGTTTGTTTGTTTGAACGCGCTAATCTCAGGAACTACTGGTTCGAATTGAAAAGTTCTTTGTGTTGGATAGTCCATTTATCGAGGAAGGCTATAAAACATCACGCTGCGACCAAAAGGAGCGAAGTATCAGTGAAAAATGTTGCAAAAACGGGGAAAATTATCCATATTTAAAATATATTCTTTTAAAAACTTCTTAATCGCGATCATAATAACAGAAATTGACATGAACGAAGTCGCGCACAACAGCTATTTAATAAAATAACGTCAAAAACAGTTACCTAATAATTATTATTCGTAAATACTCACATTTTTAGTTAAGAAATAAGATAAACTCTAGTGCTCTATCTTGTTATTATCCATCATGCAAATACTGTCTGTACGAGTACGATTTTAATCAATTTTAATAGGAACAATTGATTGATTCATTAATAAAATGAGTTCACTTGTTCAAAGATACAACTCGTATTTTTGCTTGTTGATTTCTGAGTCATAAATTAGTTACGTGGTACGTACTCATTACGAGACACTTGCCAGCGTCCGTAGCGCCTACGTCACCATACGTCAGAGAAAACGCGTCGGGAATGTACTTGAGCAACGCTTTTATTATCAGCAGCCATGTCGTAAATTAACTGTGACTTTTATTTATACTTTCAATAATGTGTAATGACGCGTTGCTGTTAATGTATGTATTGTGTGAACTGGATAATTATACGTGAGCTGCCAAAGAATTTGCATACGTTTTTACACAAAGGTGAATCGTCTCTCGGAGAGAAAGAGGGTACCTCTCCCTCTTTGTGGACCTCATAAAACTCAACTGATTAGTAATTTGATTGATTGTATATTTGTTAAAGATCTATACGCGCCACGAGAAAATTTTGTCTTAATTATACTCGCGATAGAGATTCACATAGAGACTACAGAACGAGTAAACATGTAGACGACTTTGCCGCTGAATTATTGATTTAACATTTATCTCAAAAATAGGCGTATAATTTATTACCTATTCCAAATTATTACAATATTACCAGTATGTAAATGGAGTTATAGCAAATATTACCCTTAGAAATTATAACTTTCCTCTATTCAACTAAATATACATATACACATACGGGTAGATAGAAACTTGGTAATAGCGGCGATATATAAGGGGGACATTGTCTCGTAAAGTTGAACCACGAACATTGTAACCGAATCGCTTTGTTAGGAACATTTACGACTCTCCAACAAGTCATTAATGGTTTTAAGTACAGGCTTCAATCAATTTTCCTCCCCAATTTTGTTTGCTACGTACCTTAATTAATTAAATATAATATATGTAGTACTTTTATCTCACGAAGTTACGGGCGCTTTACTTGTGGTTACGTCGTGGACATGCACATTGTGTAAGTGTGCGTGCCTGTCAGGAGCCTAGGTGAGAGCGGTCAGGCGCGAGTAAGCTCTCGCTCACACTTATACAGATACGACACACACACACACACACAACCATGAGCCACGCGCCGTCGTGAATTGCAAGAACTATACTTATCAATAGGTACATCAAGTGTTGGTTTTTGCCAAAATTGTCTGTGTCTGAATGAACTAGGACAAGACAACTTATGTTATTTCTTATGCCTTTGAGAACCTCTGGACTGCAATCGACATCGACTTAACTACGGTACTAAAAAGGTCAAGAACTGATAGATAGCCATCGACATAAAAAGTGAAATAATACTTTTCTTTAGAAATATTTTTTTCGCGGACTGTAGACTACTTCTTTGAAGATAGTGAAAGGCTCGAAACCACGTCGAAAAAGAGATCCTTCTCAAAAGTGTATCTTTAATTTGCTTTAATCACACTGCCTTTCGCGGAATCCATAAATCTAAAAATTCTAATCTACGCAAATAAAAGAAATTGAAATAGAATGTCTGTTATTTCAAAATAACTGCCTCTACTTAATGTCATTAAATTCAAAATTATTTATTTCATGTAGGCCAACTTGTAGCTCTTATGACACGTCATGAATCTACCACTGGTTCGGAATGCAGATTCTGCTGAGAAGAGCCGGCTAGTGAATCAACAGTTGCTCTTTTCGTAACAAAATTCAATATTAATGTATAGCTACAGAATATTACAATGTAATAACTTATTACTACTATCTTGTAGCTGGAATTGGATGCCAAGCCGATTGATTCATGGAATTAACTTTGCCATTAAGAAAGTCACTAACTTTGTAATAACCCCAGACTTAACAAATGTGTCTTTACGCATTGTTTTTTGTCCAATGCGAAATCCATTAACTTCTTGAATGATTAAACGATGATTGACGAATTTTGGAACACAGATTTCTTTTATTCTGGGAAACCAAACGGTTCGCACCTGATTTTGAAAAACCTAACCCGCACGAATGAAGCCGTGGGCAACACCTAGTTTTATATACATAATTGTACAATGTCTTTAAATCTTTGTATTTCAATAATGTCTTTCGGGTCAATGTCAATATCCTTTAAGGCTATGTATTTTCATAAAATAAAGCTGTTTTCTTTTCTAAAATTTTGCCTATGGAGTTAATTCTGTTATCGCAATTACCTTCATAATGTCTTTTTTTATTCTACTTATTTGATTACTTATATAAGTGCCTTTCTGGTTTCACACTTTCCAAAATATAATAAACTCGTTAAACAAAAAGGAAAGAGTTAAGTTAAGTAGGCAATGTGCGTTAATGAAAAACGTTTCGAGCCGGCCTTGGTTAGACATTTTCGGATACATAAATATTTGTTCAGGGACAACAACTCCACGATATATAACAGTGAAATACCCTCGAGTTGTTTGCGATATCAATTCACCCTTTTAATGAAAGAGGCTTAAAAACTAAAAGGAATGGAAATATATTTTTTTAATAAAAACCACCACCATGATTGTTATTTTCGATCTCGATCCAGAAATAATTTAAAAATTAGTACCTATCAATTCCATCATATCGCCCCTGCTGGGAATCGAACCGCAATCACAGTTGTAAAACCAAACCACGAACACATTCGCGACTGCGCCAGAAAGGTTGTCCAAAGAGAAGAAACTTTTTTGTAGCTTCGGAAAAGTTGCCATGCTGAATAAGGGTTTTTTTGAAGTTTCAAGGCAAAGCTTTCGTGATTTTGTACTCTTATTTTTCAATTTCCTTGCGTCGGTATATTTTCAGAAAATTCTCCTTTGAATCAGCTGTCATAGCTATTTTTTGATTTCAAGTTTTCACCTTTAACCTTTAAAGCAACTCTTCTGAGCTACTCTTGCAAATAATATTATGATAAAAATATTTTAATGTAAGCATTATTTCATTCGTGAAAAAAATATTGTAATTGGGACGAAATATATCGTCAAGGGAAGGCCTTTTAAACAAATTGATATATTCTTGAACCTCTATCTGTTGAGCCCTTTTTATCTAGGTATACAAATAAATAAAATTAAAGTTTTTGTCTCTGATTTCGAAATAACTGCTTCTATTTTCTGTGCTCTTGTCCCTGGCGTGTTCTTAACTAGTGCTGGCGGGTGAGGTCCCGGGTTCAATTCCCGGCATGGACAATGAAGAAGTTTCTTAGTACTTAAGGATGTGCGTCGGTCTCGGTTCCCATCATACCCTTTAGAAATTAACTCACAAACATTTTAGACCGCGTCTTCACTTTTACCCTGTGAGGTCACATCGATAAAAATATTGAGTACTTAATTTATTTATCTACGATGTTTTGAAACTTCAAATATTACAGGTATATAAATTCTAGATGTCTATGGCAGCATGTTGGTATACTCTGTATAGGCAAACGTAATGGACGAAAGCTTTTATTAAACCAATAATATAGACTATGCAAATTTCAGTTCAGATCGGTACCTACCTACATATGTACATACACTCGTAAGTTTAACAGAAAGGTGGAATAATATTATAATTAAAATATACAATATATTTTACTAAAAGATATACTTACTATAATTTAAAATCACAGGCCATACTAATAAATATGTAGTATGGACCAAGGAAATGTCCAAATAGAGATAGGTTTAGGAAAAGGATTGAAATCTAGAGCGAGTAAATCGAGCCAAGTTTAAACTGTTAAGTAGATCCAATTAAAAAGAGACTCTTCCACTCAGCGATGCCGCCACTCACATTATTCTTAAATTAAAAACAAATTTCTTAACACACAAATTGCAAGCTGACTGCAATATTGCAGTTTCGTTGCAGTTCTATTTAAGTGGAAGACACCCGTATAATTGACCGCCGTCCAGTATAGAATACAACAGACAATATACAGTATAGAGTACCTACAACAGACTGCGTACGCCGTACATGCTCGATATGTTGACGGTACAACTGCGTCTAAACTGCAATATTGCAATCCAAGTACAGGCAGTCTATTTCGCTACCCTTCGACTCGGCCATAATGTTGTCTTTACGTTACTAATTTAAGTTTTATTTTTGTACCCACTTATGGTTTTTTTCCCATTATTTCAGATCGCGGAGATCGTCGGCCGCAGCGTCGGCGGTCACGCCGCAGCCGAAACAGCTTAACCCTGGAGGTAAGCGAATTCAGTAACATATCCTAAAACATAAGTACAAATTAAACACATAAAATTTTAAATAAACGGTCAGATACATGCCACTATATTATGCATACTTAAAAGGGAGTACCTACTTATATGTATATGACATTTTCATCATAAAATGTATTTTTTTTTACGTCCGCTCGATTCTTTTCTCCGTTGCTGCGTGATTGAAGGACAAACTCGCATTAATAATATTAGTGAGAATAGTAGGAATAATAATAACTGGTCAGTCTGATAAAGTGGTACCGAGCCGTTAGTAAATTCATTTGACGATTCGAAAAATTTATTTGATTTGTAAAAGTTTATTTGAGTAAAAAAATATTCTATTCTAATTATTATCAGGTACTTTGCATTCAGATGCCCAAAAAAGCTCCTGCAAATGTACCGAGATTCTTGCCGGCTACTCTCAGTAGAATCTGATTTTCAAACTTGTGGTATCTCAACTTATTATAAAAAAGGTTGCGTGTTTTCTTAATATAAAATCGTGTTTAATTTCAAAATTATATTTAATTAATAAGCACGAAAATAAAAACAAAATTACGACAATTTTAAAAGAATACTTACATACCTTTAATTTGCACGTTAATTTGCTTAAAATAAATGATGATTGATTGCGTTATTAACCACTTAATTAATGTGGATTGATGGAAAAACTTAATCCGACTGTTTCAACTAATTGGTTAATTGACTAAATACATCGAAGTGTGACTGTAATCATCTCCAAGGATTCCATTGAACCTCAAAACGATGAATCACTATCAACGTCCTGTGGCCAGCGCACTATGCTAACCTCATATACGTACCTCTACATCCTGAAAGTACGTTAAAGTACGAAAATTCCAAGTAAGGTACATTAGTTGCAGTGTCGGTGTAATACACATATAGACTACGGGCCCGTGTCCAAAAAATGGATGCGTCATATGAACCACCAGGTGACGTATATAGGACGATATAAGAGCATAAAATAATACGATTCAGCACTATGCCGTCACTTGTAAGCTGTCCAACTGAGTCCACTCTACCTGCACTTTTGAATTCTCACCAGCATTCAGTTGGACAGCTTACAAGTGACGGCATAGTGCTGAATCGTATTATTTTATGCTCTTATATCGTCCTATATACGTCACCTGGTGGTTGATATGACCCATCCATTTTTTGGACACGGGCCTGTAGTCTAATATATTGTACCGACTGTTATTTTACAATTTTAGGATATTTATTGTTAATTAAAAAGAAATCAAAAATGAAAAAGATCACTCCTTCTAAAGTGAATTAGTATAAGTTTCTCGTAATTTAGACCAGTTATGATCTGGTGACATTATTTTACTTTAATTGGTTTAACTTAATTAGAATTTCCAAAGTCTTCATAAAATTCTGTTTTTTAATGATCATAGTTTTTTCTTGGAATTAATTGTAATTTCAATCTGATTTCGCAGCTAACATGCAGTAGAGCTATCTATCAGCCTATTTTTGTTAAAAACAGCGTTCTTCGCTACCCCTAAATTATCCACTGCGGAAATTGAATTTTATATGTATGTAGGTACATTGTACCTACAGGTTTTAATAATTACCTTGGTACATATATATATGCTTAGGAATCTGATATCACGTTTTCCTGTCTATTTGAATGTTATTGTTTTGCACTATCTGATACGTTTCGCGGTAAAGCACACAAGCGCGGCCTACGCCTAAAAAATAATGCAATCGTACCATTCATTTCATGTCTATCTTATTTTATCAAAAAATCTCTAATATTATTGATAGTGTTGTTGTTTTGACGTTCTTCTGTGAAACGCATTTTTCCTGTCCTCTTATTGAGTATTCTGTTCCTATTTACTTGTTATTTATAGTATTGTTCTGATTTTCCTCAAATCGGTGGAAACTGAGATCGCTTTTTCATCGATCGGTTTTATTAACTACTATTTTATGGCCGGCTCATTGTCACTTTGATTTCGTAACACGATCATTTCATTTATGTCGGTAATTCTGAAATGCGAACATCGCTGTCGCCAGCTAAACGACCCGGAGCGTTCTCATGAGACCCATTACTATCAATGTTTAATAAGCTATGTTATAATAATGCCAGACTTACAGATACAAAAATTATAAGTGTGTACTTCTGCGTTATCACACCGAGTAGTTTCCTCCGGGAAACTCTTGGGCGGAACGCATAATTTAGTGCAAGCATACTCCGCTAGATGGCGTTACTAGTTACAATTTTCAGTAAGTAATGTAATTTCATTTCTACATTGAATCATAAAAGAAGTTACATGAGTAAGTTCAACTTACTTTTTATATTATATTTTTCTATTTAGTACATTTAATTTATCTTATATTAAGACTAGAAGTCTACCAATGCTTACCCTAATAAAATAATACTTATTATACCATAGAGTAAGTAAGTATTATGATACTATGGCTATTTATTTAGTGCCGTACCATATTTTCAGTATGTTAAAAGTTATAAAGTTCTGAAAAGGACGTACATTTCAAAATGACACAGTACCTACTTAAGCCTCTTAGACAGGCCTTTGTGATACCACCATGTTTGGAAATCTTTCAGAATTCGTGACGAAACTATTGTGACATTCAATTAGGCACCTACTGACGAAAATTTGTTTTAACTTTACGTACCTCAGTTCTTTATGCTTTTGAACACTTAGTTCACGTGTATAATAATAACAACTGAAAACTCATCTACTTATTTAATATTGGTAAATTTCAGTGATTATTATTTTTGACCTCCGACTCAAAAATGTTGGGGTGTTAAGTTTTACGTGTCTGTGTTTGTGTCTGTGGCATCGATGTTGATTTTCCTTTTTTTTTGTTTGAAAGGTGAATTCGTCAGGAATGTTCTTAACGTTTGATGAAAATCGGTCCAAGATGGCCGCCGCAACAAAATGGCCGATTACAAATTTTTTCACAACTCCCTCAATATGGGTATCAAATGAAAGGGCTTGACTAGTAGAATACTATGCATTATGATAAATTTCAAATCCAAGATGGCCGCTACCACAAAATGGCAAATTCCATATTTTTTAATTTCACATATCGAAGGTGTTTTCAATTTACACCTGTACTCAGGTAGGTATGATGCAGTGACAAGTAAAATACCTATTAGCTAGTCCATAAAGTGATCGTTGAGTAAAATTTTAACTTTAGTGGCAATTAGGTGACGCAAGAAAATATTTATAGGTATTTAGATTACACAGGTAAATTATAATATTAATTTTGAAATATCTCGTTTCGACCAGTGAAAATGTGTTTTTCTATTTTGAGCATACCACTTTGGTAAAGTTATTTAAAATAACTATGGGTAAAATAGTTGACAGCCTATTTTCCAGAAACCTTAGTGTTTTCTCTTAGAAAAATAGCCTTTTTGTCTACACACTAGAATATCAATTTTTAAACTGATAAAGTTTCAGAGTCCTAATTGGAAAATCTTTGAAAGTTTTAATTTTACCTTTGAATATTAAGGCTCGGTTGTTTCAAACCGTTTGTTAACGTTAAATTGAAAAGGTTTTATTTGACATTTTGTTCTGTAACGCAATGTTTAACGGATACGTGTCTGTTAAAAATTGCTGAAGCAACCGTGCCTAAGGCTCGGTTGTTTCAAACCGTTTGTTATCGATACGTACATTCGTTAAATGGTTTTTTTTTTTGACATTATATTCTGTAACGCAATGTGTAACGGTTACGTGTCTGTTAAAAATTGCTGAAGCAACCGTGCCTAAGTGTTGGAATGTTAATCAGAAATAAGAAATGACGCTTGAATTTTCAAAATTACAAATTATTTTCCATGTCTATTTCTTTGAAGCGCAGATTAAAATGAAGCGTTTTTGAAAAAAAATAGCGTGATACTCTGAAGCGTGACAGGTACTAATGAGCCGTCCTCTGCGCTCTCAATTCAGGACACTCACTGCCACTCGTTTTTTCCAAGAATCCGGTATGTAGGCCATTGCTAAAGTTCGCAATTTGCATGCAATTAGTCAACGTTACCCGGGACTTAAAACTGATATCCAGAAACGAAGTCATGTCGCGTTACTCTTATTCTAAACTAGCTGATGCCCGCGACTACATCCGCTTGGATTTAGTTTTTAAAATCCCGCGGGAACTCTTTGATTTTTCGGGATAAAAAGTAGCCTATGTCACTCTCCAGGTCAACTATACCCATGCAAAAAATCACGTCGATCAAACAAACCAACCAACAACCAACCAACAAACAAACACACTTTCGCATTTATAATATTAGTAAAGATAGTAACGATATTTAATATCAAAATATCCTTACTATCCTTACTAATATTATAAATTCGAAATCGTCATACGATGACAAACTTGACAAAGATTCCCTTTACAAAAAAAAGTTTTGCTAAGCTATGATATAGTATATGTATGCTAAGTAGGTAGGTACGTATAATATTTTGTTTTACATTCTCCGCTAAAAGTTTAAAGTTTTGTTTCAATGGTTTTGCTGATCTTGAGAAACGTGTATCTACTCGTAAAACTTTTTACAAAATCCTTAGAGGGTTAGTAAGACTCGGCAAACTTCGAATAAATTTAATTGTTTAAAATATCCTTTATATTTCAAAGAAGTTCTTTGTTGTTCTGCGATCTTAAATTTTGAATACCTATAACATTTTCGTTCCCTAAAGGTTTCAGTCGTTTTCTACATTCTTGAAATCTTCTGATTCTTTGGTTGCATTTTACCTTTCTTCTTAATTTTACTGTCTTTTCTTTAGGGCGATAACACTTTTCCGCCGGGAAGTTTTAATTAAACCCCTAACCCTTGTCTAACGTTAAAACTTCAATATGCAATAATAAGTTGCTGCTATCAGCAAAACTAAATAAAAAATTACATTATTTTATTGCATATATTATGGTTTTACGAGCAAAAGTGTGCTAAAGGCCTTAATTGTATAGACAAACAAAGACTTTACAAAAATTTAAAACACTTGCAAGGCAGTTTGCGTGTTTACTACTTCACTTTTGTGTTTTGTTTGGGTATAGTTCCTTAAACTCAAGAGGGTGTGTGGCTTATGATTGTGTACGTGTCGTATCTGTATAAGTGTGAGCGAGAGCTTGCTCGCGCCTGACCGCTCCCGCCTAGGCTCTTGACAGGCACGCACACTTACGCAATGTGCACGTACACGACGTAACCACAAGTAAAGCTCACGCGCCCTCGTGAATTGCAAGAACTATAATCGTCTATTTGCTGAAGGTTTGCAAAACATTTTGAGATGTAGATTGAAAGACGAAGATTAATTTAACTATTTTTTATAGATGCTCTAGATAGCTAATTTGTGTCGAGGTTGAGATGGTAGCTACTATTCATCATGTTTGTTTTCTTTTTCAAAACATATATCAGGTTTAGTTTTAAAAAACTACGGTAGACATACTATTTTGTATTTCAAATGCGGAAACAGATTCGATTATATCGGTAAAGAAACCTAAATAAAGTTGATTTTTTATAGCTATAACATAGAAACAGGAACTAGAACTCCTGGAGCGTTCTAGTTCTCGTTGTAATATACCTATGTCAGCTAAAACCAAAGTAATTTAATCTAAGATGGCTATGAATGGAAACTACCTACGAGCTAAATTGGAAAGGGTAGGTATATGCCAGTGTACATAAACCTTAATCTGTTTAAATCGCTTAGCAGCACGTCTTTGACGGTAGTGTGGTCACTAGCCATGGCCAAAGCCTCCCGCCGAACCGGACCGGAAACCATAGAACAATAATTATTATAAACTAGATGATGCCCGCGATTTCGACCGCGTGGATCAAGGCTTTTCCATTCCCGGAGAAAACTTTAACTTTTCTGGATAAAATGTGTTAATATATGAGCTATCTCCATTCCCAGCCAAATCGGTTCATTTGTTGTGGCGTGAAGGAGTAACAAACATACTCACAAACACACACATACAAACTTTCGCCTTTATAATATTATTATATATGTGATATGTGAAGTGTGATGTGATTTTCATATCGATACACATATAAGAAGATAGATCTCACCACTGCGCCTCCGCACAAGGAGATCGTCAAAGATTTTACGTTGTAGCCTGCGTTGTTTTTAAAGGATAAGGATGCCGATATCTCAAGCTGGCGCCAATTCTTGTAAATATTATTATTTTTCAACTGAACATCAAAAGAGTTCATGATACAAAACATACTACGAGAGAAACATTGTGTGGTTCCTATCAAGCTTTTACGCATACCTAATCACGGTTTATATGCCGCATACAAAATAATTTTAGAACGCGACTCGCCACTGATGGACTTAGATATGCCCGTTTTCACCAACTTTTACGGTTCCCTAAGCTAAGTAAGGTGACGCTTTCTGTCAATTTCATTTTCACGAACCTTATACTTGTTCTACTAAAATAGTTTTTAAATTAAATTGAATTTTTACTAACACTACTAATTATTAATTTATTAATTACATATTATATAATAACTCTATGGGTGTACCTATAAAATAATTATTTATTATTATACTTTATGGAACAGCTAAAGGTGCAAATGACATTATTTGGGGCTATCTATGTAAAGAGTTTCCTACTGAAAGGTGATTTAGGTAATGTTGGTAAAAACTAGGTCTCTTTTAGTGTGACCTGACGTGGTCTTGTACCATTTGACTTTGTGTTGTACGTTATGTAGCCCTGTGATTGTCATCTGAGGTCATTGACCACCTAGAAGGGATCTGCGAAGTCTGCGTTCCGACGTCTTTCGATTCTTTGTACTGTGTGCCTCAACTCGATGTTCTATGTCGGTGATTCTGGTTCTCCTAAGGATATATTCTCATTTCTATCTGCGTAGACTATCCCAATATGACCGCTGTCCTAATTTCCTTTGACACATGTTCACTATTAATATATATGAACTGATACGGTTAACACTTATCGAAGTGCTCGTACTATAAGCTGTACTCAGAGATATAAAGATAAAAACATGTGATAAAAATACAACAAGTTAATCTTTATGTGTAAAGTCGGATTACCGTCAAACATACGAAACAAAAACAAAATCACATCGTGATTCGTTCAGATAGTTCTTACAATTCACGAGGGCTCGTGAACTCTACTTGTGGTTACGTCATGTACATGCACATTGTATAAGTGTGTGTGCCTGTCAGGAGCCTAGGTGGGAGCTATCAGGCGCGAGCAAGCTCTCGCTCCCACTTGTATAGATACAACACACATAATCATGAGCGGCGTACCCTCAGTATTTCAACACGTTTCAAGAAGGCCACACATAAGTTCACTATCCTTGATCAGACTTTAATCTTATTAGTTTAAACTAACAGACTTTAAACTTTTAATATTATTTTTTTCTAAAGTAAGTTCCTATTTATCTGAAAACATAAATAAATAATTTTAGCGAAGCAAATCTTAGAGTAACTATAACGAGGAAAATCAAATCATAACTTTTTCATCTTGTAAATTTTTTCAAACAAGTTTAGTAATATTTGCCTGACGCGATATTTTAGAAATAGGTTTATTTACTACTAGACGATGCCCGTGAATTTGTCCCCGTGGTTTAAGGTTTTTGTAATAACAGAACTCTTTAATTTTCTGGGATAACTCTTTAATTTTCCGGCATAAAATGCCGGAAAATTAAAGAGTTTATGAAAATTAAGAGTTATCCCATGTGTTAATCCTGGATTTGAGCTACCTTCATTCCAGTCAAATCGGTTCATTCGTTGTGGCGTGAACTTTTTTAATTTTTAATTATTTGTTTGATCTTTCGATTCAATCTAAAAAACCGTTAGAAATTCGTGGGAAAATCGACAGGGAACGAAATATTGCCTGCACTTTGTTATTACGTTGAAATGTTACCAAGAGGAAAAGAGTTGAGCTTTATGTTTCACCCAAATATTTATACACTACGTATCGAGGTCGTAAGAAATGGTTTTACTGCATATTTATTAGCACTTTTCGGAGGTCAAACAAATCTGGGTTAGCGTTATACAAAATATTTATTGGAAAAGGACAAACGATATATTCGCACCTATGATTTCCCTTCCTTACTTTCGCCTTAAGAAAACTATATTCGATATTATTGTATTATTATTGTTTTATCAGTTTTCTTTACAATAGTCAGTACATAGGTACTAAGTTATTTTTTTTGCATTCAATAGAAAGTACATACAATAAAACACTTTTTCAAATTTTCGTTAAAATTTCCTGTTTCGATTATTATCTAAGGTTTTATTTTGTATTACAATTTCCTTACTTTTACACGTATCGTAGGTAAAGACAATAATTATGATTATAATTGATAAAAAAAAGCATGTACCCTGATTGACTGGTGAGATAATAAATTATTATATTATCTAATGTTAAAAATAAATACCTAGTATGTTTACTTGTAGAGAATATAAAAAATTGACAAGTAACGTGAGTTGTTAACCTTCCGTATAATAATTATCATATCTGAACATCCTTGATATGTCTAAGTTAATAAAAAATAATTAGTATTTATTAGTGGATGTAAAATAAAAAATAATTCCTATTGGAATAAGATAAGATTAAATTCTTTTATCTATTGTTTAATTTTCCAATAATCTGATTTTTCTTGAGATAAATTAGTTATTGAGTTTTTACGGAATAAAAATGCCGATCAACTTATAGATATCGATAGCCGAATAGATAAATTAGTCACCTAAACACACAACATCCCTTTAGCACCTATTAACTTGCTTAAAGTGCTCTTGAGTATTTAGCAGCACTGTGGATTTTTTAACTCTAAAATTAAATTACATCTACAAGTAAATTCTAATTTTTTAAACGTTTTAGTAAACGTTAACTGTGCATTAATTGTCAATTACAAGTAATATAGGTATAGTAGTAAGTCAAATCATGACGGTTTCCCAAAAATAATTTCCATATTTAATAGGTAAGTACAGGTTTTCCTAGTGTGGAGACCAATGGCAAAACAAAGTGTATTCTGCTAGTTCTATTCTCTTTTGGAATATTTTTTTTAATATAATAAAGTTAAACTCATGTCACAGGCGTTTGTACGTTTTTATTTATTTGTATAGATAAGAATATTGTTTCCACGTCTCGATCTTATCAAGACGAACATACGTCAGTGGCAATTCCGATCTCTTATGCAGCCAATTAATGTATAGTCCAAGAGATATAAAACATTTTTCATTTTCAAATTTTCGTTAAAATTTCCTCTTTTGATTATATATGGGTTTCTTTTGTAGTACAATTTTCTTACTTTTACTCGTATCGTAGGTAAAGACCATTATCAATAATTAAAATTAAATTATTAAGTAGGTAAAATGTATGCATGCGAGTATACAGGGTTAATTCTAAAATGCTAACAACCTTCTACTTACAGATAACTTCTATGCATCAAAGTAAATAACTTTGTTCGACGACTTTTTAAAATTCGTAAAGAAAAAAAAAATTATTTCGTACAAAAATAAAAATATTTATTTTTCTTTAAAACAGGAACTTATTATTTTAAAACAGGAACGGAAACCTGGTGGTAGGTACTTAATGCCTATCCGACACTTGTGTCTGTCGCCGCGAGAAGCTTTTTTGGTGTTTGCAATAAACGCTAGTGTACCTAGGAAGAAATGATTTACCTGCAGACTCAGCTAGCTCAGCCCGATGTTAGTAATACACATCAAGAAACATTTGTAATGCGACAGAGAAGCGATAACTTCGGATGCTAATTTTTGCGCGGTTAGTAGTCAACGCTCCATCACGCAGGTGTGGAAGAGCCATACATTACAAAAAATGATTATAGAGTTAAAATAATGACAGACTTTTCAATAAAAACTGAAATTTTTTTGGTCAATTTATTGAGTTATGTGAAAAGTCGTTGAAAAAATGCTGTTCAGTATCATACATTCACATTACATGTGGGAGGTTGTTGGTAAATTACAATTAACCCTGTATACCTAACTTTTCCCAAAAAAATACATAAGTTATACATGACAACATAAACTTTATGATTAATGTGAGATCGATGGAATAACGTATAATGCTGCTTTACTGGGATACAATTTATTTAAATGTCAAGACCCCGCTCTTTTACAATACAACTTTCATGATAAGTAGGAAGAAATTGAGAGGGAATTATGATAAACTGAACACATAATGATTGAAGGATATAGGTACTTATACTTATTTTTATTGAAAATTAGATATAGACTTGTTTATTTAAACCACGGCTACCTCTTAACCGAAAAGTATTTGACAATGGTTCCAATAGGATGGCACTTGTATACTATATTGTTGGTTGTGCTATCTCTTTCTCAATATTTTCTGAAAAATAGGATAGCAATACTTTTAATATAGTTAAAGATAAGCAATGAGCATCATTGTTTACAAAATGTATTATGAGGTTAAGTCACTTATCTGTGTGAACTTTAACGTCATAGATCACGTTCCACGAGCGTGCTGGTCTGCAATACACTGGGTAATCTATGTAAGAAGGTCAGGACCTCTGTGAATCTTTGACAGACAATATCAATGTTTACGAGGAAAATAATATCACTTTCATACCGGAACCACTCGTCTAAGGTCATTGATAAGTGACGTAAATTGCAAAGTTTTTATCTGTCATAGAGACAGACACATTATTTATTCAGCACGCGCTTTTAAATAATCGCACGTGTCAATTTGAACACTGTATTTTGTAGGTAATTTTTTACCACTTCCTCTTGGCCTATGAAGACTTTCCCGTTTTACTTACTTAACAACTAGCTCTCTGCCCATGTTTTGGTATAAACAAATAAGTAGCTTCATTCTTAGTTATTTCACCTTTTTAGATTTCGCTTTCGATTCCCGTCTGAGTCAATTTTAAGGTCAAATTAACTAAGCTCTGGTCTTGTTAGAGGCTTCTCTCGCGACTTCTTACGCTGAGATCTTACGCAATCTCACTTTGGTCAGCCTCGACGTCCTCAAGTACTTCAAGCACGACTCACAATAAATCCTGATGAAATTTTGTTCCTTTTTAATTAACTCTGTGTGTGACATGTGGCGTCACAAATTCAGTAGCTCCATACACTGCCCATACATAATATCGTTTAGAAGGAGACGTATACAGTTGCAGTAAAACAGCTTATAACTTATTTGTTTTTTGACCGATTTATTTTCTGTTTTTACAAATTTTATTGTTAGATGTTACATTTTCGATTATAATTAATGAATATCCACATTTCGACAACAGCAAAACAATTGGTCTAATGAAAACAAAACACAAACCGCACACTCCGTTGTGTTTGGAAAAATCCAACTATCACTATCCGGAAATTATTTTATCGATTGGTTGGACCAACACGGTTTGTGGGCTACGTGATAAAAAACACGACTGATAGACTAACCGACGCCCGCCGACCGCGGTTGTTTATGTGCAGATAAGGCAATTTACTATATTTGAGTTATAAGATAAAATACTACTATTCTGTTTATGTCCATGCGGTATGCCGTGCCATTCCATAACACATGGTTGAACTAGCTAACGTTCAGACCTGGCGCAATTTACACACTACATAAGTAGGTATTCATAATATTAAGAATATTATGTTCTTTATTTATTTATATTACATATGCTGTCGATTGTAAAAACCCGGGTAAGGAAAATTGGATCTAAGATCCGTCCGTGATTTTGTGCTTATAAAAATATGTAGCCTATAAGCACAATACTTTAGACGCTACGGTGGAACATACGTTAACTGCATTTATAAATTCATACATAGACTACTAAAATCATAACCCTTCCTTTTAGTTATTACGTAGTCGCATAAAAAGGGCAATACGAAATTCAGAAAATCTGTAAGTTTGTTCATCAATGCTTGGTTGAAAATAAGGCTGAAATCTATAAACCGCACTCCTATTCTGCTCAGACTCGAGACAGAGTTAAAACGAGATAGATTTATAGCAGAGCATATTTGAGTCTCCTTTTAACTCTACCTTAAGTTTGAACTAACTAAGAGCACGCTTTATAGATCTCACCATTATTTATCTAATATTAATATCAATTGAAAAGTATTTTTCAATATTGTAAAGATACGAAACTGATGCCGCAAATTAATATGCGGTTTTATTACCTTTGCCTTCGTCCCTATTTTTAACGCTGGGAAATATATTCACGTATCCCGCTTGCCAGGTGTAGGTTGCCAGGTAGGTAGACACAGTCCCTATTAATATTATGAAGTGTGTTTATTCATTGATTCATCTTTCATACACATTGACAAAACTCCTATATTATTTCGGTTCGGTTTTCTCGGGACACTTTTAAGCTATTGCATAGCTTCTATCGCGGGCCAGCGTGGAGACCGAATCCAGAAATTCCGTAACGGAAATAACCTGACACGGGACTCCTCTACGGTGAGCCGCTAGATGGCGTTGATAAAAAATGCTATGCAATAGCTTTACCGCGGCAGTCCCCGAGTGCCACACGTCTTTTTTCGTGAATTTTGCATTACACCCAAGGTCCAAGTATTATGTCAATGTTCATACACGTCATTTTTTACATTAAGGACCTAGAAATTGATAGCTAATTTTTATTCCGGATATTCTCCTTGAACGAAATCGCAGCTAAAGCTAGGAATAATAATAATATAATTCATTTGATATGGTAGTTATTTTGTTATTTAGAATTCGGAATCATTAAAGATAAACAAGTTGTTAATGAGGCATTTGTGATAGTTATCTTTGGAGCTACTGTTGAGTTTATCGTTAATAGACTTGTTTTGTTGAATAAAACGTAACATCTGTATCGTCAACAAAGTCATAGTGATACGCCGATTTGACGAATTTGTATACTTTTCTTTATTCTAGTATGTTCTTCGTATTTAATCTGTCTCCACGTACTTATAATATTATCTAACCTGCAAATCGATATTGTCGGAAAATTCTATTGTAAACAAAAATTGTAGGTGTTTATTTCACAGTTAAAATGCTCGATAAGTAGGTAGGTATATGATTTGTTAAATGAAATACTGCGATCAACATATTTTTGTTTATCGCAGCCAAAATCATATATTTTTAACCGACTTCCAAAAAAGGAGGTCCTCAGTCACTGTCGGCAGACAGCGGCAGACTAACTTATTGGTTGAGCGCGCTCTCGCCCCACACCCTAGCTGATGCCCGCGGCTTCGTTCGTGTGGACTTCCCGCTACGTTAATTCCTGCGGGAACCCTCTGTTTTTCCGAGATAAAATGCCTAGCCTATATCGCTCACTCTCCACGTCACGGGTAGGTATATCCTTGCAAAAATCACGTCGATACGTTGCTCAATTGCTGCGTGATTGAAGGACAAACCAACAAAAACACTCTTCCGCATTTATAATATTAGTAAGGTTGTGGTTTGATTACAGGCCTAAGATACCTACTTAAACTGCAGTAAATTCATGTTGTTATATTTTGTTTCAGACGAAGCATACATGAAGCTGGCACTAGAGACCGTTGAAGAGCTGGACTGGTGTCTGGACCAGCTCGAGACGATACAGACCCACCGCTCCGTCTCAGATATGGCTTCGCTCAAGGTATTTATCTTTCTTGTTTATGACGTAATATTTTGTAAGAAATCCCGTAAGGCGCAAAAGACACGAGAGCCGCAAGAGCCGCTAAATTAGAATCACGTCCAAAGCACGTCTGGGGCTCGCAAACATGCTACTTAAAACGGTATCGAGCCATGACCGCCGACTCATCTAAGCGACATTTTTATCTAAATTGAGTTTTTTATTACAAATGATATCCGACATGCCCTAATTATTGATAGTTTAAAATATTACTTATTGGGCGTGTTGGCTTATGAGGATGTACCTCCTGACGGCAGTACTGAAATCTGACAGTTTGCATTTTTATGTAGGCCTTTGCGAATGCGGCTCCTGCGGTTTTCCTCTGGTGTGCGATCACTTTTATGTTATTATTTATTATACTTTAACAATTTTACATAAGGAAAATCTTAGATAATTAAAGATTTTCCTTATGTAAAATTGTTAAAGTTTGTAAAACCCAATAGATAAAACGATACACGCTCTATTTGTGATGATCGATGGGAGCTGTATCTAGAAGAACGCGTTTTCCTGGATAGTTAATACATGATGGATGTCTACAGATATCTTTTCTCGACATTTATATCGAGATTCGTAAACAATGGGTGTGAGACGTTTATGACGATAAAATAATGATCGTGATTCAAAATTTCTAAGAACATGACTCAGGCTTGGCAATAAGTTTTCACTTAAGGTCAAGGCTATTGCTATCAGTGAGTCACTCACCCACTCATAAAATGCACTGTCTTTCGGCGTTGATTGAAAAAGATTTAATTAAGAGAAGAGAATCACGAAATCTCTACTTAAATAATATAATATTTTTGAAACCTCTTTGGGATTTGGGCATAACGGGATTCAGGCAAATAAATCAAAAATGATCATTGAGATAATCTTGTTAACAACCTCTACAACTAATACATTCGTCTATATACAAATATTGCCTCATGCCATGCCGCCATTGCTCAATATTGTATCTTCTATTCTAAATTATCATGCTGACTGGTAGTCAGTCAGTTACTGTTCTTTACTACTGAAAACTGAAAGATTGACGGTTCGATCCCCACTCGTCGCCAATAATTTATAAAATATCATAGATAGTAGCACTATTTTCGTACCCACTCCTAACACAAGCTTTCGGCTTATTTACTGGAGAGCGAAGAATATTAGTCAATTTCAGCTTCACTAATATTCTTTGTATAAAAAAGAACTAAGAAACTTACAGTTCCGTGAAATATTTGCGTAATAGAGAGTTATAATAATCACGAGAGTCAAAAGGATTAAAAATACCTGTAACCCCAAATCCATTGCAAAGTGTATGACGTCTTACTTTCCGCGTGAAAGTTGGAGTTGACATACTACGATATGGTAAAAAGGACATCTTAGTTGATTTTAATTATTTTCTGCTAACTGAAAGACGACCCTATTTCTTCCTATCCGGATAAAGCACTATCCAGTGCGTGACGTCAACTGCGCTGATGGAAGTCTCTATTAGTTGACGACGAGGACAAGCTGAAGGGACATTTAAATAATTGTTATAGTTCTACATATATAATGGTATTTTCTTAGTCGACGTTATAAGTTTATAACGCCTACATAGACTCTTAAAAAGTCGAGTCCTATGAAGACTACATATTTTTTCCAAAATGATGACGATTGATGCATTGCCCGCAGTGATAGATACCTTGGCAAATTTTAATTATCTTCTGTTTTATACCAATGGAGATAAAAATTTAAATTACAATATTACTCTGTCGAATGGATATAATAATCTCCAATCATCCTGTTTATTACGTAGCATAATTCCCAAGTTGAAGTAAATTACTTTTCCAAATGGCAAAGTTTACAGGGATTCTCGTCGAAAATCACCGTTCTACTTTTGTGGTTCCCAAAACTTAATAGGTACCTATCTATGGAACTAGTACAATATACAGGCCTATTTTATACGAGTCTTCACTGTGGGTCGTATTGGTGAATGCCTAACGCGTAGCTTTGAGAGAGAAAAGTTTTAATGATTTGGTGATGTAGATACTCGTATTTACCTAAGTCTGTATTTAATACTAACAAGCTGAAAACCAAGATGGTTCCTATTTTGTTGGCACGTTCTGTAGGCACCTATCTATTGGTCTTGTCTTGTCTGTCAGTCAGCAAAGAATTTGTCCTTATAAAGTTTTATTTAGCCTTATAGTTAGTTAGTTTTGTTTAGCTTTTGCTCGCGGCTTCTTTCACGTTAAGTTAGATTTTCAAATCCATATTTTACTCTCTTAGAGATTAAACTTTCAAAAATCCTTTCTCAGCGAATGCCTACGTCATAGTAGCTATCTGTATGCCTTTCAGCCCGATCTGTCTTATGGTTTGAGCTGTGCGTTTATAGATAATTCAGTCACCTTTTTCATTTTTAAGAAAGAATATTTTCACCATAACCACCAAAAAAAAAATCTGTTCTAATAAAGATATCATCAAAAATGTTCTTAAAAAGTGGTTTAAAAAAACCTTTTGTGATGAATAAAGTGAGACATATTCTCTCGTTAATGTTAATTTTAAAGTGCAACGTATTCTTTGTTTGCAACGAAAAGCATTTGTAAATTAAGTAAACTTGTTATGTGCAAGTGTCACATATTGACTTATATTTCAGTTTTCGCGTGCGAATCGGTCATGTACCTAATGAAATGTCTCAATACACTCTCCAGCTATACAAACATTGGATTGGATCCGTTCTGAATTGCAGAGTCACGTTGCAACTATCAAGACAGAGACAGGCGACATATTAAAACAGTTTCCTGGGAATGGTCGCGCTGATGATGTATATAACATTGCCTTATATTATGTACAATTGTACAATGTTTACTGCATTCTCTTATATAGTACCTACTTTATTTAAATCTCTTATACTATATAGGTACAGTATTATTTCCAAAAAAGTATTAAAAAAAGGAATTCCACATGATTATGACATAATATTATTCATTTCAATCTTTAGTGTAAATAGTTTATGTAATAAGTAGGTAACGAATCCTTAAGTCATTATTATTGAAGTGCATTATAATTTAATTACTGTAGATGCATCACGATTTATTTGCCAATATTAATTAGTTGGGAAGTAATTTCAATCATGATCACGAAAAGTTAATTTGCAATTACGTCACAAACATTAATTTACATTAAATATCAATTCAAAATCTATAATAGATAATAGCAGAACGAGTAACTAATGCTTGCTGTTAGAATTAAATTTAAGCCAATTGCTTTTAGGCTTTAGATGAAATTATTGAATTAGTATGATAAATTAAACTCCACAATGAACATAACCATAGAATAAACTCACACTATTGAAATTAACTTGGATAATAAGAACTCTAAACAAAACTCTAGTCCAAGGCTTGTAACTCTTTTCAAAAATTGACAGTTTTCATGAGTTTTAGGACCTCTTTTAGGAAACTTTAACCGACAAATAAAGACGTTTTTTTAAAGCTTTTTGTACTGGCAATCTGCCAGAACGTCTAATTTATCCGTCGGTGGACTTGTGAATGATAAAATTGACCCTAATGTTAATATGAAGTGTGAATAAATCAATCCAATTTCGTTATTTAAAAGTCCCTGCTTTCCATATCACGTCATAAAAATAAGCTAACTTACTAGTGATTTTTATAAAATGGTTTATCAATGTATACCTTGTAAAAGTGATTGATGACGCATTCCCATTTTTGTAGCACGAGTTCTTAGCAAACTTGTTGCACAAATTTTTTTGATTAGGCTAACCTACGTTAACAAACGATTATGATTTTTTAATTGCTCTACCAATTGACCTACGTGACCTGCCAAACGTTTGAAAACTAATTATATTAATACCTGTGTTTGATGCAGATTGTTTTATATCTTACGCTTAAAGATTCTTTGTTGATTGTCTAGCAAAGATAAGACAGAAATATAGCTCAAAATAAAACTATTATAGCAGCTTTTAAATAAGAGTTTTTGAATAAAAGAACGTGATTTGAATAGAGGCGAGTTGTTAGTCAAACCTCTAACAAAAGACACAGACTATAAGGGACAGACTGACGTTAGTAAAATAAAAATAAAATAAAATCAATAAATATTACGTCAAGGTGAGTAACCTCCGCATATCGGAAGGGATTACTTTATTATTGATTCTAATGATAGATGCGCGTGGCGTGCCGGTATCAATGTCGAAGGGCACGCTTTCACGTGACGTAAATACAGTGTAAAAATATATACGTATTTTCAATTCATGTGCTCATAAATTTTACGTAGCACCGAGAAGTTTCAATTATGAATACGTATACGTTCCCGCATACTCTAACTTCATTCATAAAATGTAAACATACAAGGTAGGCAGAATAAAAAACTTGTGAAGTCAGGAAGTACCTGCTACTTTCTACTGTTCACATAATTTTATGTTGGATACCTATGTGACCCTGCGTACCTATGGACAATTCAATTTATGATGTAGTATATTTTTTTATAATTCTTGAGTGAAATCCTGTTGGCAAACCAATAAACAAAATAAAATAAATAAAAATTATCTATGAGATAAACTTACATGGGCGCCATGCAGAACAGCTGATTTTAGTCCACGTTTTAAGAGATCTTTCCATTGTGACGTTGTATGCAGGAAGCAGGTCAATAAAAAAAAAGTAAACTTGTTGTAATTGTCTTAAACCACCATAATTTAGTTTAAGTCCTTGACTACATAGTATTATAGAAGATCTAGCTAATACTATGCTAATAAATAATAATCATGATACTAGTTGTACACAAACGTGATCGTATATTTTTTGCAATTCACGAGGGCGCGTATATTTTACTGTTTTAAACATTTTTACTTACAAAATATAGCATTATTGAAAAACGTTATATGAAAAATTAGACATTGAAAAATAAACTCCCGGTGCTATTAAAAAAATCTTTAGGTCTCCGACTGTGCTTTTCAATTTTCCGTACGTAAGGACATCATAGTTATAAATAACTGTTATAATAAAATCCATTCGACGACTCGCATTGGCTTCGCTCGGATAGGCTCGGATGGACTTACCTATTCTAAGGGCTGAGGTCTACTTTTCCTATTACGTTTAAGTTATTGTAAAAATTGCATTGAAAAGCCACTTAGCAGTTTAGTGGCTGTAAGCGAATACACTGACAATCACGAATTGCAGCTATGTTTTATAGGTTTTTCTACTTACATATCTATGCCTTGTATCTATTTCCCTTTACATGAACATTTTTAAAATAAGATATAATATTGTGACCAAATATAGTTATCGATAATAATAATTAATATTATTTAAGTATCTGTGATATCACTTTACATTATTTATATCTACCATAATTCGAACATTTTTTTTAGTTCTAAATTACTACAATCAATCTATGAATCATTATAAACCTTGAATTCTACATTTGATAAGCAGAAAAGTGACGATTTGCCCTACTTAATAAATATATTATAATGCGCAAGAAAATGTAAAGAAATAAAAGTGATAACCCGGATTTTTAATCAGGTACAATAGAAACATAATATGTATTGATTAATATCGATCGTTTAGAAATATTTTCGCGCTGTAGGTCGTGCTAGAGTTATCGCGTCTTTTTTACTAGGACAATAAGTTTTTCATAACGCAAGTCGCAACTATAGCGCCTTACTAGCTCTTACTCTATGATCGTAAGATTAGATAAAACTATTGGAGCGTCGGTACAGTGATTTACAAGGAAGCTACTAGGAAAAGTTAATCAATACGAACTGATTATCCCTTGATTGTCACTGTGAGGAATCGGAAAATAGTAGTTTTTCTAGCGCATCGCTAATCTTTCTGGAACATCTCTTAGCTTCAGGGCACCCCAATGGGATGGAGTGATAGTGTCGCCGAGGCGCAACCTTTTCTTTTATAGCTTTATTTACTTTGACAAACGGTTGGAAAAAAAATTTTTACTACGCACTGGCTCGCAATGGTTCGATGGTGGATTTCCTCTTTAAATGAAACTTTCCAATTTAAAAAAGCTAAAGAAATGCCTTGTAGTTCAGTGTAGATCCCTTTTTATCCTGTAACTGTAACTATCACTAAGTTTCGGGTTATCCAAAATTTAAAATTTCCAATCCAAAGCTACCCGCTACCCTTTTCAACTAAACTAAATTGACAGATCTGAAATTATTAGTATCTTTACTATTGAACTTTATTAATTAGAGTTTGCTTAGGCTCAATTATTTATTGGAACCGGTATTATCCGTAAATTCCAATGTATAATTTCTTATTGAAATCTAGCAGCTGTATCGTTCTGCTGTCAGAATTTTTTTTCTAAAACTTAATAGTGGTTATTTCGTCAATTTATACAATTACATGTAGAGTACTAACGACTGACGATGGCTTAAGTCCTTGAATCTCAAAGGCACATGCCTATTAACCAATCAAAATTATTTTTAACCGACTTCCAAAAAAGGAGGAGGTTCTCAATTCATCGGATTTTTTTTTTATGTATGTTCCCCGATTACTCGAAGACGCCTGGATCGATTTGTAAAATTCTTTTTTTGTTATAAAGGGTATCTACTTCCCAAATAGTCCCGTTGTCATCAGGTCAGGATCTGATGATGGGATCCTGGAGAAATTGAGGGAACTCTTCAAATTTTATTGGCACAATTGATATACTTTGTAGTGGCATTTGAAGTTAATTTTGTAAAAAAAATTTTTACATTTATATTATATTCATTAAGATTTGTGAGCTTCGCTATAATAAAGGACGAATACGTTCTCTGGTAGTGGGATCAACATCGCTTGCGATATCTAAGTAAAACCTTTATTTAGAGGAATTAAATTACTTTTTTACGACTACTACGATCTACGACGTTTGCTACGACGCAGTACTGTTCCACGGGTCCGCATGATTCGAAGCTAAACAAGCCACTAAATAATAAACCAGTATATACTATAAGATTATCATGTATAGAAACTTCAAATTACGCGCAATAGAACTGTAATATAAAGATGCCAATCTAACTCTACACAAAGGAAATGACCAATAGAACATAATAGCTTTGTTTGGTAGTTGTGCGCATGGGCCCGCAATTTGGCATTAAATTTTCTATCACATAATAAATATTTTGTTAAAGCTAAATTTTTCCCACTTCGACCGCTCTTAGTTATAGATACGGTGCTTATGTCGCGTTTCATTGAAAAAAGTTGAACAATCAGCCAACAGGAGGAGCTTGATTGAGGCATCAACTAGTAAATAACTAGATTAACACGAGACTTGTTCTAATGTATGACTCTCTAGCAATCTGTACTTCTTTAAGTAATTTCTGACATCGAAAATCGGCATAAAATCGGTAGATGCATTTGCAACGGTAGTAGCAAAACTATTAATTAGTAAATAGCATAATAGAGGAATTAATTACAAAATAGCATAATGGAGAAGTACCTAGCCTAGTTAACGTTAGGTGAGGGCCACGGCCGCCGACCGAGTGCGCTACGCCAGTCACGTAGGCCCGTGCCTGTATAGGCGGCGCCCGCCTTGCTGCTAAAGTAATTCCATCTTTGAAGATACATCTCATATTTATAATACTATCTTTGTATCGCATCCGTACATGCAGAATGATCGTTGTATATTTATTACCCTTGTAGAAAACTTTTCGGACTCATACAAAATCTAAAAATTGGAGGTAGAAAATTGTAAAAAAGGTAAAAAAATCCACATTGCAATCAATACGTGGATTTATTGTTAACTAGCTTTTGCGGCGCGGCGGAACCATGGTTTTTCGGGATAATTTCATTTATATGTATCACTCTCCAAGTTCTCATCTAAAGTAAAGTATTATGCAAACGAAACCAATGTATATAAAGTCTACATCTATTGGATTCGGAATTTCCAGACGATTCCTTATCGCGTAAATCCTTAGTTGCTTGATTATTTCTTTGTACCTAACTAAGTAAGCAGCCCGTGGGTAAAAGCCGGTTACACATAGAAATAGATGGCAAATTGTACCTCACATAGAGCACAATTCGCCAAAGAACTAAGGTGACCGACGTAACCGCCGCTGGGGTCGTAAGGTCCTCAAGTGGAGACAGCGTGTCGGCAAACGGAGTGTAGGGCGCCCCCCGGCTAGACGGAGCGATGACATCCGGAAAGTGGCAGGTATCGATTGGATGCGAAAGGCCGAAGATAGGGAACATTGGCTTACTACTTTGCTACTTGAAAGAGGCCTATGTCCAACAGTGGATGCATGTGGGCTGATGATGATGATGATGATGATGATAGAGCACAAAATATATGATAACAATAATTATAGTACAAAATATTCTGCCGACAATGCATGATCAGTCACTTACTTGTATTTATTCTATACATTCCATAATATAACAAAAGATTCATTCTTAGAACAGTCTACGAACACGACGGAAAATTTCCCCCCGTTATGATTATTGCAAGATGAAGTAATCGTGTAAACATTATATACACCATAATAATATAAGATTCAAAGAAATTGCCAAGGTTTACCTGCCTTCTATCGTGAAATGTGATTCCGTGAAAATACCTAACGAAGCTTGCGTCCGTTCAAACATGACGTCACACGAATAAAATCCGAGGTTGATTGATAATTTTAAAGTAATAAAACTCCCAAAATTCAACGCCTGAACTGGCTGACCTCTATCCATTAAATATTTATAGGGAAGCCTGTTTATTTGGAAATCGAAATTTTCCACATTCCTTTGACTACAGATTTTGGTATTTATAAAGTTTAACCTTTTGAGAATGAAAATGATTTTTTGCTGTAAATATACAGGAGAGATCTTATCTTTATCCTAGTAGATGCTTACGATTTTATTAATACAAAAGCCGACCAAGTGCGAATTGTACTCGCACACGAAGGGTTCTGTACCATCTAATAGCGAATGTTAAGGTCGACCAAAAAACGCCAAAAGGTAAGGTTAAACGATAAATTCGACAGGTATTCTGGGTAGTGGGTGAAAAAGTAAGGAACACACACACACATACAAACTTTCGTCTTTATAATATTAGTGTGATGTGATTTAAAAGAAAACTCTGCATCACGATTCCTGATTAATAATATGTTTTCCATTACTTATCATATTTTTACAAAATCTATAGATCGTCACCAATTATATTGATTTGGTACAAAATATTGTGGTGAACTTAAAATATTAATTACAAAGCTGTCATTACCGGTTACGTTATAATTACCTAATCGTCTGACATAAAATAATAATTATTATCTTGTATTGCACCCGTAAATTAACTTTTCGTCGTAAAACAGTAATAGGTTCTACTCTTAATAACGTTAAAATGTAAATTAATTTACTTACGCTCGCAGTTTAGTATTATTTAAACCAAGGTGAAAATGTACGCAAGCCATAAATCTTTAAAGCGAAACCGCATTCGTGTAGGTATATGTATATTTTTCAAATTACTTAATAATGTAGTTTAACTACCCTAATTACAATAGTTACGCTTGCGTAGAAGGCACTTTTAATTGATTACACGGAAATATAGCGTTTGTATGTTTAATTAAAATCAGCTACTCAGCTACTTATCAGTTAATATTTCGATTGTAGAGGGTTTCCCCTACAACCTTCTATTTCGTAGTCGTGTGTGTTTAATGTTTTTAAGTCAAATTTTCTACAATTGTTTTTCCTTTTCTTGCCAATCCTATACGAAACATAAAAAACAGTTTGGTGCAACTGGGCCTTAATCTTCCAGAAAAACAGACAAGCTGTTTATTTTGTTGGCAAAAAGGTAATGTTTCCATTCCCACTAATCTGTACAATGACTAATTAAATGTGAAGCTTCCAATTAATGAATCATTTCCTTGATTCTAATTGGGTAAATAACGTTGTTATGGAAGAGTTTATATTGTGAGCGATTATTGTTGTTTTTGTCTAAAGTCGTGTATTAACCTGGCTCTTGTTCTTAGACCTTATTTTGCTATCGAAACCTAAGACATATTTCCAGAAATGTTCAGTAATAAACTAACATCTTTCAACTTTGTCCGATGTCATGAAGCCGCGACATTGTTAGTTCTGTCATGCCGATCATCATTTTCCAGTGACGGGTTTGCGCTATATCATGCGAAATCTACACTGACTACATGCAAACTCTCACGTGTTTTACATTTAACTCCTAATACATAATTTATGCTGAGATCTACAGAATGTGCTCTGACTCAGCTCAGTGTTAAGATAGAGGTTAATAAGAGACACAAATATGCTCTGACATAAATCTGTCTCGTTTTAACTCTGTTTTGAGTCTGAGCTGGATGAGAGTGCGGTCTATAAATTTCAGCCTTAGAGTCTAAGCTTTAGAGCTTCGTATCAACTGATGCCGCTGAAATGGAAACGTCTACGCATCCGTCTCTACTAAATGCACGGATCGGAAATAGGTAACAA
Source organism: Hipparchia sbordonii (assembly GCA_038048805.1). Taxonomy (NCBI): domain Eukaryota; kingdom Metazoa; phylum Arthropoda; class Insecta; order Lepidoptera; family Nymphalidae; genus Hipparchia; species Hipparchia sbordonii. The sequence continues at coordinate 12,146,654 of CM076102.1, forward strand.
TAAATTGACAAAACATGACTTGACTAAAGTTGCCACATGGATAAAAAGATGAGGCAGCGATTCCACTTAACGTCGCATCGACCGTAATTTAAAAATATCAGACTAGCTGATGCCCGCGACTTCGTCTCCGTTGATTTAGTTTTTAAAGTCCCGCGGGAACTCCTTCATTTTCCGAGATAAAAAGTAGCCTATGTCACTCTCCAGGTTCTAAACTATACCCATGCAAAACATCACGTCGATCTGTAGCTCTGTTGCAGCATGATTGAAGGACAAACAAAAAAATTCAAAATTATTTATTTCACGTAGGCCAACTTGTAGCTCTTATGACACGTCATTACTCTACCACCGCGCCGGTTCGGAATGCAGATTCTGCTGTGAAGAGCCGGCAAGAAACTCAAAAGTTGCCAACAAACTAATAAACCAACAAACTAACAAACAAACATACTTTCGCATTTATAATATTATTAAGGATAAGGATATTAGTAAGGATTATCAGCAGCTCATTTCTGTACATCCCCTTCTGCTGCTCTTTTCTAACAGACAGTTTCGGATAATATGCGACCGGGCTTAACCTCCTGTGGTTTCAAAGCTATATTAAAATTATATTTATCACGCGGTTTTCCTCACAAATGAACGAATTAATTTATTACAATTAATAATTAAATAATATTATATAAAAAGGCTTGTCCTGACTGACTGACTGACGATCAACGCACAGCCTAAACCACTGAAGTTAGAAACTTTTTAACAGTTTAGAAATTTTGACAGTAGGTTCCTTTTATGACGTAGGCGAGCACTAAGAAAGGATTTTTCGAAATTCGCCCCCCAAGGGGGTAAAAAGGGGGGTTAAAGTTTGTATGAAACTCCGTTATTTTTCGAGTTATACTCATGAAATTCGGTATTTAGGCTTTAAATTGAAAACAAAAAAGTACGTGTTTCACAGTTTTTAAAAATTCTACCCCCTAAGGGGTTAAATAGGGGTTGAATGTTTGTATAATAGTCCTTCGTTCTTCAAGTTATTTTTCAAGTTACGTTTATGAAACTTGATATTTTGGCTCTTGATTAAAAATAAAGAATTACGTATTTTACATTTTTTTTAAATTCTCCCCCCAAGGGGGTAAAAAGGGGGGTTAAAGTTTGTATGAAACTCTGTCATTTTTCAAGCTATACACATAAAATTCGGTATTTAGGCTTTAAATTGAAAACAAAAAAGTAAGTGTTTCACACTTTTAAAAAATTCTACCCCCTAAGGGGTTAATCTATATATATAAAAATGAATCCCTATTTCCTTGGTCATCGCATCACGCGTGAACGGCTGGACCGATTTCGCTAATTCTTTTTTTGTTGTGTTTGTTATTGTCAGGAGAAGGTTCTTAAAAAAGAAAAAATTAAGAAAATTGCGCGAAAAATTAGAAAATTTAAGAAAACTTAACCACCATATTAAATTATTTCTAATGTAACCGCTTTTGCAATTCAAACTTTTTTGATGTAACCTTGGCGTTTGACATAACATTGACAGAATGCGTGCTGCCAATTTCGTCAAAGAGTTTCAATATTCATAGTTAAGACAGGACAACGTCTGTCGGGTCCGCTAGTTAAATAATACTTTTAAATATCATAATTGAGGAGCAAGTTACCCTTAATTTTTTTTTGCATAAATACCTACAATAATTATTATCCTGCTAAAGAAAATTAATTGTATATAAAACAGTCACACTCACACACTTACTCACATGCGTAAAGTCACATACTCGTACATATTCTAATCTAGAACTCAAATATATTTTGTTAATTATAATGTTATTAGTGTAATACAATAATATTTTATTTGTAATAGTCTCATTTTTATTACTGTAGCCACCTTCGTCATTTAGCCTGGAAATACACGTCAGGTTTTTTCATCCGATAGTCTGATCCGGTAGCCTGATCAGGCTACCGGAAGGCATTGAAGCCATTACTTTGTATGAACAGTCAATACACGTCCGATCCGGTGGCCGGATCGGACGTCCGAGTCGGAAACGGGCGCGAGGCGTTTCCGATTTTACTGTCGGTCCGATTGTCTGAAGGCGCGGTCTACATACTTCTAGTATGAGACAAAATAGACATCCGGTTACTCCTTCCGATTTTGCCAGTCAGGGTTCCCAACTCAGGGCTTTTAGCCCCAAATTTAGGGCGGAATTTTGCTTATTGGGATTTTTTAGGGCCCAAAAAATCTAGCGCTGACACTGTGTGGACGCATCGTTGTGGTTCGAATAATGGGCGAAAATTATGAAAAAAAATAAAAAAAAAATAATAAAATAAAATAATTCATAATAATAAAATTATTATTATTATGAATTATTTTGGATGTTTTAAATAGAAATGACTCTCAGTAAGTCTTGTCAAATTGATTGGATGAATCTAATAGCGACATTTTTTCTTCTTTCTCTTTCCTCTCTTTAAAATTTCTGTGGTGGTGTCGTGTGGTGCGGGTTGTTACGTTCCCTCAAATATGGTTGAGCGAAGCAATGGCTGGATGTTGCGTCATGCTCGTGAACGGGTGCCACCAACGGGAATGGGTCTGCTTTTGCCTGCCTGTCTTAACATGCATTGGATTGTTTTGCATTTTTGAAACTTTATTGTGGAAACACTGTATGGGTAGTTCTACGATAAGAGGTAACTTGTGCGGCAATCAGTTTAAAATAAAAATTTTACTTTATATGTTGTTATTTTTTGCAATGAAACACATCACCTAAATGTACTTTATTAAATAACATCACGATTCAATGCCTAATTAAAGTATATTTTTCTGAAATTCCTTATAAAGCCTAAAAAAGTCTCTAACCTGGCCTGTCCCTCTGTCGTTTTCAGTTTAATTTGAAACGATACATATTTTTTTTGTATCAGTTATTAAACTAAAGTATGTTAAACACAAATTTCAATAAATGTATTTAAGTATTGTTAAGGAAAAATAGAAAAATATTTATTTATTTGCAATATATTTTACACTTTACTTTTGTCCCACTGTTTTTGGGTATCTACTCTAGAAAATTTCATTCCGCTACTACAAACACTAATATAAAACGGCCATATTCCAAAAATTGCTCAAAGTCATCTACGGACGTGAAGTTAGTAATGCAAAACACGTGAGCCGTTAAGAGCGCCGTCATTTGTTAGTTGTTGCGACCGTTGATTCGAAGTAGTCGTTTCGCGAGGTCATTGTGTCTCTCACCTGGCAAGTCATAAAAGTTATATTATTCATTCAATTTATTTGCATTTACTGGTCTAATTTAATAATGATGGACTAGTGAAAGTGTGATACATAATGTACCGAAAAACTTCTTATGTCAATTAAAAGAATACAATTTATCATGAAAACGTCTCTCACCTGCCATATTTCACCTGGCAAGATAAATGTCAGGAGAGAAACTTGTTGACCAGGGGAGATAAGGTTAGAGCAAACAAACAAAGTCAATAAAGTCAACAAAGACAAAAAAGTCAAAAAAAGTCAAAAAAGTAAAAAAAAAGTCAAAAAAAGTCAAAAAGTCAAAAACCGTCAAAAATGTCAAAAAAGTCTTTTTTGACTTTTTTGAATTTTTTGAATTTTTTGAATTTTTTGACTTTTTTGATTTTTTTGATTTTTTAATAAAATATGCATAAAGTGACTTGCCCTTACGTGAAAAGATAAATAAATAGGACAAAAATCGTAATAGAAGTGTTTAATGAAAAAACAGCTACTTTTCTCCGTAGCCGTATTCTCTATGGACTTAGGACCTCTTATCGTAGAATCACCCGTATACATAGCATAGTTTTGTTACCTATTGTAAAAAAAATTTTTTTTGAAAAGAGCGACCGCCGAGTTTATTGCTGGCTCTTCTCGGCAGGAACGGCATTCCGAACCAGTGGTAGATTCATTGACGATTCAAAAGTACTTGTAAAAGTTTATTTGAATAAAAAATATTTCTATTTCTATTAACTCGTCATCCATCTTCTTTTCTTCTGCTTTGCTCCAAACGCAAGCACTCGGGATGATAGCTCGGGAACGACTGAGTTCAGAAAAAGCCTGACGGAAAAATCGGATGTGTATCGAGTAAATACGATCCGGTAGCCTGATCAGACAATCGGAAACAAAATCGGACGTCTATTGCCAGGCTAAACTGTAACTGTAACCATGTATTATGTGTACAATAAAGATTATATTGATAATTATTATTGGTCACATTAATATTGGGTTACGAGTAATTTGATGAACAGTAATAAGAGACCCAAAGTCGAAATATGTACATAATTTATACGCTTTGGGATAGAGGTTACAAGGGTAACCTCAAAGTAACTAGGCGACCCTAATTCCGTAGATTTGAGAGATTTGAGGGGCGCCTTTATTGTAGGGTGAATGGTTGATACGTGGTAGTCGGAAAATTCACTTTAAATTCTGCCTAACTTAACAACCATATGTGCGATATGATAGAATTAAGTGACCTAATTCAAAAATTGCATTCTGCGCACAATGAGCAAAAAAGAATTCAAAAAGTATAAGTAAGTAGATATATTGTTGAGTTTTAAATGTATCTCTGCCGTGTTTTATTAGAAAAAGTTGTTTTTTTTGCAGATATTTATATTATATTGATCTTTTATATATGTATTGGTAATATTATATTTTTAAATGTATTTAAACCAAAGTTACATTAATTTTCAGTTAGGTCACTATAATTCTAAAAGGGCGATATAATAAAATAATTTTCTACAGATTCAATTAACAAGTCATCAGCTAATCTTCTAAGCCCGGTTACCCGAGATACAGGTTGACTATAACTTAAATCGGGATTCCTGATACTATTGTAACAGACGTTTATTTTATAAATAAATTTCATTTCATTTCAAACCAGAGACCCCTCGAAAAGGAAGCTGAAGTTTCAAGTATTTTTATGATATAGTAGGTAAGTATTTGCTTCAATCTTCGACTGCAAATCTTTCTTCATTTTCTTAGCTTTATATCCAGATATTAAAAATAAAATTTCAAATTCCGACCTCGCTTTCATAAATCATGTCTGCATCTCTAGCGTACCGTATCCAAAGGCTACGTGAGATTGACATGCTCATTTATCCCTTGTAACTTTGAGCCACTCAACTATATAAACTTAAATTAGAGCAGCGTTTCTTAAGCTCAGTATCCATTTGAACCTAAGCCTTGACTCGAGGAAAGTGGATCCTACTAAATAAATCCTACGAAAATATTTTCATAGGACTTACTTAGTAAGATATTTATCCTGCTAAATAAACAAATTGGTAGATCAGATTGAGGCCCTTTCGAGAGCCACAACATTCTCGTCTGGCTCAACGTTGCGTACCTCAAATTCACTCAGGCTTCGTTCAAATAATAATCTATAGTCACTAGAGTCTAGTGAAAACGATGCTTAAGAACACCAATGAGTAACATGATAGAATTAAACCCTTTATAGTTTGAAACCCTAAAATAGTTTAACGACAAGTATAAATTGAGAATTAGAAATGTGAAATGAATAAATTGGACCGATTTTCATCAAACATAGCTAAGAACACTCCCGAGTACCCCGAACCTTTCAAACAAAAAACAAAATCAAAACACACACACACACAAACACACTCTCTCCCTCTCTACCACACACACACACACACACACACACACACACTCGCACACACTCGTATTGTACGTTCTATTAAAGTTACATCAACTCTTCAACGCTGCTGTCCTAAAGCTAAAGTGTCGACCCAACTAGCAAAATATAAGTTCTAAAACGATCTCAAGAGTCCTTTTTTTCCCACTTATAAAATACTTGTAGCATGCTGCAGAGCTGAATTTGGGCGCAGTTACAGGAATATTTATTTTTATAACGATCTTATAATCTACTTACAGAATACTATTAAATCCTATAGTATACTTGTCGAAGCGCAATTGCTTTTATAATGGTTTTAGAAATACTATTACAAGGATAAATGTTTTTATTTGTATCTAACATAAGTATCTTAGTAAAGCAATCTTGCTTAAAATGCACTAGTAACATACCTTCGTACATACTTGTAAGTGGGTATATTTTACAAACCGATAAGGGTAGCGACGTTTTATTTTTTGTATTGGTGTCGGCCGGTTAATTTTGTGGTAGTTAAATATTAAAAAACGTAAGTGATGTTTCTAATATTATTATTTATGTTAATTTAAATGCATAATTATAGTAATATATTGTAAATATAGGATGTGGGGAAGTCATTTTCACTGAAAATGTATACTGCAATTTCATTAGTTTCTTAACGCCCTGCGGAAAACTGCACAATGCGTATTTGTTGTAATAATTATATTTGAAGAAATCTTATAAATATTCGCCATGTTTCAAAAATGCTCTTCATTGAGTACATTGTAGAACAATTGCAGATACATTAGTACTTATAGCAATTTTAGTCAAGATACCTAACTCGAGCCTCCATTATGAAACAAATAAATTAGGGTTCTTCGTGAAATCTGTTTACCTACTAATGTTTGAATTTATATTTTTTTAGGACTCAAGATGGTAGTATTTGTTGATGTGGACTGTTTTTTGACAAAATTTACATTGAGTCAACTAACAAATATGAGATGGCCTTGGACAAATACACATTTTGTGTTGTCCGAAAGCTGCAATGGATGTAGATTCCGGGTTGCTTTAAGCAATATAAATAGACCTTCTCATTTCATTTGTAAACAAGAAAATATAATAGACTTACTGTATCAAAACTTTTTCTGGTGCCCTACTTGTTTCCAGTATGCCTTATATGACCATTACATTGAAGATGAATGTACAATTTGTTACTAATTTTGTATGTATATATAATATGTATTAATGTATACTAATATGTAATAATAAGATGATATATTAATTAGTAAGTATTTGTTGTTTAACTACAAATGAAACAAATTAAACTTTTTATTAGCCAACAAAAGGTTACAATTTTAAATAATTTTAACTTTAGGATAAAACTGATATTATACTTAAATTATAGTTTCTAAAAAAATTCGGAAGATCCCGGGAAATTAAAGCAAAATTAAAAATACTTTTGTGATCTGCTGAAAAAGACCTTTTACAACGATACCCCACACGCCTAAGTTATTGAGTAGAGCACAAATCCATTTTTATTTAAGTTCAAAAACTGACGCTTTAGGAGGTTATCAAAATGGCCGTTTTAGACCTTTTTGTCTCTGGGGTCTATTTTAGAATTGCTTTATATCAAAAGCTGTAATGTAAGCATAATATCAGTAATAAGGCTCTAACAGACGGACAGTTAGACAGGCAAGTACCTAAATTATCCAAGTAGACTCGGAAACCTCTACGCTCGGTCAATTATATAAAAAAACAATTGTATAGGGGGTGTATTACAGATTCTAGATACTTCAAAGATGTCACTTAAGTCTAGACTTGTTAGAGTGGACACTAGCCAATCGCGCGCAGGCGCGCCCACCCTTGGGATAAGCTCAAGCTCAACTAACTCGACACGGGGCGCGGGCGCACAGGAGGGGGCTGCGTGTGTTCGTAGCTCGACTTGCGTAGGCTCGAGCCGTTACTATGGCAATTGGCAACGCGGTAGCCGCGGGGAGCAGGACGTGGTACGCTTCCAGTGTGCTTCCAGTATTCAGTGGGCTGTGGGACGGAAAAGGTGCAATATACCTGTTGTAGAGTTCGCGCGATAGTTGTTTATAATATTTAGCTAGCTTTATAGTTATTCGTTATTTTTGTTTAACATATAAATATTTTCCTACAGGTTATAAGTGAAAAAAAAATGCCGTTCAAAATTATCCAGACGATCGAACGGGGGAAAATGGTATTGACATGTGTACCACATCAATGGGAGCATAATGGAATATTGTATTGGCCAAAAAAACAGCAGCAGCCACACAAGTTACAGAGAGATGAAAATACTCAGCCCGATCAATCAACTTGGAATCAATTAGACTGTGTGGTGAAAAGACAGAATATAAAATCATACAAAGACGGAGAAAAAGAAATTGATATTATGACCAATAATTCTGAAACAGAACCTGATGCAGAACCTGATGCAAAAAAGCGACGCAGGTTTGTCGATGTACCACAAGTGTCATATAATATCATGGCAGAAGAAAGTTTAAAGGTCTGTGAACTATAAACTCTTTTGAATTCTGATTTCGGATTTAGTTCTAACGTATATTTTTCTATAGTTTTACATTAACTACGTCTGAATCGATTTTAACGGCTTTGCTCGCGAGAATTACTGAAATTTCGGCTGGCTACACGGGCTAAATAGGGCTGATATTCGGCACACAGCTTTTATGAAGTAGGCACTCCCTAAGAAAGGATTTTTGAAAATTTCTACCGTAGCAACACCGTGAGTGGTCGCTAGTATTTAATACTAGCTGATGCCCGCGACTTCGTTCGCGTGGATAGAGGGTTTCTTACTCCCGCGGGAACTCTTTAATTTTCCGGGATAAAAAGTAGCCTATGTGCTATTCCTGACTATAATCTATCCCTGTATCAAATTTCAGCCAAATCGGTTCAGTCGTTGCGACGTGATTTAGTAACAAACATCCACACTTTCACATTTATAATATTAGTAGGATTTAGTATTCTTCGCCCATATATTATCTTGCACCAGGCTAAGTTTAATCTGCATGTAATAACTGCATGAAATTCTGTTCAGTAGTTTCAGTGATTATCGTGAATAAACAGACGGACCAACAAACAGAAAATAATGTTAAAAATCTTTGCTAATTCAAAATTATTCTTTATAGGCTTGCAATACAATCACTATACCGGAACCGTCAATCTCATCTGGAACACTCGAATCATTAAAAGAAAACGTTGAACAATACGTGGTTATACCGGAAAGCAACAATAATAATAATCAGTCGGACTCTCCTTTAATATACTCGTGCATAACAAGTGCCTCAGAAGAACAATACAACTCAAAATCTGTGGAAGAAGATATAAAATCTATAAAAAATGACATAAAATCTATGAGTAACGACATAACAAATGTAATGGAGACATTGAATACAGTAATTAATAATCAGAATGTAATATTTGAAACACTTAAAACAATTTTGCTAAAAGTCACTGAAATACAAGTTCAGAATGAAGGATTAATTAAAAAAGCTACTACAGAGAAGAGATCTCACGAACTAGGATTGAAACCAATCAAAGATGTAAAAGACTTAGAAGAATTTGAAAAGAAATTAACTGACACTGATTATAGAGAAGATTTAAAAAGAAATTTAAGTGCATTGTTTACTAAAGGCATAGGACGGGGAATAACAAGTGCTTATGCAATTATCGATATTATATTTGAAAGACAGTTTTTCAAATCTTGTTCATGGACTGGAGCCTCACGATCACAAGATAAACCCACTGAAAAGATATGTTTCAAAGGTTTCACTAAAACAATTAATTTCTTCTATGATATTATTCATGAATACGATTCTTCGTTTAATTTAAATGACTGCTATACATTTTTTAAAACTATCTTAAGAAATGCTGATCAACGCTGCAACCAACAAAAACGAGCGTCTACAAAAAAATGCAGAGGCAAGAAAAAGGACACCAATAAACCCGAAAATCCCTTAACAAATGTTACACCATCTGAGATACCGCCAATAAGTGAAGAAATCGGTAACGAAAATTGAACAGTTTTAAAACAAACACTTATTGAAATCAATAAGATTAAAGTAGTTACCTTATCCATAAATGAGGCTGATTCTTAAGATCTCTGTTTCTGTGTGTTCCGTGTATTTTTAATATTTAATCTTTATTAAAACTTAATAAGTGTTCAATAAATAAAACAACATATTGTCATAACTTTTGTTTTATTTTATGCTGTATTCATTCATAGCGTATGTAACAAAGGCAAGAAAAACATCTCTGAATTATATGTAACAGTAACAAGTTTACATTTTACATTTTCAATTTTATATATCATTGCTTCCGACATTTCAATAGCAGCACTATCGCATTTGTAAATATTCAAAAATGAAGATTTTAATGGTTTATCAAAAGCGTCGTAGATATTACATAAACGATATCCTGTAATTTCTATTTCTTGCCCTATACTGTCTTTCAAAGCGACGGATTTTAATTCAATAACATGATTTTGATCACTAAGGAACCATTTATCTTGATCTTTTGATGATAAAATAAATGTTTCCAGGTGCAGCACATTTAAACCGCTTCGCAGGTTTTTCTTTATAAATGGATAGTGTGCAGTGTCTTTCACAAAAGGATCTGTTTCAGTCAACTGTCTTTCAATTGTTCTTTTTGCAACTTGCTGTAGTGTGTTTTTTCCTTGTCTGATAGTTTTTTTAATTTCGTATAATTTATTTTCGAAAGGATATGCGTTAAACTTTTGCAGAATTCCAAATTTCCTTACTTCTTCAACTATATGTATTAAGTTATGTATGTTACTGGTAACATAGTTTCGCCCGTAAAAGATTTTAAAACTTTCTGTAAAATCTTCCAACATCTTTTCAGCAATCCGCAAGAGCGAAAAATGGTTTTCATTTGAACAGATCGTTATGGCGCAAAACAAGTGCAAAAAATGATTAAAAGGTTCGGGTCTGAGCACGTGTTTTAAAATTATAAAACTTAAATAATAAAAAAAACATCTGTATTCGGAACCTTTCCAGTGAGCCAAAACATCTACGGATCTAACGGTTCTATGTATCTCTTTGGGCATTTGACATTTGAGTAAAAAACTGTTGACAGTATTAATATCTCGAGCGCTCCATTTGGTAAGATACTTTCCCAACTTACCATCACGCCATCCTATCAATAACCGCTTCATCAAGCCAAGGTCTATTAGGTGTAATGAGTCTGCTACAGGAAAATCCTCTATCATATCAATGTTTAGCTTCAACAATGGAGAATCCTGTTTGTGGTGTTCATCATATTTTTTAGCACGAAAATCTTCGTCGTTTCTTTTGGGACAGTCAAGTTTAGGAAATGTTACAGTGTTTGATATATGTGAGTATTCACCAACTACCGTACATTTCAGACAGCCATGTTTTCCATTAAAATTTGTGACACCTATAAAATAAGTTTTTTATTAACAATGATAGCCTTCTTCAGTTCTTATATTTTTAAGAGGGTAAAACACAATACGAAACTTACCTTTAATCAAAGCCCTTGCTGGCGAATCACAAATGAAGGCTCTTATATTAACCTTGATGGTAGTTTCAGTTTCCCTTAACGTTATACATAATCCGTTATCTTCAAGTTCCTTCATTTCTTTAACAAAAGGTCCTAAATATGCATTCAGATCAGATGGTTTTCCTTCTCCCGCATAAATTCCTTAAAAAATGCATGATTTTTAGTAATATTTTTACTTAAAGTAACCAACTAAATTTAAGTAAAAATAGTTACCACCATTATATTATATATATTAAGTGGGTATTCATAAGTGCCTGTATTTAGGCCTGAAATAAAGACTGAATCTTGAATCATATTTACCTATTATTAAAGGAAAAATGTGGGGTAATTCATAGATATTGCACAAAATAGGCCAGAGTTGATGTCTTGAACTTTTGTATACTGGCAATCCATCTATGTTTATATTTAATGAGATCGTATTCGTGAAACTATCCGAATCCAGTCGTTGTAACGTATTTTTTAAGCATTTACTCAATCCGTTGTGCCAATATTGCCCAGGATCAGAAATCGTAATATGGACAGTTTCTTTGTTGGTACTTAATAAAGTACGTGCATCTTTAGGTAAAACGTTACCAATTCTGTTGTTTAAAATAGTAGATAGTTCATTCAAGGCTAAATGGGGTATTTTAAATTTTATGGCCCAGCTTCTTATATTTTTAAGCAATTCATGGTTTTTTTCATATTCAGTAGTTTCTTCGATTTCAAAATCGTGTTCTTCCTCATAATATTCTACATCTTCTTCAGGTTTTGAGTATTGAGTTAAATTAGATGACAAAATATTTTCGACCGCGGAACCCTCATTTATTTCAGCTTTATTTGTACTTGATGCGCTCAATTCTCGTCCTGATTCTGAAGAACTTAATCTTGAAGAGTATGACTTCACTAATTCATTATATCTATTTTTTACCTTTCTTCTGTAACCACCGCTCCTTTTAAATCGTTTCCAATCGTTTAAATCCATTCTAAACGTATACACGTTTAATCTTGACAAACAATGGCGTTAATACTTATAAAGGGATTGATCTAGTAGTTTTAAGCCATTTTGCTTTTGTAGCGATCTTCTGCTGTACTATTAGATTCATAAGACTCTTCAACAAGACTACAACCGCGCGAACTTATACTGATCTCAGTTAAGTATGTTAAAACATCTTAGTGTCCTATAAAATGCTACTATAGGATCATAATGTCTCTTAAGTCTAGTTAGTCTTGCTGCAAGCATTAAAAAGACACTAACTCCTATAATTGTCCTATTAAGTAATCCTGTAGATTACTCTATGGCTGGGATATAAGAACAAATGCTACTGAGTATGTTAAGGCTTGTGAAATGCTATTTCAATTGAAAGAATGTAATACAATGGCTTTATAGGAGGTTTATTAGTATTGATATACTTGTTGTCTTTCGTTATAGGATTACCTTGCTAGTTGGGGATCGTTAGCTACCAAAACCATATTTCGAGCTATGAACTAAAAAGCGAGAATTTATAAAGAAATGACGCCATTTGATAACTAATAAACGACGTTAGATGGATCGATAGAGATTTTTTTTCTAAGTAAGATAGCAATAAAAATCGTATTTGGCCAAATGTTGGTTAACGACGTGGAGGACAAAACGGACTTGTGGGCTTGTGGAGGACAAAACGGACGTCTTTAGATAAACTGAAAAAACAGCTCCCCGCGACGCCGAGGCTGAAACATTTTTTTAGCATTCACATAAAAAAATCATGACATTTGCGATTCATTGCACCGTAAAAAATCTGGCAACAACCGCGATTTACATAATAAGATTTGGTAATAAATTTTCGCGCAGCTAAACTAGCGCTGTACAACTGGGGTAACATCGAGGAAGATTTTACCCGCCAACATGCCATACCTTAAAGCGCCTTCGATTGACATGCCATACGATAGAGTTCTTCGGTTGCGTGATTGCTTCGCAACTACGCAATCGGGTAATTAAACGCTTTCCGGGGCTTATGTATGATACCCACGCCACCCGCCGCGATGTCGAATCTTCGGATTCTCTTTGTTCTCAGGGCATGAGGCATTTAGATCAGATAAATCGCCTTCCAAACCGTTTGCTAGTGTGCTTTGGCCCTTATATTATATTAGTATATATACTCGTATATACCTACATAATATTATGCTAAACAGAAAATTCATGCGGTTTTTCTAAGCTCCCCATGAATCCCCGTTTATATGGGGCGCATTTGAAATAAACTCCTATTAGGAAATCCGTATAAGAGAATGTAGCGTCTACATGACGAAGATAATAATTATTATTTACCAATACCCAGGTGCAATAAAGTTTTTAAATTACATACGTGGCAGTTATTGGTAATTTAAAAACTGGATTTATCGAAGTGACTTTTTTAACGCGTACCTACCAATTTCACTCTTAAATCCTGACCTCGACGAATTAAATGCTATAATAACATAATCATGTGATCATAACAACTGGGCAACTGTAGTGAAACATTAAAGGCTTGGACAGTGATAACGCGCTACGACAACGACTACTGATCGAGCGGCCTTACTAGGCTCTCCCTGAAAGAAAGGCTAAGAAAACAGTAAAACGTGGGCAATTTAACTTTGTTATTTATTTTCACTTCTTTCTTTATTTATCTAATTATAATGAGAAATCTATATATATAAAATTCAAAGTCCTGACTGACTGACTGACTGAGATATCAACGCACAGCCTAAACTACTGAAGTTAGAAACTTGAAATTTTTACAGTTGGTTCCTTTTATGACGTAGACGCACATTAAGGAAGGATTTTTGAAAATTCAACCCCTAAGGGGGTAAAATAGGGGTTTGAAAAATCGAACTTAACGTGAGCAAAGCCGCGAGCAAAAGCTAGTAGATACATGTATTTAAAATGAATTTGCGAAATTTTTACAATATAAATGATCCACTCGTGAATTGTTTCGGGCCGGTTAACTTATATGGCGCTTTTAATTAATATAAGGAATTGTATAAAGATGTTCAGTGTTCACTACAATACACACGTCGTCGTCATCGCCTTTGCAGCATGTATTCATTTAGATTTCTCTTGTTGCTGCGTTTTTTGAAAAACTTTGTGATACTCTGTCCTGCTTTGGGCGTGTCGCTCTTCGTTCGGTCGCGCTTTTTGTATGTTCACGCATTAATACGTTTGGGTCAATCGAATGGCCGGCTTAGAGTGACGTATTTATCGACCTCAGTGCTGTAATGCCGTGCGTCGTCATAGCCAAGGTTGGATCGAGTTCCCACTCACAATAGTACGATGCATAATACGAGTACTCTAGTCTTTATTGCTTGTACGAGCTACTTTTAGAACAACCGAGTTAGTCTGGTACGGTAAATACTACAAAGTGTGTGGTCTGGCCCTTTATTTACTATGATAATATTATCAACAATCATTCCTGAATCTGTCTGAAGAATGTGTATAGCGAAAGAATATTTTTATATCGTGATACACTGACGCGTAAAATGAAGTTAACTTTTTTGGTTTGCACATAAAGGTACAGCATTTACGATTGAATAAATATTGTTAAAGTGTTGAAGCCAGCAAAAATCACAATGCAGAATATTTACCTATATTTACATTATTTATTGTATTTGCATAATATGTTATGTCTGCGTTTTTGTGGATCAATTTGCACACTTTAAACTTTAGCGTAAACCCGCGTTCATATCAGTAAAAAATTTTTCGTTCTGCGTCGCGGTCGCCGAAAATTATTATGTCGTAGCATTCACTTGTATTTTTGCACGTGTGGACATCTTTACGTAAAACAAGATTCATTGCTGCGAAAACATTTACGCAACATGCCGAGTTTGTGCAAATTTTCAATTGTGTAGACACATCTATCTGTATCTGCAAATCTACGCTTGACCTGTGGGGGTGGACTATGACCTAAACCCGAGAGGATACTTGTGCCTAGTAGTAGGCCAACGATATGGGTTGAGATTAATGAAGACCCACCTTTCGCACAAGAATGCAAATTCACATGTAAAGGTTTTATAACATGATTCTGAACTCATGAACTTTTCTAAAAGATATAAAATCTAATAGAATAATTCATATTGTTAAAAATAGCATATTTGAACTACAAATCCGTCATCAATATGAAAGTTTTGTTTGAGTATAATACAGAAATAAGTGCCATCGTCGAGTGACATTTAACCGAGGAATGAATTTGAAAATCTGCAGGAATATCAAATTCTCGCTCGGATAAAACCTATTTTACGTTGGTGAAATCGGCCCTAGATAGATAACAGTTGGTATTTTGTATTTTATTTATCTTCTTAAAATGTTTCAAGGTTTAATAGTCAGGAAACATTCGACGTATATGTTGCGAGTGACGTTGTACAACGTAAAGTTTACCGTTGTTACGTAGATAGATACAAACGAGATCGATTAATTGCCATACTAATTGCAATTAATTGAGCACCTTCGCTAATAAGCTGTAGGTATATCGGATTCATTTACCTATTTATTTACCCTGAAAGGTCATACATCGGCGTGTCGATTCTCTAAAAATGATTGCATCAGTGTAACGATCGTAATGGCCGCTGATTGGCTGAATTAATGGTGTTCTTGCTGCATCAATGCATTTTACCCAATAGCGGGAGGGTACCAGCCAATCAGAGGTCATTGCGATCGTTAAACTGATCGTTTTTAGAGAATCGACACACTGATTTGTGCAGGCACATACACCTTAGGGGTAGAATTTTCAAAAAAATTCGTAGCAAATGCCTCCGTCATAGTAGCTAAGTATATGTAGCTATGCGCTATATGTACCTATGCCAAATTTCAGCCCGATCCTTCCAGTGATTTGAGCTGTGCGTTAATAGATCAATCAGTCAGTCAGACAGTCAGTCAGACAGCCAGTCAGACAGTCAGTCAGTTAGTCACCTTTTCTTTTTATATATTTAGAAGATAACCAGTGATTCGCTCACTTGGAATTCAAAACTACGGCAATTTCTTTCAACTTATATCCCGGACCCGGAGGAATTCCAAAAATCCTGAAACTAGTGATTAGAACTTACTACTTAGATACCAAAGAATCCAAAGATGTCTCTTATTATTAAGTTACATAAAATATAAGGGAAATATAAGGCGAAAATATAAATCCTCTTTATACCTTATCCCGTGGGAAATGAAAATCCAGCCTTATATTCCTCATTTACATTATAAAGGGAACCTCTGTGCAAAGTTTCAGCTTTCCAGGCATCCATAGTGGTTTGGGCTGTGTATTCATGTTTCACTCAATTAGTGAGTCAAGACTGTTTAGGGTTCCGTACCCGAAAGGTAACCAACGGGACCTATTACTGTCCGTTCGTCCGTCTGTCAGCGGGCTGTATCTCATGATCCGTATTACGGTAGAGAGTTAAAATTTTAGTTGCCGCTATAATAACAAATGATAAAAATAAAAATCAATTAAAAATTAAAGGGGGCTCTCCCCTACTAGAAACCTGTATTTTTCGGCGTTTTTTGGTACAGAACACTTTGTATGAGAGTCCGACTCGCGTTTGACAGGTTATTTATTTATTTATGTAAGTCGATAAAAGAAACACAGACAAACCCTAGTTTGTACTGACTGTACTTCGTAATATGTGTTGATGTATAATTTTTACGAATATTTACAAACTGTATGACTATAAAGAACTCGATTTTTATTAATTCAATAGTAGGTACACGAAAAAAATATATTTTATTACCTACTTACTTCTAAAAGCCTTGTACAAGAAAACATGTCAATGTGTGTTACATTCCAACACTCGTTTGAACCTTTTCTTCACTCTAATGTTTTGCAGTGAAAATATTTCCTTACAATTTTCACGTAAATTAAACAAATTATGAAAGTTTTTTGTTAGCAACGTATGAATAATATTAGATTCTTTTATTGGTAATGCCGCATTGCGGTAGAGCAAACGTCAACATTTTATTCACCACATATTTAATAATTTTCATTTTAAGTGTTATTAACTCTATTGCTGAGATCTATAGAGCGTGCTCTGACTCAGCTCAGACTTAAGATAGAGGTTAAAACGAAACACAAATGTGCTCCGACATAAAGCTGACTCGTTTTAACTCTGTCTTTAGTCTGAGCTGAGTGAAAGTGCGGTCTGTAGATTTTAGCATCAGTAGGTACTACACACATGGTTCCTTTTTAGGTATATACTAGCTGTCCCCTCGCGACTTCGTCCGCGTGGAATTAGGTTCTTTGAAAATCCCGTGCGGACTCCTGATTTTGTCCGAATAAAAGTAACCTATAACACACTGTCTGCAACCATACCCATCAAAGAATCACGTAGATCCGTTGCTCGATATTAACTTGAAAAATTATGGATTTTCATACAAACATTCAACCCCCATTCAACCCCTTTGGGAGTAGAATTTTTGAAAACCGTGAAACACGTCCTTTTTTATTTTCAATTTAAAGCCTAAGTACCGAATTTTATGGGTATAGCTTGAAAAATAACGGAGTTTCATACAAACTTTAACCCCCCTTTTTACCCCCTTGGGGGGAGAATTTTCGAAAAATGTAAAATACGTAATTCTTTATTTTTGATCAAGAGCCAAAATATCAAGTTTCATAAACATAACTTGAAAAATAACTTGAAGAACGAAGGACTATCATACAAACATTCAACCCCTATTTAACCCCTTAGGGGGTAGAATTTTTTAAAAGTGTGAAACACTTACTTTTTTGTTTTCAATTTAAAGCCTAAATACCGAATTTCATGAGTATAACTCGAAAAATGACGGAGTTTCATACAAACTTTAACCCCCCTTTTTACCCCCTTGGGGGGCGAATTTCGAAAAATCCTTTCTTAGTGCTCGCCTACGTCATAAAAGGAACCTACTGTCAAAATTTCAAGTTTCTAACTTCAGTGGTTTAGGCTGTGCGTTGATCGTCAGTCAGTCAGTCAGGACAAGCCTTTTTATATAATTATAGATTATACTAGCGGACCCGACAGACGTTGTCCTGTCTTAACTATGAATATTGAAACTCTTTGACGAAATTGGCAGCACGCATTCTGTCAATGTTATGTCAAACGCCATAAGGTTACATCAAAAAGTTTGAATTGTAAAAGCGGTTACATTAGAAATAATTTAATATGGTGGTTAAGTTTTCTTAAATTTTCTAATTTTTCGCGCAATTTTCTTAATTTTTTCTTTTATAAGAACCTTCTCCTGACAATAACAAACACAACAAAAAAAGAGTTAGCGAAATCGGTCCAGCCGTTCACGCGTGATGCGATTACCAAGGAAATAGGGATTCATTTTTATATATATATAGATTACCAAGGAAATAGGGATTCATTTTTATATATATAGATGAACGAGGACAAGACGACAGTAAACCCCCTCCATAAGTAAAAACAAGAACCATAGAATATAGATGGCTATCCTCTGAAGCGTATGCGTAGCGTAGCGATGACGTAATATCATTATTAACATGTCAGGTATCAATGATCTGACAGGTCAATTGAGCACATCTCTTCTGCACAAAAACTCTAGGAATCAATGTTCCAAATCGGTTGATTATCTGTTGTAGAAATTTGATACACTACTTAATTGGCAGTTAGTATTAGCAAGTAAAATTGGCAGGAATAGAAAATGTTTGTTCAATGACCGATTTAAAATTGGGACACTCACCCACGTAAGAGCTGTATAAATTATGTCATAAACACTGCCCACGATGCACATAACTTTGCGATGACTGTGTTTTTATATACTTAGTCTTATAATATGTACTATAATATAAAGTCTATGCCCTAAGCTTTTCCACTCCTGAGGTTTGATTAGTCAATGCTCTGGTCTGGTAAGCCGTAAGATCCGATCCTTTCGGACTTTGATAAACCAATTTTGGCTTTATCCTAGAAACCAACCAATTAAACGTCGAAACTCAATTTATACGCGGGATCTAAATAACCTTGTCCTGGAGGAAAAGAAACGTAATTATTGAAAACTAACCAAACCTTTTCATGCTATAAAAAAGATATCTACCACAAAAAAAAATTGTGATAAGGTCGAAATAATTTACTACAGTCTATCCTAATGCTAATATTAGTGCGAAAAATCTAAGGCTGAGATTTATAAAGAGTGTAAAAGTACTTCTGTCAAAGGATATTTGTATTTTGCCTAAGTCTTAACTGCGCAAAAAAGTAACACGTTGCTTTCTATACAAGCGCACGCATCGACTTTTTGCAGTAACTGATTTTAAAAACGTAGCTTGCTACATTTGGATCGCGGTTTGTAAACG
Organism: Hipparchia sbordonii; assembly: GCA_038048805.1. Lineage (NCBI taxonomy): Eukaryota > Metazoa > Arthropoda > Insecta > Lepidoptera > Nymphalidae > Hipparchia > Hipparchia sbordonii. The sequence goes on from CM076102.1 coordinate 12,166,065, forward strand.
CGCGATTCTATTTTGTTTCTTAGTAATAGTAAAAGGGCGCACGCAGAGCGATTAATCGCATTCGGTTTTTGTTCAGTCTCGACTAAGCGAGCTCCATGGAGGTACTGAAATATAATTATGCAAAACGCAAGCCGCAGTGCGTGTTTGTACGTGGTTTGGCGATTTCAGCTATTCCTAAACCGCTCGTGTTTAATCGCAGTGCGTACTAAGCCTATGAGCTCTTGCCAAACTTTGTGACTAGGCGAATCTAGAAGTGGCGGAATTTCGGATTTGCCTCTGACATATAATTTTATAGAAGTAGTGTGGTTTAGTGTTACGCACTATGATCTAGGTCAGGGCCGACCGCCGGTTGATTACGGCCGTAAACAGCACATGGTTTCATAAAATTATCTTAGAAACAACACATATCTTATCATTATCGCGATATTTATTCGAAAACATGTTTAGAGTGTTGGCACACGCGCTGCTTTTTTATCGCGATTCAGTGCGTGTTTCTTGTCAAATGCAAATATTGATTCAATTGTCCTAATTAATGTCCTATTTTATGCTTATTTCATAATATTATGTACCACAATTTCCACATTTGATGTGACATTGCGATAGACAATCTTGAATTTACCTACTGGTTATGGCCTTGGCTAGTTACCATCGAAATCGGTATGGATTTAATTTATACTGCCATACCTAGTTATCCAGCTACCAATTTAGACTGCATCGTCCCTTACTATCATGGATTAAAAAAAAGAATGCGTTAAATTACCCCATGTCGCAGGTTACAATATAATTTATTTTTAAAAATAAAGCATCTGCCCATGGCTGCGAACTGCGATCTCATTTGTAAGTGATGATGTAGTATAAGTAATTATAATTACTAGCCTATAGGCTACTAGTCTAATTGAAGCCCAACGGATAAAGGTGCGAACTATGAATAGAAGGTCGCAGGTTCGATCACTATCGGTTGCCCTATTATAGTACCCACTCCTAACACAAGCTTTCCGCTTATTTGGAGGGAAGAGCAGAAAATTAATCAAGTTCAGCATGGCTAATATAATCTTTAAAAAAAAAACAGTCTGAAATGTGTGCTACCTCTAAACTTTGACTATTAAATTATCATAAAGTTAATGATAAGATCGACGCCCCATGGACCCATAGCAACTGATCTAGGTACGTGACGAAACATATGGCGGAGTCTTATCTATCACAAAACCGTCCGTCAGCATAAAATCAAATTTAAAGCTAGGCACAAACGGGCCACACGTGGTTTGCGACTAACGCAATGAGTTTTGCTTACAATCGAACATTCTTGGTAAACTTAAATGCGATGAGAGGGATGACGCGGTGAGTCTAGTCACGTTTAAATGATAATTTTGTATGTTTACTTAATTTAAAAAAAAAATTTTAACGTTTACCTGAAGACGGGACTTTCTGGCGGGAGCTATTTTACTGAACATCAGATGTGCTGACTACCAAATCAGATTACAATTGTTACCTACATATTCGTAGATATACCTACTTATGGAAGGAAAGCTAGGAACTATGATATAGTATATTTATAGTAGAATATCATAGGCTAGGAATGAATGTCTGCGTGAATGTTTAAAAATACGTTTTTTTTTTGTCGCGCGGTTTTAGGATATCAGAAAGAGTTCCGTGCAATGCGATGCGATATAGCACCACAAAATGTATTAAAAGTATAATTTCTTAGCTTAAAACCGGCCATTTGTTGCTGTGGTTAGTAGCTCGTTTGTGCAAACCCTAAAGATACCACGACTGAAAATGGTAGTATAGACGCTTCGCTTTTATAGACGTGCAATTACAAAATGAAACTGTGTAGGTATATAAGGCTTACTAAATGGCTTAGATAATAATCGGTTTTAATTCGCAGCTAGGCTGTTTTTCTTCTCGGGTATTTTCCATTGTGTTCACGGATTTTCTAATTATGTACTTATACCTACTGAGTATTCTATTGCCGTTGAGTTGTTAGAAAAATTTGGAGCGGTACCTGACAAAAGCTGTGTATGTATGTTCTTTTATGAAATTTATGCCATAAACCCCTTACAAAATAAAGTTTGAAGTCACTCCATAGAGGATTCACGAGTGTTTCAATTTTGGGATTTTGAATGTTCATGTATATAAGTGCCAATAATGTATCTAAATTTTCAAGCTTAGTTGAAAGAGATGGAAAAATTCACGTCCTTTTCTTGTCCTACTAAATCACAGATTGAATGAATGAATTTGAAAAGAGAGAGACAGAAAACACTAGAGTCTAAACCTATAGATTCATCTACCAATCGCCATTGAAAAATAAAATGAGAATCATTTTCGCTATAAAGAAGCTTGAAGGAGAAGAAATCATGCTTTTTAACAAAAATGGCCAGAAAAATTCCCATTAAATATAAAGTGAAATACATCACACACAGTCACGGTTTGAGTAAATTAACTTATAAATAAGTTGGAATACGAACTAATATTTTGATTTAATTTCCAATGAATTCTATTTGAATTAATTTTTCTTTGCTTCCCGAACTCTGAGAATCTCGAATGAAGCATAGACAAGACACAATAAATACCTAGATGTGCATAAAAGAAAACGAAACAGCTGCCAAAATTCCGGATACAACGGACTCTTCGAAGAATTGCGGACGCATATACTTACTCTTAGTAGAGACGTGGACGGAAAATTTATTTTTCTACGCTCTTCCCAAGTTCTTATCCTTGATAAAATCAATACATACTAAAAGATGTGCGCAAAAGTGAAGGAAACAGCTGCCAAAACTCCGTAAACAATATTCGGAGAACAAAGCTTCGGTGAATTAAGGACGGATGCTATAAAAGCATTTTATTTTTCTACTTGTGTATGCTCGCACGCGCAACTGCTTGCATGCACGTTCAATTTATTACTTTAAGTTACCTCTGAAGGAGGAATTAGCAACAATAGCCGTAATCTTATCGATGACAATTAGACACAACTATATTTAATGATTATCATCGAAAGTTGATAAAAAAATTACAGCGATAACTCTTTGACCACATTAAAAACATCGTCCTTACTGGGAATCGGATCTGTGTTCTGGAAGCTATATTTTTTCGGTATTTTTACCGATAGATGTCCACTGCTGGGCAAGGAGCAGCTTCAGCGACACGCTTAAAATCATCCATCCATATCTAACGGAGGCTCGAGCAAAACTCAGGCAAGTCGCAATAGGTGGGGCTGGCTCGAAAAATCGTTAGACCTCTCATCCCGGACTGACAAACGCAGCATGAAAAAAATAGCATTTTTCTAGCGATTTTGCTGTGAACTATAACCAACTACTTACCAAACTTGGCTAAAATGTTTTGGTTTCGAGATTTTTCATTTTCACATATTTTGAAACCACTGTCTCCGATTTTTTTTAAATAAATATTCGCACAGCTGCGCCAGAGAGGTCGCCATACAGCTTCATAATAATAGCCATAAATATAGAGAAATATTGATAGTTTTGTTATTGTGTAACTAATAACTATTAATAGTGCTACCAGATTAGCTGATTGTATATGGCCAGACTTGCGGATTTTATCCGCTTATTACAAGATCCGATGATGTGGACGATTACCCTCAGACAAAATTTTAATCTCTAGGTTTAATAGTCTGTGGTTAATAGTTTACTTATACGAACGAAAACCAAAAGATCGAAGTTTCAACCCCATCATATTCAAGAAGTTTAAGTCGTACAAAATCGTTTTTGGCTGTTACCATCTCGATGCAAGTACACGTTATGGCGAATTTTGTCTGTTTTTCACAACTTTATTGAAAAACGTCGTACTGTATGCACAATGGACTTCGTATCACAAAGCTCTAAGTATATGGTTATGTCCGGTATGGTACCTACAGTTCGGCCGACAAGCGTGAAAACAAAATTTTTCGACGGATTTTGTCCGTATCGAATCCGCCTGTCTGATAGTACTATCAGCCTTGAAATCAAATAATACATGTGACGCGGTTACGATCCTGCCACACATGCGACCCCGAACAACTTTATGTACCTAATTAGTAACTAAATAGCACATTGATTAAATACCCAGATATATGTAGCGCACACATGAAATACGAGTACCTATATTATGATAACATATTATGCGGCGGATGTTACCGACCAGTTATAAATAAATAATTGATATGATATTTTACAACATGGTTATTAGATTAATAGCACACGGAACACAGTTTAACGATGCGCTTTATAAAATCTGATAACAGGATTAAAAATGTAAACAAACGTAAAGGACAATCTATGTGGCGGGAGGCACGTCCAATATAACCGTACCTGCGTCACTTATAAAATATATAAGGAACGTTATAAAATGTTTGCATAACGTTAACATTTTTCTTAGATCTCGCGAGAGACTACGCGTCATATGTCACGACTACTCTGAGTCATAAATAAGCTGATCGAAGTAATTTATTTTATAGATAAAATTATGTTATATCATTCATACCTATAATGACGCAAAAATGTCTCGCTTGTTGCCACTTCCTAGACTTAATTGCTTTCGTAACAGCAACGATTGTATTTTTTTAGCATAAAGCTATTTTGCAATAGAGCATTTATCAACACAAAGATGAAACGATTAACCAAAAAGCTTTCTTTTAAGACGGATTTAAAAGCAAGTAAGAAAAGAAGGTAAAGTAACTGACTTTAAGACCAGTATACACCAAAGCGCAGATGGGTGGGGACTAGTGGAGATTTTTCGTATTTTTTTTTTATTCGATGACAAGTTAGACCTTAACTGCGATCTCACCTGATGGTAAGTGACGATGTAGTTTAAGATGGTAGCGGGCTAGCTTGGAAGGGGTATGGCAGTGTAAATTAAACCCAGACCCCTAATCTGTGTCTACACGCCATCGTGCCGGAACATGTCGGCACTTCTTTGACGGTAGGGTGGTAACTAGCAACGGCCAAAGCCTCCCACCAGATAAATAAGCACTAGTATACCATTATTTCCCATCTGCACTTTGCTTTACTGGATACACTGCAAGCTAAGAGAAGAATCTCACTTTTATTTGGACCGAACGCAGCGGAGAAAAGACGAAAAATGAGCGGTTCGCTGCGTGTAGTAGGCGGTTGTTTCACTGTGTGCTAGTGTAGAATCTACACTTTGCGTAGAGCGAAGTTGAGCTGTCTACTGTGTAGATCACAAATCGCCACTCCACTTTGATGGATACCCTGCTAGCTCTTCTCTTCTTCTCGCCCACCTCCACTCTGGTGGATGCCGGCCCTTAAACTTTGTAGCCAAAGTTAGATAAGTATGTATTTGGGGCAAACGACAGACCTTCCATACAAAGTAGATACAACATTTTGCGACTCTTCATAATCATTGACCCAGATATTCTTTATCGTGATTTATCGAATTTGTATTATTAACATAAACTTTTTCTTAATGTCACTTATCCTACTAATTCTTACCAATATTATAAATGCAAAAGTTTGGATGGAAGGATGTTAGTTACTCAATCAAGCCGCAACGGTTGAACCGATTTGGCTGATATTTTGACACAGAGATAGATTATAGTATGGAATAACACATAGGCTAGGCTTTTTATCCCGGAAAATAAGAGAGTTCCCGCGGGAATTAAAAACCTTAATCCACGCGAACGAAGTCCCGGGCATCAACTAGTACAAAATAAAAATAACTAGGCCATGAAAATACCAAAAAATATTTGCAAAAAATAAATATCGTCTTTGTTTTGCATAAATTAATTCCCCCTTTATTCTGATGTGTTCACAGAAACGCTTCATCTTATCTTTATAGGAAATTGCTGTCATAAATCATAATGCCAGATTTCAAAATATGCATTGTTCGCCTGACACAAAAAAACGTTAAGTAGGTCATATAATGCTTTTAGCTAATTATATTAAACGGGGTTAAATATCTGGGTATGCCTAATGGATTAAATCCATCAAAACTTTAATCATAAAACATGCTAGGAGAAATAATATTATTTAGGCCCAGAAGCGCCCAGTATATTAACGACACAACTCCTAAGGCATTCGTTTTGGAGAAGCGTTTGAAGGTTTGAAGTTTTGCAATTTATAAGAGGTTTTTAGGCCAGTAAAGCGGGCCCCATTTGTGGAAATATATTATACGAAGAAGAAAAAAGCTTTTTGAGTGCTCCATTAGTATATTCAAATCTAGGTTTGCACTTTTAATATAGGGTAGATCCACACCTGCGAACATGCGAACATGCACTAGCCATGTGGCCTGCATGCATCATTAGAACTCTGTGGATATGTTCACAAGCAGTTTGCGAGATTTTGTGTGCATGTTGTCACTGTAACAACGTGCATATGTTAATGAGTATAAACGCTTTAAGTGCACAATTCAGTAGCAAGAGCATACACACGCACAGGTCGCCAACGATACGGGTCGTCGTCACGTGCCCAAGGGCAATGGCTGCAGATCGCTGCGTTTCATGTACATGCGTTGGTGTGGATTCACCCTAATATGCAATTAACTGCTCTTGATGCTGCTTGATGGAGATGATGTGAAGAAATGTACGAAAAGTTATTACGTCATTATTCAGACTTGCGGTTACGATGGCGCCGAAGAAGCCGCGAACCGCAACCTCAGTACTGAAAAAGCGAATGACGTCAGCAGCATCGGACAAGCCGTGAAAATGCGTGAGAAAAGTTCACGTGCAGCTTCACGTGCAGAAATGCTAATGATATCAGCTAATATCATTAGCATTAGATGATTCTTCGATTCGGCTCATCGGATTGCTGTGGCAATATCACCTGATGAGTTTTCGATGATGAGCGAATTTTCATCTTTGGAGAATATTTTGCGATCTGCGGCTTTAATGTTCGTGTCGTATGCGATGACGATTTAGGTTCTTTTCTTTATTTCAATATTCACGTTTGTTCTCAATTTTCCTTCAATATTGATTTGTGTGATACTTTTACAGTAGCTTCTTTGAAGTGTAGGTATGACTCACTTGACACAGATGTTGGGTTATGTTGTTAGGTATATTTTATTTCTCAAATATCCGGGTAAAACTGAGTAGCTGCTCCGATGACCGGGTTAGGTAATTTGTTCCACATTCGTTTCTGGAATAAGTGTTTTATATGTTTTCCAAAGAAAATACTTATTCAAAAGCATGTATTTCTTACCTACTTCGTTAAAGATCTACCCAGCTTAATGTCCTCGTCGTCAATTCAACTGGAACACGACTTTGTGCAACTTAAATCCAGCGGATCTGAGCAATTGCCATTTTTAGACTATTCAACTTCTATTGGTAGGAGGTCTCCCGCTTTGCACTTTCCAGTGCGGGGTCACTGTGCCGCCACTTTGGAGCCTTTAAAGTACCCGCAGACTTACAATTTCAAGCTGGACAACTAAATCGCAGAGTATACTAAATAGATATAGTAACTGATAGTAGCCCGCACTTCTTAGGCAACTAAATCGTCCAACTATATAATTGGCGAATTTCCTTCCTATTACCCACAAAGTATTTTTGATTGACAATTGCAAAAGTACGAAGAAATTGTATGTCTGCAGTCGTTCTTAGCGTCCGCTGATTTTCTGAACTATTTTCCCGGGCCCATTACCACTTCAGTTTTGTGACTCGTCGAACTATGTTGGTGCTGCGCATCCCACATAGCTGTTAGATTACAGCTATGTGAGATGCAGTAAGATTACAGTACTTCAGAATAAATATTGCGCATCGGCAAATATCGCAAACAATCGTATTGTACATTATACAGTACAATACACTGATATGTATTTGTTTGTGATAAAGGTAAAATTACTTATGTTTTTAGTACTTACCAAATCACCTTCATCAATCGTTTTTGTAATGATCGTTCGTGATGAAATCGTTGTACAATACGATTGTGTCCTATGTCATTCGGTGCACAATATTTATTCTGAAGTTACAGTAGTAACTACTCCGAAACCTGACGAATCGATCCCAGAATAGATAGTTAATATAAGTAGGCACCTTCTGTAAAAGGAATCGTGAATAAATAACTAGTTACTTTATTTTACGGATCTAAATAAAGTCTTTTAAAACTTTGTGAATGGTATTTCTTTGAATCAGCTAGGAAGGTTTTCGTGAATCAACGGTATTTACTTACTAGTAACAAAACGAATGAAAAAATAGTGAATGGTGAACGGCAATAGTTTTCTTTTGAATTACTTACATACAGAACATTGATCTGATTTTTTTTTTTTCATTAATTCAGCATTTCATGTGAAATTAATACATTTATAAATTCATATACTTAATTGAAGAGAAGCGACTTTTATAACTTACCTATGGATAGCTAGACATTTGAAGACAAATAGAAATAGAAAAAAAATTGTTACTATTTAAACCATTTTATAAATTAGTGGCTTATCGTGATCGCTAATCTCTCTAGAATAAAATAGAATACTTTTTTATTCAAATAAACTTACAAAGTGCTTTAAATTGAATGATACTAGTAATCTACCACTGGTTCGGAAAGCCGTTCCAACCGAGAAAAACCAGCAAGAAGGTGTATATCTCTGATATGCTATAATAAAAAGATATATAATAGCTGCATAAACTACTAACTTCGTAAAATGTTCTAAAATAAGTGAAAATCTTTTACATAATTTACAAACTAGTACACACGCAGCCTATATACCTACACCCTGTATTCAAAAAAGGCTAGTAAATGGGTATTTCTCATCAAATTCCGAAATTTGAAATATGATTGAATTTTTTTTTTTTAATTTTAAATTTGATATTTTTTTGCAGAGATCAGAAAAGTTGCTTTTAGAGATCTGTCCAGAGGTATTGGTCTTCCATATTTTTGTATATAACATATAAAAAATGAGGTTTTAAAAAATAAATAAATGAGGGAATGATTAACGGAGTGAGGGAATGATATATTATTATATTATAGTAAAAAACAACATGTACAAATGAAAAAAATATATATATATTTTTTATTAATATATATCAAACAATGAAATATCATATTCTAAAGAAAATCAACTCAAAACTTTGTACTTATAGAACATAAACAATCTTTTGTACTTATAGAAAATGACCAACATAAATATATATAAACCCAAAAAAATAGCAAATATACTACTATAGAGGTAACAAATGTTTTTATCTTTATACTTATTACTATTTATTTTTAAACTTTGTACTTAGCACTTCTCCAAAACTTAAATTAAAACATCTTCATATTTATTTATTAAGCATTCATTATTATTAATATTAACCTAAATAACTGGTTTTACTTGACCTTTCTCTTTTTTCTTTAAATATTTTAATCTTTCTTTTTCCCGAAGTTTTTCCAAAGATTCAGTATTATTTTTCATTTTTTCTCGCCTTTTTCTATCATACTCTTTCTTTTTTTTCTGCATCACTCAACTTCTTTTGTCGTGCCATTTGGCTTCCACATACATGCACCTGTTTTAAATTAAATACCGTGAAGTATAAGTTGCAAGAAATAAATAAAAAATCTAAAAAAAAAACCGCAGAATACTGGATAACTCCTAAATGCAGTGAGGGAATGACTGTGAGGGAATGACGATTTTTAACTTAAGCTACAAAAACACCGACACATAACCTCAATTTGCTTGTCACATTTTGAATATGTATTTTACTCCCAAAAACGCATAAAACCAACAAATTTTAATGATAGATATTAAAATGCTTAATACATTCATGTAACGTGAGGTAATGATCGTCATAAATTTAACTTTTAACAATTTTTCACAAAATATTTTTTTACACGAACTCACCTACGGTTGAGAAGAAATCGCCATCTTGAATCATTTGCTAGTGTTGCCAGGTACTAAAAACTTAAGGTTGCGTTCCTAAATATCGTTTGACATGTTCAGAAATCGAATATTCGTAATAGGATGAGGGAATGATTTTATTTGGCGGGACATATTTAAAATCGAATTATTGTGTTTATAAATTTGTTGTTGTAAGATGGAAGCTTTTATAGACAATAACGAACATCTTTCTTATATATTTGCATAATTTTATTATTAAGAATATTGATATATTTCAGATAAATAGGCATTTTAGTAACATTTTTGAACTAAGGGACAAGGTGAGGGAATGATTTTCAAGGTAACAAAGTAGCCATATCTTTTTTTTCTTTAGAGGTAATACGTTTTCTTTTTAAACAATAGCGGTATAGACAGCGTACATTCAAATAAAAAAAAAGACTTATGTAGTTAATGCATATGACTCGGCACTAATGGCTCGGGAATCAAATTTCGGAATTTGATGAGAAATACCCAAATATTATTGGCATCCAATTTTGTTGATTCTAACTGTTATATGATAGATAAACCACATCACAATCTACAAACAATGCGGCAGTCCGCACTCCGCAGTTCTTTTTGGAATATATCCAAATGTTCTCAAATCTATCGATTTTATGATGTTATATAAGAATCCCCACACACTCATCAGCAGAACATAGCTATGTTAGCACATACAATAACTGAAACTACGAAGTTCCAAACATGCTCTTGTCTGAGTAGAATCCACAACAAACTCAACCGGTTTAAATTATTTTTTGCTGGACTGGACTGCGTCACATTATAAGTTAAAGCTATTAAACCTATTAGAGCAACTGCATCCCAAGGTTTTTATTCATCATTTAAATAACACTCATCGTTACAATATATTCCGCCGCGGTCATCAGGTCCAAGAGCTGGTGTTACATTAATTAAAAGAAGATACTTGATACTAAATGACAGTTTGTAATAGGTACTTTGCCTGGGAATTATCTTGAACGGCCAACTATTTTTTGCTGGATTTTGCGACTTTATTGAGGTCGTTTAGAGGACGCTGAAAAACCTCCTCTAAACGACCATACATCGTTTTGGACCTAAGTACTTTTTACCATTTGCCTATCGTGATGGGACCTATGTCATGTCGACTAGGTTATTGTTTATTTTATATCACAGCTATATAAGTTTAAAATATAGATGTGACAACAGTAAATCAAATAAAACGTAAGAATGTTTAAGCATTTAAACAGGAGGATTAATCAGTTCTTCTAACCAACATACCTATCCTTTTTCTCCAAGTGAATTCGGAGATGCTGTCTTAGAAATAATTAAAGTACTCCATTAGAACAGAAGCCCACATAGTTCATTATGCTACAGTTTTGGGTACGGAGCCCATAAAAAATTACGCACTATCCTTTGTGGGTCCAGGATTCATAAAACATGCCCATGGTCTTTTTACCTTCAGCTCTGCTGCTATAAAACACTCAGTTTCATTTCAATGCTGTATCAATTTGATAGTATTAGGCATAAACACCCGCATCACGACAAACGGCAACTAGTACAAATTAGCATCTAACAGTCGATAACACGCAAGATAGGCATCGCAATTTGTCGGAGTGGCGGAGACCTCGTCGCTTCACTTCCTATCCCGAGCACTGTATCGGGGATAACAGGCGATGCGATAAGAAACTGTGTCAAGAACATGTCTAGAAGTTGAATGTCGCTTAGTTATCCCGCAATTACGCGTGACGCATGCTTGTTAGCACTTGACAATAAACTTCGGTCATCAGCGCTACTTAGTTATCGGATTAACGCATGATTAACGTATCAATTTTAATCATAGAACTTTTCTGTGTGAGAAACATGCTTCTTTTAATTAATTCTAAATTTTATTATTGGTAGAAAACCTATTTTATTATCTTTTACTAACTGAAAATGAACTGGTTAATGAATAATATGAAAATTCGAATGGGATAAGTGTACCTATAGCTTTTTCTGCTTTTGATTGATAGTATTGAGTACATATATTATGACCTAGCTATTTTTCATTAATTAGCAGACAAATACTCATCTAATAAATTCATATGTAATCTACTAACCTAACAATACCTAATAATAAATAGTATATAAGTACTTATACATAAAATTGGTATTAACTGTACGTAGAGAAAGCCTATTTATTCCGATAGTAATATTAAAGAGTGTTACGCACAATTTTTACCAATAAACTTTTCCGATTTCATAGTATTAATGTTAGGCTGGGATTGTAACTGTTTGCTGAGGTTTAATTAAAAACATCGTTCCCTTTTTCCTCCTTCGATAAAAGTAATTGCGGTTTACTGTGACATATTATTCATGTGCAAGCCGCAATTCAGTGTAAACATTCCCTTGTTGAAATATCCAAAAAAATATTCAATTAATTTTATTGTTTTGAATATTAAGATAGGTAACGTTTATTTTAAGCTCTATTTATTAAGCTATCCCGTTTCTAAAACACGTAGTATAATAGAATCGCAGATTTCGATTTGAGGTGCGTTAAACAATTTTAGTGTTTTGCTATGTCGCTACTGTAAAGGTAAATTTTCACCATATGATAACTTTAAACGACTTGTCCATCATTGAAGACCGTAATAAACTAAATAACTTATTATGATTGGTTTTTGATAAGAAAGATCATAGCCGGATAAAGTTAAATTTACATGTACCAACGATCTAAATTAACCTGGAAAGCCCAGTGAAATTCAGCGGGCCTGTGACGTACGTAGACTCAGAGACGCTGTAAACTTAGCGTCTTTGTTTCGACCTACGCTACGGGGGGAATAAGATAATTCAGAACTAATACTTATTACTAGAAAGGCACACAACTCATTAATACTGAGAAGGCAATATTTCTGTACGTAGGCAGCAATGACTGATCGTGCTACGCTTAATCCAAGGCGCCGCGTCCACGGCGCTTCAGTTTACCGATAGCACTAGCGAGGTACAGACGTATTGTAACCGTGACTTGAAAAATTATATACGCGTCATATTACGTTTGATATTATCGGAGTTTGTTTTTTTGTTTATAATTTTTTTTAAACTAAATGTGTTGTGAAATGCGCGTGTGCGCCGAAAGACAGTGCATACGGTGCGCCCCGGGTCGCTGGCTTAAGAGGCGTGCTTCCCGAATGGCTCGCTCTATCGAGATGTTCCATTTGCAGTTCAAACGGATGCTGAACAAGGAGCTGAGCCACTTCTCTGAGTCCAGCAAGTCCGGCAACCAGATCTCGGAGTACATCTGCTCGACTTTCTTAGGTATGTATCATTGTAATTATAACTGGGAAGCGTCCAGTGGCGAATAATTTTCACAATTTCTTGCAGTGATCTATATAATATTCAGACTTATTAAAAGTTGCAGAAGTTGAATTTCTAGAGCTGTCTTCTACAATTATTATGCTAGTGGACACTTCGCTTATTAATATTATCATCATTAATGTTCAATCTATTCTTTATAAAATAAACTGATGACTGAATACTGAAACGCTTAATAAACTAATGACACCTTAAATATTAGGAGTTTTTTTTTGGGATTTAGTTGTTTCCTTTATAAAAATAAACGTCTCAGTATTCAAAGTCATATAGATAAGTATATAAGTAAAGTAAGTTATATTTAAGTTAGGCGAGATAATCAACTCAGTTTAGGCAACTTATCGCGTGTTAATTTTTCCAAAAAGATTTTAATATTCCTCTCCTTTGACATCAATACTACGAAATTATTTATAACATATGTATTATTTGTAAAATAGGTAGTAGGTGCATGTTACCTTTATCACTTTTGACAACAAAATAGTTGAACACTATCCAAGTCAGACGTTTATTTTTGCCAATTTTTTTAAATACACGCTTAGGAAAAATTATACTAATGAAGGTATGCTGTCAAAATACTGGTGATAATTAAGTACATTCAAACTCAACATTTAAGTACATTATAAACATTTAACAAAAACATTAGACGGAACTTATAGGAGGAAAATAATATAGGTACATATTTCGATAAAGTCGTGAGTTCAAATCGTGGCTTGGTGTTATAATAATACTATTATCGCAGAATAGCTACTTAGCGACCTCGTGGAAACTTTATGAAGATGGTATCATTTTCTCTAAGTACGAGTAGGTAACTAAGTTATTGTAAATTGTTTAAGTCAAGAAAGTGTGCAAATAAATTGCGAAAGCGAAACGGTATTGTGAGGTTTTCTTACATTAAACTTAGAATAGAATTTTCTATTTTTCTTTACATGATAGAAATCCTTTGTTCATAAGCTACGACAATATATTTATGTATATAAATGTATTGCATTTATGTATATTTATGTATGTATTTAATTTAAAATATATTTTTATAGAAATTATAACATACAAGAATCAAGTTTCCTAAGAATATTCTTTTGTGTTAGAATGATGAGCATTGGAAAAAAACATTGTTTATATATCTGTGATTATTATATAATTATGCGTTTGTTCTTTTCCTCATTGTTTCCTATATGTTAATAACAACTCTTGTATATAACAACTCTTTATTATATAATACTTTATATACTTACCTACCAAACCTAAGGCCAAAAACTTAAAAAAAGATTACTTAAGTAATTTTTTTTAAACTGTATGTTTATAGTATATACTGCGAACAGGAGGCGATTAAGGTTATTTCCAAAATATAAATAGCATGTTATGTAGGCTTGAATAATTTTGTCCGATATATTATAGGTATCTAGTTGAACAAAACGCCGTCTTTGTGCGTCACTTAATGCTATGGTAGGGAGAAAAGTGGGTGTGTGTCACACTCCCCCTCTAGTAACCTCGTTTCACTATTTTCTATAATTTATTAACAAAGGACAGACAACTTGAACGGTATTGATTTCAGTATAAATAAAAGTGCAGTCTATTATTAGAGTCAAGGAAAGAAGTTTACGTCAACCTTTACTACAAGGTATTCCTGAGGTAATCTTATATGAATTAATAAAGAAATACCTACTGAGGAATATGAAAGGTTAAACTCTTAGTACAAACGATAATATTATTGAAGTTGCGCAAATATGAGGTATTATCTAAATTCTTCTCAAAATTCCATTGTAAATATCGCGTAAATAAACTGTTTACATACGCATTGGTATAATATATTTTGTTATTGGTAGATTCATTGACGATTCAAAAGTGCTTGTAAAAGTTTATTTGAATAAAAAAAATATTTCTATTCGAATTCCTTAGTTACGTTCAAATGTATTGTTATTGTTAGTTTCAACTGGGCATCAACAGGCTGCAATAATATGACAATCGGATTCGATCATTGTCGTATTAGGGCTATATGGAGACGTAGAAGTTATGATTCGTAAGCCTGTAAATAATTCAATCAAAGTGTCCTCTGAGCAAACTTTGCAGCAATTTATCTGCCACATTCATGGATTATTTGCTAATAATATGACTATTTCAATATTTTATTAGGTAGCAGAAAACCCGATAGGTTCCGGAAATACAAAGGCAGTTTTCAACGTTAGGAATATTTTCTTTTGCGCGGACCAATTCGCGACTAAATTATATCTTAATTGCGGTTTTTGTATTTTCAGAAAGCTTACTTCTCCTTACAATTAACCTTTTTACTAATTTGTTATGTTTAGGTTAATGTTATAAAATATCATAGAAGAGTTATATTAGACGAACGCTATCATAGTCTATTTTTATATTTTTTTGAACATTATTTATAACGGAATGTACTTTCAGTGCTTTTGTGATTAGATATAGGTAAAATGAACGCGTAGTAGGTACCTCGCTATCGTGTAAATTGCGATAAAGCGATCCCTTTAATCTGCTGTGTATTCGTACCAGGATTAGTTCATCACACTTTCTCTAATCTCGTCGTTTGTCAGCTAACAGAGATAATATGTGAAATGGGAGCGTAATTTTAAAAATAGATTGCAGAATTTCTCTCTGTAATTTTAGTGACAAAAGTCCACAAGGTGTTGCAAAATTGTAACTAAGTATGTCAAAGTGGTCAGACGTAAGTCAGTTAAGTCAGACGTAATATCGATACTGATGGCGACCCAGAAACGGGTATTAATCAAACACACATTAAACACTTCACATGTTCGCCTACTTTCTTTTGGCATTAATACCAAATGACACGATTTAGGCTGAGATAATAAGCTTAGGTAATTACGCTTGGCACTTGATGTGGCTTTTTTTTTGTTTTAAGCAAT
This sequence comes from Hipparchia sbordonii, assembly GCA_038048805.1. Classification (NCBI taxonomy): domain Eukaryota; kingdom Metazoa; phylum Arthropoda; class Insecta; order Lepidoptera; family Nymphalidae; genus Hipparchia; species Hipparchia sbordonii. The sequence goes on from CM076102.1 coordinate 12,182,066, forward strand.
ATTTGAGGCCGTCCAAACAATAAATTACTATCGATCGCACGTTGGCCTAATTATTTATCATCCCCATATGGAGGCCAATATAGCCTCGCTTTTAATATTGGGAGTCTTCTTAAAGTGTAAAATCAAAACGAATAATATAAATATTTATTTTATTTCAGATAAACAACAAGAGCTCGACTTACCATCACTGCAAGTTGATGAAGCAAGTGAACGAATCAAGAAGAAGGAAAAGCCACGCCATGTTGGACCTGGCACTACTATGTCACAAGTAAGTAAAAATAAATTAAAGAGAGTTATATTCTTAAGCCTTACAGGCTTAACAATAATTATTTCTTATGTAAAATATTGTTTACCTGGCGCTTTTAATAACAGATCCCTTTCTTCCTTTTCAGATATCTGGTGTTAAAAGGGCACTCACACATACAAATAGTTTTACTGGTGAACGTGTACCAAAATACGGAGTAGAAACCCCTCACGAAGAAGAGTTGGGCCAACTGTTGGGAGATTTAGATCGCTGGGGCGTTGATATCTTCCGAATTGGTGATCTCTCCTGCGGCCGTCCTCTGACCGCCGTCGCATACTCTGCCTTCACCTCTAGGGAACTATTAACCACATTGCAGATCCCGGCGCGCACTTTCCTCGCATTCGCTGTAACCCTCGAAGAACACTACATTCGCGACAATCCGTTCCACAACTCACTCCACGCCGCAGATGTCACGCAATCAACAAACGTACTCCTAAACACGCCAGCTCTCGATGCTGTATTTACACCCATCGAAGTGTGCGCCGCTCTATTCGCTGCATGTGTTCATGACGTCGACCATCCCGGTCTAACAAACCAGTTTCTGGTTAACTCGAGCTCCGAATTAGCTTTAATGTATAACGATGAATCTGTACTAGAAAACCATCATCTCGCCGTCGCCTTCAAACTCCTCCAAAATGACGGCTGCGATATATTCGTAAATCTCCACAAAAAACAAAGGCAGACGTTGCGGAAGATGGTTATAGATATGGTGCTTTCGACAGACATGTCCAAACATATGAGCCTACTAGCAGATCTTAAAACTATGGTAGAGACGAAAAAAGTAGCTGGTAGTGGAGTGCTGTTACTGGATAACTACACGGACAGAATACAGGTTTTAGAAAATCTCGTACACTGTGCCGATTTGAGCAATCCTACGAAACCATTGCCGCTGTACAAGCGATGGGTAGCGTTACTCATGGAAGAGTTTTTCCAGCAAGGAGACCGTGAAAGAGAACAGGGCATGGACATCAGTCCCATGTGCGACAGACATAATTCTACAATTGAGAAATCTCAAGTCGGTTTTATTGACTACATTGTACACCCACTTTGGGAAACGTGGGCGGATCTGGTACACCCAGACGCCCAAGATATTTTGGACACTTTAGAAGAGAACCGCGACTACTACCAAAGTATGATTCCTCCGTCACCGCCACCCGCGCCCATTCAGACGCATTCAGGAGCCGACGACGAGCGCCCCGAACAAATACGATTTCAAGTGAGTTCATATCTTGTTATACATTCATTCAGTATTCAATATTTATCATAAATACAAAACGTTACTTTATTTTAAATTATACTTTCCTGAGAAATTGGCCAACTTAGTAGCATTACTTGGCATTTTAAAAATGTTTGCATTCTCACCCAACAGATCTCGTACTTATCTGTATTTTTCATTGAAAAAAATTGATATGGCAGATGGCTATTAGCTGCTCGAATTTTGAATAATTAGTTAGGTATATATGCCTGTAAATCGGTTGATCTTTTAAAATGAAAAGTGAGGAAAAATTGAATAAAGAAAATTTCACAAATTCACAATGGATGTTTTATCTTCAACAGGTAACGCTCGAAGAAGGTGAGGGCTCCGAAGATTGCGAAGGCGAGGGCGACGGCGGGATGTGACGGAAACTATTGGGAATCTGTAAGAAACTCTCTGAGAAGATGCAGGTGTGGTGGAAGCTCTGGTAGTGGGGCGGACACAGGAGCGCGCCGTTCGCGGCCCCAGTTCGCGCCGGGTGCATCTCTTGTTGTATAATAATACTTGTTGACGCTTATCCTCGAAGTGGCACGATCCTCGAGAGCATCGTAACATTTCGAACATATGATAATTTGTATTATGTGATTACTATGCAATGTTGTTTAGACTTACCTATGACTAAAGTGTCCCTCCAACGACTGTATTTAACATTCGATTTTCTAGTGAATGTTTCGTTTTGTCTAACCAAAGATGCAAAGATCAACTTCTTTACGTTCGTTCGATCCCTGTGAGTAGTTCGTCTTCGATTCGTAAAGTTAAAGTCGTATAAGTAGATTTAGACTCGACCTCGTATATACTGGGTCGACTAAGTAAGGACATTGAAAACGCTTATTAATTGGTATGAAAGGGTAATTTATATTGTCATATCATCCACGTTTCTCATATTTAATACGGGTTTGCGATAATGATGTTATTCACCAAAATATACTAACATTTATAGGTATTCCTATATATAAATATTTTAAGGTATTTTTTAATAAATGCCTTTCGGAATTTTTGTCGTGTCTTTCTGAATAACAAGAATTCTGTCAGTCTCTTGAATGTAGACTTGGAACGAATCGATCCTGTTAGATAGCTTTACTTTTGATTTGGTATCCTAATAGCACCTCATTTCGTATAATGGATCGCTGGCGATCCTCTTTCTTTCTTATTAGAATAATGTTTTATTTTTTTTAATTACATACTGTATTCTAGTTCATTACCCAAAAATACAAGTCATTTTAGGATAACATAATTTGTGTACGCAACTAACGACTTGAAGTCTTATAAAGTTTGATTATTATAAGTACTAACACAGGCGTGATTTGCTAAGTTAAGTTTTCTTTGAAAGTTCAAATGTTTGCTGGAATAAATTCGATGCAAACATCTGTGGCACGCCGGCCGGGTCATGCAATAGTAGGTAACTTAAAGGAGGTCCGTACCTTGCGCACAACAATCATTTATTTGGAAATGCGAATAAAATTACTTTCCAATCATTTCGCGAGTGAAACAAAGTCGTCGCTTAACTGATCTCAAGCGATGTCTGCTGTCTGGTACAGATCCAATATCATTAACTTTAAACATGGCAACTTGTAGTTTATAAATGGTTAAATATTTAAAATTTTAAATACCTAATACTTTATTATCTGTATTATGTTTGCATTTCACGTGTCCATCGATGTTAGTGTATGATTATAAATATTTGTGAGCTGGTCTCTATACTTTCATGTACTCAAAAGATATTTGTTTAGATGTTTCCTTTTTGTTTTTGTACTTCAGACTTTGTACCTTGGCGATAGTATTATTTCACAAAGTATTGTTAATGTCGTCGCTCCATCATTCATCTGTGTCAAGAATGAAGGTCCAATGTACATTGTTTTTGTAGGTAAATTAAGATTTTATTCGGCGGAAATAGGTACGAATGCTATATCGCCGTGTCTATAAAAATGTCTGATTTTAAAAGCATAGATTTTAGATTATGGTACCTTTGTTGTACAAAGACAAAAAATATATAAAAACGCTTATAACTACAATTGTGTGTAATAGAAACATTACGCTTAGAAACATTTGTGTTATGATATACATAATAACTAATATGTATGTAATTTACATAATATGTAAATTTTCTTGAATAATGTTTGTACTATTAGATCTATGTCATGTGTACGCGCGATATACGTGTGCGCCGAATCTTTTCTAGTTCACATGTGAACAGTACCTTAATAACTTTGGCCGACCCTTCGGCCGCTAAACACTGTCCCGATACCATAATAACTCAAAACTTTAAACCTAATCAAATGTGTAACTAGTTATAAATATTATGCTCGTTGTTTAATATTAATTTCTGTATAATTGGATGTACCTACATAATTGATAATGCAGAGGGTACTTTAAAAAAATATTGATCATACCATGCTTATTCAAAATGCGTCACATTACGCGCATGTTACTCACCTACCAACATAATAATATGATTTTTTTATGACAGGCTTTACGGCTCTGGTAACTAGCATTTTTGAGCCTTTTCTATCAAAGTTAGCTAACTACCAAAGAAGAATGTTTACTTTTTTTCATTGTATTACGTTTTTTAATGTGCATCTGGCATGTCACTTTTCGAATTACTTGTTTAGATTTACCTGTAAGTATGTCGCTGTGCGGTTTCAGTGTTATATTGTTTGTCAGTATGGAGAACTAACACTTAAGATTGGTTAAAACCTAGTTAATTTATAAAATACCGAAATAAAAGTGTGCAATGCTGGTCATATGCATTACTTATTATTTATGTTTAAAATAAAATAGCTTGTAATAGTTTAAAATGAATATTTGAGTTGAATTAAAGAATATTAATGTATTTAGAATAAAAAATAATTGAACAAAACCATGTTTGTTTGCTTTCATGCTCATACCCTAATTTTATTAATAATAAGAGGTCTAGATTTTGCGTTTTCGTTACCATGTTTACTAGAAATAAATTTCAAAATGAGTGTATGATAGAATGAATATACAATATTGCACACAAAACATGGATTATACAACAGAAACTTAGCATTATACAAGTACAAAAAGTAGCGGTCTTATCGCTAAAAAGCGATCTCACCGGTCAATAATTTCATATGAAATCATAGGTTAATTAAAGAGATTGTTGCGCCATTTACAATAAATATTAGTTCCAAACACTCGTATGTGAAATGTGGCACTTCAAATTGATCCAATTTTATGCTGTCATTTGTATAGGGACAGCAAGTCCAGTGTTAATCTTATATTAAAGATAGAATCAGTGAGGTAGGTATGTAGAATTAAAATAGTCCAATAATACCACATTGAAATAGTCCTACAAAAAAAAGGTCTATAGTCTGATTTTTAATTCCGTGGAATTCTGACGTATCTTAATGTTACCAGAGATTTAAAAAATCCCACAAAAAAGATAATTAATTGAAACTTATACAAATAAAAATCAATGGCCGCACATAGATATATGACAAATGCCTGACAGATAGTTTGGGGTAGAATCGAACTAAAGGTAGTAATACTGTTTTTCATACAAATAACTCGCTCTATTTATAAAATGACATCTGTCAGAATTCCACCGAATTAAAAATTAGACTATAGTATGATTAATTAGTAAAATATTAAGTACCTACCTACCTTTCTAATATCTATGGCTCTAGACTTGGTCTGCAGCACGACTAGGTAGGTACCCACAATGATCCCACCGTAGACAGAGAAGGCAATAGACCAAGGTACTGTGTAACCGCGACTGAAATAGAGATAACATGACGTAACGATGACGTCACATGACAAGTTCGAGTTTAATGTTGCCACAATAACTGCACTCCCCTAGTACCCCAAATTAGATGGAAAATTCTTCCCAGGATTTTTAAATAAAACGACAAAACAGATGCTGAACTGTTTTATTTTTTAAATAACATACCTACACATATAAGGTTGTCTGGGAGAGACATACCTATTAGGGTAAGCTTCTATTTTTTACATATATCTTAATATTGTGTGCAATAAAGAATTTATTATTCTTTATTGCACACAATATTAACTTCAACCACCACTTAAAAGTATAAAATAATTTTAGTTTGTACACGTAAGTCGGTTTTTTAAAAATATTTTTTTTTATACTAAAGTTTTTTAATGTACTTTCATAGGACCAATTCACTAGATAATTATTTGCTCCTTAAAAAAAATATTGAAATGCCGAATAGAAATTTAGCATATGTGAGTCACTTTGAAAAAAGATGTATGTAACACAAAGGAAAATTTTTTTTCGTTACTAGTAAGAATGTTACACAAAATAATTTGTAATGAACAGTTAAAATTTTCCTTCGATCGAGTAATGCTATTGAATTAAAAGCAACAAAAATTGTATATTTAGTCATCAAAATCATCATTAATGAAATTAACAGTATATTCCTTTTTTCAGGCAGTCGTATAAAACTGCAACTCTTCATAGTTTAAGTTAATAATTATTTAAAAAAAACATTAAAAGTCTGCCTCTAGCTATTTAAAAATGGCTTTAAAAATTAAGAACTTTGTAAATAAAATAATTCTTAAGATCGCCAACAGTTCTCGACCGGTTGTTGGACATTCGAACGAAACTTCAGGATGATTCAGAACAGTAACCGACACTATCTAACTGAATACACTTTAATCATCGCCGACATATATTATATTCTAGTATCCATCATCTTTCTTTTCTTTTCTCATAATATTCATTTCTTCCATCACGACTTTATTTTGTTTCAAAAAAAATTGAAAAAGTAGCCAAAGTAACCCGCCGTTACGGTATGTCAGAGGACATTACTAAAAAAAACCTATCTCCGTGCCAAATTTCAGCCATATCGGTTTAGTGTGGCGTATTGAGTAACAAACATCCATATGTTTGTTACTCAATCACGCCACACTAAACCGATATGGCTGAAATTTGGATGTATGTATGGATGGCCCTACATACATTCAAACTTTCACATTTATAATATAAGTAGGATAGGGAAAATCGGGACATTGTATAGGTACCTAAAGCTGGCAACACACATAGATACTAAATTTTCTTATTAACTGTCAGTTTGTTGGGCACAAAAGTGTGTCGACCTTGAAAAAAACTGGTTACACGATGAGGGACAAAAAATTGGGTAGCTGCGTCTCTGTTTATCACATTAATAACTTTATCTCTGCTCTCTTTTTAGTGTGAGTGAGAAAGAAATCGTCACTGACTCTATGTCTTCTCTCTCTACGGATCCCACAGTGGGATCATTGGGTTGGTAGCCGCAGATGAATTGTCTAAGCATTTAGCTACAATGTGATTATCGCAAACATCTTTGACTGGCTGATACTCTCACTATCGGAAAAGTTCAATATTGTAGCAAGAACGCTTCTAGAACGTAGGTAATAAAATCAGCGAAACAATATAGGGTGACCAACCCA